>OZ014521.1:306174897-306817177 GCA_963966055.1 Lathyrus aphaca
ATGACGCTTTGAGGAGCTTCCTCTCCCGCTATGACTCGTATGACAATGACGTTCCTCTCGTCTTGCTTTCTGGAGAGAGTTGATTCTGATCGGAGCTTGATTCTGTCAAAGCTTTCCAAGTTGTAAGTGATACAGACGAATTCAGAGTGCAGTTGTTCGCTTATTCCCTTATTTTGCATGGATCGCCCTTTCGGGTTTTCAATCCATCGGGATACCCATTTTTGCCTGAGTTGTCCAATGCGGCTTTTCAACTTAGCGGGTGTACATTTTTTGTTTATTTCCCTTATTTTTGCCCGAGTCTTTTATTCTGTTTTTGACTCGCCGGGATGCCCTATTTTCGCCTGGACTTACATTCTGTTTTTACGTCCAGCGGGTCATTTTATGCGAAGTATTTTTTAACTGCATCTGAATTCAAAGGGGACGGGAAATCTTCACCATCCATGGTGCTGAGCATCAGTGCCCCACCAGAGAAGACTTTCTTTACCACGAATGGTCCTTCATAATTTGGAGTCCATTTGCCCCTGTGGTCTGTATGAGGAGGGAGGATTCTTTTCAGCACAAGATCTCCCACTTGGTACTCTCGATGCCTGACTTTCTGATCGAAGGCCCTCTTCATTCTCTTCTGATATAACTGCCCATGGCAGATTGCAGCCAATCTTTTCTCTTCGATCAGACTTAGTTGCTCGTATCGGGCCCTCACCCATTCTGCTTCACTCAGTTTGACATCCATCAATACCCGTAGCGAGGGTAATTCAACTTCAACTGGTAGGACTGCTTCCATACCATACACAAGCTGATACGGTGTTGCCCCAGTGGATGTCCTGATTGATGTGCGATATCCATGCAAGGCAAATGGTAGCATTTCATGCCAATCTTTATAGGTAACCACCATCTTCTGCACAATCTTCTTGATATTCTTGTTAGCTGCCTCAACAGCGCCATTCATCTTTGGCCTGTAAGGAGAAGAATTGTGATGTTGGATCTTGAAGTCCCGGCATAACTCTGCCATCATTTTGTTGTTTAGATTTGAACCATTATCAGTAATGATTCGCTCGGGAACTCCATACCGGCAGATGATGTCTCTTTTTAGGAATCGGGCTACCACTTGCCTTGTAACATTTGCATATGAGGCTGCTTCAACCCACTTTGTAAAATAGTCGATGGCGACCAGGATGAATCTGTGGCCGTTCGAAGCAGTTGGCTCAATCTTGCCGATCATGTCAATGCCCCACATGGCAAAAGGCCATGGTGAAGACATGATGTTCAAAGGGTTGGGAGGCACGTGCACTTTATCTGCGTAGATCTGGCATTTGTGACATTTTCTGGCATAGGCACAACAGTCTGCATCCATTGTGATCCAATAATAGCCTGATCTTAACAACTTCTTAGCCATTGCATGTCCTCCAGCATGGGTACCAAAAGAGCCTTCATGCACTTCATGCATCAGTAGATCTGCTTCCGTTTTGTCAACACACCTGAGGAGTACCATGTCAAAGTTCCTCTTGTATAAAGATCCATCAGTATTCAGGAAGAAACTTCCAGCAAGCCTTCTCAAAGTCTTCTTATCATTGGAAGATGCCCCAGATGGGTATGTTTGATCCTCCAAGAAGCACTTGATGTCGTGGAACCAAGGCTTATCATCTTTGACAACATCTGCTGCAAATACATATGCTGGTCTATCAAGTCTCGATACTGAAATCTGAGGCACAGAGTTAGCTGCTTGAACTTTGATCATGGACGAAATGGTAGCCAAGGCATCTGCAAACTGATTCTCGTCCCGAGGGATATACTCAAGCTTGACTGTTGTGAAGAAAGTCAGTAACCTTCTTGTATAATCCCTGTAAGGTATCAGATGGTCTTGGTGGGTGTACCATTTTCCGTTGGTTTGATTGATTACCAAAGCTGAATCTCCGAATACGGTCAATGTTTTGATCCTGAGGTCAATGGCTTCCTCAAGACCCATAATACAAGCTTCGTATTCAGCTTCGTTGTTAGTGCAGTTGAAAGTGAGTTTTGCCGAGAAAGGCATGTGAACTCCTTTTGGTGTAATGAGTACTGCACCAACACCACGGCCATTCATGTTGACAGCCCCGTCAAACATCATAGTCCATTCTTCTTCTGGGTCAGGCCCTTCAGTGTGAATGGGCTCTTCATGATCTTTCGCTTTAATGAACATGATGTCTTCATCAGGGAAGTCAAACCTCATTGGCTGGTAATCATCAATGGGTTGCTCAGCAAGATATTCAGATAGTACACTGCCCTTGATGGCTTTCTGAGATGTGTACTGTATGTCGTATTCTGTGAGAATCATCTGCCATCTTGCAACCCGCCCAGTAAGAGCTGGCTTCTCAAATATGTACTTGACTGGGTCCATTTTTGAGATTAATAAGGTAGTGTGGGTCAACATATACTGCCTTAGTCGGCGAGCAGCCCACGCTAAAGCACAGCAAGTTTTCTCGAGCAGTGAATATCGTTGTTCACAGTCGGTAAACTTTTTGCTTAGGTAGTATATTGCATACTCTTTTCGACCAGACTCGTCATGCTGGCCCAGCACACACCCCATTGACTCTTCTAATACTGTCAAGTACATAATTAGAGGTCTTCCTTCAACTGGCGGCATAAGGATTGGAGGTTCTTGCAGATATTCTTTAATTTTGTCAAAAGCCCTTTGGCAATCTTCATTCCACCTGATCGTCTGTTCTTTTCTTAACAGTTTGAACAAAGGTTCACAGGTTGCAGTTAGGTGAGATATGAACCTTGAAATGTAGTTCAATCTACCTAAGAACCCTCGAACTTCTTTCTCAGTTTTCGGTGCAGGCATCTCTTGGATGGCTTTGACTTTATCAGGGTCAACCTCGATCCCTTTCTCGCTTACAATAAAGCCCAGCAGCTTACCGGATCGCACCCCAAATGTGCATTTGTTGGGGTTCAACTTCAGTTGATACTTTCTCAGACGCTTGAACAACTTGAGCAGATTCACTAGATGGTCTTCCTCCGTGAGGGACTTGGCAATCATGTCATCCACATAACATTCTATTTCCTTATGAATCATATCGTGGAATAATGTTACCATAGCCCGTTGATATGTTGCACCGGCATTCTTCAGTCCGAATGGCATCACTTTATAACAGAACGTGCCCCAAGGTGTGATGAATGTTGTCTTCTCCATGTCTTCAGGTGACATCTTGATCTGATTGTATCCCGAAAATCCATCCATGAAGGAGAATACCGAGAACTGAGCCGTGTTATCCACCAATACATCAATGTGAGGTAATGGGAAGTCATCTTTCGGGCTGGCTCTGTTCAGATCCCGGTAATCAACACACATTCTTACCTTTCCGTCCTTCTTAGGCACAGGTACTATGTTAGCAACCCACGGAGGATAGCTAGTCACAGCAAGGAACCCGGCGTCCCATTGCTTTTGTACCTCTTCCTTGATTTTCATAGCCATGTCTGGGCGAGTTCGGCGCAACTTCTGTTTGACTGGTGGGCATTCTTCCCTCAAAGGCAGCTTATGCACAACAATATCGGTATCCAACCCTGGCATATCTTGGTAGGACCAAGCAAACACATCAACATACTCTTGAAGCAGATCTATCAGCTGTCTCTTCACTGAGTCTTGCAGGCAGGCCCCGATTTTGACTTCTTTCACGTCTTCCTCCGTACCAAGATTAATCACTTCAATCTCCTCCTGATGAGGAGTAATAACTTTTTCCTCCTGTCTCAGCAACCTGGCTAGCTCTTCAGGAAGCTCATATTCTTCATCAACCCCTTCATCAGCTTGATTGATCGGATTGTCAAAGTCATACGATGTCATAGTTGTGCTGTTGTCGGTGCTGTCAGGATGGCACTCTCTGCAAGGGTTTAATTGGTTCATTTTAGTGATCTGATTTTAGTTTTATTTAGAAAGGCGAAATGAAGTTGTCATTTTGAAAAACACTGCCATTTATTTTTGTACAAAAAGAAAAATGGAAAAACAGTGAGCATAAAAGAAAAAGACTCGTTTGCAAAAAGATTGTCTGATATTTCATTAATTTAATCTTGTTTGCACAAAAGTACAGATGGCCCTGATTACAAAATGAGTCTTGTCATCTTGGGCAAGATGCAAGACTTTGATGCATGCTTAAAAATACAGGAAATAATAATTACTCTGCTCGAGTAACACTTATAATTCCCTGGGAAGACCAGTTCGAGACACTGCTCCCCGGGATCTTCGGACGAATCCAATTCTCCAGGTTGCGCTCCTCTTCCAGCTCGTCTTCCAGACAGTTGATAGCATCGGGGGTAAGCATTCCCCCACTGACAAAACCAGGCTCTCCAGCAGCCTTCTCTTGACGCTGAGTTGGTCTGTAACCCAACCCAAACTTGTCCTTCTTTTCCTCCACAGTTAAGACCTTGCCCCAGCCTAGGGCAGTTCCTTCCTCAACAACCTTCCGGGCTTGTTGGTATGACGACATGGAGACCCCTGAAACAGCAGATGCTTCATTCACATTCAAGGCCTCAAAACCTTGGCTCATGGTTTCAACGATCTCTCCATCCATTTCAATATACTTGTAAGTAGCCAGATGGCTGACAAATATATCCTCCTCCCCGCAGATTGTGACAACTTGGCCTTCCCACTCATATTTTAACTTTTGGTGAAGGGTAGACGTTATAGCGCCGGCGGCGTGAATCCAGGGTCTACCCAACAAACAGCTGTAGGCGGGCTGGATGTCCATCACATAAAAGATAGTTTTAAATGTCTGCGGGCCAATTGTCACAGGCAGCTCAACTTCTCCCAGCACCGATCTCTTCGAGCCATCAAAAGCTCTAACCACCAGGTTGCTGGGTCTCAATGCCAGTCCATCATATTCAAGCTTCACCAGAGCCTTCTTTGGTAGGACATTCAGGGATGATCCTGTGTCCACCAGCACATGTGAAAGGACAGCTCCTTTGCATTCCATAGTTATGTGCAAGGCTTTATTGTGATTGCGGCCATCCACTGTCAGGTCAGAATTGGTAAACCCTAGCCCATTGCTAGCAGTAACATTTCCCACAACGGTTTCCAATTGGTTGACAGTAATCTCCTCGGGCACGTAAGCTGCGTGCAGTACTTTCAGTAGTGCATTCCGATGGGCTTCGGAGCACATAAGCAGTGAGAGGATGGAGATTTTGGACGGCGTTTGGTGAAGTTGATCCACAACTTTATAATCACTCTTTTTGATGATCCGCATAAACTCATCAACTTCCTGGTCAAACGAAGTCTTCAGGGCTTCTTTGGCAACTGGATCTTCCTGCACCGGGCCTTTCCCTTTTGCCTTGGCAGCAGCTTCTGCTTCGGCATTAGGTCTTTGGACTTGTGAAGCAAAGAGGCGTCCGCTTCGGGTGAAGCCTCCGCCTCCGCCCACATTATCAATTTGTGGTGCAGGTGTTGATGCTTCAAGAGTGATTCTTTTCCCTTCACAGTAAACGTCAGAGCCATAGTGCCAAGGGATGGCCCTATTGCTTTCATATGGTACAGGTCCAGGTACTGTGACGGTAACCGGACTGATTGATGCCGCCGAAGGGACTGCAATTGTTTGTGGATCATAAAAGATAGTAACTGGTGCTCTAGTAGGAGCAGCACCCTCTGAATGGTAGGCGGAGTTATTTTCTGGATCGTAGAATATGGTAACTGTGGAGACATCTTCATGATTGATTGCTGGAGTTGTAGGAGGTTCTGTTGGAAGAACTGTTGTTGTTGTTGATGGGGAGTCGAAGTGGACTGAAGCTGAAGTTGTAGCAGGAGAAACTGTTGAAAACTGATCATTGGGTAGAACAGATGAAGTACTTGCTGATGTTGCTGATGAATTGTTGGGAACAATTGTTGCTGTATTTGTAGGAGGATCTGAAACCATTGCTGATGAAGTCGTCGGGTTTGCCGGGAATGATGTAGTGATCTGCAGTAAGCCACTCTGAATAAGGCTGTCAATGCCATTCCTCAAGTCTTCACACCCATTCCAAGAAATATTGCAGTATGGGCACCCTAGTTCACACCCCGGAAATATATTGCTTTCACGGAGTTGAGCCTTGATTTCCACCAATGGTGTCCTGATCTGATCCACACTGGTTATCAAATAAGACGGTTGGTCTTCTTCGATAGCATTAATTCGGGGACCACCATGGTGTGGCATTGGGTTTTTGTTGACGTTGGGCGGAGGTGCAAAGTTCAAAGCCTTGGAGTCTACTAAGTCTTGTACCTTCATATGCAGTGCCCTGCATTTTTCTGTACTGTGACCAGGCGCGTTTGAGTGAAAAGCACACCTAGCATTAGAGTCATAGTTTCTTGGTAGACTGTTTGGATCCGGAGGTGCCAACGTTCTTAGCTCAACCAGGTTGAGTTTCAGAAGCTGTGGCAGCAAAGCAACATACGGCATTGGAATCGGGTCGATCACTCGATTAGCTTGAGAGGGCCTTTGTTGGAATGGCCTCTGTTGATTGTTGTTATTGGAGTTGTTGTTGTTGTAGTTCCTTGGAGGATATTGGTTCTGCTGATACGGAGGTTGTTGTTGGAAGTTTTGTTGAGGAGGTTGATAAACGGGCTGAGGATGAGCTGGAGCAGGGATTGTGACTGCTGCTATTGTTCTTGGAACATACTGGGGCCTGCCCCTGTTGGTGTGAATGGCATTGGTCTCGCCAGATCTTCTCGGGCCTGCAAAAGGCTTTCTTGTACCACTGGACGAGCTTGCACCATTATCAGATATCTTACCCATTTTCAACAGGCTTTCGATTCTCTCCCCAGCTATGACAACATCGGCGAAGCTGGTGGAAGAGAAAGCAGCCAACCTGTCAATATACGTTCCCTGGAGAGTGTTCATAAACATGTCTGCCATTTCTCTCTCAGACATTGGTGGTTGAACGGCAGCAGCCAATTGCCTCCATCTTTGGGCGTATTCTCGGAAACTTTCCCTTGACGACTGCGACATTCCCATTAGGAGAGTCCTATTAGGTGCCATGTCTAAGTTATACTGATACTGACGGATGAAGGCCTCTGCCAGGTCCTTCCAGCATCTTACAGTTGCCCTTGTCAAGTGGGAATACCATTCCCTTGATGCTCCAGTCAAGCTATCTTCGAAGTAAAACATCCAAAGTTTCTCATCCATTGTGTAGGCCTTCAGCCTTCCCAGAAACGATTGCAGATGAGTCCGGGGGCATGAAGTCCCATTATACTTTTCGAAACATGGAGGCTTGAACTTGTGGGGGATCCTGACCCCGTCTACCAGCCCCATGTCCATGACGTCAAAGCCCAGAGAATTTTGAGACTCCAGTGATCTCAACTTTTCAGCTATCTCATCCAAACGCCTATCATAGGCCTCTTCTCCAGCACCCATCACTGTAAATTGGTCCTCCTGAGGATCTTCTTGAAGCACTCTGGCTGCTGTAGCTGTTCCCTAAACGTTTGCAGGAATATTAATCTCAGGGTGTAGGTGCGGGCCAAAAACAGGAGGGTTAATATGGGGTTGCACCCTTTCATTATTACTTGTGCCAGCAGTTCCCACATGAGGCTCCTCTTGATTCTGTCTTTCAACCATGGCCCTCAGCCTCTCCTGGCTCTGAGCCATGTTGTTCATGACCTCCATGAACTGCGTCATTTGGGTCCTCATCTCCAATCTTTCATTGGCCAGTTGATTTCTAACATCAGCAAGATCTTGTTGAACTTGATCCATCTGGATGCCCGGAAGGTTGTTCCTAGTTGGGTACCTGTGTGGCCTGTTGAGAGGAAACACCCGGCGACGAGCAATACTGCCTGAGATTCACAACAGAGGTTAGTATCAATAAAACAAAACCTACAAAACAAACAAAAAGGTTAGTATGCAATGCAGTTGTGCTTATTTGTTCTCAAGGTATCCGGTTTGGTCTTCAGTTTTGACCCTTCCAGACCCTTGAAGATGATGCTGTTGAAGTTGCTTTTGAGATGAACCCAGATGGAAACAAACACAAATATATTACAAAGGTGAAATAATACAAATTGTTCTTGTTTTACAACACAAGCCCTCAAAGGGTCAAAATACATTACAAAAGAAAATCAAAAGTACATGGAATAGAAACAACAAGCAAATGCTCAAACTCCAAGGCCAAACTCATCCTCGCGAACTTCCTTAAGAAGCGCTTCGGTCACAGGATCAGCCGGGCGCTCCGTGAGACCTCTGATGAGAAGATTTCTTGTTGCAACAGCTGCAGTCAACTTCTTGTTCTGACTTTGGTCCTTAGATCTCTTCACTCCAGCTCTGATTTCTAGCTCTGAAATTTCCTTCTGGGCTGCTGCCAGGGCTTTTTCCATCTGCTCCATTTTGTCCTGAACTCTCTTGTCTTCTAGAGTGCGGGCTTCAGTGATCCGGACCCATCTGGCCTGACTCTCTTTCAAGTACAAGTCTGTTCTTGCTCTCTGGAACTGGGCTTCTTTACAAGCGTTCTTCAGAATCTGCTCACCAGCTTTAGACTTGTTGATGTACTCTCCAGACTTTTCAATTTTAGTTAAGTGCTCAACTCTCAGCTTCTCCAATCTTTCAATCTCCCTTACACCTTCACTCCTCTCCCTGAGGGTCTTCTGCAGGGCTTGGGATAGCTTCTCATTTCTTTCTTTCAAGCCTTCAAACTCTTCCAGACCAACAGTGGCAGGGGGTGGTACTGATGATGACTCAGGCAAGTCCTCTATGGTGAAAGGCAATCCAGAGAATTGGGATCTAGCATAAGACCACTCATGATATTGGGCTGATGCCACGTTATTGCACTTTCCCAAAATGGTGACTCCTTTGGTTTGAACATGATCCCAGGCCCAGGCAGCCTGCCTAACAACAGTCAAACTGATCTTGTTCTCACAGTAGAGGGTCTCAACCAGGTCTTGTTCCCTAGGAGCATGAACCAGTGCATAGCCTAATTGCCTCTTGAACAGCAGGGGGTTGTAGTTGATACTTCCCTTAACTCCTACCAAAGGTACATTGGGAAAGTGCCCACAGCTTGTGATCATATCTCTGCCCTTGGTGCTCTGAGTGCACCATCTGATATCTGCTGAAGTGAGAGTAGTGAGCCTCTTAGCCCAGTTGCTTTGCTGGTGAGGGTTCAGGAATGCATCTGTCCTGGGTAGATGCCTGAGAAGCCAAGCATGGAATAGTGGAGCACAGCACCTCACTAACTTCCCCCTTTGCTTCTCATTCCTCTGGTGCACTGAGTAATAGAGGTCACCCAGCAAAGTTGGCACTGGGTTCTTCAGGATGAACAAATGGATTGCATTCTTGCTGATGAATCTGGGCTCATCTGCAAACAACACAATTCCATATACACTTAAGGCCAACAGTGCACAAACAGCTTTCCAATCCCCCAGGGAGGCCTTCAGACTAGCTTGAGTAATCAGGAAGTCCAGGTGAAAACCAGGGACCTTAGCCTTAGAGGTCATATGTTGCTCAACCAAAACAGGCTCCAGGTGCAAAGCTTTGGCTATCTCTCCATTGCTGGGAAAGACCAATTCAGGATTGAAAGGGATCTCTCTCTTAATAGGCAGGCCAGTCAAATATGAGTATTCTTCCAATAGAGGCCCCAGCTGAAAGTCCCTGAAAGTGAGGCACCTCAATGGGGGGTCATAGAACTGGATGCAGGTATGGATGAGGCTCCTCTGAGATGGGTCCAGATCTATGACCAAGTCAAGTATATCCCCATAGCTTTCTCTGAACAAAGATATGTAATCCGGAGTGATCAGGGTCTGGATCCTCCTGATATCTGACAAGTCTGGTTGGAAGAAATGATAAGTGATGTTGCTCTTCTTTGGAGCCATGATGCTGAAGACTGAGTAGAATAAGTACTGATGAAGATGCTGAGAAGTGGGCCACTGACTGGCTAGTGCAGGTAACTGAAGAACTGAAGCAAATGCTGGTGGAGACAGGTCAAAACTGCAGATGGGGTCAAAACCAAAACCTGATGAAAGTGGATACCCTGAAAAAAACAAATAAGCACATGTTAAAATGATGCAATGAGTATGTATGCAGATGGAATGCAAAGGTTTGTGACTGAGCTGGATCTGATAAACTGCCTTGGTATAGATCCATGTGTGTTCGAGAATTCCAGATGGAGGTCTAAAAAATCCAGTAACCAAGGTGGGGGACTCAAATAAAGAGTCACAAGTCCAGGGTTTTAGGATCACAAGAACTATCCAACATGGAGCATTCTTAACAAAGTCAAAGTAACAGGGTATTCTGAGGTCAAGGTACCTGCAAACCTGTAAACAGCCCAACCCCCTCACAGGTAGTGATCTAGAACAAGGATCCCCAGACTTGGATCTGTTATGAGAAGTGTAAACACTTCTAACCCGGAGGTACAGTGTTTACAATAACCATAACAATTCCTCCTCTAATTCACCTCAGTTTCTGAAGGTCAATACTAAAAGGTCATCCAGACTTAGCAGGCTTCCCAGATCCCCCTAGCACTACAGGAAATCCGTAGCACAGAGTTCTCAAGAAGAAACCCATATCTGAACCGTGTTCCATATTCCCGCACCAGACCGAAATGGAATGGGAAAGAATATGGTTCACTCTATCCTAGGTGTCACTCAGGTCCCAGGTGTAGGACCTTAACTCTCAATGAAATACCCAACCACCAAAACAGAGAATCCAGATCCAGCCAGCAACAGCATGCCAATATGATATATATACAAATACAAAAAAAGAAAGCAGTAAAAATAAACTGTACATAAAGCAATAAACAAATACAAGCACAAATAAACACATAACACCCCAATAAACACAAATCAAACAAGCGCTAGGAGGAACCCACAAAAAGAACCAGAAGCCCTGGTTGCAATATAAGGTTCCCCAGCAGAGTCGCCAAGCTGTCGCTCCCGACAAATGAAAATGGATCAAATGAAGGTACAGACGCGAACGGTCGGCGAAGGGAACAGTGAGAACACACAGCCGTGAACTCACTGGAGATGAATAGAGTCGCCAGCTAGGCATTTTTATCCCGGAGGAAAGGCAATGCTGCATAGGCCTAGCAAAAGAGATGGATAAGACGGTTTGCGAACCAGAGAGACTGAGAAAGGGGGTTGGTTACAACCTGGGAAGGTATTAGCACCCAGATTGTCCGTCGTACTCGACGGGATCCACGCTTAAAAGATTTATGTTTTAAAGGGGTAGTGTCAGTGCAATTTGTGTATAAAATAGCTGGAAAGGATGTACAGGTGTCAGTGTAAAGTGTATAAGTGATGTGTATAAATGAAGTGTCAGTGTGAGATCAGGAATGAAATGAATTGCTCATGATAATGAGGCTAAGAGAAAGAAGCTGGAAGAGGGGGAATGTACAGAGACTTTTGTTCGATAACTGTTAAGTTATGCCTACGTATCCTCTCGTGCAATGAGGAAGTCAGAACACCGTAGTTCGACCCAAAGAGACTGAAAGGAGAATTGACTTGTGAACTGCTTGCTTGTCAATGCTCAAGTGTATGACCTGTCTGGCTCAGGTGCAAACTGTCTTGCATTAGACGGAAGAAGCAAGTTCTCGTTTATGAGTGAAGGTGATGAGAAAAGAATCCCGGAGGAGACGATTATTGTTTGTTTTTGTGTTTTCAGTCTTTTATTTCTTTTTGGAGTTTGTCATAAGATAATGAGCTTAAGCCTAAACCAATGGGTTAGTAAACTCATCACATCCTCCCTCTGATTAGGGGTAATGAGAATTACCTTAAGTGTGAAGTCAGATTCTCACACTTAATCACCTTTGGTGTAAGATTAAGATCATTAACCTACTTGTGATTATTTAGATGTTTTTGGTGTTTTTGTTTAGTGTTGAGTAATGAGGTTAAGCCATAATCAGGGATTTAACAGACTCATTACACCATCCTAAAAGAAGGATAATAGATGAGAGAGTTTAAGCTGAGGAAAGCTCCTCAACTTAATCCATGATTAGGGATTAAACCCATGACAAAACAAGCCTTTGATTAAGTGGATTTTATTTAGTGGTATGATGATGAAGTGTTTTTTTTTTTATGATTTGTAAGACAACTTGAGGGGGACTTGTCCATTAACACTAGGGTTAGTCCTTCTTAACCACTTAAGGAAGAATTAGAACCCTAATGCAAGGCCCAAGTTACAAGTGTAATGTCTGGATGATTATTAGATGGATTAATTAAGAGATTTCAACACCTTAAGGGTCCAAGACTTAGGATTAAAGTTATACACTCCATCCTAAAAGAAGGATGCAGGCATGATCTTAATCACAAAGTCTTAAAGCCTTGAGGGTTTAGTCCCTGATTATGAGATGAGAAGAGATGACTCAAGGAGAGACACAAAGGTAAAAGCTATGGGAAAGACTAATCAAAACCCTAATTCATCATCATGCTTGGTTGGTCCTAATGTTTGTGAGGTTTTCAAGAACAATCTTCAGATGAACCACCAGGAAGCAGATGAACAAGATCAAGAGAAGCAAAGTGACTTGCTTCATTCAAGAAGTCAAGTCACTTGAAGAAAGAAAGTGGGAGAAGGAAGAATGAGCAAGCTCAAACTCAAACACAAGTAAGAATGCAGCAAGGTATGCAAAAGAAGATGAGAAGAAAAGTTATGAGAAGTGAAGGCAAATTCACTTCTCAAGATTACTTACCACCTGAAATGTTAGAAACAAATGCAATGCAATGCTAGATGAAATGAAATGACATGATGCAAAGCAAAACCAGAAGCATGGTGATGATGATTATGATGTTATGAAGTGCTGCAAACATGAGGCAAGGCAAAGGGATGCTCATACAAGATCATGAATGCAGATGATGCAAGTTAAGAAGCATGAATAAGCATGGAATGTTATGAATCATACAAGACAAATGGCATGGCAAAATGTGTAATGTAATGATCAATGATGCTTCATACATGTCTTAAGATGTTAAATGAATCATAAGAATGCACAAAATGCAATGACAAGTCATGTTATGCAAGGAAATGCAAAGGGGATGCAAGAAAAAGCCCAAATTAGGGTTTACAAAGCAAACATCAAACACAAACCAAAAACAGAAGCAAACCTTAACATAAAAAATGGAAAAATGGTACCCAAGGAAACCCTAGACCTATAATGAACCACTGCCCAAAGGGGAGCTCTCAACTCTCAACCAAACTCAAGTTATGAATTTTACAAGTTATTAGGGTTTTTTAGGGTTTGTAACAAAAGAAATACCAATCAAATAGAAAATGCAAGATCAAATCTTGGCCTTTTTATCCTTGAAAGCTCATGTCAAATGGAAAATAATGCAAAAAGAATCAATGTCTCAACCTTTACCAAAAGACAGAAATGAATTTTCAAACTTAGGATCAAAAAAATGCATCAAATATGATTTAATTCAATGAAAAATTCTTAAAATGCATCAAGATCAAAAAAGAAATTTGGTTTGAAGGTTGGACCATGTTTCTAAATGTCTTAAAACATTTCATGAATTTTTTTTGTAATTTTTAAATACCTAAAAGTATTTTTAATTAATTAATTCTTATTAATCAATTAAAAATAATCTTTTAAATATTTAAAAATACTTTTTAATGATAAAAAATAAAATAAAAATATTTTTGTGTCATAAAAATTAATAAAACCTTAAAGAAAAAGTTTCATAATTTTTATGATTTTTTTGCTATTTTAAATAATTGATACAAATTAAATGAAAATAAATGAATTAAAAATTGAATAAAAAGAGAAGTAATCAGATTGGACGCGTGAGATTGATTCTGGGGATAAATTCATTGACCACGCGCCACATCCAATGGTCCACGTTTGAACTGACTAAATTAAATAAATTAAGATTAATTAACCCTAACACGTGGATTAGGGTTAATCAAACACATCTGGGCCACTCAATCTGGAGGGAAGTCAACAAGTCAGCGCATATCCACGGCCAGCATTCAAACTGTCATTAATTATGGGATTAAACCCTAATTACATTCAGGTGGCCGGAGAAGACCTCCGGTCATCTTCTCCGGCCAGAGGGTCACCTGAAAATCTTCAAGATCTCTCAAAACGCATCATAAATGAAAACTAAGCTATGGGAAATGATCTCCAACACCTCACGAACTAAACCCCTAAACTAAAACAAATTTATCTAACCTAAACAGGCTGAATCGAAGAAAACAAATTCTAGGGTTCGTGAGCTTCAAACAGCAATTAAACTCTCAAAACGCAACCATTTTCAAAACCAATGGTACCAGAATGACCAGCAAGACATGTAGAGCAAGTTTGTAACAATCAAATTGATTTCTGGAAAAATTAATTTGGAGCTACCTGAGATTTGCAACCTTTGATTTTGGAACTTTCAGGCCTCTTCTCCTTGCTCAATCTGCTCCTCTTGGTCCCCCAAAGTTGCGTGAATGCTCAAATGGAATTTATATTTGTTGGATGATGAGTTTCGAAGAGAACTGCTTCTGCTCAGTCAACAATGGCAGATGAGTTCTTGGCACTTTCAGGCTGTGAAGAAGGGTTGTTTATGACCTATGAGGTGTGTTGAGAAGGCTTGTGGTGTTGGTTGATGTGTTTGTGGCTTGTAGAGAGAGATTCGATAGAATCTGCAGCATGAAGGTGAGCTATGGCAGATGGGGATTCAGGGTGTTTTTGGCTTTGTTTCTTGATGCTTTGTGTTCTATAGATCAAGGTGAGATGAATGGAGGCAAAGGTTTGGGTGTTTGCAGGCTGTGTAATGAAAATCGAATGAAGTTGCAAGTTGGGGTGTTTTTTGTGTAAGTGATGAATGAGTTGGTTTCAGCCCTTGTTCTTGTTATGTTCCACTTGCAAAATGAAATGATAAACAAATCTGATTGGTTGCTTGATGTGACATGGCCTGCTATGATAGGTGAGGCTACTTTTGCTAAAAATCCACTTTTGTGTAAGATAGGGCATGGCTCAAAGTTAAGCAAGTACAAGGCATGGCTGGTGCAGCAAAAGGTGATGGATAGGCCTAGCAAAGCTCAGCAGCCAATGTCATAAGTTGGTGAAGTGGTCATGAGTGAAAATGCAAGTTGGCTAGCTTTATGGATTTTCATGAGAAAAGTCAAATTACATGAACCAAACCATGAGCAAACTTGGTCCATTTCTGATTTTTGTGACTTAGAGGATGTTCACATGCTGGTTTGACATGAATTTGAGGCAGTAATCATGCATTGATTCAAGACTTAGCAAAATTTCCACTTGGTGCATAACTTGAAAAACAATGATTTTTGGCAACTTTGCATGGCCATAACTTTTGATCCATGAAGAGTTTGGTCATGTTCTTGTACTTTTTGAAAAGGGAAAAATGAGATCTACAACTTTCATGACCAAAGTTTTTCCATTTGAAGCATTTTTGGATCATGAATCAAGGCTTGAAAATTGACCTAAAATGAACCATTCTTGAAAAGTCAACTATGCCCAAAAAGTCAACATTTGCAAAACTTCCAAAATTCTTGATTTTTATGAACTTCAAACTTCTTCCATGATCAAATAAAGATCATATACACTCAAAATGATGAAGATCACCCATTGGTTGGGTCATTGGGGGCCTCAGATGCCCTGATTTTGCACTGACTTGTCTGAAAAGTCAACTCTTGATCAGATGACTTCCCCATGGAATTTCTTCATGAAAATTGATATGCATACTTCCTATACCATATAAGGATCAATGGAAACAAGAATGACCAAAAAATTTGGGGTTATGGCCTCTGAAACCAAAACCCTAACTTTCAGTCAACTGAGCAGTTCATCCTGGCTCTGCATCCACTCAAACCCCAATTCTTGTGATTCCTCTGCATTTTTGACTTTGTGAGGATGTAATATGATATAAGAACACACATGAACCCCTTTGAGTTGATTGGTGGTCTTTGGAATGGCTCAGGAGGCCCTGAGGTTGCTCAGATCACAAACCCTAGGTGCAGATGCCTTAGAAGCTATGCAGTGAATCAAAATGAGATGTGAGATGATATGTTTTGTGTATATGCATATGAGATGATCACAAGCCATGGTGTGAATGGGTGAGGGCAAATTTGGGGTGTTTACAATGGCAAATGAATGAAGAAATGTTCAAGCATGGTTCTAACATGTCCTAAGATGTCTAAAATGACTTATGAATGCAAGAAATGTCATGGCAAGTTCATGTAAGGATGCATATGCAAGGTGAGTGCAAATTAACATGAGAAATTAGGGTTTTATGAAAGTATGAGATGAAAATGAACAAAACAAAAGCATATGACATGATAAAAATTTGAAATCAAACTCAAACAAACCCTAATCCCATATTAGGTCACACCCCAAAGGAGAAGGTCAGAAGCCTAACCAAACAAAAGTTATGAATTTCCTAAGTTTTCTAGGGTTTTTGGGTGATTCAAAGGGGAAAATGAAAATCAATTTGAAAATGAAAGATAAATTTATGAGATAAATGACCTATAAACTACATGCAATATGTAACACAATGCAAAAAGAATCTTCTTCAAACTCTTCTTGGTTAGGTAGAAATGATTTTTTAAAGTTAGGGTTCAAAAATGAGATTTTAATGACCCTTAATTCAAAGAAAATTCACAAATTATGATCAAACCTAAAAAGAAATTTGTGTGAAGAGTTTGAAAATGTTTTAAATGCATTGGGATGATTCATGATTTTTTTGGTTATTTTTAGAAACCTAAATGTATTTTTAATCAATTAAAAGACTTTAATTAATTAAAAATAACATTTAAATATTTTAAAAATGCTTTTTTAATGCAAAAAATAAAATAAAAATCATTTTCAGGTTGAGAAAAATATTTAAAACCAAAATGCAAAAGGAAATATTTTTTGAAGTTTTTTAACTATTTTAAATAATTTCGTGAAATAAAATGCAAAGAAAAATAAAATAAAAACAAAAGTATGCAAGATGAAAGGCTGTGATTGGAAGTTGAGGGATCCAGTGGTCAGGAAGCAAAATCCACGTGACTTGTGGTAAGAAGATCTGATGGCTCGGGTTCAAAATCCTATTTGGCGCGTGATCCAATGGTCCCCATTTAAACCTGAACTAATTAAATGATTTATATTAATTAATTAGATTAGGGTTTAAGTGAAACGATCAGGGCCGTGCGCGTCTTAATTAAAACAGATCCAAGGGTGGAGATTAAATCTGGGGAAATAAATACGGATTAACCCTAATTAAGCTGGTGGCCGGAGAAGACTTCCGGTCATCTTCTCCGGCCAGACTCTCTCCCTGAATCTCTCAAAACCTCACAAAAACTCACTACAAGCTCCAGAAATGATCCTTAACCAACAACAAACTCAAATCCAGCAACAAAAACAATTAATCATGCATCAAATGACTGAATCAAATCAAACAAGTTTCTAGGTCAAAATTTCAGATCATCAATGCATACTCAGTTCTTGCTCATTTTTAAAACTAAACACATCCCCATGATCAGGGAAACACAAAGAATCATATTTTAACAAGAAAACAAACTTCTGGGAAAAAAGTTCTTGATGACTACCTGAGATGATGAACTGCAAATATGGACTTTCAGAGCACTCCCTTTGTGCAATGCACCTCCTTTGGCCCCCCTGAGTCTATTGTGATGCTTGGAATGAGTTTATTTGGCCTCCTTTGTGAGCTTCAGTTCTGAGGTTGCAGAAATCGTGTTTGAGTTTGGGGATGTTTCAGGCTATGGTGATGGATGGGAAATGATCCTGGGGTGATGCTGAGTTGATTAGTGGAAGAGTTTGTGATTTTTGTTGGCTGGTTTTTCAGATTCGAAGAGAGGAAGGTTTTTGATGATTTTGTGAATCCTGACTTGTAGGAGGTTCTAAGCTTGTGTGTATTGTGTTTTGGATTGCTTGAGGCTAGTATAAACAATTGTGATTGGTTCAGAGAGTTGTTATGGCTCAGCTTGATTGGTATGGGGGGTTTTGCAAAAAGTCAAGATTTTGTACTTTGAGGTATGGGCATGGTGCAAGTCTGATTTCTTGGGGTGTCTGGCCTCAGCTGACTTCGTGGAGAGCCATGGAATTAGTTTTGATGTGCTGGATGGCTTGGATGAAGAGTTATCACATGTTTTGCAAAATTCCCTCTTTGAAGTTTCTTGGATCATAAGTCATGGAAACCCTAAATTCAATGCACAATTCTGATCCTTTGAGGTTTGTTTGACATATTTTGAAGTGTTTGTGCATATTTGAGGTCATTAGAATGCTTGAATATGTCAATTTGTGAAATCCCTCTTTCACATGAAACTTGAAATTTTAGGATTTTTGCCAACTTTGAAAGGCCATATCTTGAGTTCTAGGATGAATCAAGACATGTTCTTGTACTTTTTGAAAAGGGAAAGACCTAATCTACAACTTTCATGACCAAATTTTTTTCATTTGAAGCATTTTTTATTAAGAAAGAGGAGGTTGAAAAACTTTCCCAAAATGGAAAGTTTCCATTACAAGTCATTTCCATTTTTGGCAAGTTTGCAAATGGCTCAAAATTCTTCAATCTTGTGAACTTCTAACCTCTTCTAAGATCAAATAAAGATCATAGAACTTCAATTTGATGAAAATATCCCTTTGGTTCCATTGTTGGGGGCCTCAGATGCCCTGATTTTGACTTAACTTGCTCAAGAAGTTACCCAGTGAACATATGACTTCCATAATGATTTTCTTCATCAAACTTGGTAAATATGATCCTTATAACATCTTAAGTACATTAGAAACAATATTGGCCCAAAAATTTAGAGTTAAGGCCTCTGAAACCAAAACCCTAATTTTGGTCATCTGTGTAGTGAAAACCCTAGCTCTGCTTCCATGCCTTTGCCAATTCTTGTGATCCCATGACTTTCATGAACTTTGAGGAGCATAATATGATGATAGAACACACATGGACCCTCTTGGAAAGATTTGAGGCCTTTGGGATGGCTCAGATGGAATCTTGGATTGCTCGGATCACAAACCCTAGATGCAGATGAACTTGAACTTATGCAGTGAAGCAAAAATGCAATATGAGATAGTATGTCTATGTTAATGCAAACATGAGAGATCACAAGCCATGGTGTGATGAAGAGTGAGGGAAAATTTGGGGTGTTTACACTATCTTGCGATAGTAGGCCTGTAGATGAGTTTTGGGGCAGGAACTCCCATTGTATTTATCAAATCTTGGGGCCTTAAACTTTGGAGGAATGACCAGCCCTTGCACCAGACCCATGTCAGAAACATCAATGCGTAGAGTATCTTTTCATTCCAAAGCTCTGACCTTCTCTTCCAGCATTTATAAGTCCTAAGGGTTAGTACCCATACCGAATCCCATGTCCTCGTTAACCAAGGATAATTGACCTTCTTGTTGATCTACCACATGAACTGGAGTGGGGCCACCTTCTGGAGTAGGAGGCTTGTTACGTCTGGATGGAATAGGGTTGCCTTGGGAATCCAAAGTGACAACTTGATGGTCCATCTGTGGTGGATCAAGCCTTTGAGCAACAACCCTTAGCTCTTGCTGACCCTGGGCCATGCTCTGCATCATATTCATAAATCCAGCCATCCTTGTGTGGAGTTCAGTCAGTTCTGTTTATACAGTGTCCATGACGTTTCGTTGGTTACGGCGAGTGGTGTACCGATGTAGAGGAGTATCGTTTCAATGAAGACGACTCTTTGCAGCTCTTGCAATCTTTCCTGAGAATAGAGATAAGTTAAGAAACCCAGATAACCTGCAAAGAAAAAGAATTCAAATGATATGAATGCATGCAAATGTTGTGTTCTTTCATTATCAAGGTTATTTACATTCCTATTCCGGTATTTAGAAATATTTGGATAGCCTTTGAAAAATCTGACTTTGGGGAAGAAAACCCCACATGCAACTCCTATTGGATAACTGTGGGGAACCAGTGCCTGGAACCCGTGCCAGTGCGAAGATAACAACTAGTGATACAAACCATATCCCATAGCATAAAATATTCTTACATCAAAAGAAACTAGCAAAGGCATAAAAGAATCCCATAACAAGCCTGTGGGTAATCCTGGTACAAGCAAATGAATCTAAGCCCTAGGAAACTCCATGTCCTTCAACCTCCAGCTGAGACGTTTGACCACTTGGAATAATTGAGCTATGTCTAGATGACCTGGATCCTGGATTAGCTTCTGAATGAGGAGATCTCTCTGATCAAAGGAAGCATGCAGTTCACTGATCTATTGCAGGAACACCTCTTCACTCTCCTTGTAGAGACTTGGCTTAGGTTTGGATTTCTTGACTTCTGCGCGGATCTTGAGCTCTTCTACCTCTTTCTGAGCATTCTCAATTGCTTGTTGACCCTGTGCTATCTTCCGGTCGTAGTCTACGCGCTTCTTGTAGGCTTGCTGGAGTTGCTCTTCCTGTTCACCTAGTAACTTCTGAAGATTTTTAATCTCCAGCTTGTATCCAGCTTCCACTTCTTTTTGCTTCTTCAGATTGTCCTCCCATTTTGTTTTCCAGAGAGTCACAGACTCGTTGGCTTCATCCAAAGGATTCATATCCTTCTGTCGTTGACTTGCTTTGTGAATCTTAGCTAAACACTTCTTCCTGAAGTAGAGTTCTCTTTCTTCAAAGTCTTTATGCTTGTCTCTTACTAACTTTTCAGCTTTCTGAACCCTTTCCTCTAGCCTTTGATTAAGGGTCACCATCTTCTGATAGGAATTATGAGCTTCCAGATTCTCTATTCTGATTTATTGTACCAAAGCTTCCAACCTTTGATAATCTTCTAGAGGAACAGAAGTCTGTGATAACACTTTCTTCGAATACAAAGGAGACTCCATGGAGAATGGGAGGAGTAGGATTTCTACATGATTTCTCAACCACGTAGCAAAAGGATCATACGTCTTTGGGTCCACTTTCCCAAAGTCTTTCTTTCCTTTCTTCATCCTCACTTCCCAAGCCTGGGATGCGTGAATACACAACTCAATGTTTCCTTCTGCCGGAAAATACAATGATTCAGCTATCTCTTTAATGGATGGTGGGTCCTTCAAAGGGTAACCAAATTGTCTCCTGGCCAGCAAAGGGTTGTAATTTATCCCTCCTTTCCTTTCGAGCAAAGGCACATTGTGAAAACCACCACAACTAGTAATGATCTCCTTCCCCACCAAATTTATGTTGCATCCCCAAGCTATGTCGTTCGAAGTTAAGCCCATCAATCTTCTAGACCACTTCCATTATTGATTCAAATCTTAGAAAGGTCCTGACTTTGGAAGTTTCCTAATAAACCAGTCAGTAAATAAGGGAGCACAACAATTCACGTACCCCTTCCTCTTCTCATTCCTGTAATGAACGATGTAGTAGAAATCTCCTAACAATGTAGGTACTGGGTTTCTCTTAATGAAGATGGAAATGACTTCCATGTTGATTAACCCTTTATATCCTAGGAACAAACTTATCCCATATATCATCAGGGCAATGCACTGAACTTTGTCCACCTGTTTCCCAATTCCATATCATGAGCTTCTGTGACAAGAAGGTCCAAGGAAATACCTTTACCCTTGTTGGCTTCTATCCCCCTCTTGGCTTTAAGCACACTCAAATGAAAACTTCCAGCTTACACAGAGAAGCCTTCTCTAGAGCATAATAAGGAATACCATCTCTGATAGGAACCTTTAGGATGCTGGAAACCTCTTCTAAGGTAGGAGCCAAGATATGATCTAGAAACACAAAAACTCGCAGTTGAGGATCGTAGAACTGTAGCATGGAGTGAAGGTTGTCCCTTTGATCAACTTTAGCCTTATTCACGTAATCCAAAATCTTCCCATACTCTTTCCTGAAGTCATCTAGAACTTTGTCATTCATCAAACCAATCAGTTTCTGAATACTCTCGGCTTCTGGTTGTGGAAAGGTGTAGTGAACATTATTCTTTCCGGCAGTTTCCATATCTGAATTAGAAGTCCGACCGGAACCGGGAACAATGTATAAACCATGAGAATGGAAAGAAACACAAATGATTAATTATGTGATGATGTCATGCAAGGCAAGGCATGTGATCAGTGACGTGTCTGTGTTGTGTTGATCAGATAATCAAGTGTCTGTGAAGGGTAATAATAAAAATTTCCCTATACATAAATCCCAAGATTCAGAACCAAAGGACCATATAGAACCCGATCATATCATAAAACAAAACTGGAAAAGTGGGTATGTTGAGGGCTTAGGGTTCCTGCAAACCTGTAAACATTCCTCCCATATCACGAGTGTGCTTCGGGTCGAACATCACGGACTCTCAAAGCCTAATAGCAATAATACGTTCACCATTTCCGAGAAATGGCTTGTGACCAAATCAGGGAATCGGTTTAGCATTATATACCACTCAGGGAGGTCTCAAATGAGTCTGGGAAGAACAAGCATCCCTCATAAGTTCCCAGCTTCAAGCACTGAATCGAGAAACAATAGTACATTCAGCCATTGGGATTAAATACTATTGTCATACGACCATTTTGCCTTAACTGGATTCCTATGAGAGAACCAGGCCATGCTATGCGAGTTCCCTATGGGCCCTCTGATGCGAGTGGGTTTGCCAACAAATATGGTTTGCCACTGTCATCACTGGAGAGGGATGTTTCCACAAAGATCCTCAATGATCGGTGTTGCACCCCAAAATTTTCCCTCACAATACAAGACTTTGTGTTCTAAGAAGGTTCACAAGGTTCACAAGACTCACAACACTCACAATACCTTTCATGAGGTTCATGAAGTCTACAAGTTGCTTTATGAAGGTTCACAAGGTTCACAAGTTTCCCAATGCTTCCAAGACCTTTCATGAGGTTCATGAAGTCTACAAGTCACTTAATGAAGGTTCACAAGGTTCACAAGATTCACAATACTTACAAGACCTTTCATGAGGTTCATGAAGTCTACAAGTCACTTCATGAAGGTTCACAAGGTTCACAAGTTTCTCAACACTTTCAAGACCTTCCCTGAGGTTCATGAAGTCTACCAGTCACTTCATGAAGGTTCACAAGGTTCACAAGATTCACAATGCTTTCAAGACCTTTCATGAGGTTCATGAAGTCTACAAGTCACTTTATGAGGTTCACAAGGTTCACAAGGTTCACAATACCTCCCATAAGGTTCACAAGACATTTTATGATGGTTCACAAGGTTCACAAAGTTCACAATTGGTCAGAAGAGTTGACAATTCCCTCAGACAATGCACCTCCTAGGCAGTGCATCCAAAACTAGGGTTTTGACTTTAATCAGGCTAAATGGACTTCCAAGACTTCAAGTGAGCTTCATAACATCTTATATGTGTATAAGAACCCCCATGACAAGTTTCAAGACTTTTCTCAAAAGTTTGCTCAGTCAGATGATCAGATAAGTCAAAACCAGTCAAAGTAGTTAAAAAGTCAAACTGAGGTCAACCGTGGTCAAACCAAAGTCAAACTTCATGATTTTTTGCCAACATCAAGTATATGAATTAAAATTCATCATTTTATCAAGGGTTGATCATGATTCATCAAGGAGATTTCAGATCATCAAGAATCAGGAGTTTCTAAATTAGGGTTTCCTTAGTAAAAGTCAACTGAACTTTGACCAGCCATAACTTTCACATGCTTCATCACCAAGTCTCCATCCAAATCTCATTTTGAAGGAAATTGAATTCTCTACAACTTTGTGTCTCACAAGCCAAGCCCAAAAATGCTTCATTTGGAAGGTATGAGCTAAGACATTATAGGTCCTTTTGAAAGTCAACAAAAAGTCAACAACTTTAAAAGGGCATAACTTGAGATTGGTAAATGATATGGACATGAAACCAGTGGGGTTGTTTAGAGAACTCTTTAAGCTTTCCAAAATGTCCAAGAACACCCTCATAGCATTAAAATTGAAGGATGTGTGCCCTTGCAAAGTTGGGAAATTTTGAGTTGGTTTATGATGGAAATGGAGGTCTAAAATCAATTTCTTCCAAATGGGCTTGCCAAATAATGACCCAATCCACATTAAGACATCTTGCACGAAATTGATTTGATATTTTCATTATTTTCATTATTTTATTTTTATTTATTATGATTTTTTATATTAAAAATCATTTTAAATTCAAGTAAAATAAAAAATAGTGAAGATTTAAAATTATTTTGCTTCTAGAATGTCATAAATGATATTTTGATCTAATCGATACAAGAGTTATGAAAATCATCCAAAAATAGCAATGTGAGATCAAGAATATTCAAACTTTAAAGGCCAATCTTTTTCAATCTCAAACTACCAAAAATCCAAAGCTTTGATGAATCTCTTGACCTAATTTTGTTATATCATATATATACAACACATAACAAACATGAATAGACGAATTTGCAGCCTCCAAAAGTAAGTTTCACACTTCAAAAATTCAAGCAAAAACTCAAAATTGGATTCATTCATACAGGGCAGAAAAAGGTATTTTGAAGACATAGAGATGACCATTGGACATCATTGAATCTATCTCAACCTTCAAAAGCATTTGCATCATGCTCATATGCCTTACCCGAAGCCTTTTTGTTCTTGATTTATTTCTTTTCGATTCACTGGATTTACATGTTTATAATGCATTTTGGTTCTGTATTAATGTTTGTATGTTCCTACAGATGGTTTCTGGATAGTTTGTGTGAAGAATCATAGCCTAATCGTAAAACTGCCATTGTTAGGGTTCTGTTGGCCGTTTAGGGTTTTCTAACTAAACCAATATAAATGATTTCTAATGACACTAATGGACTGTGTAAGACATAAGGATCATAATGACATGATCAATTTAGTGAAATTTCACAGGTTTCATGGTGTTTGAGGAAACATAGGTTTTCCTGGAAACCTTAATTCGCAGGAAAATCCCTAGTAATCTTCGCAGGTAAATTCGCAGCATCCAAGGAAGAAGATGACCCCTGCGCGCGTTTTCCAGAATTTAAATTTTCGTTTTAATATTTTATGAATTAATTTCTATTTTATTTCACAAGCAAACGTTTGTCCCAGTGGAAGGAAGCGCATGTGTGTGGCTATAGGACCTGTGTTCGAATCCTGGCTTTGTACAAATTTTTCCTATTTTTTCAGGTTAACAAGAAAGCTTCATATATTATGTGTTGTTACCATTATACTATCAGGTTCGCTCATCTAGCTGGAATGGTCATGTACTTGTGTGTTTGTATGTAAGGTCCTGGGTTCGAATCCCCCAGGCCTTTTGGTTTTGTTTCTTTTTTTGTGATTTTTCAGGATAAGGCATAAAACTAATTCTACTCATCTCATTGGCATCTGCGCATGGATAGCCTGGTGGTGTGTGTTGTTAGTGGCAAGCAGAGTGTCCTGGGTTCAACTCCCAGCCAGGTAAGTTCCTATTCTTTTTTTTATTTTGTTTAATTTACTTTGTTTAATTATATTAATAGTAATTATAAATAATCATATAAATATCTTATATTTTCAAAATTCTAAAATATTATTTGCTTAATTCAAAAATTAGTTTTTTTTGTTATTATTATGTATTTAGATTAAAATATGTATATATTTCTTAAATTAATATTATCAATATTATATATTAAGTTATAAGCTTTAAAATATTTTTCTAAAAAAAACCTAATATTTTTGTACATAAATCAAACCCTAATTATTTTCAAAACCCTAATTTATTTTTTCCTAAGCAATTAAAAAACCTAATTTTATCTTGTGATTTTAATTTTGTAAATATAATTATCATGTACATACCTTATTTAAAATAATTAAAATTTTGTAAATACCATTATAATTAATCCTATTTTCATAATATATATATATATATTCTATAATTTGTTCATAATTTAATTCTTGCATGTAAATAATTTTTAATATATGTTTAAAAAATAACTAAAACTTGTTAATCTAATATAATTTATTTTCATAATATGTTTAGAATTAACTTAATTTTTATAGCATTTAAAACTTTATGATAATTAATTATTTATATTTTCTTCTTAATATTAAATAATAATTGTTCATAAAAATTTGATCTTTTAATTATTATGCTAATATTCTTATTTATTTTATCATTAATGCTATTTATTTTCATATCTATTTTATTATTACTAACCCCATTTAGATATATTGTGATTTATTATTATCATTATTACTAACCTTATTTATTTTTAACCCCTGTTATAATTATTATTGCTTATTTATTTATTTTTGCTTATTATTTATATTTTGCTTATATATTTATTTTTGCTATTTATTTTTAATTGCTTATTATAATTATTGTAATTGCTCCTTGGTGTAATTTTTGTAAATATTTAATTTATTTAATTTTCATGCCATGGTTAGTAAAATAGGGAGTGTAAACATGTATTATATTTAAAATCAAATTTAGATCATTTTAATTATAAGATAAATAAAATTAAACACTCACACACGTAAGTCGATTTTTAATCGCCATCTCACTTTCTAGGGCTACCTCTCAATGTTGCCTAATCATAAGGTCAAGTGGGGTGTATAAAGCAAGTCCCTTAAAAAGAAAAGTCATTAAGTCCCTTAAATGGTTGCCTTTATAAAAGATCTCGTCCCTTTCGAATAATGATGACAGTCCCTCCTAATTGCTTAATACACCCCACAGTTGCCTTCATTAAACAGATGTCCCTCATATGTCCCTCACATCCAAGGTAATGACTACCTATTCCTTAATAATAGGGATAGTCTTACCATTTAAAGGAAAAAGAACAAAAAGACTTAAAACTTTAGGGTAGGTTCCTCATAGTTGCTTACTCACTTCATTTAAAAACTTTTCAAACATTTCACAATTTCAAACAATTTTCAAACACAAGTTTTTTACGCATCCGTACATGGATCATTATTAAACTCTTATGAAAATTTTTATTCACACACTACACTTTTCAAAAACAATTCAAAGTGAGCTAAGTAACTAAGAGCCCATGGATAACCATGGATGTAAAGGGTGCTAACACCTTCCCTTTACATAACCTACCCCCCCGGACCCAAAAATCTTTTAAAAGGTCTTTCCTGTTCTTTTATGCCTATCCTTTGGATAAAATAAAAGTCGGTGGCGACTCTTGCTATCCGCAACATAACTAAAGTCAGTTCTCCCACCGTGTTACAGAACTGGCGACTCTGCTGGGGATTTAAATTAAAGAGGGGTACCCTTAGGAATTAAGATCACTTTAAATTGTTTGCCTTGTTTGCTTTATATTACTTGTTGGGCTCTTATGTGTGAAAGGTCCTAACCCGGATCTAGTATACCTTAGGTAAATGGCAATAGATCAAGGAAATTGTACGACGTATATCGATATGGTTGATCTGGTGGCCATAGTTAGTGCGACTTCTTGGTTGGTGCTTATGTTCCTTAAGTCAAGTTGAGGATAATATGAGGCTGCCATATGTTGTCAATGCACTAACTAACTTTTAGAACCCTAGTTATCTCATCTTTGCCTTTAGAAAAGTAGTGAGGTAACCGGCTTTGGTGCAGACTGAAGTTGGTTGATACTCGATACTACACTCATTGAGATTCTGAACTTGGAGGGTTTTGGTTGGCAAGTAAGTTGCCTACTGAACAACCACCCTTGTGAAGGATCAATGATATTGAGATCCCTTAGAACCTGGTTACTTTTGTAGGACAGGATGAACCATCTAACTTCAGGGGAGGGTACTTACCTTTAAACCTCATGCAAGCCTTCAAACCTAGGGCTATGGTGTGACTTGTTTGTGTATGCCACATGTTTGTGATTGAGCATAACATCATGACATCATCATGCATCATAAGCATAGCATTTTCACTAACCATTTCAAGGACCAAAGGATTTATCTTTGTTCTTTGTTGCAGGTCATGGCTTCTGCTCGTAGAAACACCATCAGGATCAACTTTGTGGGCATACCTGCTAAGCTTAAAGAGTTGGTTTCTCAAGTGTCTGATCATTCCCAGTTCATCAAGAGACATGGTCACCTATTGGATCTAGTCACTTCAGGGTTCAATGAAGATATGATGAGTGTGTTGTTTCAGTTCTTTGACCCTAAGCACCATTGCTTTACATTCCCTGACTATCAGCTGGTTCCTACAATGGAAGAGTTCTCTAAACTTCTGGGTATACCTGTTCTTGATCAAAAACCATTCACAGGCTTGGAAAAAGAGCCTAAACCTGAGGTTATTGCTGCAGCTCTACATCTAAAGAAGTTTGACATTGTTCTAGAAACGAGACACTGGAGCCTAAGTACACTATTCCTATGGAAGCTTATCTCAGATGGGTGCGATCTCGTGCTCAGACTCTCATGATGCCATATCCTGCTATCCTGCCAGTTACCATGGAACCTGTTGCTGAAGGAGACACTGCTTATACCATCCTTCACCCAGACATGCCTACTGACATGGAAGACTTACAGAGATCTTGGATCCAACTGAAGGAGCAAAGGGATACTTTCGAGGCTCATTACAAAGCAAGCCAAGAAAGAATCCTAGAACTAACAAAGCAACTTCACGAGGAACGGAATCTCAACTCATACCTCAACACAAAGAGGAAGCGTCCATGGGAGACTTAAAACCCCATCTCTTGTATTTATTACATTTCATTGTGTAAGCCCAAAGGGCAAATAAATTTATTACTAATAAAAGTTTACTTTCTTAATTGTTTAAGCAAATTTAAATCCTGCGGTCCTTGAAAAAACATTGCATATGCATTTACATACCATATCATTGCATCACAGGTTTATTGTGTACAGGTATCTTATCTTCTCGCTGTTTATTTCAGCAGAAATGGATCTTGAACAGACAGTCAAAGATCTCCAGGCTCAGAATGCCCGATTCTAAGAGTTGATTCTGAACTTGTCCAAGGGACAAGATGAGTCGAAGACACTGCTGGCTAAGAAGAAGAGTCCTGAGGACAACAAGGATGGTCAATTGGAACAAATGCAAGCTGAGATAACAGAAATGAGGATCCAGATGAATGGCCAGGTGGCTCTTATCCAAAGTTTAGCTCAGGGGCAAGAAGAGCAGAGAACCTTTGTCCAAAGACTTCAAAGTAATGGAGTCAGGAATCTAATTGTCAATCAACCTCCATTAAAACAAGCTGATTTGGTTGAAAGGATGATGAAGATAAAAGAGGGTAAGAGACAGGTTGCCATTGATTGTTCTTCAATTGAAGAAGAAAGACCTGATAAGGTTAATCCACCTCAATACCAGAAATGTAGAAGGCAGTTTGTCAAGTTCAGCACTCCAATGTCACAAGTTCTGCAATGCTTGTTGGAGATGAACCTAATTTCCTTGAAAAATCCTCCTCAAAATCCTAAAACTTCCTCTCCTCGCTATAATCCCAAGGCAAGGTGTGGCTATCACTCCAACTGTCCTGGACATGATACTAATAGTTGTTGGACATTGAAGAAAAAGATCCAAGACCTGATTGACGAAGGAATCCTAGAGGTTACTCCAGAAGGTCAAGTTGAAATCTACTATCACCCATCAAACATCGAAGCTGCAAGACAAGTTGCCCAGGGTAGCAAGAAAGAAAGCCTACCTATTCCTGTTGAGATATGGGGCACCTTGGGACATCCAAGTGGTAAATTTGATTTCATGGTGAAGTATACTGCTCCTCAAAGTTCACAGATTGCAATTGAGGACATTCAGCCAACTGGATGGGACAACATTTGAATTTTCATTTGTAATTTCTTTTATTTGTTTGAACACTTACTATTATGTTAAAACTTTTGTTTTCATTAATGCATTGCATATGTTTGTCTTGAATTAATCCATTCGTTCCTCTATAAATTGAAGTATGTTTCATATTTCTATCTTGTGATATTTAACTCCTGATAAAGCTATAAGCATGTAGAGGGAGGATGACGAAAACAATACCATAATCTTATGCAGTATGCTTTTGAACAGACTTTGCTGACGATGTACAGGCATTGTTTCAATTCCTAAACAGTGGAGATATAAGGAAGTTAATCCCTAGTCAACCCTTTTGAGCCTATGAAGTAGGAGTTTTTATTCTAGCACAAATTAAAACCCTTATTCATAACCCGGGGCAGGGTAGTTACTCGGTTAACTCAAATATGCCAATTATCTGTGTTGTACACAACTAATGATGGTTCTCTGTAATCATTAAACCTGACAGTCAATATCCAACAGAAGAAAAACCCACTAAGTCAAAACCTATGAAGGAGACTTAGTAAAAAAATTAAGACATCCCGCTGACTGTAACTTTGAAATAAACAGTTCAGGCAAAAAGAAGGGATAACAAAGTCAAAAGAAAAAAGAGGTCACTATGAATCCTCAACAAAGAAAGATGACCGAATGTTCAAATAAATTTTGGATTCCTGAACCATCACAAATGTCAGTGTTACAATTCCAAACTACTGTGGAACCTCAATGCATAAGTTAACCGAGCATAGGACTGAAGAACATCATGGAGAATGGGTTGGGTACAAATAAAATTTGAGCCTTTATCCTTTGTTTCTTAAACCATGAACCAGGCCACGTTATAACCCTTTAAAAGTCCTAACTGAAGCATGGTTAGTTCGAAAGCATACTGCTACAAAAAGGTATCCTGACTCCTTTAGGGCTTATTATAAAACTGGAGTTAATATCACAGTTTTCACAAAAAATGTTTCTTCTAAAATAATTCTTTTTTCAAAATTTCAAGACAGACATAAGCATTGCATTTTTGAATATATTTGTTTGCATATACCTGAGTGTTTGACAAATGGAGAAACTTACAGGATGAATGTTCAATGAACCAAAGTCCTTCCGATGAACAAAGTTGCTTCCTGGATCAAAGTCCATGTATACAAAGGGGCATAGTCATTATCTCCCAATCAAGAGGGCAGGACATGATGCTGCCTAACTCATGTGGGGCAATCAGGACAGGATTCAGCTATGTTCAAGTAGCCAGGGAGAGATCTCCTCATCTAACTAAGTTACCAAGGGTAACATTACAGAGTTCATAATGCCAGAGGCATAGTCACTGTTTCCCAATCAAGGGGCATACCAACTTACTGTTCAATTCATTTTGGGGCAATCAGGTCCAGATTTAACAATGCTTAATAGCCAGAGGCAACTCTCCTCATATATTTGAATTTCATGGTGTCAGGGGCATATTATTGTGAGGCACTCTGTTTATTTCTCTTGAGGTAACTACCTTCAGATACTTCCATTATGGGACAATTTATCCTCAACCAAGGGGGAATACTTTCTTTTCAAATCTAATATCCAGAGCGTATATGGTCCATCACAATTTAAAGACACATTCCTCTTATTGTGATTACCTTGATATTGGATTCTCAGCAGAAGCCATGGTGGAAATTAATTGTCTACGCCGGTAGTATCAGATGGTGTCAGTATCATGTCTTCAGGTCCAGCTATGAGGATTTCTGGGAAGGTACTCAGGAAAGTTAAAGAATTTCAGGAGCTATAGATCCAATTGGCTGTACACTCTCGAAGTTGAAACAATTCTGCTTTCAAAATCAACTTTACTTTTCCCTCTGAGTCCAGATTTACTTTTACCCTAGCAAAAACGTCCATTGGTTGTGATTGAATGTATTATGCTTTTGAATATGATTGATGTTTACCAGAAAGGCATGAAAATGCAGTAATGGTAGTTGCTAATGACGAACGAGGGAAGGGTTCCAACAAAGCTTCACCAGGTTCATCTCTACAAGATAGTTACAAATCCTCAGTAGGACAAATCCATCTTTATAAAGTCACATATCCCCTGGAATTTATATCCATCTCTTTTATCCTCATACGGATATTCGGGAATTTACTTTCCAATAAGGGTACGACGAACGAAGACGGGATGTTATACTTATCCTACTATCAAACGAAGACGAAGGTTATGTATACCTTACTATCCCCAGCAGACGGGAGGTTATATATACCTTACTATCCCCAGCAGACGGGAGGTTATATATACCTTGCTATCCCCAGCAGACGGAAGGTTATGTATGATATATTATCAAATAAGACGGGAACGAGTTCCTCATATTCTTCAACAATGAATCGGGATTTATTTTCCCTGGCCAGCAGTTGTTATACGAAGATATCCAGACGCTTCCGGCAACATCATATCATACATACATCATTTATATCATACCATAACATACACATCTATAGATACATAATACATTATTTAAGTGCATCATATTATACATACATACATAATGCATAAGCTAATATTGTTATACAGGATGCTACCTTGTTTTCAGGTTAATTCTCCAGCAAACAGACCTATGATTATCAGGACTGCTTTATCCTCCTGAAAACTATCATCATTACCTCAGGACTGCTTTATCCTCCTGAAAGCTTATTATTACCTCAGGACCGCTTTATCCTCCTGACAGCTTCTTGCACCTCAGGATTGCTTTATCCTCCTGAAAGCATACTATTATTCCAGGACTGCTTCATCCTCCTGAAATCATATCATTATCACCTCAGGACTGCTTTATCCTCCTGACAGCTTCTTGTACCTCAGGATTGCTTTATCCTCCTGACAGCTTCTTGTACCTCAGGATTGCTTTATCCTCCTGACAGCTTCTTATTACATCAGGATTGCTTTATCCTCCTGAAAATTTCTAGTACATCAGGACTGCTTTATCCTCCTGAAAAACATTATTACCTCAGGATTGCTTTATCCTCTTGAAAGCTTATTATTACCTCAGGTTTGCTTTATCCTCCTGACAGCTTCTTATACATCAGGACTGCTTCATCCTCCTGAAAGCCTATTACTACATCAGGACTGCTTTATCCTCCTGATAGCTATCATCATCACCTCAGGATTGCTTCATCCTCCTGAAAGCATATTATCAATCTCTCAGGACTGCTTTATCCTCCTGAAAGCATATCACTACATCAGGACTGCTTTATCTTCCTGAAAGCTTATTATCTCTTCAGGACTGCTTTATCCTCCTGAAAGCATGTCATTACTTCAGGATTGCTCTATCCTCCTGAAAGCATATCATTACCTCAGGACTGCTGTATCCTCCTGAAAGTTATTATTACCTCAGGACTGCTTTATCCTCCTGAAAACCTCTAGTACCTCAGGATTGCTTTATCCTCCTGACAGCTTCTTACACCTCAGGGCTGCTTTATCCTCCTGAAATCATATTATTACCTCAGGGCTGCTTCATCCTCCTGATAGCTATCATCATTACCTCAGGATTGCTTCATCCTCCTGAAAGCATATTATCAATATCTCAGGGTTGCTTCATCCTCCTGACAACTATCATCATTACTTCAGGATTGCTTTATCCTCCTGACAGCTTATTGTACCTCAGGATTGCTTTATCCTCCTGACAGCTTATTGTACCTCAGGATTGCTTTAACCTCCTGACAGCTTATTATTACCTCAGGATTGCTTTAACCTCCTGACAGCTTCTTATACCTCAGGATTGCCTCATCCTCCTGAAAGCATATTATCAAATATCTACAGGACTGCTTCATCCTCCTGAAAGCATATCATCCATCAGGACTGCTTTATCCTCCTGAAAGCTACATTCATATTTTGGACTGCTTTATCCTCCAATAAATACATCTGAAGAACTTTTCTCCAAGTGGCATCTTAAGCCCACTCAAGCATATTCAACTAACCATATGTATCACTCTATGCACTGGTGAGTGCAAATTTTTGGGCTTTTGTGTTCAATCCCCTTCAACCTTCCAGGTCACGACTGGCAAACATACCAATCTAACCCCTCAGGTTTCAGAAAATTGAACAGGGGCAGCTGTTGCACCCCAAAATTTGCCCTCACAATACAAGACTTTGTGTTCTAAGAAGGTTCACAAGGTTCACAAGACTCACAACACTCACAATACCTTTCATGAGGTTCATGAATTCTACAAGTTGCTTTATGAAGGTTCACAAGGTTCACAAGTTTCCCAATGCTTCCAAGACCTTTCATGAGGTTCATGAAGTCTACAAGTCACTTCATGAAGGTTCACAAGGTTCACAAGATTCACAATACTTACAAGACCTTTCATGAGGTTCATGAAGTCTACAAGTCACTTCATGAAGGTTCACAAGGTTCACAAGTTTCTCAACACTTTCAAGACCTTCCCTGAGGTTCATGAAGTCTACCAGTCACTTCATGAAGGTTCACAAGGTTCACAAGATTCACAATGCTTTCAAGACCTTTCATGAGGTTCATGAAGTCTACAAGTCACTTTATGAGGTTCACAAGGTTCACAAGGTTCACAATACCTCCCATAAGGTTCACAAGACATTTTATGATGGTTCACAAGGTTCACAAAGTTCACAATTGGTCAGAAGAGTTGACAATTCCCTCAGACAATGCACCTCCTAGGCAGTGCATCCAAAACTAGGGTTTTGACTTTAATCAGGCTAAATGGACTTCCAAGACTTCAAGTGAGCTTCATAACATCTTATATGTGTATAAGAACCCCCATGACAAGTTTCAAGACTTTTCTCAAAAGTTTGCTCAGTCAGATGATCAGATAAGTCAAAACCAGTCAAAGCAGTTAAAAAGTCAAACTGAGGTCAACCGTGGTCAAACCAAAGTCAAACTTCATGATTTTTTGCCAACATCAAGTATATGAATTAAAATTCATCATTTTATCAAGGGTTGATCATGATTCATCAAGGAGATTTCAGATCATCAAGAATCAGGAGTTTCTAAATTAGGGTTTCCTTAGTAAAAGTCAACTGAACTTTGACCAGCCATAACTTTCACATGCTTCATCACCAAGTCTCCATCCAAATCTCATTTTGAAGGAAATTGAATTCTCTACAACTTTGTGTCTCACAAGCCAAGCCCAAAAATGCTTCATTTGGAAGGTATGAGCTAAGACATTATAGGTCCTTTTGAAAGTCAACAAAAAGTCAACAACTTTAAAAGGGCATAACTTGAGATTGGTAAATGATATGGACATGAAACCAGTGGGGTTGTTTAGAGAACTCTTTAAGCTTTCCAAAATGTCCAAGAACACCCTCATAGCATTAAAATTGAAGGATGTGTGCCCTTGCAAAGTTGGGAAATTTTGAGTTGGTTTATGATGGAAATGGAGGTCTAAAATCAATTTCTTCCAAATGGGCTTGCCAAATAATGACCCAATCCACATTAAGACATCTTGCACGAAATTGATTTGATATTTTCATTATTTTCATTATTTTATTTTTATTTATTATGATTTTTTATATTAAAAATCATTTTAAATTCAAGTAAAATAAAAAATAGTGAAGATTTAAAATTATTTTGCTTCTAGAATGTCATAAATGATATTTTGATCTAATCGATACAAGAGTTATGAAAATCATCCAAAAATAGCAATGTGAGATCAAGAATATTCAAACTTTAAAGGCCAATCTTTTTCAATCTCAAACTACCAAAAATCCAAAGCTTTGATGAATCTCTTGACCTAATTTTGTTATATCATATATATACAACACATAACAAACATGAATAGACGAATTTGCAGCCTCCAAAAGTAAGTTTCACACTTCAAAAATTCAAGCAAAAACTCAAAATTGGATTCATTCATACAGGGCAGAAAAAGGTATTTTGAAGACATAGAGATGACCATTGGACATCATTGAATCTATCTCAACCTTCAAAAGCATTTGCATCATGCTCATATGCCTTACCCGAAGCCTTTTTGTTCTTGATTTATTTCTTTTCGATTCACTGGATTTACATGTTTATAATGCATTTTGGTTCTGTATTAATGTTTGTATGTTCCTACAGATGGTTTCTGGATAGTTTGTGTGAAGAATCATAGCCTAATCGTAAAACTGCCATTGTTAGGGTTCTGTTGGCCGTTTAGGGTTTTCTAACTAAACCAATATAAATGATTTCTAATGACACTAATGGACTGTGTAAGACATAAGGATCATAATGACATGATCAATTTAGTGAAATTTCACAGGTTTCATGGTGTTTGAGGAAACATAGGTTTTCCTGGAAACCTTAATTCGCAGGAAAATCCCTAGTAATCTTCGCAGGTAAATTCGCAGCATCCAAGGAAGAAGATGACCCCTGCGCGCGTTTTCCAGAATTTAAATTTTCGTTTTAATATTTTATGAATTAATTTCTATTTTATTTCACAAGCAAACGTTTGTCCCAGTGGAAGGAAGCGCATGTGTGTGGCTATAGGACCTGTGTTCGAATCCTGGCTTTGTACAAATTTTTCCTATTTTTTCAGGTTAACAAGAAAGCTTCATATATTATGTGTTGTTACCATTATACTATCAGGTTCGCTCATCTAGCTGGAATGGTCATGTACTTGTGTGTTTGTATGTAAGGTCCTGGGTTCGAATCCCCCAGGCCTTTTGGTTTTGTTTCTTTTTTTGTGATTTTTCAGGATAAGGCATAAAACTAATTCTACTCATCTCATTGGCATCTGCGCATGGATAGCCTGGTGGTGTGTGTTGTTAGTGGCAAGCAGAGTGTCCTGGGTTCAACTCCCAGCCAGGTAAGTTCCTATTCTTTTTTTTATTTTGTTTAATTTACTTTGTTTAATTATATTAATAGTAATTATAAATAATCATATAAATATCTTATATTTTCAAAATTCTAAAATATTATTTGCTTAATTCAAAAATTAGTTTTTTTTGTTATTATTATGTATTTAGATTAAAATATGTATATATTTCTTAAATTAATATTATCAATATTATATATTAAGTTATAAGCTTTAAAATATTTTTCTAAAAAAAACCTAATATTTTTGTACATAAATCAAACCCTAATTATTTTCAAAACCCTAATTTATTTTTTCCTAAGCAATTAAAAAACCTAATTTTATCTTGTGATTTTAATTTTGTAAATATAATTATCATGTACATACCTTATTTAAAATAATTAAAATTTTGTAAATACCATTATAATTAATCCTATTTTCATAATATATATATATATATTCTATAATTTGTTCATAATTTAATTCTTGCATGTAAATAATTTTTAATATATGTTTAAAAAATAACTAAAACTTGTTAATCTAATATAATTTATTTTCATAATATGTTTAGAATTAACTTAATTTTTATAGCATTTAAAACTTTATGATAATTAATTATTTATATTTTCTTCTTAATATTAAATAATAATTGTTCATAAAAATTTGATCTTTTAATTATTATGCTAATATTCTTATTTATTTTATCATTAATGCTATTTATTTTCATATCTATTTTATTATTACTAACCCCATTTAGATATATTGTGATTTATTATTATCATTATTACTAACCTTATTTATTTTTAACCCCTGTTATAATTATTATTGCTTATTTATTTATTTTTGCTTATTATTTATATTTTGCTTATATATTTATTTTTGCTATTTATTTTTAATTGCTTATTATAATTATTGTAATTGCTCCTTGGTGTAATTTTTGTAAATATTTAATTTATTTAATTTTCATGCCATGGTTAGTAAAATAGGGAGTGTAAACATGTATTATATTTAAAATCAAATTTAGATCATTTTAATTATAAGATAAATAAAATTAAACACTCACACACGTAAGTCGATTTTTAATCGCCATCTCACTTTCTAGGGCTACCTCTCAATGTTGCCTAATCATAAGGTCAAGTGGGGTGTATAAAGCAAGTCCCTTAAAAAGAAAAGTCATTAAGTCCCTTAAATGGTTGCCTTTATAAAAGATCTCGTCCCTTTCGAATAATGATGACAGTCCCTCCTAATTGCTTAATACACCCCACAGTTGCCTTCATTAAACAGATGTCCCTCATATGTCCCTCACATCCAAGGTAATGACTACCTATTCCTTAATAATAGGGATAGTCTTACCATTTAAAGGAAAAAGAACAAAAAGACTTAAAACTTTAGGGTAGGTTCCTCATAGTTGCTTACTCACTTCATTTAAAAACTTTTCAAACATTTCACAATTTCAAACAATTTTCAAACACAAGTTTTTTACGCATCCGTACATGGATCATTATTAAACTCTTATGAAAATTTTTATTCACACACTACACTTTTCAAAAACAATTCAAAGTGAGCTAAGTAACTAAGAGCCCATGGATAACCATGGATGTAAAGGGTGCTAACACCTTCCCTTTACATAACCTACCCCCCCGGACCCAAAAATCTTTTAAAAGGTCTTTCCTGTTCTTTTATGCCTTTCCTTTGGATAAAATAAAAGTCGGTGGCGACTCTTGCTATCCGCAACATAACTAAAGTCAGTTCTCCCACCGTGTTACAGAACTGGCGACTCTGCTGGGGATTTAAATTAAAGAGGGGTACCCTTAGGAATTAAGATCACTTTAAATTGTTTGCCTTGTTTGCTTTATATTACTTGTTGGGCTCTTATGTGTGAAAGGTCCTAACCCGGATCTAGTATACCTTAGGTAAATGGCAATAGATCAAGGAAATTGTACGACGTATATCGATATGGTTGATCTGGTGGCCATAGTTAGTGCGACTTCTTGGTTGGTGCTTATGTTCCTTAAGTCAAGTTGAGGATAATATGAGGCTGCCATATGTTGTCAATGCACTAACTAACTTTTAGAACCCTAGTTATCTCATCTTTGCCTTTAGAAAAGTAGTGAGGTAACCGGCTTTGGTGCAGACTGAAGTTGGTTGATACTCGATACTACACTCATTGAGATTCTGAACTTGGAGGGTTTTGGTTGGCAAGTAAGTTGCCTACTGAACAACCACCCTTGTGAAGGATCAATGATATTGAGATCCCTTAGAACCTGGTTACTTTTGTAGGACAGGATGAACCATCTAACTTCAGGGGAGGGTACTTACCTTTAAACCTCATGCAAGCCTTCAAACCTAGGGCTATGGTGTGACTTGTTTGTGTATGCCACATGTTTGTGATTGAGCATAACATCATGACATCATCATGCATCATAAGCATAGCATTTTCACTAACCATTTCAAGGACCAAAGGATTTATCTTTGTTCTTTGTTGCAGGTCATGGCTTCTGCTCGTAGAAACACCATCAGGATCAACTTTGTGGGCATACCTGCTAAGCTTAAAGAGTTGGTTTCTCAAGTGTCTGATCATTCCCAGTTCATCAAGAGACATGGTCACCTATTGGATCTAGTCACTTCAGGGTTCAATGAAGATATGATGAGTGTGTTGTTTCAGTTCTTTGACCCTAAGCACCATTGCTTTACATTCCCTGACTATCAGCTGGTTCCTACAATGGAAGAGTTCTCTAAACTTCTGGGTATACCTGTTCTTGATCAAAAACCATTCACAGGCTTGGAAAAAGAGCCTAAACCTGAGGTTATTGCTGCAGCTCTACATCTAAAGAAGTCTGACATTGTTCTAGAAACGAGACACTGGAGCCTAAGTACACTATTCCTATGGAAGCTTATCTCAGATGGGTGCGATCTCGTGCTCAGACTCTCATGATGCCATATCCTGCTATCCTGCCAGTTACCATGGAACCTGTTGCTGAAGGAGACACTGCTTATACCATCCTTCACCCAGACATGCCTACTGACATGGAAGACTTACAGAGATCCTGGATCCAACTGAAGGAGCAAAGGGATACTTTCGAGGCTCATTACAAAGCAAGCAAGGAAAGAATCCTAGAACTAACAAAGCAACTTCACGAGGAACGGAATCTCAACTCATACCTCAACACAAAGAGGAAGCGTCCATGGGAGACTTAAAACCCCATCTCTTGTATTTATTACATTTCATTGTGTAAGCCCAAAGGGCAAATAAATTTATTACTAATAAAAGTTTACTTTCTTAATTGTTTAAGCAAATTTAAATCCTGTGGTCCTTGAAAAAACATTGCATATGCATTTACATACCATATCATTGCATCACAGGTTTATTGTGTACAGGTATCTTATCTTCTCGCTGTTTATTTCAGCAGAAATGGATCTTGAACAGACAGTCAAAGATCTCCAGGCTCAGAATGCCCGATTCTAAGAGTTGATTCTGAACTTGTCCAAGGGACAAGATGAGTCGAAGACACTGCTGGCTAAGAAGAAGAGTCCTGAGGACAACAAGGATGGTCAATTGGAACAAATGCAAGCTGAGATAACAGAAATGAGGATCCAGATGAATGGCCAGGTGGCTCTTATCCAAAGTTTAGCTCAGGGGCAAGAAGAGCAGAGAACCTTTGTCCAAAGACTTCAAAGTAATGGAGTCAGGAATCTAATTGTCAATCAACCTCCATTAAAACAAGCTGATTTGGTTGAAAGGATGATGAAGATAAAAGAGGGTAAGAGACAGGTTGCCATTGATTGTTCTTCAATTGAAGAAGAAAGACCTGATAAGGTTAATCCACCTCAATACCAGAAATGTAGAAGGCAGTTTGTCAAGTTCAGCACTCCAATGTCACAAGTTCAGCAATGCTTGTTGGAGATGAACCTAATTTCCTTGAAAAATCCTCCTCAAAATCCTAAAACTTCCTCTCCTCGCTATAATCCCAAGGCAAGGTGTGGCTATCACTCCAACTGTCCTGGACATGATACTAATAGTTGTTGGACATTGAAGAAAAAGATCCAAGACCTGATTGACGAAGGAATCCTAGAGGTTACTCCAGAAGGTCAAGTTGAAATCTACTATCACCCATCAAACATCGAAGCTGCAAGACAAGTTGCCCAGGGTAGCAAGAAAGAAAGCCTACCTATTCCTGTTGAGATATGGGGCACCTTGGGACATCCAAGTGGTAAATTTGATTTCATGGTGAAGTATACTGCTCCTCAAAGTTCACAGATTGCAATTAAGGACATTCAGCCAACTGGATGGGACAACATTTGAATTTTCATTTGTAATTTCTTTTATTTGTTTGAACACTTACTATTATGTTAAAACTTTTGTTTTCATTAATGCATTGCATATGTTTGTCTTGAATTAATCCATTCGTTCCTCTATAAATTGAAGTATGTTTCATATTTCTATCTTGTGATATTTAACTCCTGATAAAGCTATAAGCCTGTAGAGGGAGGATGACGAAAACAATACCATAATCTTATGCAGTATGCTTTTGAACAGACTTTGCTGACGATGTACAGGCATTGTTTCAATTCCTAAACAGTGGAGATATAAGGAAGTTAATCCCTAGTCAACCCTTTTGAGCCTATGAAGTAGGAGTTTTTATTCTAGCACAAATTAAAACCCTTATTCATAACCCGGGGCAGGGTAGTTACTCGGTTAACTCAAATATGCCAATTATCTGTGTTGTACACAACTAATGATGGTTCTCTGTAATCATTAAACCTGACAGTCAATATCCAACAGAAGAAAAACCCACTAAGTCAAAACCTATGAAGGAGACTTAGTAAAAAAATTAAGACATCCCGCTGACTGTAACTTTGAAATAAACAGTTCAGGCAAAAAGAAGGGATAACAAAGTCAAAAGAAAAAAGAGGTCACTATGAATCCTCAACAAAGAAAGATGACTGAATGTTCAAATAAATTTTGGATTCCTGAACCATCACAAATGTCAGTGTTACAATTCCAAACTACTGTGGAACCTCAATGCATAAGTTAACCGAGCATAGGACTGAAGAACATCATGGAGAATGGGTTGGGTACAAATAAAATTTGAGCCTTTATCCTTTGTTTCTTAAACCATGAACCAGGCCACGTTATAACCCTTTAAAAGTCCTAACTGAAGCATGGTTAGTTCGAAAGCATACTGCTACAAAAAGGTATCCTGACTCCTTTAGGGCTTATTATAAAACTGGAGTTAATATCACAGTTTTCACAAAAAATGTTTCTTCTAAAATAATTCTTTTTTCAAAATTTCAAGACAGACATAAGCATTGCATTTTTGAATATATTTGTTTGCATATACCTGAGTGTTTGACAAATGGAGAAACTTACAGGATGAATGTTCAATGAACCAAAGTCCTTCCGATGAACAAAGTTGCTTCCTGGATCAAAGTCCATGTATACAAAGGGGCATAGTCATTATCTCCCAATCAAGAGGGCAGGACATGATGCTGCCTAACTCATGTGGGGCAATCAGGACAGGATTCAGCTATGTTCAAGTAGCCAGGGAGAGATCTCCTCATCTAACTAAGTTACCAAGGGTAACATTACAGAGTTCATAATGCCAGAGGCATAGTCACTGTTTCCCAATCAAGGGGCATACCAACTTACTGTTCAATTCATTTTGGGGCAATCAGGTCCAGATTTAACAATGCTTAATAGCCAGAGGCAACTCTCCTCATATATTTGAATTTCATGGTGTCAGGGGCATATTATTGTGAGGCACTCTGTTTATTTCTCTTGAGGTAACTACCTTCAGATACTTCCATTATGGGACAATTTATCCTCAACCAAGGGGGAATACTTTCTTTTCAAATCTAATATCCAGAGCGTATATGGTCCATCACAATTTAAAGACACATTCCTCTTATTGTGATTACCTTGATATTGGATTCTCAGCAGAAGCCATGGTGGAAATTAATTGTCTACGCCGGTAGTATCAGATGGTGTCAGTATCATGTCTTCAGGTCCAGCTATGAGGATTTCTGGGAAGGTACTCAGGAAAGTTAAAGAATTTCAGGAGCTATAGATCCAATTGGCTGTACACTCTCGAAGTTGAAACAATTCTGCTTTCAAAATCAACTTTACTTTTCCCTCTGAGTCCAGATTTACTTTTACCCTAGCAAAAACGTCCATTGGTTGTGATTGAATGTATTATGCTTTTGAATATGATTGATGTTTACCAGAAAGGCATGAAAATGCAGTAATGGTAGTTGCTAATGACGAACGAGGGAAGGGTTCCAACAAAGCTTCACCAGGTTCATCTCTACAAGATAGTTACAAATCCTCAGTAGGACAAATCCATCTTTATAAAGTCACATATCCCCTGGAATTTATATCCATCTCTTTTATCCTCATACGGATATTCGGGAATTTACTTTCCAATAAGGGTACGACGAACGAAGACGGGATGTTATACTTATCCTACTATCAAACGAAGACGAAGGTTATGTATACCTTACTATCCCCAGCAGACGGGAGGTTATATATACCTTACTATCCCCAGCAGACGGGAGGTTATATATACCTTGCTATCCCCAGCAGACGGAAGGTTATGTATGATATATTATCAAATAAGACGGGAACGAGTTCCTCATATTCTTCAACAATGAATCGGGATTTATTTTCCCTGGCCAGCAGTTGTTATACGAAGATATCCAGACGCTTCCGGCAACATCATATCATACATACATCATTTATATCATACCATAACATACACATCTATAGATACATAATACATTATTTAAGTGCATCATATTATACATACATACATAATGCATAAGCTAATATTGTTATACAGGATTCTACCTTGTTTTCAGGTTAATTCTCCAGCAAACAGACCTATGATTATCAGGACTGCTTTATCCTCCTGAAAACTATCATCATTACCTCAGGACTGCTTTATCCTCCTGAAAGCTTATTATTACCTCAGGACCGCTTTATCCTCCTGACAGCTTCTTGCACCTCAGGATTGCTTTATCCTCCTGAAAGCATACTATTATTCCAGGACTGCTTCATCCTCCTGAAATCATATCATTATCACCTCAGGACTGCTTTATCCTCCTGACAGCTTCTTGTACCTCAGGATTGCTTTATCCTCCTGACAGCTTCTTGTACCTCAGGATTGCTTTATCCTCCTGACAGCTTCTTATTACATCAGGATTGCTTTATCCTCCTGAAAATTTCTAGTACATCAGGACTGCTTTATCCTCCTGAAAAACATTATTACCTCAGGATTGCTTTATCCTCTTGAAAGCTTATTATTACCTCAGGTTTGCTTTATCCTCCTGACAGCTTCTTATACATCAGGACTGCTTCATCCTCCTGAAAGCCTATTACTACATCAGGACTGCTTTATCCTCCTGATAGCTATCATCATCACCTCAGGATTGCTTCATCCTCCTGAAAGCATATTATCAATCTCTCAGGACTGCTTTATCCTCCTGAAAGCATATCACTACATCAGGACTGCTTTATCTTCCTGAAAGCTTATTATCTCTTCAGGACTGCTTTATCCTCCTGAAAGCATGTCATTACTTCAGGATTGCTCTATCCTCCTGAAAGCATATCATTACCTCAGGACTGCTGTATCCTCCTGAAAGTTATTATTACCTCAGGACTGCTTTATCCTCCTGAAAACCTCTAGTACCTCAGGATTGCTTTATCCTCCTGACAGCTTCTTACACCTCAGGGCTGCTTTATCCTCCTGAAATCATATTATTACCTCAGGGCTGCTTCATCCTCCTGATAGCTATCATCATTACCTCAGGATTGCTTCATCCTCCTGAAAGCATATTATCAATATCTCAGGGTTGCTTCATCCTCCTGACAACTATCATCATTACTTCAGGATTGCTTTATCCTCCTGACAGCTTATTGTACCTCAGGATTGCTTTATCCTCCTGACAGCTTATTGTACCTCAGGATTGCTTTAACCTCCTGACAGCTTATTATTACCTCAGGATTGCTTTAACCTCCTGACAGCTTCTTATACCTCAGGATTGCCTCATCCTCCTGAAAGCATATTATCAAATATCTACAGGACTGCTTCATCCTCCTGAAAGCATATCATCCATCAGGACTGCTTTATCCTCCTGAAAGCTACATTCATATTTTGGACTGCTTTATCCTCCAATAAATACATCTGAAGAACTTTTCTCCAAGTGGCATCTTAAGCCCACTCAAGCATATTCAACTAACCATATGTATCACTCTATGCACTGGTGAGTGCAAATTTTTGGGCTTTTGTGTTCAATCCCCTTCAACCTTCCAGGTCACGACTGGCAAACATACCAATCTAACCCCTCAGGTTTCAGAAAATTGAACAGGGGCAGCTGTTGCACCCCAAAATTTGCCCTCACAATACAAGACTTTGTGTTCTAAGAAGGTTCACAAGGTTCACAAGACTCACAACACTCACAATACCTTTCATGAGGTTCATGAATTCTACAAGTTGCTTTATGAAGGTTCACAAGGTTCACAAGTTTCCCAATGCTTCCAAGACCTTTCATGAGGTTCATGAAGTCTACAAGTCACTTCATGAAGGTTCACAAGGTTCACAAGATTCACAATACTTACAAGACCTTTCATGAGGTTCATGAAGTCTACAAGTCACTTCATGAAGGTTCACAAGGTTCACAAGTTTCTCAACACTTTCAAGACCTTCCCTGAGGTTCATGAAGTCTACCAGTCACTTCATGAAGGTTCACAAGGTTCACAAGATTCACAATGCTTTCAAGACCTTTCATGAGGTTCATGAAGTCTACAAGTCACTTTATGAGGTTCACAAGGTTCACAAGGTTCACAATACCTCCCATAAGGTTCACAAGACATTTTATGATGGTTCACAAGGTTCACAAAGTTCACAATTGGTCAGAAGAGTTGACAATTCCCTCAGACAATGCACCTCCTAGGCAGTGCATCCAAAACTAGGGTTTTGACTTTAATCAGGCTAAATGGACTTCCAAGACTTCAAGTGAGCTTCATAACATCTTATATGTGTATAAGAACCCCCATGACAAGTTTCAAGACTTTTCTCAAAAGTTTGCTCAGTCAGATGATCAGATAAGTCAAAACCAGTCAAAGCAGTTAAAAAGTCAAACTGAGGTCAACCGTGGTCAAACCAAAGTCAAACTTCATGATTTTTTGCCAACATCAAGTATATGAATTAAAATTCATCATTTTATCAAGGGTTGATCATGATTCATCAAGGAGATTTCAGATCATCAAGAATCAGGAGTTTCTAAATTAGGGTTTCCTTAGTAAAAGTCAACTGAACTTTGACCAGCCATAACTTTCACATGCTTCATCACCAAGTCTCCATCCAAAGCTCATTTTGAAGGAAATTGAATTCTCTACAACTTTGTGTCTCACAAGCCAAGCCCAAAAATGCTTCATTTGGAAGGTATGAGCTAAGACATTATAGGTCCTTTTGAAAGTCAACAAAAAGTCAACAACTTTAAAAGGGCATAACTTGAGATTGGTAAATGATATGGACATGAAACCAGTGGGGTTGTTTAGAGAACTCTTTAAGCTTTCCAAAATGTCTAAGAACACCCTCATAGCATTAAAATTGAAGGATGTGTGCCCTTGCAAAGTTGGGAAATTTTGAGTTGGTTTATGATGAAAATGGAGGTCTAAAATCAATTTCTTCCAAATGGGCTTGCCAAATAATGACCCAATCCACATTAAGACATCTTGCACGAAATTGATTTGATATTTTCATTATTTTCATTATTTTATTTTTATTTATTATGATTTTTTATATTAAAAATCATTTTAAATTCAAGTAAAATAAAAATAGTGAAGATTTAAAATTATTTTGCTTCTAGAATGTCATAAATGATATTTTGATCTAATTGATACAAGAGTTATGAAAATCATCCCAAAATAGCAATGTGAGATCAAGAATATTCAAACTTTAAAGGCCAATCTTTTTCAATCTCAAACTACCAAAAAATCCAAAGCTTTGATGAATCTCTTGACCTAATTTTGTTATATCATATATATACAACACATAACAAACATGAATAGACGAATTTGCAGCCTCCAAAAGTAAGTTTCACACTTCAAAAATTCAAGCAAAAACTCAAAATCGGATTCATTCATACAGGGCAGAAAAAGGTATTTTGAAGACATAGAGATGACCATTGGACATCATTGAATCTATCTCAACCTTCAAAAGCATTTGCATCATGCTCATATGCCTTACCCGAAGCCTTTTTGTTCTTGATTTATTTCTTTTCGATTCACTGGATTTACATGTTTATAATGCATTTTGGTTCTGTATTAATGTTTGTATGTTCCTACAGATGGTTTCTGGATAGTTTGTGTGAAGAATCATAGCCTAATCGTAAAACTGCCATTGTTAGGGTTCTGTTGGCCGTTTAGGGTTTTCTAACTAAACCAATATAAATGATTTCTAATGACACTAATGGACTGTGTAAGACATAAGGATCATAATGACATGATCAATTTAGTGAAATTTCACAGGTTTCATGGTGTTTGAGGAAACATAGGTTTTCCTGGAAACCTTAATTCGCAGGAAAATCCCCAGTAATCTTCGCAGGTAAATTCGCAGCATCCAAGGAAGAAGATGACCCCTGCGCGCGTTTTCCAGAATTTAAATTTTCGTTTTAATATTTTATGAATTAATTTCTATTTTATTTCACAAGCAAACGTTTGTCCCAGTGGAAGGAAGCGCATGTGTGTGGCTATAGGACCTGTGTTCGAATCCTGGCTTTGTACAAATTTTTCCTATTTTTTCAGGTTAACAAGAAAGCTTCATATATTATGTGTTGTTACCATTATACTATCAGGTTCGCTCATCTAGCTGGAATGGTCATGTACTTGTGTGTTTGTATGTAAGGTCCTGGGTTCGAATCCCCCAGGCCTTTTGGTTTTGTTTCTTTTTTTGTGATTTTTCAGGATAAGGCATAAAACTAATTCTACTCATCTCATTGGCATCTGCGCATGGATAGCCTGGTGGTGTGTGTTGTTAGTGGCAAGCAGAGTGTCCTGGGTTCAACTCCCAGCCAGGTAAGTTCCTATTCTTTTTTTTATTTTGTTTAATTTACTTTGTTTAATTATATTAATAGTAATTATAAATAATCATATAAATATCTTATATTTTCAAAATTCTAAAATATTATTTGCTTAATTCAAAAATTAGTTTTTTTTGTTATTATTATGTATTTAGATTAAAATATGTATATATTTCTTAAATTAATATTATCAATATTATATATTAAGTTATAAGCTTTAAAATATTTTTCTAAAAAAAACCTAAAATTTTTGTACATAAATCAAACCCTAATTATTTTCAAAACCCTAATTTATTTTTTCCTAAGCAATTAAAAAACCTAATTTTATCTTGTGATTTTAATTTTGTAAATATAATTATCATGTACATACCTTATTTAAAATAATTAAAATTTTGTAAATACCATTATAATTAATCCTATTTTCATAATATATATATATTCTATAATTTGTTCATAATTTAATTCTTGCATGTAAATAATTTTTAATATATGTTTAAAAAATAACTAAAACTTGTTAATCTAATATAATTTATTTTCATAATATGTTTAGAATTAACTTAATTTTTATAGCATTTAAAACTTTATGATAATTAATTATTTATATTTTCTTCTTAATATTAAATAATAATTGTTCATAAAAATTTGATCTTTTAATTATTATGCTAATATTCTTATTTATTTTATCATTAATGCTATTATTTTCATATCTATTTTATTATTACTAACCCCATTTAGATATATTGTGATTTATTATTATCATTATTACTAACCTTATTTATTTTTAACCCCTGTTATAATTATTATTGCTTATTTATTTATTTTTGCTTATTATTTATATTTTGCTTATATATTTATTTTTGCTATTTATTTTTAATTGCTTATTATAATTATTGTAATTGCTCCTTGGTGTAATTTTTGTAAATATTTAATTTATTTAATTTGCATGCCATGGTTAGTAAAATAGGGAGTGTAAACATGTATTATATTTAAAATCAAATTTAGATCATTTTAATTATAAGATAAATAAAATTAAACACTCACACACGTAAGTCGATTTTTAATCGCCATCTCACTTTCTAGGGCTACCTCTCAATGTTGCCTAATCATAAGGTCAAGTGGGGTGTATAAAGCAAGTCCCTTAAAAAGAAAAGTCATTAAGTCCCTTAAATGGTTGCCTTTATAAAAGATCTCGTCCCTTTCGAATAATGATGACAGTCCCTCCTAATTGCTTAATACACCCCACAGTTGCCTTCATTAAACAGATGTCCCTCATATGTCCCTCACATCCAAGGTAATGACTACCTATTCCTTAATAATAGGGATAGTCTTACCATTTAAAGGAAAAAGAACAAAAAGACTTAAAACTTTAGGGTAGGTTCCTCATAGTTGCTTACTCACTTCATTTAAAAACTTTTCAAACATTTCACAATTTCAAACAATTTTCAAACACAAGTTTTTTACGCATCCGTACATGGATCATTATTAAACTCTTATGAAAATTTTTATTCACACACTACACTTTTCAAAAACAATTCAAAGTGAGCTAAGTAACTAAGAGCCCATGGATAACCATGGATGTAAAGGGTGCTAACACCTTCCCTTTACATAACCTACCCCCCGGACCCAAAAATCTTTTAAAAGGTCTTTCCTGTTCTTTTATGCCTTTCCTTTGGATAAAATAAAAGTTGGTGGTGACTCTTGCTATCCACAACATAACTAAAGTCAGTTCTCCCACCGTGTTACAATCGGTCCCCAGATGCACATAACTATCGAGGTCGAGTAATGATCCAAGAAATATTCCTATATCAATACATTTCCAAGACGGTCGCAGTCTGGGTGTGGAACTCGCTACTACCAACATAGCAAGATGCCATGAAGCCAAAGTGATTGTCCATGCTAAGTCCTAGGTGCACTCAAGTCGGGTATTTGGCTTACCTCACAGTAACGCCATCCCACATAAAAAAGCCAAACCAGACAGTCTAGTATATATGATGCATGGAAAATAAATATTGAAAGAGGTAAGTAAATACTGTAAATAAAGGTTGTAAATAAAGCAGTAAAGCTATACTAAATCACACAGCAGCAGATAACCAAACACTAAAGGAAATAAAAACAGACAAGCGCTAGGATTGAATATCAAAGTGGAAACCAGAGATTCTGGGTTCGGTCCCCAGCAGAGTCGCCAGCTGTCGCTCCCGGGATTTTCATCCTAGTACAATCACGAAAGTGGCACGAAAAAGGTAGAGTCGCCAGCCAAGCATTTTTATCCCGAATGAATGGGAAAGGTAATGTTGCATAACCCGAAGGAAAAAAGGAAAGGACGAGGTCCTGCGAACCAAAGAACTGGGTTCAGGAGTCGGTTGCGACCTGGGAAGGTGTTAGCACCCAGATCTTCTTCCGTACCCGACGGGATCCACACTTGTTAGTCTGCTTCAAAGGGTAAAATAATAAAGTTGTTGCTGAATAAAACCGCTACTGGATCTGGAAAAAGAGAACAAAAAAGGTACGGGAAAAATGTAGGGAAAATAAAGAGTGTGCTCGAACAGGCCCTACCCCACTGCCTACGTACCTCATCGGGAATATGAGGATCAGAGTCGACGTAGTTTTCCTAACTAAGGCGGGAGCTTGCTTGTGTATATTATGAACTGAACTGTTTATGCATATGCTCAGGTGTTGCAGGCTCATCTGGTATGAGTGCATTACCATCTTGCAAAGAGAAAAGTCATAGCAAGTTCGTGTTATGAGTGAATGAGATGAGAAAAGAATTCCCGCAGGAAAGACGTGTGTTGTTTGTTTACTGACTTTTAAAGAAGTGTTTTTGTTGTTGTCTTTTTTGTGTGAAAATAGTCTCATGATTAGACTTGTACATCATGAGACAAGCTTGTACTATCCCAAGATGGGATGAATACAAGTGCTCCATGGAATAAGTCTCTGCATCTAAGACTACTTCAATCTTTATTAAAGTGTTTTTTTAGTTTTTCTTTGAGATGAGAAAGAGTGACTCAAGTTGAGAAAGGAAACAAAACTAGGGGACTAAGACTCACCCTAAGTTGTTTATTTCATGTGAGACCTTATGGTTTTTATGGTTTTCTAATCCTAATGAGAAAAAGGAAAAGAAGAGGAAACTAGAAATCAACTTACTTATCTAAAGAAGTTAAGTTGTTTCCAAAGAGGTATCAACATGAAGTTGTACAAGACAAAGCCTAAAGGGCTTGGACAAACACAATTTGGAAGCATAAAGAAGACGAGGAAGAAGTTATATAAACAAGGCTTACCTCAACCTCCCTACAAAACAAAGGTTAGCTTTACAATGAGTATTGAAAGCATAAACACAAGTAAAACTCAAACTAACTAAGGGAAAACACCAAAGATTCCCTAAGGATAAGTCCTAAAGGGAGGGATCTTAAATACTAAGAGACTTATAAAGTCATTAGCTATACCCTATTAATGTGTTATAAGGTTAGAAGATCAAACTTTAACAAACTATGCTCAAACTAGGTACTAAACACCAAAGAAGTTCAAGGTGGAGTTAGATGGAGAAGTTTGAATGAAAAACCCAAGGTAAACATGAATTAAGCCGAGTTTGAATGTTAAAACCAGAAACTAACACAAATTAAAAGTGTCTCAAAAGATGGACAGAAGTATGAACAAAGATATTCAAGTATAAGAGATTTAATGGAGAAATAATGAGAAGAAATGAACACATGGTGTCATAAGAAGTCAAGTGAATTAGAATAAAATTCAAACATGAAAAAATAAATGTGACTCTCTCATAAAAAAACCAGAGGCTAGATGGTAAGATAAAATGAATATTAGAATAAAAAATTAACCACAAATGGACATGTATGAAGTGCATTTGGGGTTATGGGACAAAGAAGTTTGAATTAGAAGTCTTTATGTACAAAAGGAAACCAAATGAAATAAATGGACTCATGACTTGGTAAAATGATATGACAATGGATGTGAACACATTATAAGATGTATAATAAGTGTATAACACGGATACAAGACACACAAAGTCAATTTATATTTGATTAGAATGAAGGAAGAATGAGAATTAGGTCAAATGAGACACATATGGACACATGTGAAGCTTAATGCACAAGTAACCTAAAATTAAAAATGGATGACCTAAAATTGAACACAAGTGACTTATAAACATCAAATGGGATCTTAAGAACTCAATTGGAGGACCTCTAATGAATGGCATAAATTCCTTACCAAAATGGGCTTATAAGGATGAGAAAAGAAGGACCACAATGTGACTTGTAAACCAAGGAACCAAAACAATACTTGTGGACATTAAAAAAAATGAGAATTAGGATTTAAAGTCATAAACCAGGGATAAATGAACCCCTAAAATATCTCTAAAAAATTCACCATGTAACCCATTCAAATATTTGCACCAATTGGATTAAGGTTTTGAAGGATGAGACTCAAGAGAATGACCTAAAATGGTATCAAACATGACCTAAAAAATATGAGAAAAATATTTTTGGGGACCACAACATGTTCTCTGGTCAAAACAAAAGGAATGGCCTCAAAACTATTTTTGGTTTATGAGAAATTAAATGGAGAAGGCAAGATGGTCAAAGATGAGAAAAATCCTAAAGAAATAAAAGGAAATATTAATTCTGGATCAAAAATAAAAGAAAAATGAAATTAAAAATTTTGGAAAATTTTGGAATATTGTGAAAAGTCAAAGGGAATTATTTGAGAATTTTTGGTGAAGGTTTGATATTTTTAGAAATTGAAAATTGAAAAGAAATAAAAAGAAAAAGAAAAAGAAAAGAAAATTGGAGAAGGGGTGCAAACAGAAATGGAATTCAGTTGAAAATGAATGGGCTTGATTATGTGGGGGTGGGAATATCACTTGAAAGCCCAATCCAAAATATGCTAATCATAACTCTTATTGTGGAATTAAGTCAAATGGTTAACTTCATCTAGGCCTTAGTATTGATCTAACACACTCATCAATGGTCAAAGTAATTGAATCATATGGATAACAAATGAGGACAGTTGGCAATAGGGTGGATGTCACGCATGGGAAGACTCATGTTTATAGAGTTGTCTCGTGAAGCGCACACTCTTCATTAATGTGCTGGCATGATTTGGAACGTAGGATGGAGAGGATCTAGTGGTCACGACTTAAAGTTGGGGAAATAGTTAGGGCACTGTTACGGCCACTGGAGAAGACCTTCATTCATCTTTTCTGGTGAGCTCCAGTTAGGGCAAACCTAAAACCTCCATGAAAATTGAAACTAAAACCACAGAAGTGTTCGCAAGGTTGAGGACAACAAGAATCCAAGCTCACAATTCATCTATCATGCTTAATCAATGCAAATCGAAGCAAATAAAAATCAACCTAAAAACTGAATCTATGCACTGATGGTGCCTATCATCTAGATAGAATCCAATAAGCTTCTATCAAGCCTCAAACATCACAAAAACAATCAAAAAGCATGAACTCGAGCACAAAGAATTGAAATGAAACCTGAGATGCAAATCTTCAATTTGTTGAGGAAAATTAGAGGTGAGGATCCAAATATGTTGTATGTTTGTTCTTGATCTTCAATGGAGTGAAATAAACACTCAAAAGTTGTGAAATCTTGATGAATTAAGGAAAATGCAGAAATGTGGTGAAGTTTGTTCTTGAAGATTTTGATGAATTGAGCTATGGAGAATGTGCACAAGATGATGATGATGAATTGATGATTCTTGATGTGTGATTGATGAAGAGTAGTGAAGTTGGAAGCCAAATGCAGAGAAACTTCTTCACAAAATCTGAGCAAAATCAGAGAGAAAGTGATGGATTTTTTGGTGAGTTTCAAGCAAATGAACATGGTAGTGCAATTCAGTTAAATGATAAGCTTATATATGAGAGGTTAGAAGTTAACTCAACTAGTTGATGGTTAGAACCTGTCGCTCCCCCAAAAAGACACCTGGTCAGACAGGGTACAGACGCGAACGGTCGGCGAAAGGAGAAGATGAAATGAAGGTGAATAGAGTCGCTAGCTAGGCATTTTTATCCCGAAGGAAAGTGTCGTACCTCGAAAAATACGATCCTAAAACAAAACAACAGAGCCGCCACCTAATTCTATTTATTCTACGAGAGAGAAGGGAGATATAGATACAACCTAAAGGAAGGATAAGAAATGGTCAACGAGAACCAAATTCTAAGTTCGGGAGTCGGTTACGCAAGGGGAAGGTATTAGCACCCCTCACGTCCATTGTACTCAACGGGAACCTCTTAGCTAACCATGCGATTAAATGTTTGATCTTAAGTTTATGTCTTCTAAATGGCTATTAATATGTTTGTTAAAGTTTGAATTAATTAAGACAGAGAAGGGATTAAAGTTTTTAAACGGAGAAATAGTTAAATTTTTTATTAGGGTGCTCGCGAAGGATTAAAATCCCCGTGCCTACGTATTCCCTTGTGCAATGGGAAAGTCAGAGCTCCGTAGTTCGTGCTACTACGGTTTGTGATTTTTTAAATGAACGATTGTTTGAGATGCATTCTACTGTTAAGTATTGGCTTATACTCGCGGTGGAGGCTGAAGCGCTAGCTTGTTCGAGAGATAGAATGATTTAAACAATGTTCGTTTTTAGAAAAAGAGTGTTTGAATTTGGTTAAGATGTTTTAAACGAAAGGGTGAAGGAACACATCGTGTGGGGCTAGCCCAGTTGCGGTCCAATCCAGAACGTGCGGAGTGCTAGACTCCGGAGTTCTGTCTTTCGATAATTAATTTGAAAATAGTTTAAATATTTTGGTATACGAATGATGATTGAACCATCGCATGGGGCTAGCCCATTTGCGGTTCAATCCAGAACGTGCGGAATGCTAGACTCCGGAATTCTGTTTTCGTACGTTATTTTGATAAATGATTTGAATATTTTGATATACGAATGGTGATTGAACCCTCGCGTGGGGCTAGCCCAGTTGCGGTCCAATCCAGAACGTGTGGAATGCTAGACTCCGGAGTTCTGTTTTCGTAATTTTTATTAAACTAAAGATTTGAAAGTTTTGATATACGAATGGTGATTGAACCCTCGCGTGGGGCTAGCCCAGTTGCGGTCCAATCCAAAACGTGCGGAATGCTAGACTCCGGAGTTCTGTTTTCGTAATTTTTATTTAATTAAAGATTTGAATAATTGTTTTTAGACGTTTTAGAATCAATGTGTTGAATAACAAAGGAGTGAACGAACAATACGCGTGGGGCTAGCCCATTTGTAGTTCGTTCTAGAACAGACGGAGTGCTAGACTCCGGGGCTCTATTCCTTGTTAAATAATTTGTTTTGAAAATTTGGTGAAAATCGTAATCGTTTTAAGAGATTTAGGATTTAGCATTGGTTCAAGTAATCAGACGAACGCAAACGTAGTATCAAAATTGGGATAAGACGTAAAAGAGAAAAAATCGAGTTTTAGCGGTACCTAACGGAGAAAGTCTGCTGCCTCTTTAATACACACACAAAGAATCTCAAAAAAAACACCAAGGAGAAACTTCGCACGTTCAAACCAGTAATGCTCAGACACTAAATACCAAACTATACTCAAAATTCGACTAAAATTAAACATAAGACTCAATGAAAAGGTTAGTTACATCTAAACAAAAGTTTAATGATAATAATGATAAATACACTACAAATTCTACTTCAAAATCTCTACAAGAAAATTAATTTATAAAAAATGATGGAACTAACCATAATTAATTAACCAACAATTAAATAATTATTAAAAACAAATAATAAAACAATAAATAAAAAAAATAAGAAATTGTGAAAAATGGAAGGGGTGCAACGGAAAATCAAGGGATGTGTTGGGAAAAAATTTGTATGGGCTTCCAAGCCCAAACTCACCAAACCAAAAAGCTTTAACAGAAAAACCAAATAAATAATAAAAATTGAATTAATAAAAGAAAGGAAACAAATGAAAATTCAGAAATTTATTCTTTTCAACGTCAAAACGAAACCTTAAAAAAAAGTAACTTCAGCGGACAGGGGAAAAGCTTCCTCATAGCATGCCCGTCTTACCTTGTCTCACGGAAACGAGAAAAAAAAACCCGAAGAGCTCTCCACCCGCTGCTCCGTCTCCTCTTCTCAACTTGACCCGGTGGTCTCTGCTCGTAAAACGTCGTCAATACGAAAACAACAGGTTCGTCTCTTTCTCTCAAATCCGCTTCAAACCCATCAAATTTCCCTTTCTTGCTCTCGGATTCGCTCACAGTTGCTCACAGTGGTCTGGATTTTTTTGGTGTTTATGTTTTAGAGGTGAGGTCTCGCTCACAGGTGGGCTACACGGCCGCGTTCTTCTTCGCTTAACACGTTCGCGGGTGATGGAGCAGTTTGACGGAGGTGGAAAAGTGTGAAGGGGGCTGAAGGAATTTGTTTCTGTTGTCGCGGAAAGGTTTTTGTGAAAGAGGGGGGCTTTGCGGTTCTGGTTTGAAGGTGATGGTTTTTCGTAAAAGGGTTATGGTCTGTTGCGTTTGGATTGGTTTTACGGTTCTGAAGGTGGAGGTGTTGCAGATGAAGCGAATTCGTGATGGTTTCAGTGGTTTTTACAGTTTAGTGGGGCTGAGGTTCAAACGATTTGAGCGATGGTTTGAAGAAGAGTTGGGTTATGTGTTGTTGTCGGTTTCTTTTGAAATAGAGAATCAGATTATTGGTGATAAAGGTTGTGAGATTATTGTTTTGTAGAGATGAAAGAGATCTGCTTCTTTTTTACGGTTTCGTAGGTTTTTTCTGTTCACGTTATCGCGTTTGGTGGTGGTTTCGATGTTGCGGAAAAGAATCAAGGAGAAAATCAGGTTGAGGTTTATTGTGGTGGTGCGTTGATTCAAGGAGGTTCAACGATTTGTTCTTTTGTGTGGACTGAGTTTACAGGTTTGGGGGTTTGGAATCTCGTTTTGGAAATTGGTTGGCTTCTTTGAGAGGTTTCTGTGTTGTCTTTTTTGTTATGCAGGTTTTTCCCTCTGTTCTATGCTATTGGTCAACCTGATAAGAGGTTTATATTGATGCCATTCTGAGATATGAAAATGATGGCTGAGTTTTTTTTGGGTGTTTTCGTCTTTGTCAAAGTCAAATCTGTGGTGCTTGTGCCTTTTTTATTGACTTGTTTTTTCAACTTTTTGGTGCAGGTTTGGATTCTCACATTTTAGTGAAAAATTCTGATGGAGTGTTGGAGGGTGTAGGTCTGCTTTGGGACAGCAAGGGCAGCAGAAAATGTGCATTGGATTGAGATATTTGGACCATCTAAACTAAACCAGTAAAACACTAATAAATAAAATAATAAAGATTGAACTATCCTAATTAAAACTATCTTAAAATTAAATAAAACCTAAACACACATTGGACTCAATAAATAATATATAGAATTAAAAAATTAAAATGAAACACTAAACTAAATAAAATAAACTAAACTAATATAATAATTAATTAAAAAATTAACTAATAAAATTAACGAAATAGACACTAAACTGATTAATCATAAACTTGATAAAAACAATCTAAATTTTAATCTAAAATTAAATTAAAACTTAAATTGGAATTAGACTAACTTAAATTATTTTTTTTTAAATTATTATTATCATTTAAAAATAAAGAAAAAGAAAAACTAGCTAACTTAAAGCATAATAATCATTTCTACTACAAGACACAACTCAAAATCAAATTCAACATCTAGAGCAAAAACTAGAAAGTTAATAAAATGATAAAATTGAAGAAAAATGTATGATTAACGGAATATGAGATGTTAAATGCAAAAATGGTCGATTTCGAAATATCGACAAAATACAATCAAAATGAACAAAAACCGAAAAAAGTTCGGTCAAAATTTAGGGTGTGACAGTTGCCCCTATTTAATCATCTTGAACCAGAATGTATAAATAGCAAAGTTTTTAGACATTCGAGGTGGAAGAGGATTAAATATTAAAAAATACCTGAAATTTTGACCGATTGCAGATGAAATGCAATGTTATGCAATGTTACGAGAGACTATTTTGTTTTGCTGGGGATATGATGTGCGAGCTGCAATGAAACTTAACATGCTGACTTTTTGATGATGAACATGCTGAATATGATGTACGGAAAATGATGAAAATAAATGCAACGGTGATCCACAGAAACACAAATGAGGGTGAAGACTCATTGGGGATAACAATATGCGGGGGATGACAAGACGGAAACAGGATGTATTCAAAGTGATAGATAAACAGGTTCGAGTGTAACTGTTGGCACTAAGAATGACAGAAGACGGAAAACAAAACGTAAGATCAAAGACAGACTATCTGAAATGATGAGTTAGCAAGTTCATGGTTGCTGGGGATCCCAATGCAACGACTCAGTGATTGAGAAAAAATGGAAAAGACATCGACTCGGCAGTCAGGAGAACGAAATAGCGGATATCGACACGGCGGTCAGGAATAAACAAAATAATGACACAGCGGTCGGGAAACAAAAATAGACCTCGACAACGGCGGTCGGGCAATAAAAAGACAGACATCGACAACGGTGGTCGGAAATAGAATAACAGACAAAAATCCAAAGTGGTAAGTCAACAGGTTCAAGTGTAACTATTGATACCGAGGGTAAAGAAAGCGAATACAGTGTTTGGGCAGTGGCTCTGTACAACCGATTGCTACTGGAAGTAGAATGCGAAGCATTTAGATATAAATCAACGGCTCTAAGCGACCGACTGGCAGACCAGAAAGACAAAGTCGGAGTTTTCAACAAGATAAACGTCCAAACTCCGGAAATTCCCTAAATGAAGAAACTTGAAGAAATTGTGCCAATGACGATTGGACTTAAGAGAAAAATTGGTGGTAAAAGGGTGGATATCAATAACAAGAAGGGCCTCTGCAGGGGATATTTGTGTTACTGGGAAAGCACTTTGGCGAACCAAACTAAAGAGCGTCAACAACAACAAATGGATTTTCAGATAAAGCTGCTAATGACGAATGATTTTTCTTTGACATGCCAGACAGGAACGAGTTTCTAAAAAAAATTGACTGACAGACAGAAACTGGTTTGGAAAGAAAATGACTACCAGACGGGACTGGTTGAAAATAAATGACTACCATACGAGATTGGGTTGAAAATAAATGACTACCAGACGGGACTGGTTGAAAATAAATGACTACCAGATGGGACTGGTTGAAAATAAATGACTACCAGACGGGACTGGTTCGAAAAATAAATGACTACCAGACAGGACTGGGTTGAAAATAAATGACTACCAGACGGGACTGGTGTCGCTCCCGACAAATGAAAATGGATCAGATGAAGGTACAGACGCGAACGGTCGGCGAAAGGGACAATGAGAACACACAGCCGTGAACTCACTGGAGAATGAATAGAGTCGCCAGCTAGGCATTTTTATCCCGGAGGAAAGGCAATGCTGCATAAGCCTAGAAAAATATGGATAAGACGGTTTGCGAACCAGAGAGACTGAGAAAGGGGGTTGGTTACAACCTGGGAAGGTATTAGCACGCAGATTGTCCGCCGTACTCGACGGGATCCACGCTTGAAAGATTTGTGCTATAAAGGGGTAGTGTCAGTGCAACCTGTGTATAAAAGAGCTGGAAAAAGAGGTACAGGTGTCAGTGTAAAAACAATGTGAAGTGTGCTATATACAGTGTCAGTGTAGGAACTGAGGATGAATTGCTCAAGATCATGAGGCTTAAAGAATAATGCTGGAAGGAGGGGGAATATACAGAGACTTTTGTTCGATAACTGTTAAGTTATGCCTACGTATCCTCTCGTGCAATGAGGAAGTCAGAACACCGTAGTTCGACCCAAAGAGACTGAAAGGATTGACCTGTGAACTGCTTGCTTGTCAATGCTCAAGTGTATGACCTGTCTGGCTCAGGTGCTTACTGTCTTGCATTTGACGGAAGAAGCAAGTTCTCGTTTATGAGTGAAGGTGATGAGAAAAGAATCCCGAAGGAGACGATTATTGTTTGTTTTTATGCTTTCAATCTTTTATTGCTTTTGAGAGTTTGTCATAAGCTAATGAGCTTAAACCTAAACCAATGGATTTAGTAAACTCATCACATCTTCCCTCTGATTAGGGGTAATGAGAATACCTTAAGTGTGAAGTCAGATTCTCACACTTAATCACCTATGGTGTAGGATTAAGATCATTAACCTACTTGTGATTATTTAGATGTTTTTTGTTGTTTTTGTTTAGTGTTAAGTAATGAGGTTAAGCCATAATCAAGGATTAAACAGACCCATTACACCATCCTAATAGAAGGATAATAGATGAGAATGTTTAAGCTGAGGAAAACTCCTCAACTTAATCCATGGTTAGGGATTAAAATCATGACAAAACAAGCCTTTGATTAAGTGGATTTTATTAATGATATGATGATGAAGTGAATTTTAGGATTTGTAAGACCACTTGAGGGGGACTTGTCCATTAACACTAGGGTTAGTCCTTCTTAACCAATTAAGGAAGAATTAGAACCCTAATGCAAGGCCCAAGTTACAAGTGTGATGTCTTGATGATTATTAAGTGAATTGATTAAAGGAGTTTAAACACATTAAGGGTTTAACACTTAGGATTAAAGTTATACACTCCATCCTAAGAGAAGGATGCAGGCATAAGCTTAATCACAAAGCCTTAAAGCCTTCAGGGTTTAGTCCCTGATTATGAGGTGAGAAGAGAAGACTCAAAGAGACACAAAGGTAAAACTAAAAGGGGAAACTAAACAAAACCCTAATCATTGTCATGCTTGGTTGTCCCTAAGGTTTGTGAGGTTTTCAAGAACAATCTTCAATGGAACCACCAGGAAGCAGATGAACAGGATCAAGAGAAGCAAAGTGACTTGCTTCATTCAAGAAGTCAAGTCACTTGAGGAAAGAAAGTGGGAGGAAGAAGAATGAGCAAGCTCAATCTCAAACACATACATAAATGCAGAAATGGATGCAAGAGAGATGAAAAGAAAAGTTATGAGAAGTGAAGGCAAATTCACTTCTCAAGTTTACTTACCACCTGAAAAGTTAGAAAGAAATGCAATGCAATGCAAAATGGGATGAAATGGTATGATGCTAAACAAAACCAGAAGCATGTTGATGATGAAAATGATGTTATAAGATGATGCAAACATGATGCAAGGCATGGAGATGTTCATACAAGATCATGGATGCAAATGATGCAAGCTTAGAAGCATGGATGCACATGAAAAGTTAGGAAGCATACAAAGCATACAACATGGCAAATGCAATATGCAATGATCAAACATGCTTTCTACATGTCTTATGATGTCAAATGAATCACATGGAAACATGGAATGGCATGGCAAGTCAAGTCATGCAAGAGAATGCAAGAAGGATGCACATGAAAGCCCAAATTAGGGTTTATGGATCAAACAACAAACAAAAACCAAAAACAGAAGCAAAACCTATTATAAAAAATGGAAAATGCCACCCAAAGAAACCCTAAACCTATACTAAACCAATGTCCAAAGGGGGGCTCTCAACTCTTAACCAATCTCAAGTTATGATTTTTCCAAGTTATTAGGGTTTTTAGGGTTCTTAAACAAAAGAAATGTCAAACAAATTGAAAATGAGGAAACAAATCATGGCCATTTAATCCTAGAAACTACATGCTAAACACAAAACAATGCAAGAAGAACCAATGTCCAACTCCTCTTAGATAGGCAGAAATGAATTTTTGAACTTATGATCAAAATAATGCACCAAAAATGATTTAATTCAATGGAAAATTCTCAAAATGCATCAAGATCAAAAAAGAAATTTGGTTTGAAGGTTGGACAATGTTTCTAAATGTCTTAGAACATTTCATGAATTTTTTGGTGATTTTTAAATACCTAAAAGTATTTTTAATTAATTAATTTCCATTAATCAATTAAAAATAATCTTTTAAATATTTAAAAATACTTTTTTTAATGATAAAAAATAAAATAAAAATATTTTTGGGTCTTAAAAATTAATAAAACTTTTAAGAAAAAGTTTCATAATTTTTAAGACATTTTTGCTATTTTTAATAAATTATGCAAATAAAATGAAAAGAAAATGAATTAAAATTAAATAAAAGGGAAAGTAATCAGAATGGAGGGATGAGATTCACTCTGGATTCAAAGGGGTTGACCGCGCGCGTTTTTGGAAGGCCAGGATTGCTTCTGATCAGATTAATTTAATTATGGATTAATTAAAATAAACACGTGGATTAGGGCATAATGGCTTGATCTGAACCATTCACACGCGCGGGAGGTCAATGGAGTCAACGCATCCAATGGTCCACATTCAAATGGCAATTAATTACACAATTAGGGCTTAAACACTTTCAGGCTGCCGGAGAAGACTTCCGGTCGTCTTCTCCGGCCAGCATCTCCCCTGAAAAATCCCCAAAACCCCAAAAAGCTAACTAAAATGAAATCTAAGAATTGGGAAATGATCTCCAACCACTCACGAATCAAAACCCTCTCTCAAAACAAATTTATATTTCCTAACAAAGCTGAATCGAAGAAAATAAGAACTAGGGCACGCAAGTTTCAGAGAGCAATTAAATGTTCATTTCATCACCATTTCAAAAACTGAAAGCATATTCATGATCAGGAAGGCACAAAGAGCAAGTTTAGAACAAGAAAAATGATTTCTGGAAAAATATTTTTCAAGCTACCTGAGATTCGAAGCTTTCACTCTGATGACTTTCTGGCCACTTCCTTCAGTGCAATCCACTCCACTTGATCCCCAGATGATGTTTGAATGCTCAAAAGGAATTTATGTTGGCTGGATGAGGAGTTTGACAAGCTTCTGCTCAAGCTCAGTCAGAAATGGCAATGGAGTTTCAGGCAGTTTCAGGTCATTGTAAATGGTTCTTTGTGATCCAGATGGTGAATGGAGAAGGTCTGTGGTGTTTGTTTGTATGTTTGTGTGCTGTGGAAAGAGTTTCGAATGAAACTGCAAGTTGAGGTGAGAAATGGCAGTGGGGTGTTCTTGCTTGTTTCAGGCCTGGCTCTTGGTGGTTTGAGGTCTATGAAGTATGGTGAGTTGATCTATGGAAATGGTTTTTGTGTTTGCAAGCTGAGAAAACAAATTCGAAGGAAGATGCAAAATGGTGTGTTTTGGTGTGTGTGATCGTGTGTTGTGTTTCAGCCTTGCTAGATGTATGGAATGGCCAGCATATGGAAAGTATATTTTAATCCTATAGGTCAGGAGATGTGACATGGCCTGCTGTGATAGGTAGGTCACCTTTTGCAAAATGTCAACTTCTTTGTAAGAGAAAGTATGGCTTGGTCTACAACTAGTACAAAGCATGGCTCTGGTGCAGCAAGATGAGGTGAGAGGCTAGCAAAGTGCAGTAACCAATGCAGCAAGTTGTAGGAAGTGATCATGATGATTTTGCAAGTTGCTTGCTTTTTGAACTTCATGAAGAAAAGTCTTGTTACATGAACCAAAACATGAGAAACCTTGATCCAATTCTGACTTTTAGGACATGTAGAATGTTTGCATACTGGTTTGAAGTGAATTAGAGGTTACAATTGGCTTTGGTTCATGATTTTGCAAAATTCTCATTTGAAGCATGCCTTGAAAATCAATGATTTTAGCCAACTTTGCCACACCATAACTTTTGATCCAAGAGGAGTTTGATCATGTTCTTGTACTTTTTGAAAAGGGAAAAATGTGATCTACAACTTTCATGACCAAAGTTTTTTCATTTGAAGCATTTTTGGATCAATAATCAAGGCTTGAAAAATGACCTAAAATGAAGCATTCTTGAAAAGTCAACTATGCCCAAAAAGTCAACATTTGCAAAACTTCCAAATTCTTGACTTTTATGAACTTCAACCTTCTTCCATGATCAAATAAAGATCATATACACTCAAAATGATGAAGATCACCCATTGGTTGGGTCATTGGGGGCCTCAGATGCCCTGATTTTACACTGACTTGTCTGAAAAGTCAACTCTTGATCAGATGACTTCCCCATGGAATTTCTTCATGAAAAATGATATGCATACTCCCTATACCATATAGAGACCAATGGAAACAAGAATGACCAAAAAATTTGGGGTTATGGCCTCTGAAACCAAAACCCTAATTTTAAAGTCAACTGTGCAGTCAAACTTGGCTCTGCATCCATTCAAACCCTAGTTCTTGTGATTCTTTGGAAATCTTGACCTTGAGAGGATGTAATATGATGCTTGAACACATGTAGACCCCTTTGAATTGATTGGTGACCTTTGGGGTGGCTCAAGAAGCTTTGGGATTGCTCAGATCACAAACCCTAGGTGCAGATGACTTAGAAACTATGCAGTGAATCAAAAATGAAACATGAGATGATATGATTGTGTTTATGCATATGGGAATGATCACAAGCCATGGTGAAAAGGGTGAGGGCAAATTTGGGGTGTTTACAGCTGCCCCTATTCAAACATGAGTTAGCTGTGCAGGTTGTAAGCAACGGCTTAACAGGCAAACAAGATAACTTGTGGTTGAATACCAGAGACAGTCCAAAATTTGCACTCACAGAAATGAAGAAGAAAAGGGATATAGATTGTAAAGGAAAATAAAGTATATTGTAAGGTGTGGGCGACGGAGGACGACCGTCGAGTAGAGGACGACTGCTGGGTAAATAGCAATGACGGGGACGGCCGACATGCTGGGGATAAAAGGTAAAGCCAAGACGGGGACGGCCGACTAGCTGGGGAAATAAAATCATGATGGGGACGGCCATCAAGATAAAGCTGTAAAATTCTCTGAGGATTTAATGAAACATGACGGGGACGGCCATCGAGTTCATAAAGCAAAGTAACCAACGATGGGGACGGCCATCGGGCTAAAAAAAGAAAAGGGACCACGACGGGGACGGCCATCGGGTTAAAGAATAAATGAAATAAACAGATGATGGGGGACGGCCATCAAAGGTGAAGGACGATCACCTAGCAGGGGACGGCTGCTCTGTTGGGTGTAAAAGAAATATGATGGGGACGGCCATCAAAGGTGGAGGACGACCACCTGGCAGGGTACGGCTGCCGAAAATATCAACGATGGGGACGGCCATCGGATAGAAAAGGTCAACGATGGGGACGGCCATCGGACGAGCATGATGGAGGACGATCATCAAGAAGTGGAGGACGACCACTCAGCAGGGTACGGCTGCTTTCGAGGTTTATCATGACATAGGACGAATGTCAGACAACCAAAATCAACAATGGGGACGGCCATTGGATAAAATGATGAAGGACAATCATCAAAAGGTGGAGGACGACCACCTGGCAGGGGACGGCTGCCAAAAACAACGATGGGGACGGCCATCGGATGAGCATGATGGAGGACGACCATCAAGAAGTGGAGGACGACCACTCAGCAGGGTACGGCTGCTCTCAGGGTTTATCATAACACAGGACGAGTGTTAGATAAGAAGGAAAATTTGTTTTGTTGGCAATCTACTGGGGATATAGTAAACACGGACGAGTATTTACAACCAAGAAGAGAAAGTATAAGTGTTTAGATGTTGTGTATAGATTAAAGATGCGGACGAGCATCCTTAAGACTACGATACGGATGAGTATCGGGTAGAAACAAACTGACACGTGCTCAGAGATGATGATACGGACGAGTATCAACTGGTTAACAGAGAACACGTACGAGTGTTGAATCTGAAGGGATTCTTCTGGGGATAGTAGATACAGGCGAGTATCTATATTCAAAAAGGCACAAGTGTTAGACACGGTGTATGGATTAAAGATGCGGACGAGCATCCTTAAGACTATGACACGGACGAGTATCATGTAGAAACAAACACTAGACGCAATGTTCTGAGATGATGGTATGGACGAGTACCAACTGGTTAACAAAGAACAAAGACTACTGTTGAATCTGTGGGGATATAGATGGTGTATATTAGATACGGACGAGTATCTGTATGAGAGCGAGTGTTGTATAGATGATGTTTAACTGCTGGGGAGGGTGACACGGACGAGTGTCAAAAGGAGAAAAGTGTGATATCAACAAGTATATGGGTTGCAAAAGTGTAAGCGACTGCGCTGGGGATATGACACGGACGGGTGTCAAGAAAGTGTATATATAAGTATGTGTGAGTGCAAAGAGGGTGTCTTTGGCTTTTTGCTGGTGATTTGACACGGACGGGTGTCAGGAAGTATCTGCAATACGGGTGATTTTGTTTGCACAGAGTGTTCAGGCGACTTTACTGGGGAATGATGACACGGACGGGTATCACAAGGAAATATAAACTGGTGTTTGTGATTTGTAAGGCAACTGCTTTTGCTGGGGACTCTGGGGGATTTTGGGGGAAGTATTCTGTATTCTGATGAATGATTATTATTCACAAGTGTTGATTCAGAACATGGCTTATGATTATGCTATGCGTTTGATTTTTGCCGTAATGCTCCGTGTTAGACGGAATGCTACGCTTTGAGGGGATAAGATGATGCAAATGCCATGATTATGCAAAGATATCAAATCGGGATTCGGATCCCGTTGCCGCGAAGATCTCTGGTTGATCTGTTTGAAATGGACCTCCCAGCTGGGGATGAGATCATTGATAGACTTGGGGAGATGTATCCACTTGGGGATATATGCCACCTGGTTGACATATCCTTATAATGTGGGACCCAGCTGGAGTTTGTAGAAGCCTTCTTCACTCTGTTGTGATCTTCATGCGTTGCTCTTCTGAATAGAGGCTGATGATTCTGTGGGGAGATGATTCCCTGATTCTTGCATTCTGCTGAGGATGAGATGGCAACTCGGCTGGGGAATTATGAGAGGCAAATCAACTGGGGAGAGCAACAAGAGGCAACTCAGCTGGGGGAAGTCATGAGAGGCAGCTCAGCTGGGGATAGAGCATTTCAGATGCTGAGATTGAGTGTATGTTGATTTGGCAACTTCGCTGGGGAAAGGGGCACCTTCCAGCGCCACATGGAAGATAGACCGAGTTGATAATGATCTGCCAGCTTGCTGAGGGTGAAGCTTTCATGCCCCAAGTTACGTTCTGGATACCTGCAATCCTGAAAAAGATAGAAAAACGCACAAGATAATCCCGAGGTATCCCTTACTGGATTCCGTCATAGGAGTTAGGATACTTCTGAGAGTAAGTATATTTCCTGCAGGCATGTTTTTATTTTTTAGAGAAAAACATTTGTACTTATGCAATTATATTTTAGAGATATCAGACATCTTTTGCAAATAAAAATATACAAAATGAGACATGACTGGAAAATCTGATTTTATTAATTCAAATGCCCTGAATTGGCAAGATACAGTCAAAGAAACATATCTCCTGAAATGAGGAGATTGCTATAAATTGAGAAACAAAAATGTTGGCAGTGTTGATGACGCTTTCAAAGGAACTTCCTCTTCTGCTATGACTCGTATGACAATGACGTTCTTCTCGTCTTGCTTTCTGAAGGAGGCTGATTCTGATTGAAGTTTGATCCTTTTGAAGCTTTCCAAGTTGCAAGTGATACAGACGAATTCAGAATGCAGTTGTTCGCTTTTTCCCTTATTTTGCATGGATCGCCCTTTCGGGTTTTCAATCCATCGGGATACCCATTTTTGCCTGAGCTGTCCAATGCGGCTTTTCAACTCAGCGGGTGTACAATTTTTTTATTTATTTTCCCTTATTTTTGCCCGAGTCTTTTATTCTGTTTTTGACTCGCCGGGATGCCCTGTTTTTGCCTGGACTTACATTCTGTTTTTGTGTCCAGCGGGTCATTTTATGCGAAGTATTTTCTAACTGCATCTGAATTCACAGGGGATGGGAAATCTTCACCATCCATGGTGCTGAGCATCAGTGCTCCACCCGAGAAAACTTTCTTTACCACGAATGTCCCTTCATAATTTGGAGTCCATTTGCCCCTGTGGTCTGTATGAGGAGGGAGGATTCTTTTCAGCACAAGATCTCCTACTTGGTACTCTCGGTGTCTGACTTTCTGATCGAAGGCTTTCTTCATTCTTTTCTGATACAACTGCCCATGACAGATTGCATCTAATCTCTTCTCTTCAATCAGACTCAGTTGTTCAAATCGGGTCCTAACCCATTCTGCTTCGTTCAGCTTAACATCCATCAACACTCGTAAAGAGGGTAATTCAACTTCAACAGGTAGGACTGCTTCCATACCGTACACAAGCTGATACGGTGTTGCCCCAGTGGATGTCCTGATTGATGTGCGATACCCATGCAGGGCAAATGGTAGCATTTCATGCCAATCTTTGTAGGTGACTACCATCTTTTGCACAATCTTCTTGATATTCTTATTTGCCGCCTCAACAGCGCCATTCATCTTTGGCCTGTAAGGAGAAGAATTGTGATGTTGGATCTTGAAGTCCCGGCACAGCTCTGCCATCATTTTGTTGTTTAAATTGGAACCATTATCAGTAATGATTCGCTCGGGCACTCCATACCGACAGATGATATCTCTCTTTAGGAATCGGGCTACCACTTGCCTTGTGACGTTTGCATATGAGGCTGCTTCAACCCACTTGGTAAAATAGTCGATGGCGACCAGGATGAATCGGTGGCCATTCGAAGCAGTTGGCTCAATCTTGCCAATCATATCAATGCCCCACATAGCAAAGGGCCATGGTGAAGACATGATGTTCAAAGGATTGGGAGGCCCATGCACCTTATCTGCGTAGATCTGGCATTTGTGACATTTTCTGGCGTAGGCACAACAGTCTGCATCCATTGTGATCCAGTAATAGCCTGATCTTAACAACTTCTTAGCCATGGCATGCCCTCCTGCATGGGTGCCAAAGGAGCCTTCGTGCACTTCATGCATCAACAGATCTGCTTCCGTCTTGTCAACACATCTGAGGAGTACCATATCAAAGTTCCTTTTGTATAGAGATCCATCAGTGTTCAGAAAGAAACTCCCAGCAAGCCTTCTCAAAGTCTTCTTATCATTGGAAGATGCCCCAGGTGGGTATGTTTGATCCTCCAAGAAGCACTTAATGTTATGGAACCAAGGCTTATCGTCTTTGACAACATCTGCTGCAAATACATATGCTGGTCTATCAAGTCTCGATACTGAAATCTGCGGTACAAAGTTAGCAGCTTGAACTTTGATCATGGATGAAATGGTAGCAAGAGCATCTGCAAACTGATTCTCGTCCCGAGGGATATACTCAAGCTTGACCGTTGTGAAGAACGTCAATAACCTTCTTGTATAATCCCTGTAAGGTATCAGATGATCCTGGTGGGTGTACCATTTTCCGTTGGTCTGATTGACTACCAAAGCTGAATCCCCGAATACGGTCAATGTCTTGATCCTGAGGTCAATGGCCTCCTCAAGACCCATAATGCAAGCTTCGTATTCAGCTTCGTTGTTAGTGCAGTTGAAAGTGAGTTTTGCCGAGAAAGGCATGTGAACTCCTTTAGGTGTAATGAGTACTGCACCAATACCACGACCATTCATGTTAACAGCCCCATCAAACATCATAGCCCATTCTTCTTCCGGGTCGGGCCCTTCAATGTGAATAGGCTCTTCATGATCTTTTGATTTAATGAACATGATGTCTTCATCAGGGAAGTCAAACCTCATAGGCTGGTAGTCATCAATGGGTTGCTCAGCAAGATATTCAGATAGTACACTGCCCTTGATGGCTTTCTGAGAAGTGTACTGTATGTCGTATTCTGTGAGAATCATTTGCCATCTTGCAACCCGTCCGGTAAGAGCTGGCTTCTCAAATATGTACTTGACTGGGTCCATTTTTGAGATCAGTAAGGTAGTGTGGGTCAACATATACTGTCTTAGTCGGCGAGCAGCCCACGCTAAAGCACAGCAAGTTTTCTCGAGCAGTGAATAACGTTGTTCACAGTCGGTAAACTTTTTGCTTAGGTAGTATATTGCATACTCTTTTCGACCAGACTCGTCATGCTGGCCCAGCACACACCCCATTGACTCTTCCAATACTGTCAAGTACATGATTAGAGGTCTTCCTTCAACTGGCGGCATGAGGATTGGAGGTTCTTGCAGATATTCCTTGATCTTGTCAAAAGCCTTCTGGCAGTCTTCATTCCACCTGACCGTTTGTTCCTTTCTTAACAGCTTGAACAAGGGTTCACAAGTCGCTGTGAGGTGAGATATGAACCGTGAGATGTAGTTCAATCGACCCAAGAACCCTCGAACTTCTTTCTCAGTTTTCGGTGCAGGCATCTCTTGAATGGCTTTGACTTTATCAGGATCCACTTCAATCCCTTTCTCGCTTACAATAAAGCCCAGCAGCTTACCAGATCGCACCCCGAATGTGCATTTGTTGGGGTTCAACTTCAGTTGATACTTTCTCAGACGCTTGAATAATTTGAGCAGATTTACCAGATGGTCTTCTTCCGTAAGGGACTTGGCAATCATGTCATCCACATAACACTCTATTTCTTTATGGATCATATCGTGGAATAACATTACCATAGCCCGTTGATACGTCGCACCGGCATTCTTGAGCCCAAATGGCATTACCTTGTAGCAGAACGTGCCCCAAGGTGTGATGAATGTTGTCTTCTCCATGTCTTCAGGTGACATCTTGATCTGGTTGTATCCTGAAAATCCATCCATGAAGGAGAATACCGAGAACTGAACCGTATTATCCACCAATACATCAATGTGAGGTAAAGGGAAATCATCTTTTGGGCTGGCTCTGTTCAGGTCCCGGTAATCAACACACATTCTTACTTTGCCATCCTTCTTAGGCACAGGTACTATATTAGTAACCCACGGCGGATAGCTAGTCACAGCAAGGAACCCGGCGTCCCATTGCTTTTGTACCTCCTCCTTGATTTTCATAGCCATGTCTGGACGAGTACGGCGCAGTTTCTGTTTAACCGGTGGGCACTCTTCTCTCAAAGGCAGCTTGTGCACGACAATATCGGTATCCAACCCTGGCATATCTTGGTAAGACCAAGCAAACACATCCACATACTCTTGAAGCAAGTCAATCAATTGTCTCTTCACTGAGTCTTGCAGGCAGGCCCCGATTTTAACTTCTTTCACGTCTTCATCTGTACCAAGATTGATCACTTCAACCTTCTCCTGGTGAGGAGTAATAACCTTTTCCTCTTGCCTTAACAACCTGGCTAGCTCTTCAGGAAGCTCATATTCTTCATCAACCCCTTCATCAGCTTGATTGATCGGATTGTCAAAGTCATACGAAGTCATAGCCGTGCTGTTGTCGGTGCTGTCTGGAAGGCACTCTCTGCAAAGGTTCAGTTTGTTCATTTTAGTGATTTGATTTTAATCTTGTTTTAGAAAAGTGAAATAAAGTTGTCATTTTGAAAGCACTGCCATTTATTTTTTTTGTACAAAAAGAAAAAAAATGGAAAAACAGTGAACGAAAAGAAAAAAAGACTCGTTTGCAAAAAGATGTCTGATATTTCATTAATTAATCTTGTTTGCACAAAAAGTACAGATGGCCCGATTACAAAATGAGTCTTGTCATCTTGGGCAAGATGCAAGACTTTGATGCATGCTATAAAAATACAGGAAATAATAATTACTCTGCATGAGTAACTCTTATAATTTCCTGGGAAGACCAGTTCGAGACACTGCTCCCCGGGATCTTCGGACGAATCCAATTCTCCAGATTGCGCTCCTCTTCCAGCTCGTCTTCCAGACAGTTGATAGCATCGGGGGTAAGCATCCCCCCACTGACAAAACCGGGCTTCTCAGCAGCCTTTTCTTGATGTTGAGTTGGTCTGTAACCCAACCCAAATTTGTCTTTCTTCTCTTCCACAGCTAAAACTTTGCCCCAGCCTAGGGCAGTTCCTTCCTCAACAACCTTCCGGGCTTGTTGGTATGATGACATGGAGATCCCAGATACAGCAGATGCTTCATTCACATTCAAGGCTTCAAATCCTTGGCTCATTGTTTCATGTATCTCCCCATCCATTTCAATATACTTATAAGTAGCCAGATGGCTAACAAATATATCCTCCTCCCCACAGATTGTAACAACTTGGCCTTCCCACTCAAATTTTAACTTTTGGTGAAGGGTAGACGTTATTGCGCCGGCGGCGTGAATCCAGGGTCTACCCAACAAACAGCTGTAGGCGGGCTGAATGTCCATCACATAAAAGATAGTTTTAAAGGTCTGTGGGCCAATTGTCACAGGTAGCTCGATCTCTCCCAGAACCGATCTCTTAGAACCATCGAAGGCCCTTACTACCAGGTTGCTGGGTCTCAATGCCAATCCATCATATTCTAACTTCACCAGAGCCTTCTTTGGTAAGACATTCAGGGATGAACCTGTGTCCACCAGCACATGTGAAAGGACAGCTCCTTTGCATTCCATGGTGATGTGCAAGGCTTTGTTGTGGTTGCGGCCATCCGCTGTCAAGTCAGTATTGGTGAATCCTAGCCCATTGCTAGCAGTAACATTTCCAACCACGGTTTCCAACTGGTTGACAGTGATCTCTTCAGGCACGTAAGCTGCGTGCAAGACTTTGAGTAGTGCATTCCGATGGGCTTCGGAGCACATAAGCAGTGAGAGGATAGAGATTTTGGATGGCGTCTGGTGAAGCTGATCCACAATTTTGTAATCACTCTTTTTGATGATTCGCATGAACTCATCAACTTCTTGATCGAACGGTGTCTTCAAGGCTTCTTTAACAGCTTGATCTTCCTGCACAGGGCTCTTCCCTTTTGCCTTAGCAGCAGCTTCTGCTTCGGCGGTAGGTCTTTGAATTGGTGGAGCAAAGAGACGTCCGCTTCGAGTGAAGCCTCTGCCTCCCCCCACATTATCTACTTGTGGTGCAGGTGTTGATGTTTCAAGAGTGATTCTTTTTCCTTCGCAGTACACGTCAGAGCCATAGTGCCAAGGGATGGCCCTATTGCTTTCATATGGTACTGGTCCAGGCACCGTGACAGTGACTGGACTGATTGCTGCTGCTGAAGGGACTGTAATTGTTTGTGGATCATAAAAGATTGTAACTGGTGCTCTGATGGGAGCAGCACCTTCTGAATGGTAGGCAGAGTTGTTCTCTGGATCATAAAATATTGTGACAGTAGAGACATCTTCATGATTTGTTGCTGGAGTTGTAGGAGATATTGTCGGAAGAAATGATGTTGTTGTTGTAGGAGTCTCAAAATGGAGTGAAGCTGAAGTTGTAGCAGGAAAATTTGTTGAAAACTGATCAGTTGAGATGATAGATGAAGTACTTGTTGATGAAGCCGAAGAATTGTCAGGAACAATAGTTGCTGCAGTTGTAGGAGGTTCTGAAACCGTTGCTGATGATATTGCTGGATTTGTTGGAAATGATGTGGTGATCTGAAGCTGGCCACTCTGAATAAGGCCATCTATGCCATTCCTCAAATTATCGCACCCATTTACCGAGATATTACAGTAAGCACAACCTAACTCACACCCTGGGAACATCTGACATTCCAAGAGCTGAGCCTTGATTTCTACCAATGGTGTCCTGATCTGTCCCACACTGGTTATTAAATAAGACGGCTTGTCTTCTTCAATAGCGTTAATTCGGGGACCACCATGGTTTGGCATCGGGTTCTTATTGACATTGGGTGGTGGTGCGAAATTCAGAGCCTTGGAGTCTACCAGGTCTTGTACCTTCATATGCAGAGCCCTGCATTTTTCTGTGCTGTGGCCAGGTGCGTTTGAATGGAAGGCACACCTAGCGTTGGAGTCATAGTTCCTTGGTAGACTGTTGGGATCCGGAGGTGCCAACGTTCGTAGCTCAACCAGGTTGAGTTTCAGAAGCTGTGGCAGCAATGTAGCATATGGCATTGGAATCGGATCGATCACTCTGTTAGCTTGAGAAGGCCTCTGCTGAAATGGCCTCTGTTGACTGTTGTTGTTGTTGTTGTTGCTGTTGTTGTAATTCCTTGGAGGATACTGATTTTGTTGATGGTACTGAGGTTGCGGCTGATAGTTTTGTTGAGGAGGTTAATAGACGGGTTGAGGATGAGCTGGAGCAGGAATGGTGACTGCTGCTATTGACCTTTGAACATATTGGGGCCTGCCCCTGTTGGAGTGGATGGCATTGGTCTCGCCAGTTCTTCTTGGGCCTGCAAAAGGCTTTCTTGTACTACTGGACGAGCTTGCACCGTTGTCTGAGATTTTTCCCATTTTTAACAAGCTTTCAATTCTCTCCCCGGCTATGACAACATCTGCAAAGCTAGTGGAAGAAAAAGCAGCCAACCTGTCAATATAAGTTCCCTGAAGGGTGTTCATGAACATATCTGCCATTTCCCGTTCAGACATAGGTGGTTGAACAGCGGCAGCCAGTTGCCTCCATCTCTGTGCATATTCTCGGAAACTTTCCCTTGACGACTGTGACATTCCCATTAGGAGGGTCCTGTTGGGTGCCATGTCTAAGTTATACTGATACTGTCTGATGAAGGCCTCTGCCAGGTCCTTCCAGCATCTAATTGTTGCTCTTGTCAGATGGGAATACCACTCCCTCGAAGCTCCAGTCAAGCTATCTTCAAAATAGAACATCCACAATTTCTCGTCCATGGTATAAGCTTTTAATCTCCCGAGAAAAGATTGTAGATGGGTTCGAGGACAAGAAGTCCCATTATACTTTTCAAAACATGGAGGCTTGAACTTGTGGGGAATCCTAACCCCGTCTACCAAGCCCATGTCCATGACGTCGAAGCCCAAAGAGTTTTGAGATTCTAAGGACCTCAACTTCTCAGCTATCTCATCCAATCTCCTATCATAAGCTTCCTCACCAGCGCCCATTACTGTGAATTGGTCCTCCTGAGGATCCTCTTGAAGTACCCTAGCTGCGGTGGCAGTCCCTTGAACATTTGCTGGAATATTGACCTCAGGATGGAGGTGTGGTCCAAATACCGGGGGATTGACGTGAGGTTGGACTCTTTCATTGTTACTGGTACCGACAGTCCCTATATGTGGATCCTCTTGATTCTGCCTTTCCACCATGGCCCTCAATCTTTCCTGGCTCTGAGCCATGTTATTCATAACCTCCATAAACTGAGTCATTTGATTCCTCATCTCTAGCCTTTCATTTGCCATTTGATTTCTGACCTCAGTGAGGTCCTGCTGCATCTGATCCATTTGAATTCCCGGAAGGTTGTTTCGGGTTGGATAACGGTGCGGACGGTTGAGGGGAAATACCCGGCGCCTAGCAATAGTTCCTGATTTATCACAACAGAGGTTAGCAACAATAAAACAAAACCTACAAAACAAACAAAGGGTTAGCATGCAATGCAGTTATGCTTATTTGTTCTCAAGGTATCCGGTTTGGCCTTCAGTTTTGACCCTTCCAGACCCTTGAAGATGCTGTTGTTGTTGCTTCCGAAGTAAACTTGGATGGAACAAAACTAACACAAATATATTACAGAAGGTGAAATGATACAATTTGTTCATTTTACAGCACAAACCCTCCAAGGGGCCAAAATACATTACAAGAAAATAAAAGTACACGGAAAGAAAGCAGCAACAAACAAATGGTCAAACACCAAGACCAAACTCATCCTCACGAACTTCCTTGAGAAGTGCTTCGGTCACAGGATCAGCCGGACGTTCCGTGAGATTCCTGATGAGGAGATTCCGGGTCGTAATAGCTGCTGTTAGCTTCTTGTGCTGAGTTTGGTCCTTGGACCTCTTCACCCCTGCTCTGATCTTCAGTTCTGATATCTCCCTCTGGGCTGCTGCCAGGGCTTCTTGCTGTACTTTTGCATTAGCTTCAAGTTGCTCCATCTTGTCTTGAACTCTCTTGTCCTCCAGAGTACGGGCCTCGGTGATCCTGACCCACCGGGCTTGACTCTCTTTCAGATACAAGTCTGTCCTTGCTCTTTGGAACTGGGCTTCTTTGCAGGCATTCTTCAGAATTTGTTCACCGGCCTTAGACTTTTTAATATAATCCCCAGACTTCTCAATCTTAGTCAGATGCTCTACTCTCAACTTCTCCAACCTCTCAATCTCCCTCATACCTTCACTCCTTTCCCGGAGGGTCTTCTGCAAAGCCTGGGTTAGCTTCTCATTTCTTTCCTTCAAGCTCTCAAACTCTTCCAAACTAATAGTGGCAGGGGGTGGTGCTGAAGATGACTCAGGCATGTCTTCTATGGTAAAGGGCATTCCAGAGAGCTGGGCCCTGGTACGGGACCACTCATAATATTGTGCTGATGCCACATTGTTACACTTCCCCAGGATGGTTACTCCCTTGATTTGAACATTATCCCAGGCACAGGCAGCCTGCCTAACAATAGCTAAATTAATCTTGTTCTCACAATAGAGAGTCTCAACCAAGTCCTGTGCGCTAGGAGTGTGGACCAGTGCATAGCCCAGTTGTCTTCTGAACAACAGAGGGTCGTAATTGATACTTCCCTTAACTCCTATTAAAGGCACATTGGGAAAATGCCCACAGCTGGTGATGACATCCCTGCCTTTGGTGCTCTGAGTGCACCATCTGATGTCAGCTGAAGTTAGAACAGTGAGTCTCTTAGCCCAGTTGCTCTGCTGATGAGGGTTCAGAAATGCATCTGTCCTGGGTAGATGCTTGAGAAGCCAAGTGTGAAACAATGGAGCACAACACCTCACTAACCTTCCCCTCTGTTTTTCATTCCTCTGATGCACTGAATAGTAAAGGTCCCCCAATAAAGTTGGCACTGGGTTCTTCAGGATGAACAGATGGATGGCATACTTGCTAATGAATCGAGGCTCATCTGCAAACAATACAATTCCATATACACTCAAAGCCAACAAGGCACAGACAGCCTTCCACTCTCCTAAAGAAGCTTTCAGGGTAGCTTGAGAAATTAAGAAGTCCAGATGAAAACCAGGGATCCCAGCTTTAGAAGTCATGTGCTGCTCAATCAGGACAGGTTCCAGATGCAGAGCCTTTGCTACCTCTCCATTGCTAGGAAAGACCATCTCTGAGTTGAAAGGGATTCCACCCTTGATAGGCAAGCCAACCAATGATGAGTATTCTTCTAATAGAGGGCCCAACTGAAAGTCTTGGAAAGTGAAACATCTCAGTGGGGGATCATAAAACTGAATGCAGGTGTGGATCAGGCTTCTTTGTGAAGGGTCCAGATCCATGACCATGTCAAGTATATCCCCATAATGCTCCCTGAACAAAGGTATGTGATCTGGAGTGATCAGGGTTTGAATCCTCCTGATGTCTGATAACTCTGGTTGGAAGAAGTGATAGGTGATGTTGCTCTTTTTAGGAGCCATGATGCTGAAGACTGAGTAGAGACAGGTGCTGATGAAGATACTGAAGAAGGGGCCACTGATTGGCTGATGCTGGTGATAACTGAAGCAGATGCTGGTGAAGATAGGTCAGTACTGAAGATGGGGTCAAAACCAAAACCAAATGAAGATGGATACCCTGAAACAAATAAGCAAATGTCAATATGATGCAATGATTATGTATGCAGATGATATGCAAAGGGTTTGTGACTGAGCTGGATCTGATCAAACTGTTCTGATATAGGTCCAAGTGTGTTCAAGAATTCCAGATGGAGGTCTATAAATCCAGTAACCAAGGTGGGGGACTCAAATAAAGAGCCACAAGTCCAGGGTTTAGAATCACAAGAACTGTCCAACATGGAGTACTCTTAACAAACAAAGTAACAGGGTATTCTGAGGTCAAGGTACCTGCAAACCTGTAAACAACCCAACCCCCTCACAGGTGGTGTTCTAAAACAAGGATCCTCAGACTTGGATCAGTTATGAGAAGTGTAAACACTTCTAACCCGGAGGTACAGTGTTTACAATAATCATAACAATTCCTCCTCTAATTCACCTCAGTTTCTGAAGGTCAATACTAAAGGTCATCCAGACTTAGCAGGCTTCCCAGATAGCCCTAGTATTGCAGGAAATCTGCAACACAGAGTTCTCAAGAAGAAACCCATATCTGAACCGTGTTTCATATTCCCGCACCAGACCGAAATGGAATGGGAAAGAATATGATTCACTCTAGCCTAGGTGTCACTCAGGTCCCAGGTGTAGGACCTTAACTCTCAATAGAACCCCACCCACCAAAGCAAACAACAGATCCAGCCAGCAACATGACAGTATGATATATACAAATGCAATAAAGAAAAGCAGTAAAGCAAACTGTACATAAATCAATAAACAAAAATAAATACAAGCACAAATAAGCACATAACACCCCAGTAAACACAAATCAATCAAGCGCTAGGAGGAACCCGCAAAAAAGAACCAGAAGCCCTGGTTGCAATAATAAGGGTCCCCAACAGGGTCGCCAAGCTGTCGCTCCCGACAAATGAAAAATGGATCAGATGAAGGTACAGACGCGAACGGTCGGCGAAAGGGACAATGAGAACACACAGCCGTGAACTCACTGGAGAATGAATAGAGTCGCCAGCTAGGCATTTTTATCCCGGAGGAAAGGCAATGCTGCATAAGCCTAGAAAAAGATGGATAAGACGGTTTGCGAACCAGAGAGACTGAGAAAGGGGGTTGGTTACAACCTGGGAAGGTATTAGCACCCAGATTGTCCGCCGTACTCGACGGGATCCACGCTTTAAAGATTTGTGCTATAAAGGGGTAGTGTCAGTGCAACCTGTGTATAAAAGAGCTAGAAAAAGAGGTACAGGTGTCAGTGTAAAAACAATGTGAAGTGTGCTATATACAGTGTCAGTGTAGGAACTGAGGATGAATTGCTCAAGATCATGAGGCTTAAAGAATAATGCTGGAAGGAGGGGGAATATACAGAGACTTTTGTTCGATAACTGTTAAGTTATGCCTACGTATCCTCTCGTGCAATGAGGAAGTCAGAACACCGTAGTTCGACCCAAAGAGACTGAAAGGATTGACCTGTGAACTGCTTGCTTGTCAATGCTCAAGTGTATGACCTGTCTGGCTCAGGTGCTTACTGTCTTGCATTTGACGGAAGAAGCAAGTTCTCGTTTATGAGTGAAGGTGATGAGAAAAGAATCCCGAAGGAGACGATTATTGTTTGTTTTTATGCTTTCAATCTTTTATTGCTTTTGAGAGTTTGTCATAAGCTAATGAGCTTAAACCTAAACCAATGGATTTAGTAAACTCATCACATCTTCCCTCTGATTAGGGGTAATGAGAATACCTTAAGTGTGAAGTCAGATTCTCACACTTAATCACCTATGGTGTAGGATTAAGATCATTAACCTACTTGTGATTATTTAGATGTTTTTTGTTGTTTTTGTTTAGTGTTAAGTAATGAGGTTAAGCCATAATCAAGGATTAAACAGACCCATTACACCATCCTAATAGAAGGATAATAGATGAGAATGTTTAAGCTGAGGAAAACTCCTCAACTTAATCCATGGTTAGGGATTAAAATCATGACAAAACAAGCCTTTGATTAAGTGGATTTTATTAATGATATGATGATGAAGTGAATTTTAGGATTTGTAAGACCACTTGAGGGGGACTTGTCCATTAACACTAGGGTTAGTCCTTCTTAACCAATTAAGGAAGAATTAGAACCCTAATGCAAGGCCCAAGTTACAAGTGTGATGTCTTGATGATTATTAAGTGAATTGATTAAAGGAGTTTAAACACATTAAGGGTTTAACACTTAGGATTAAAGTTATACACTCCATCCTAAGAGAAGGATGCAGGCATAAGCTTAATCACAAAGCCTTAAAGCCTTCAGGGTTTAGTCCCTGATTATGAGGTGAGAAGAGAAGACTCAAAGAGACACAAAGGTAAAACTAAAAGGGGAAACTAAACAAAACCCTAATCATTGTCATGCTTGGTTGTCCCTAAGGTTTGTGAGGTTTTCAAGAACAATCTTCAATGGAACCACCAGGAAGCAGATGAACAGGATCAAGAGAAGCAAAGTGACTTGCTTCATTCAAGAAGTCAAGTCACTTGAGGAAAGAAAGTGGGAGGAAGAAGAATGAGCAAGCTCAATCTCAAACACATACATAAATGCAGCAATGGATGCAAGAGAGATGAAAAGAAAAGTTATGAGAAGTGAAGGCAAATTCACTTCTCAAGTTTACTTACCACCTGAAAAGTTAGAAAGAAATGCAATGCAATGCAAAATGGGATGAAATGGTATGATGCTAAACAAAACCAGAAGCATGTTGATGATGAAAATGATGTTATGAGATGCTTCAAACATGAGGCAAGGCATGGAGATGTTCATACAAGATCATGGATGCAAATGATGCAAGCTTAGAAGCATGGATGCACATGAAAAGTTAGGAAGCATACAAAGCATACAACATGGCAAATGCAAGATGCAATGATCAAAAATGCTTTCTACATGTCTTATGATGTCAAATGAATCACATGGAAACATGGAATGGCATGGCAAGTCAAGTCATGCAAGAGAATGCAAGAAGGATGCACATGAAAGCCCAAATTAGGGTTTATGGATCAAACAACAAACAAAAACCAAAAACAGAAGCAAAACCTATTATAAAAAATGGAAAATGCCACCCAAAGAAACCCTAAACCTATACTAAACCAATGTCCAAAGGGGGGCTCTCAACTCTTAACCAATCTCAAGTTATGATTTTTCCAAGTTATTAGGGTTTTTAGGGTTCTTAAACAAAAGAAATGCCAAACAAATTGAAAATGAGGAAACAAATCATGGCCATTTAATCCTAGAAACTACATGCTAAACACAAAACAATGCAAGAAGAACCAATGTCCAACTCCTCTTAGATAGGCAGAAATGAATTTTTGAACTTATGATCAAAATAATGCACCAAAAATGATTTAATTCAATGGAAAATTCTCAAAATGCATCAAGATCAAAAAAGAAATTTGGTTTGAAGGTTGGACAATGTTTCTAAATGTCTTAGAACATTTCATGAATTTTTTGGTGATTTTTAAATACCTAAAAGTATTTTTAATTAATTAATTTCCATTAATCAATTAAAAATAATCTTTTAAATATTTAAAAATACTTTTTTTAATGATAAAAAATAAAATAAAAATATTTTTGGGTCTTAAAAATTAATAAAACTTTTAAGAAAAAGTTTCATAATTTTTAAGACATTTTTGCTATTTTTAATAAATTATGCAAATAAAATGAAAAGAAAATGAATTAAAATTAAATAAAAGGGAAAGTAATCAGAATGGAGGGATGAGATTCACTCTGGATTCAAAGGGGTTGACCGCGCGCGTTTTTGGAAGGCCAGGGTTGCTTCTGATCAGATTAATTTAATTATGGATTAATTAAAATAAACACGTGGATTAGGGCATAATGGCTTGATCTGAACCATTCACACGCGCGGGAGGTCAATGGAGTCAACGCATCCAATGGTCCACATTCAAATGGCAATTAATTACACAATTAGGGCTTAAACACTTTCAGGCTGCCGGAGAAGACTTCCGGTCGTCTTCTCCGGCCAGCATCTCCCCTGAAAAATCCCCAAAACCCCAAAAAGCTAACTAAAATGAAATCTAAGAATTGGGAAATGATCTCCAACCACTCACGAATCAAAACCCTCTCTCAAAACAAATTTATATTTCCTAACAAAGCTGAATCGAAGAAAATAAGAACTAGGGCACGCAAGTTTCAGAGAGCAATTAAATGTTCATTTCATCACCATTTCAAAAACTGAAAGCATATTCATGATCAGGAAGGCACAAAGAGCAAGTTTAGAACAAGAAAAATGATTTCTGGAAAAATATTTTTCAAGCTACCTGAGATTCGAAGCTTTCACTCTGATGACTTTCTGGCCACTTCCTTCAGTGCAATCCACTCCACTTGATCCCCAGATGATGTTTGAATGCTCAAAAGGAATTTATGTTGGCTGGATGAGGAGTTTGACAAGCTTCTGCTCAAGCTCAGTCAGAAATGGCAATGGAGTTTCAGGCAGTTTCAGGTCATTGTAAATGGTTCTTTGTGATCCAGATGGTGAATGGAGAAGGTCTGTGGTGTTTGTTTGTATGTTTGTGTGCTGTGGAAAGAGTTTCGAATGAAACTGCAAGTTGAGGTGAGAAATGGCAGTGGGGTGTTCTTGCTTGTTTCAGGCCTGGCTCTTGGTGGTTTGAGGTCTATGAAGTATGGTGAGTTGATCTATGGAAATGGTTTTTGTGTTTGCAAGCTGAGAAAACAAATTCGAAGGAAGATGCAAAATGGTGTGTTTTGGTGTGTGTGATCGTGTGTTGTGTTTCAGCCTTGCTAGATGTATGGAATGGCCAGCATATGGAAAGTATATTTTAATCCTATAGGTCAGGAGATGTGACATGGCCTGCTGTGATAGGTAGGTCACCTTTTGCAAAATGTCAACTTCTTTGTAAGAGAAAGTATGGCTTGGTCTACAACTAGTACAAAGCATGGCTCTGGTGCAGCAAGATGAGGTGAGAGGCTAGCAAAGTGCAGTAACCAATGCAGCAAGTTGTAGGAAGTGATCATGATGATTTTGCAAGTTGCTTGCTTTTTGAACTTCATGAAGAAAAGTCTTGTTACATGAACCAAAACATGAGAAACCTTGATCCAATTCTGACTTTTAGGACATGTAGAATGTTTGCATACTGGTTTGAAGTGAATTAGAGGTTACAATTGGCTTTGGTTCATGATTTTGCAAAATTCTCATTTGAAGCATGCCTTGAAAATCAATGATTTTAGCCAACTTTGCCACACCATAACTTTTGATCCAAGAGGAGTTTGATCATGTTCTTGTACTTTTTGAAAAGGGAAAAATGTGATCTACAACTTTCATGACCAAAGTTTTTTCATTTGAAGCATTTTTGGATCAATAATCAAGGCTTGAAAAATGACCTAAAATGAAGCATTCTTGAAAAGTCAACTATGCCCAAAAAGTCAACATTTGCAAAACTTCCAAATTCTTGACTTTTATGAACTTCAACCTTCTTCCATGATCAAATAAAGATCATATACACTCAAAATGATGAAGATCACCCATTGGTTGGGTCATTGGGGGCCTCAGATGCCCTGATTTTACACTGACTTGTCTGAAAAGTCAACTCTTGATCAGATGACTTCCCCATGGAATTTCTTCATGAAAAATGATATGCATACTCCCTATACCATATAGAGACCAATGGAAACAAGAATGACCAAAAAATTTGGGGTTATGGCCTCTGAAACCAAAACCCTAATTTTAAAGTCAACTGTGCAGTCAAACTTGGCTCTGCATCCATTCAAACCCTAGTTCTTGTGATTCTTTGGAAATCTTGACCTTGAGAGGATGTAATATGATGCTTGAACACATGTAGACCCCTTTGAATTGATTGGTGACCTTTGGGGTGGCTCAAGAAGCTTTGGGATTGCTCAGATCACAAACCCTAGGTGCAGATGACTTAGAAACTATGCAGTGAATCAAAAATGAAACATGAGATGATATGATTGTGTTTATGCATATGGGAATGATCACAAGCCATGGTGAAAAGGGTGAGGGCAAATTTGGGGTGTTTACAACTGGGTTGAAAAATAAATGACTACCAGACGGGACTGGGTTGAAAAATAAATGACTACCAGACGGGACTGGTTCGAAAAGAAAATGACTACCAGACAGGACTGGGTTGAAAATAAATGACTACCAGACAGGACTGGGTTGAAAATAAATGACTACCAGACGGGACTGGGTTGAAAAATAAATGACTACCATACGGGACTGGTTCGAAAAGAAAATGACTACCAGACAGGACTGTGTTGAAAATAAATGACTACCAGACGGGACTGGGTTGAAAAATAAATGACTGCCAGACAAGACTGGGTTGAAAATAAATGACTGCCAGACGGGACTGGTTCGAAAAGAAAATGACTACCAGACAGGATTGGGTTGAAAATAAATGACTACCAGACGGGACTGGGTTGAAAAATAAATGACTGCCAGACAAGACTGGGTTGAAAATAAATGACTCCAGACAGGAACGAGTTTCTAAAAAAAAATTGACTGACAGACAGGAACTGGTTTGGAAAGAAAATGACTACCAGACGGGACTGGTTGAAAATAAATGACTACCAGACGGGACTGGGTTGAAAATAAATGACTACCAGACGGGACTGGTTGAAAATAAATGACTACTAGACGGGACTGGTTGAAAATAAATGACTACCAGACGGGACTGGTTCGAAAAATAAATGACTACCAGACAGGACTGGGTTGAAAATAAATGACTACCAGACGGGACTGGGTTGAAAAATAAATGACTACCAGACGGGACTGGGTTGAAAAATAAATGACTACCAGACGGGACTGGTTCGAAAAGAAAATGACTACCAGACAGGACTGGGTTGAAAATAAATGACTACCAGACAGGACTGGGTTGAAAATAAATGACTACCAGACGGGACTGGGTTGAAAAATAAATGACTACCAGACGGGACTGGTTCGAAAAGAAAATGACTACCAGACAGGACTGGGTTGAAAATAAATGACTACCAGAAGGGACTGGGTTGAAAAATAAATGACTGCCAAACAAGACTGGGTTGAAAATAAATGACTGCCAGACGGGACTGGTTCGAAAAGAAAATGACTACCAGACAGGACTGGGTTGAAAATAAATGACTACCAGACGGGACTGGGTTGAAAAATAAATGACTGCCAGACAAGACTGGGTTGAAAATAAATGACTGCCAGACAGGACTGGGTTGAAAATAAATTTCAAAAGAAAATACCATACGGGAATTGGTTTACCTGGGTTTTGACCTGGACATATGTTAGATGAGTGAGACGATATGCAAGGTTTAACGCTATGAGCGGAGCGACATGACTAAAGCATGAGACTAATTATGTACTGACTCAGTGATTTTCAAAACATGCCCCTGCGTGGGTAAGGATGGAATGGTTTTTTGCAGACGACTTTCTAAAAGGAGGTAAGGATGACGACATGATTCCCGACACCTGTCTTGAACTCAAAATTTGTCGTTGCATAGGGCCTGCTTGAACAACTTGTAGGCATGGAGAGGATTTGCCCCTGTGTGATTCATTTTGCCCCGGCATCAATGGTTTCTTGGACATATCCTTTTCCAAAGGTTTGGAAACAACCTGCCATGGCATGGACTTTGAAATGGTTGCCCCGGTGCTCGAACATCGGAGATTTGCCCCTGGTTATCTGATCCCATCGAGCTCTTGAATTTCTTGTGATAGCTCAATCTAGTCAGGACTAAAAAGTTCAAACTTTGAGTAGCTAGATCTTGAGGAGATTGATTCGGATCGACTTATCCTCAAAGTGGTTGCCCCTGGTTGGGCTTCTCTTACCAAGTTAAATTCCCTAACTGGCTGAAACTGTTGGGATTCCCCCGATGCCGAATTGACTTGCAAATAAGCATTATACATTTAAAAATTGGCAATTTTAATGCAACGTTTATGCAAGTTTTGAAATCACAATTTATTGGTATGATAGTGATACACTGGAGTTGATTAAAATAAAATAAAAAGTGGATCTAGCCATTTATGGAATGGCAGATCAAATGATCAATACAAATGATTAGCAAAGATTGTTAGGAGTCAGGTTAACACAACCTTGCTGTAGCATGCTCTTAAAATAAACCCTACCTCAATTAGGTCTTTTAAGGGTTGTAACGTGGCTTGGTTCACGGTTTATGAAACAAAGGATAAAAGGCTCAAAATTTATTTGTACCCATCCCATCTTCGTGATGAACTCCAATCCTATGTTCAGTTAATTTGACATACGCATTCATATCTCAAAACTCTTGCGTGATAAGGATCAGAATTTGAAAGTGATGGCAGCCGCCTTGCTTTATCTTGCTTTGCTGGATTTGATGACTTCATTAATTTTTGCCTAAGTCGTCTTTTTCTGTTTTTTTTTACTTGGCGGACTTTTTCTTTGTATTTCTTTTCCTTATGTCATTCTTTTGTTGAATGGTTATGACTGCCATTTCATTGGAGGATAGAAAATACGTACTACAAACATTTGGCTCTTCACGACTTCTTTGGCAGTGAATGAAAGTACATTGTTGATCCTTCTTGAATGATGGATTGAATCTCTTGAAGATTGAATGCAAACAGATTAACTGAACCGACTACCCTACCCCAGGTTTGAAATTAAGGGTTTTTGCATTTTTGAAAAAAGAAAACTCCTACTTCTAGGCTCGAAGGGGTTAGCGAGGGATTATCTTCCTTATTTCACCGGTGTTTGGGAATTTGAAATAATGCCTGTACATCATTGGCAGGGTTTTAATTGAGAGCATGCAAACGGAGAATTCAGGTATCTGGTTTTCATCATCCTCCCTCCAATCTTTGCTAAAACAAAAGTTTGATAAATAAAAGGAGAGAAATTATATTTTTTTTTATAATAATGAAAGAAAACGAGTGAATACGACTGGATTGATTCAAAATATGCATAAACATTTCATTAATTTTGCCAATTCAAAAACAACAATGCTAACAAGCAAATACAAAATCAACATGCAAAGAAAATAACAACAATGCTGAAACAAACAGGTGATTGCCAGCTTTAGGGAATTGAAAATGTCTTGATTCACTGTCTTCAAGAGATGCCCCAAAGAGTCACTCAGGCGAGAGGTTGACATGCACCAACAGGTTTCCTTCTGAAAAGGATATGTACTTCTTATCGATCAAATGTTGTACCTTGGCTTGAAAAGCTATGCAGTCTTCAGTTGAGTGCCCCATTGATCCAGCATGATATCCATATTGCTCATGTGGATTACACCCAGGCGGGTATGGCTCTGTTAATGGCTTGAGAGACTTGGGAACCACTAAAGAGCTTTGAATCAAAGGTTGCAGAAGCTGAGTGTATGATAAAGGTATTGGATGAAGAGGAGCATTCCTTCTTTCCAAATTGTTGCGAGGCTTATGCTGACTCTGATGCTGATTCGGATATCCTTGGCTTTTGGCTTGCTGACTTTGATGAGGAGAAATCCAGGGTTGCTGGTAAGGTACCCTAAACATTGTTGGTTGCCTACAAGGATGATGAGGCATATGGAATAATGATTGCTGAGAAGATGGAGGGTCAAAGGATCTTGCTGATGCACCACAAGAGTACTTGACGTCGGCCATGACTGCATTGATTACATCCTCTTCCTCCTCTTGGGAACTACTGAGGGATTCATTCTCACTGGCCTGGTTGCTTGAGGTGCCTTGGATTTTTCCGCTCTTCAGACTAATCTCAATACGTTCTCCAGTTTTTACCAGGTTAGAGAAACTTGTTGATGTGGTGCCTACCATTTTCTCAAAGTATGGGCTCGGCAGAGTGTCCATAAACAGGTCAACTAGCTCCTTTTCTGATAGCGGTGGTTGAACACGATCAGCAAACTCTCTCCACCTCTGGACATACTTTTTGAACGGCTCATCATTCCCTTGAGCTATGTCCTTCAAGTGAAAGTGGTTGGGAGCTTCTTCCAAATTGTAAAGGTATTGCTTCACAAAAGCATTGGCTAAGTCCAACCATGACTGAATATGATTTCTTTCCAAACCCATGTACCAATTCAATGGTGTCCCACTCAAACTGTCTTGGAAGCAATGAATCATCAGCTTATCGTCAAAAGCATATGCAGTCATTTTTCGACAAAACATCACCAAATGGTGCTTTGGACAGCTATCCCCTTTGTACTTCTGAAATGCAGGTGCTTCAAACTTCGGAGGTATAACCAGACCAGGTACTAAGCACATGTTTAAAGCATCCAGGTCAAAAGCATTTTTCCCCTCTAGAGCTTTGAGTCTTTCATTCAGCATTCGACATTTCTCATTCATCTCAGCAACATCTGGCCCCTTGGTCCTTCTCACTGGGATTGCCCCTTGGGAAATTGGCTCAGAGAACCCAAAGCTTTGGTACTCAACGGCATCGTGAGGTAAGGAGTTTCCATCCCGAATAATGGTATGCTCTTGAATAACGGATGCCCCAACTGGGGTCCTTGCAGGCTGAGGTTGAACAAAACGGTTCCTTTGAGGTGGAGAGACATCCCCATTTGCGGCAGCCTGTTGAGCATTATCCCCTCTTCTGATCAAAGTTGTCACATCATCCATGAGCTGGTCCATCTGGTCTTTTGTCAAATCAAAGTCTCCCCTTGACGCAATCTGCTTTTGTCCTTCAGGGTCCATGATCAATCAGGAACTACTTCAAGTCCAATGTAGGTGTCGGGAAGTCAACTGCGGGTTATGGACACAGGACGAGGATGAGCTTACTCTGAGGAAGGAAAAATGATATGCAATGCAAATGCCATGGTATGCAAACGGATGCAATGCAAGGATGCTTAGGGATCACAAACATAAACAGACACGAAAGCTGGAAAAGCTCGAAACTTCCTAAATGGTAAGCTGCAAGAGGTTGGTTCTATAGTTTGTACCCATAAATCCCACTCACAGGATGGCTTCTGCGGTGATGGTTTAAGGAAACTCAAGGTCACGGACGTTTATCGTACTAACGCCCCGCCGCAGGCTAGCTGCATTGTGACGATAATAACGATAAGGTCTACCTTGAGTGGAGTTCTCATGATAGGCGTGCAAGGAGCGAGTCCTCGGAGCCTAACATTACACAACTGCCAAAATTGAAACAGGTCCTAGGGGGTCCCAGAATCACAGCCTTTTCGTGAATCAGGTCACGCGACAGGCTAGCTGCGTTGCGACAAGATCTACGAAAAGTCTAACTATCTGGGGGAGCTTTCATGCTAGGCGTGCAAGGAGCAAGTCCTTGGAGACTAACACTAATAACATCCAATTCTAAACTTAGGTGTTCCCTCTGCTTTTCCATCACTCAAAATTACTTGCAATGTGACCCCGAGAAACCACAAACAAATATATTGAGCAATAAAGTAAAGCGATAAAAGAACAGATAAACAAACATAAATGATAAACATAGAGAAGACAAGAAAAGACAAGATCAAACAAATAAACACACAATGCTAAGTTAGGCTCGACTCTCTCTAGCATGGAGCTACTCCCCAGCAGAGTCGCCAACTGTCGTACCTCGAAAAATACGATCCTAAAACAAAACAACAGAGCCGCCACCTAATTCTATTTATTCTACGAGAGAAAAGGGAGATATAGATAAAACCTAAAGGAAGGATAAGAAATGGTCAACGAGAACCAAATTCTAAGTTCGGGAGTCGGTTACGCGAGGGGAAGGTATTAGCACCCCTCACGTCCGTTGTACTCAACGGGAACCTCTTAGATAACCATGCGATTAAATGTTTGATCTTAAGTTTATGTCTTCTAAATGGCTATTAATATGTTTGTTAAAGTTTGAATTAATTAAGACGGAGAAGGGATTAAAGTTTTTAAACGGAGAAATAGTTAAATTTTTTATTAGGGTGCTCGCGAAGGATTAAAATCCCCGTGCCTACGTATTCCCTTGTACAATGGGAAAGTCAGAGCTCCGTAGTTTGTGCTACTACGGTTTGTGATTTTTTAAATGAACGATTGTTTGAGATGCATTCTACTGTTAAGCATTGGCTTATACTCGCGGTGGAGGCTGAAGCGCTAGCTTGTTCGAGAGATAGAATGATTTAAACAATGTTCGTTTTTAGAAAAAGAGTGTTTGAATTTGGTTAAGATGTTTTAAACGAAAGGGCGAAGGAACACATCGCGTGGGGCTAGCCCAGTTGCGGTCCAATCCAGAACGTGCGGAGTGCTAGACTCCGGAGTTCTGTCTTTCGATAATTAATTTGAAAATAGTTTAAATATTTTGGTATACGAATGATGATTGAACCATCGCGTGGGGCTAGCCCATTTGCGGTTCAATCCAGAACGTGCGGAATGCTAGACTCCGGAATTCTGTTTTCGTACGTTATTTTGATAAATGATTTGAATATTTTGATATACGAATGGTGATTGAACCCTCGCGTGGGGCTAGCCCAGTTGCGGTCCAATCCAGAACGTGCGGAATGCTAGACTCCGGAGTTCTGTTTTCGTAATTTTTATTAAATTATAAATTTGAAAGTTTTGATATACGAATGGTGATTGAACCCTCGCGTGGGGCTAGCCCAGTTGCAGTCCAATCCAAAACGTGCGGAATGCTAGACTCCGGAGTTCTGTTTTCGTAATTTTTATTTAATTAAAGATTTGAATAATTGTTTTTAGACGTTTTAGAATCGATGTGTTGAATAACGAAAGAGTGAACGAACAATACGCGTGGGGCTAGCCCATTTGTAGTTCGTTCTAGAACAGGCGGAGTGCTAGACTCCGGGGCTCTATTCCTTGTTAAATAATTTGTTTTGAAAATTTGGTGAAAATCGTAATCGTTTTAAGAGATTTAGGATTTAGCATTGGTTCAAGTAATCAGACGAACGCAAACGTAGTATCAAAATTGGGATAAGACGTAAAAGAGAAAAAATCGAGTTTTAGCGGTACCTAACGGAGAAAGTCCGCTGCCTCTTTAATCCACACACAAAGAATCTCAAAAAAAACACCAAGGAGAAACTTCGCACGTTCAAACCAGTAATGCTCAGACACTAAATACCAAACTATACTCAAATTTCGACTAAAATTAAACATAAGGCTCAATGAAAAGGTTAGTTACATCTAAACAGAAGTTTAATGATAATAATGATAAATACACTACAAATTCTACTTCAAAATCTCTACAAGAAAATTAATTTATAAAAAATGATGGAACTAACCATAATTAATTAACCAATAATTAAATAATTATTAAAAACAAATAATAAAACAATAAATAAAAAAAATAAGAAATTGTGAAAAATGGAAGGGGTGCAACGGAAAATCAAGGGATGTGTTGGGAAAAAATTTGTATGGGCTTCCAAGCCCAAACTCACCAAACCAAAAAGCTTTAACAGAAAAACCAAATAAATAATAAAAATTGAATTAATAAAAGAAAGGAAACAAATGAAAATTCAGAAATTTATTCTTTTCAACGTCAAAACGAAACCTTAAAAAAAAGTAACTTCAGCGGACAGGGGAAAAGCTTCCTCATAGCATGCCCGTCTTACCTTGTCTCACGGAAACGAGAAAAAAAAAACCGAAGAGCTCTCCACCCGCTGCTCCGTCTCCGCTTCTCAACTTGACCTGGCGGTCTCTGCTCGTAAAACGTCATCAATACGAAAAAAACAGGTTCGTCTCTTTCTCTCAAATCCGCTTCAAACCCATCAAATTTACCTTTCTTGCTCTCGGATTCGCTCACGGTTGCTCACAGTGGTCTGGATTTTTTTGGTGTTTATGTTTTAGAGGTGAGGTCTCGCTCACAGGTGGGCTACACGGCCGCGTTCTTCTTCGCTTAACACGTTCGCGGGTGATGGAGCAGTTTGACGGAGGTGGAAAAGTGTGAAGGGGCTGAAGGAATTTGTTTCTGTTGTCGCGGAAGGGTTTTTGCGGAAGAGGGGGGCTTTGCGGTTCTTGTTTGAAGGTGATGGTTTTTCGTAAAAGGGTTATGGTCTGTTGCGTTTGGATTGGTTTTACGGTTCTGAAGGTGGAGGTGTTGCAGATGAAGCGAATTCGTGATGGTTTCAGTGGTTTTTACAGTTTAGTGGGGCTGAGGTTCAAACTATTTGAGCGATGGTTTGAAGAAGAGTTGGGTTATGTGTTGTTGTCGGTTTCTTTTGAAATAGAGAATCAGATTATTGGTGATAAAGGTTGTGAGATTATTGTTTTGTAGAGATGAAAGAGATCTGCTTCTTTTTTACGGTTTCGTAGGTTTTTTCTGTTCGCATTATCGCGTTTGGTGGTGGTTTCGATGTTGCGGAAAAGAGTCAAGGAGAAAATCAGGTTGAGGTTTGTTGTGGTGGTGCGTTGATTCAAGGAGGTTCAACGATTTGTTCTTTTGTGTGGACTGAGTTTACAGGTTTGGGGGTTTGGAATCTCGTTTTGGAAATTGGTTGGCTTCTTTGAGAGGTTTTTGTGTTGTCTTTTTTGTTATGCAGGTTTTTCCCTCTGTTCTATGCTATTGGTCAACCTGATAAGAGGTTTATGTTGATGCCATTCTGAGATATGAAAATGATGGCTGAGTTTTTTTTTGGTGTTTTCGTCTTTGTCAAAGTCAAATCTGTGGTGCTTGTGCCTTTTTTATTGACTTGTTTTTTCAACTTTTTGGTGCAGGTTTGGATTCTCACATTTTAGTGAAAAATTCTGATGGAGTGTTGGAGGGTGTAGGTCTGCTTTGGGACAGCAAGGGCAGCAGAAAATGTGCATTGGATTGAGATATTTGGACCATCTAAATTAAACCAGTAAAACACTAATAAATAAAATAATAAAGATTGAACTATCCTAATTAAAACTATCTTAAAATTAAATAAAACCTAAACACACATTGGACTCAATAAATAATATATAGAATTAAAAAATTAAAATGAAACACTAAACTAAATAAAATAAACTGAACTAATATAATAATTAATTAAAAAATTAACGAAATAGACACTAAACTGATTAATCATAAACTTGATAAAAACAATCTAAATTTTAATCTAAAATTAAATTAAAACTTAAATTGGAATTAGACTAACTTAAATTTTTTTTTTTTTGAATTATTATTATCATTTAAAAATAAAGAAAAAGAAAAACTAGCTAACTTAAAGCATAATAATCATTTCTACTACAAGACACAACTCAAAATCAAATTCAACATCTAGAGCAAAAACTAGAAAGTTAATAAAATGATAAAATTGAAGAAAAATGTATGATTAACGGAATATGAGATGTTAAATGCAAAAATGATCGATTTCGAAATATCGACGAAAAACAATCAAAATGAACAAAAACCAGAAAAAGTTCGGTCAAAATTTAGGGTGTGACAGAAAGGTAATGCTGCATAAACCTAAGAAAAGATGGATAAGACGGTCGCGAACCAGAGAAACTGAGAAAAGGGGTTGGTTACAACCTAGGAAGGTATTAGCACCCAGATTGTCCATCGTACTCGACGGGATCCACGCTTGAAAGTTTGTGTTTAAAGGGGTAGTGTATTTGCTATCTGTGTGCAAAAGCTGGAAAAGAATATACAAGTGTCGGTGCAAAAAGGGTGAATTGCTCAGGAACTGAGACTTTAAAAAGAATGTCGAAAGAGGGGGAAGACACAGAGACTTTTGCTCGATAACAATTAAGTTATGCCTACGTATCCTCTCATGCAATGAGGAAGTCAGAACACCGTAGTTCGACTCAAAGAGACTGAAAGATAAATTGACTGTGAACTGCTTGCTTGTCTATGCTCAAGTGTATGACTCGTCTGGCTCGAGTGCTAACTGTCTTGCATTAGACGGAAGAAGCAAGTTCTCGTTTGTGAATGAGTGTGATGAGAAAAGAATCCCGAAGGAGACGATTATTGTTTGTTTTTGTGTTTTCAATTTTGTTATTGTTTTTGGTGTTTTTTTGCATAAGTTAATTAAGCCTAAATCAAGGGCTTGTAAACTCATTATATCCTCCCTGATTAGGGATAATGAGCCTACTTAAGTATGAGATAAGCATCTCAACTTAATTGCCATGATGATGTAGGATTATGATCATTAACCTACTTGTGATTATTTAGATGTTTTTGGGTTTTTGTTTGATGTTAAGTAATGAATTTAAGCCATAATCAAGGATCAGTGAACTCATTACACCATCCTAATAGAAGGATAATAGATGAGAACACTTAAGCTGAGGAAGATACCTAAACTTAATCCATGGTTAGGGATTAAACTCATGACAAAACAAGCCTTTATTAAAGTGGATTTTAATTAAGGGTGAGATTAAGAAGTGAGTTTTATGGTTTGTAAGACAACTTGAGAGGGACTTGTCCATTAAACACTAAGGTTAGTCCTTCTTAACCAATAAAGGAAGAATTAGAACCCTAATGTAAGGCCCAAGTTACAAGTTAATGTCTTAGTGATTATTAAGTGGATTGATTAAGAGGTTTAAACAAATTAAGGGTTTAACACTTAGGATTAAAGTTATACACTCCATCCTAAGAGAAGGATGCAAGCATAACCCTAATTCCCAAGTCCTAAAGCCTTAAAGGTTTAGTCTCTAATGATGAGATGAGAAGAGAGACACAAAGAAGACTCAAAGGTGAAAACTTAGGGGGGACCAATCACAACCCTAATTATTATCATTCTTGGATGTTCCTATGGTTTGTAAGGCTTGAGAAAGATCTTCAAAGAAGCCAACAATGGAAGAAGCGGATGGAAGGAAGAAGAAGCTGAAGAAATAAGTTACTTACTTCATTGAAGAAGATAAGTAACTTAGATAAAGAAAGTGAGAGATGAACATGAATGAGCAAGCCTACTCAAAGACAATTAAAAATGCAGCAAAGATGCATATTAAGAAGATGAGAAGAGGTGGTAGGTGAAGGCAAATCCACCTCCCAAAAAACTTACCCTTTATCCTGAAAAGTTAGTACCAGATGCCTAAAGAAAGAAATGCAATGAAACAATGCATATGCAAGGGCAAAAAGCCAAGAACAGAAGTAAACACATGATGTAAATGATGCTATGATATGATGCAAGAGCATACAAGATGCACATATGTGATCATACAAGAGAATGAATGCAAAAGAAACATGTAGGAAGCATGAAAACACATGGATGTTTATGAAATGGAATAGAAGCTAAACATAGCAAATGTATGAATAAATGACCAAGAAATGTTCAAGCAATGTCTTAAGATGTCTAAGATGGCATACAAGTGCTTAGAATGTCATGTCAAGTTCATATGTTCATGCAATGCAAGGTAGGATGCAAATGAAGATGCAAAATTAGGATTACATGAAAGGATGAGATGCAAATGATCAAAACAGAAGCATATGTCATGATAAAAATTTGCAAATGAGCTCAAACAAACCCTAGCCCCATATGATATCACACCCCAAAGGAGAAGCTCTAATTTTTAACTTAAAGAAAGTTATGATTTTTCTAAGTTTGCTAGGGTTTTTGGGTACCTCAAAAGGAAAAATGCAAATCAATTTGAAAATGTAAGACAAAATCATGCCAAAAATATCCTAGAAACTACATTTTATATGGAAAACAATGCAAAAATAATCATCATCAAACCCTTCATGGTTAGGCAGAAAAGATTTTTCAAAGTTAGGGTTCCAAAAGGAGGATTTTATGAACCCTAAATTCAAAGAAAATGTCAAAGTATGTTCAAAACCAAAAAAGAAATTTGTATGAATGGTTTGACAATGTTTCTAAATGTCTTAAGATGCAATGTGAATTTTTTGGTGATTTTTAGAAACCTAAATGGTATTTTAATTAATTAATTTCCATTAATTAATTAAAATAAACATTTAAATATTTTAAAAATGCTTTTTAAATGCAAAAGTATAAAATAAAAATATTTTTGGTTTCTGAAAATTAATTAAAGTGATGATAAAAAATTTCAGAATTTTTTAATGATTTTTGGTATTTTTAATAAATGAAACAAAATAAAGTGAAATAAATAAAAATTAAAATTGAAAGTATGCAAGATGGATGGGTGAGATTACGTGGAGGATGGATAAGGGGCCAGGATTAAAAGTCAGTTTGACCAGGGGTACGCAGGATCTAAGGCTCAGGTTTGAAGTTATGTTTCGTGCGTGATCCAATGGTTGTCATTTAAACTGACTAATTAATTATAATTAATCTAATTAATCAAAATTAAAATTAAGTGGGCTGATCTGAGCCATCCACGCACTAACCCTAATCATGATCTAAGGGCCAGGGATGAATCTGGGGAATTAACCACAGCTTAACCCTAATGATTTTCAGGTGACCGGAGCTAAGCTCCGGTCATCTTCTCCGGCGGGACAAAATGCTAACTCCCTAAATAAGCAATCAAACTTCAAATTTCTTGCCCATAAATGATCCCCAAACATCATGGAACCCAAATCATCAAACAAACAACATTTATAACATGCAAATCAAAATAATCGAAGCAAGATATTTTTACGGGCAAAATTTCAGACAGCCATGAAATGCTCAATACGCAACCATTTTCAATTCTAAACACATCAGCATGATCAGTGAATCATAAGGAATCATTTAGGAACTTAAAAACACATTTCTGGAAAAAATGTTCTTGAGGTTACCTGAGTTGAAGCTTTCGAAAATGGAACTTTCTGGGCTCTCCTTTGGTGCTTTTCCACTTCACTTGATCCCCTGATGATGTTGCAAGGCTTTGAATGAGTTTAGAATGGCTGGATTGAGAGGATGAACTCTTGCTGCACCAGAATCGTATTTTGTGTTTGTGGGGTTTCAGACTGGTTTGATGGTTGGGAAATGATCTATGGATGATGGTGAGTTGGTTTATGAAGTTTGTTTGAAGTTTTATGGCTTGTGCTGAGCAAATCGAAGAAGAGAAGTCTTTGAGGGATTTTTGTGAACTTGGCTTGTGTATGGTTCTGAGCTCCAAGGTTATGTGAAATGGATTGCTTTTGGTCCACATAACATGTCTCTATTGGCCAGAGAGTTGTTGTGGCTACAGTTGATTGGTATGGACCAAGTTGCAAAAAGTCAACATTATGTGTACTTGAGGTATGGGCTCATGCAGGGGTGGTTCAATGGAATGTCTAGCCTCAACTTGGATCAAGGAGAGCCATGCGATTGAAATTATGCAGCTGGATGGCTTGGAGGCATGGTTGCAAGAGGTTTTGCAAGTGTTATGCAATTTTGTCCTTTTGAGAAATCTTGTGATGCAAGCCATAGAAACTTGTGATTTCTTGTGCGATTCTGGTCTTTGGAAGTTTCTTTGTGTTGTTATGATGCTTAGAGGTTGATTAGAGGTGACAAAATGGCTTGGTATGTGAAATTGCAAAAATCCCTCTTTGGCATGAAAGTGAAAATTATGTGATTTTTGCCAACTTTGCAAAGCCATATCTTGAGTTCTAGGAAGAATTAGATCAAGTTCTTGTACTTTTTGAAAAGGTAATGATCCAATCTACAACTTTCATGACCAAAGATTTTTCATTTGAAGCATTTTTGGATCAAAAATAGGAGGTTGAAAAACTTTCCCAAAATGGCAAGTTTACATTACAAGTCATTTCCAAAAATAGCAAGTTTGCAATTAGCTTAAAATTCTTCAACTTTGTGAACTTCTAACCACTTAAATGATCAAATAAAGATCATAGAGACCCAAAATGATGATGATGACCCATTGGTGCCCTTGTTGGGGGCCTCAGATGCCTGATTTTGCACTGACTTGCTCAAGAAGTTACCCATTGATCAGATGACTTCCCCATTGAATTTCTTCATCAAAATTGGTATGCATGATCCTTATAACATATTGAGACTATTAGAAACAAGAATGACCAAAAAATTGGAGTTAAGGCCTCTGAAACCAAAACCCTATTTCAGGTCATCTATGTAGTGAAACCCTAGCTCTGCTTGAACTTTTGTGCAATGCTTTGACTTTTCTTGACTTTGATGAATCTTGGGGAGCATATAATGACCATAGACCACACATGGACCCTCTTGAATAGCTCCATGGCCCTTAGGGTGGATCAGATGAATCTTGTATTGCTCAGATCACAAACCCTAGATGCATATGAACTTGAAGTACGCAGTGAAATAAAAATGCAATATGAGATGGTATGTCTATATTAATGCAAACATGAAAGATCACAAGCCAATGGTGTGATATTAATGAGGGAAAATTTGGGGTGTATATAGCTGCCCCTATTCAAACATGAGTTAACTGTGTAGGATGTAAGCGCCTGGCTTAACAGACAAATAAGATAACTTGTGGTTGAATACCAAAGACAGTCCAAAATTTGCACTCACTGGGGTGAAGAAGAAAAGGGATATAAATTTTAAAAGACAGCATAGTATGATTATTAAAATGCGGGCGATGGAGGACGACCATCGAGCAGAGGACGACAGCTGGGGATAAATGGAAAACTAAGCAATGACGGGGACGGCCGACAAGCTGGGGATATAAAGAGACCACGACGGGGACGGCCATCGGGTAAAGAAATAAGATTCTCGGGGGGTTGAAGTAAAGGCAATGATGGGGACGACCATCAGGTTTGCAAAGTAAAGTAAACAACGATGGGGACGGCCATCAGTTCAAAGAATAAATGAAATAATGATGAGAGACGGTCATCAAAGGTGAAGGACGATCACCTAGCAGGGGACGGCTGCTCTCAGGGTCGTATCATGACATAGGACGAATGTCAGATAACAAGATCAACGATGGGGACGGCCATCGGATAAAATGATGAAGGATGATCATCAAGAGGTGAAGGATGATCACCTAGCAGGGGACGGCTGCTACAATATCACGACATAGGACGAATGTCGGATAGAAAAGGGTTCCAATAATGGAGACTCCACTGGGGGAAGGATGAGGGACAGTCATCCAAAGGTGAAGGACGATCACCTGGCAGGGGACGGATGCCGAAAGTATCACAACATAGGACGAATGTCGGATAGAAGAAAAGCTGCTCTGGTGGGGAATGGTAAACACGGACGAGTGTTTACGCTTAAGAAATAAAAGGTATTAGTGCTTGACGTTGTGTATAGATTAAAGATGCGGACGAGCATCCTTAGGACCATGATACGGACGAGTATCAGTAGAAACAAACGCTGACGCATGTTCAGAGATGATGATACGAACGAGTACCAACTGGTTAACAAAGAACACGGACGAGTGTCGAATCTGTGGGGAATGAATATATATACAAGATACGGACGGGTATCTATATAAGTTTGAATGAGTATTGTGAAGTATGAGCAAGACACAGATGAGTGTTTGACCTGCTGAGGAAAATATGACATGGACGGATGTCAAAGGAGAGTTGTCGACCTGTGGGGATAGGATGACACAGACGGGTGTCAACAAGAGTGTATTATAAAGAAGTGTTTGGTTTGCAACAAGTGATTGGGCAACCGTGCTGGGGAAGGATTGTAACACCCTTCTACCCCAAAACAAAATATTTAAATAATATCAGAGTAATCATCGAGAAGGGCATCACATTTCATCAAAATTCAATCGAACAGTGTCATGTCCCGTAACACGGGTTAATCAACATCAAGAATAACATATAGCATTTCACAGCGGAATTTAAACTTCATATTTCAAAATCATAATTTTTACTTCATAAACATAATTTTCACCATCCGAAATTTCAACATCATATAATGAGAAAAACATTTATCAAAGTAATAACATAACTGAAAACAGTTTAACAAATAAACCCCGTCCCAGTATTACATGACACAGAGCAGGACACATAAACCAAAACCACTTCTAAGGAACACTAAAGCATGCTCCAAGACTCATGAAAAACTCCTCTTGCACTGCAAGCCTATTCTTTATCATCTGCAAGTTACCCACGAAAGAGGCAACATTTCCAAGCAGGCAGGGTGAGTAATCATAATATATCATAAACGTACAAGAATATAGAACATAAATAAATTAGTACAACATATCATGACATCATCAACTATAAAATTCAGCAACAACAACAACACGATCATGAAATTAAGCAACACCGACACAGTCATGAAATTCATCCAGAATATGTAATTCTAACCATCCTGATATGCAATATGCATGTGGCACCAATTTCATCATGAGATGGATACATGACCATCAACCCTCCACAAAGGATCACATCATAAATCATCGAGACACTTCAATCCACACAATGGGATTGAAGCAATTAAATAGGCCGAAGCCCCATCGTGAATGTTATGAAATGCAATGATGCGCTACATCGTAAAATTCATCAAAATAATTCGCATCATTCATTTCCCATCAGCAAACCAATCATCAAATAATCATATATATCATCATGACATTACACCCAAAACACTGGTTCTATAACCACTCTGACACATCAAGAATTGATCCGTACCCGGTAAATTATGAGACAATTACAATGTTATTTAATAAATTCATTTATAAAAACTATTGCATTTTTCTCATTTTTATTCATCAAAATAAAGTTCAGTTTATGCACTTTCCGATGCTTCAAACGGAATGCGAATCGGACTTACGGTTTGAAAGTTATGGATTTTTAAAGAATTAAAATTTTCCTCTCGAACAGTGTTAACCGGTTAACCCATAGCGTTAACCGGTTAACGCCTGCGAAACCTCAGAAAACACCCAAAATTTTCAATGGTTAACCGGTTAACCCATAGCGTTAACCGGTTAACGCACGTTTTACAGCAGTTTTCTGCTACTCAAATGCAGACTGCTTTATAGCCTCAAAACCCCCAAATCCCATTACGGGTTCCACCTCAAATCACCCAAAAATCACTCAAAAACATCAACCAAACACCAATAACATCATGATGACAATTATATTATCAATTATGTGATTCAACTCACTTTTACCACTCTAATTCATCAAGAGTTTTCTCATAAACTCAACCTAACTCAAAAACCCCAAAACTTATAAAACTCATACAATCCTAAACTATTCATAATCCAATTCCTAAACATTTACAATAGATTATAAAAACTCCCCATACCTTAGAGAATTTCTCCGCTTAACACTCTTCTCTGGGGTTCTCCACAGCCTCCTGACTCTGAGCTTCTTCTTTCTTCAGAGCACTTCACCAAACACGATAGCAAATGAGAAAACTAATCGTGTATTCCTTTTTACCAAAACACATCCCAGTTAAGTCTTTTCCCTGTTTACCCTCATATATTTCACAAAAGGACCACCTTACCATTTTTCTTTAATATATTTTTAATAATAATAATAAAATAGTATAATAAAACACTATTTATCCTTATTATATAAAAATACTCTTTTTCTCCAAAATTCTCTAATTAATCCAAACTCTCCAATTTTTCTAAATTAATTAAATAAATGACTAAATAATTAAATTTAGATATTCGGGATGTTACAAGGGTGACACGGACGAGTGTCAAAAATAGTATATATGAACAGGCATTTATTTTGGAGAGTGCAAAGGGGACGCTTCGGCTTTTATTTGCAAGGGATGTGAGTTTTTATATACTGCTGATGAAATACTTATGGTAATTATAGGTGACTGGCTTGATCCTGACTTGTGATCATGCAAAATGTTTGATTTTTTCCGTAATGCTCCGTATTAGACGGAATGCTACGCTTTGTGGGGAAAGATGATGTGAATACTATGATTATGCAAAGGGAAACCGATCCGGGATTCGGATCCCACTGAAGATTGGATCCCTGGCTGATCTGCTTGGAGGAGTATCCCAGCTGGGGAAGATCATTGGTAGACCTGTTAAGATATGTAGGTCTGCTTGGGGTAATAGATCATTGTAGACCTATCATGTAAGGAGAAACCCAGATGGGGTGAAGGAAACTTTCATCCCTTTGTTGTATAAGGGTTTCAGGCATTGCTTTTCTAGGGAGAGACTGGAACTCTGCGGGGAGATAGTTCTTTTATCTTTGGGAGACCTGGCACTCTGTTTGGGGAAGAAAAGATCACTGAACGATCTTCCTAGAGAACTCTGTGGGGATCCCGGCTGGGGAAGCTCCTGTTGAATAGACTCCTGCTGGGGATGAAGAGGTTTTTGACAACCTTGCTGGGGAAAAGCATTCCGGATACTGTTCGGGGTGAAGGTATGCTGAGGAAGTGTGTTTGGCATGCCCTAGGTTGCGTATTGAATACCTGCAATCTGTTAAGACAAGAAACGCACAAGCATCCCGAGGTATCCCTTACCGGATTCCATCGTAGGAGTTAGATATTCCTGAGAGTAAATATATTTCCTGCAAGAATTTATTAAGAATGGCTCATTTGTTTTATGCGAATATTATATCATGGATATTGGACATTTTGCAAACGAAACAAAAATGTACAAAACGAGGTGTGACTGAAAACTCTGATTTTATTAATCTGGGTGCCCTGAATTGGCAGATACAGTCAAAGAAACAAATTCCCTGGAATGAGGAGATTACTGAAAAAGTAAAAGTGCTGGCAATGTTGACGACGCTCCGGTGAGCTTCCTTTGCTATGACCCGTATGACCTTGACACTCTTCTTATCTTGCTTTCTGAAGAAGGTTGATTCTGATTGATGATTTATCTTTTTGAAGCTTGTCGTGTTGTAAGTAATACAGACGAATTCAGAATGCAGTTGTTCGCTTATTCCTTGGTTTTACGTGGATCGCCCTTTCGGGTTTTCAATCCACCGGGATACCCATTTTTGCCCGAGCTGTCCAATGTGGCTCTTCAACTCAGCGGGTGTACATTTTTTTCCCTTATTTTTGCCCGAGTCTTTTATTCTGTTTTTGACTCGCCGGGATGCCCTATTTTTTCCTGGACTTGCATTCTGTTTTTATGTCCAGCGGGTCACTTTATGCGAAGTATTTTTTAACTGCATTTGAATTCACAGGGAATAAGAAATCTTCACCATCCATAGTAGTGAGCATCAGTGCTCCACCAGAGAAAACCTTCTTTACTATGAATGGACCATCGTAGTTTGGAGTCCATTTGCCCCTGTGGTCTGTATGAGGAGGAAGAAGTATTTTCAGCACAAGGTCTCCCACTTGGTATTCCCGAAGCCTGACTTTCTGATCGAAGGCTTTCTTAATCCTTTTCTGATATAACTGCCCATGACAGATTGCAGCTAATCTCTTTTCTTCGATCATATTCAACTAATTGTAATGAGACCGGGCCCATTCTGCTTCGTCCAGCTTCACATCCATCATTACCCGTAAAGAGAGTAGCTCAACTTCAACAGGTAGGACAACTTCCATACCGTACACAAGCTGATAAGGTGTTGCCCCAGTAGACGTTCTGAATTAGGTACGATACCCATGCAAAGCAAATGGTAGCATTCCATGCCAGTCTTTGTATGTAACCACCATCTTTTGCACAATCTTCTTAATGTTTTTGTTTGCTGCCTCAACAGCGCCATTCATCTTTGGCCTGTAAGGAAAAGAGTTGTGATGTTGAATTTTGAAGTCCCGACACAGTTCTGCCATCATTTTGTTATTCAAATTGGACCCATTGTCAGTAATGATTCGCTCGGGTACTCCATATCGACAGATGATGTCTCTTTTCAGGAATCTGGCTACCACTTGTCTGGTGACGTTTGCATATGAAGCCGCTTCGACCCATTTGGTGAAGTAATCAATGGCTACCAGGATGAATTTGTGGCCATTTGAAGCAGTCGGCTCGATCTTTCCAATCATATCAATTCCCCACATTGCAAAGGGCCAAGGTGAAGACATCACGTTCAACGGATTCGGAGGCACATGCACTTTGTCTGCATAAATCTGGCATTTATGACACTTTCTGGCATAGGCACAACAGTCTGCATCCATTGTGATCTAGTAGTAACCTGATCTTAACAGTTTCTTAGCCATTGCATGTCCTCCAACATGGGTACCGAAAGATCCTTCATGCACCTCGTGCATCAGCAAGTCTGCTTCTTTCTTATCAACACATCTGAGAAGAACCATGTCAAAGTTTCGTTTGTATAATGAACCATCAGCATTAAAGAAGAAACTGCCAGCCAGCCTTCTTAATGTCTTCTTATCATTGGATGATGCCCCAGGTGGGTATGTTTGATCCTCTAAGAAGCACTTGATGTCATGGAACCAAGGCTTGTCATCTTTAGCAATGTCCATAGAGAAAACGTATGCTGGTTGTTCTAGTCTGGATACCGAAATATGAGGCACATAATTGGCAGTCTGAACCTTGATCATGGAGGAAATGGTAGCTAGAGCATATGCGAACTGATTTTTGTCTCGAGGGATGTACTCAAGTTTGACTGTTGTGAAGAAAGTCAATAATCTCCTCGTATAGTCACGATATGGAATCAGATGCTCCTGGTGAGTGTACCATTTGACGTTGGTTTGATTGATTACCAGAGCTGAATCTCCGAATACAGTTAATGTCTTGATCCTGAGGTCAATGGCTTCCTCAAGACCCATGATACAGGCTTCATATTCAACTTCGTTGTTAGTGCATGCAAAGGTGAGTTTTGTCGAGAAAGGCATATAAATTCCTTTAGGTGTAATAAGCACTGTACCAACTCCACGACCATTCATATTGACAGCCCCATCAAACATCATTGTCCACTCTTCTTCTGGGTCAGGCCCTTTAGTGTGAACAGGCTCTTCATAATCTTTTGCTTTTAGGAACATGATATCTTCATCAGGGAAATCAAATCTCATGGGATGGTAATCATCAATGGGTTGCTCAGCCAGATAGTCAGACAGTACACTGCCCTTAATGGCCTTTTGAAATGTGTACTGAATGTCATACTCTGTCAGAATAATTTGCCATCTTGAAACCCTTCCGGTAAGCGCTGGCTTCTCGAATATATACTTGACAGGGTCCATCTTTGAGATCAACAAAGTAGTGTGAGTCAACATATACTGTCTTAGTCGGTGAGCAGCCCACGCTAAAGCACAACAAGTTTTCTCGAGCAGTGAATAATGTTGTTCACAGTCGGTAAACATTTTGCTTAGGTAGTATATTGCATACTCTTTTCGACCAGACTCGTCATGCTGGCCCAACACACACCCCATTGATCCTTCTAATACTGTCCGGTACATTATCAGAGGTCTTCCTTCAACTGGAGGCATAAGAGTTGGAGGTTCTTGTAAGTACTCCTTGATTTTGTCAAAAGCCTTCTGGCAATCTTCGTTCCACCTGACCGTTTGTTCCTTTCTTAACAATTTGAACAGGGGCTCACAGGTTGCAGTGAGGTGAGATATGAACCTTGATATGTAGTTCAATCTACCTAAGAACCCCCTAACTTCCTTTTCAGTCCTAGGTACAGACATTTCCTGAATGGCTTTGACTTTGTCAGGATCAACTTTAATTCCCTTTTCACTTACGATAAATCCCAGCAGTTTACCGGACCGCACCCCGAATGTGCATTTGTTGGGGTTTAACTTTAGTTGATACTTTCTCAGACGCTTGAACAACTTCAGCAGATTTACCAGATGATCTTCTTCAGTGAGGGACTTGGCAATCATTTCATCCACGTAGCATTCAATTTCTTTGTGGATCATGTCGTGGAATAACGTTACCATAGCCCGTTGATAAGTAGCACCGGCATTCTTTAATCCAAATGGCATTACCTTGTAACAAAATGTGCCCCAAGGTGTGATGAAGGTTGTTTTCTCCATGTCTTCGGGTGACATCCTGATCTGATTATACCCGGAAAAACCGTCCATGAAGGATAACACCGAGAACTGAGTTGTGTTGTCGACCAATACATCAATGTGAGGTAATGGGAAATCATCCTTTGGACTAGCCCTGTTCAGGTCCCGATAATCCACACACATCCGTACTTTGCCATCCTTCTTAGGCACTAGTACAATATTAGCGACCCACGGCGGGTAACTAGTTACAGCAAGGAAACCGGCGTCCCACTGTTTTTGTACCTTTTCTTTAATCTTCATGGCCATATCTGGGCGAGTACGGCGTAGCTTTTGCTTCACTGGAGGATAATCTTCCTTCAAAGGCAGCTTGTGCATAACAATATCCGTATCCAGACCCGACATGTCTTGATATGACCAAGCAAAGACGTCGACATATTCTCGAAGCATGTCAATAAGTTGTTCTTTTATTGAAGCCTGCAGACCGGCTCCAATCTTTACCTCTTTCAAATCCTCTTCTGTACCAAGATTAACTGTTACAACTTCCTCCTGATGAGGAGTGATCACTTTCACTTCTTGTCTCAACAACCTGGCTAACTCTTCAGGTAACTCATAGTCTTCTTCAACCCCTTCATCAGCTTGATTAATCGGATTGTCGAAGTCATACAAGGTCATAGCAGTGCTGTTGTCGGTGCAATCTGGAGGATTATCTCTGCAAGGGTTGAGATTTGTTCGTTTTAGTGATCAATTTTAATCTTGTTTTTTAGGAAAGTGAAAAATGAAGTTGTTTATTTTGAAAACATTGCCATTTTATTGTTTTGTACAAAAGTGAAAAATGAAAAGACAGTGAGCGAAAAAGAGACTCGTTTGCAAAAGATGTCCGATATTCATTGATTAATCCATTTGCACAAAATTACAATATGGCCCTATTACAAAATGAGTCTTAACACCTTGGGCAAGATGCAGGACTTGATGCATGCTAAAAGGATAGGAAATAATAATTACTCTGCAGGAGTAACCCTTATAATTTCCTGGGAAGACCAGTTAAGGGCTTGGTTCCCCGGGATCCTTGGACGTATCAGCTCTCCAGGTTGCGGTCGTTTTCCTCCTCGTCTTCCAGGTTTTTAACAACATCTGGGGTGAGCATCCCCCCACTGATGAACTTGGGCTCCTTTGCAGCCTCTGATTGATCTTGTCGGAATAGTCTGTAACCCAAACCGAATCTATCTTCCTTCTTTTCCACTGGCAGCAACTTGCCCCAGCATTGGGCATTACCATCTTCAACAACCTTTCGGGCTTGCTGATTGGAGACAATTGAAGTACCCATCCTATCCTCCTAGGATGCAGCAAATACTTCAGTCGTCGCCTCATTGACATTCAGGGCCTCGAACCCTTGGCTCATAGTTTCATGGATTTCACCATCCATCTCAATGTATTTATACGTTCCAGATGGCTAACATATATGTCCTCTTCACCACAGATGGTGATAATCTGTCCTTCCCACTCATATTTCAGTTTCTGGTGAAGGGTCGATGTTACTGCGCCTGCAGCGTGAATCCATGGTCGACCCAACAAATAGTTGTATGCCGGCTGAATGTCCATCACATAGAAAGTAGTCTTAAAGACTTGTGAACCGATTATCACTGGCAGCTCCACCTCTCCAAGAATAGATCTTTTGGAACCATCAAAAGCTCTGACCACAAAATTGCTTGGTCGGAGAGCTATTCCATCATACTCAAGCTTAACAAGAGCTTTCTTGGGTAAGACATTGAGTGAGGACCTAGTGTCCACAAGAACATGAGAGAGTATAGCCCCTTTTCACTCCAGGGTTATGTGCAAAGCCTTGTTGTGGTGACGTCCTTCTGTTGTCAAATCAGCATCATTGAAACCTAGCCTATGGCTAGTATTGACATTTGACACAACTGTTTCAAGCTGATTCACTGTGATCTCTTTTGGCACGTAGGCAGCGTGCAGAACTTTGAGTAGTGCATCCCGATGGGCTTCGGAACACAACAGCAGGGATAATATAGAGATCTTAGAAGGAGTCTGGTGGAGCTGGTCCACAACTTTATAGTCACTTCTTTTAATTATCCTCATGAATTCATACACATCCTGATCGAAGGATGATTTATGAGTCTCTTTTGGTGTCGATTCTTCAGGTATCACACTTTTCCCTTTGGCTTTGGCGGCAGCCTCTGCCTCAGTACTAGTTCTTGGAGCTTGTGACGCGAAGAGGCGTCCGCTTCGGGTGAAGCCTCCGCCTCCCCCGACATTATCCACTTGGGGAATATGAATCGAAGAATCAAGAAGGACTCTTTCTCCGTTGCAGTAAAGGTCAGCACCATAACGCCATGGTATAACATTGTCTTTATCATATGGAATTGGCCCTGGCACCGTGATGGTGATTGGGCTCACTGCAGCAGATGCTGGAACCATAATTGTCTGTGGGTCATAAAAGATGGTGACAGGACTTCTTGTGGATGTTGGTGGTGGTGAATTGAAGCTTGGTTGAAACTGTTTGTTGAGATTGTTGAAAGTTGCTGGAATTTGGGACCGTTGTTGGGTTATAATAAATTGTAACTGTGGAGACATCATTGTTGGTGGTTGCTGGAGTTGTAGAAGGAAATGAAATGGAACTGTTGTTTGTTGAAGTAATGGAAGAAGTGGTTGCTGAAGTTGTAGACGAGTCAGTAGGAACAATGGTTGTTGCAGTTGTAGAAGAATCACTCGTTGTTGACAAAAGATTTGTTGGTGTTATAGAATCAGTGATTGTAATTTGCAGAATGCCCTCTTTGATCAAGCTATTAATGCCCTTCCTCAAGCTTGCACACCCATTCTCGGAAAGTTTGCATAATTCACAACAGGCCTCACAACCTGGAAACACTTGGCATTTCAAAAGTTGGGCTTTAACCTCTGCCAGAGGTGTCTGAATACTTGCAATATCTTCTATTAAACTCGTGGGTGAGCATTCCTCTATAGCATTAATCCTTGGCCCACTATGGCTTGGAATAGGATTTTTCATGACATTGGGAGGTGGTGCAAAGTTCAGGGCTTTTGAATCTACCAGATCCTGGACCTTCATATGAAGGCCCCTGCATTTTTCCGTAGAATGACCAGGTGTGCTGGAATGAAAAGCACACCTAGTGTTGACATCATAGTTTCTCGGAATGTTCTGAGGATCAGGTGGAGCCAATGTCCTCAACTCAACAAGATTGAGCTTTAGGAGTTGTGGCAGCAGTGTAGCATATGATATTGGAATGGGGTCAATCACCCTGTTAATATGAGATGGCCGCTGTTGAAAAGGGTGTTGTTGTTGATTGTTGTTATTATTATTGTATGATCTCTGTTGTGGAAACTGTGGTTATTGCGAAAAGTGTTGTGGTTGTTGAGTATACTGAGGAGGTGGAGCAGGGATAGTAATAGCAGCAACTGTTTTGGGCAGGTATTGGGGTCTCCCTCTTCCCATGTGCACAGATTTTGTTTCACCAGATCTACGGGGCCCAGCAAATGGTTTCCTTGCACTGCTTGAACTGGCACCATTGTCGGAGATCCTTCCCATCTTCAGTAGGCTCTCTATTCTTTCCCCAGCTATCACCACGTCTGCAAAGCTGGTGGAAGAAAATGCAGCCAATCTGTCAATATATGTACCCTGGAGAGTATTCATGAACATGTCTGCCATCTCTCTTTCAGACATTGGAGGCTGGACAACAGCATCAAGTTGTCTCCACCTTTGGGCATACTCTCTAAAGCTTTCACGGGAAGAATGAGACATTCCTATTAGAAGGGTCATGTTCGGAGCCATGTCCAGATTATATTGATACTGACGGATGAAAGCTTCAGCCAAGTCTTTCTAGTTTCTTACTGTGGCTCTAGTCAAGTGGGAATACCATTCTCGGGATGCCCCTGTCAAGCTATCCTCGAAGTAAAACATCCACATCTTCTCGTCCATGGTGTATGCTTTTAATCTTCCCAAGAATGACTGGAGATGGGTACGTGGGCAAGATGTGCCATTATATCTTTCAAAACACGGGGGTTTGAACTTGTGAGTAATTCTCACCCCCTCCACCAATCCCATGTCCATAACATCAAAGCCTAGGGATTTTTGGGATTCAAGAGACCTCAGCTTCTCTGCAATTTCATCCAACCGACGGTCGTAAACCTCATCTCCAGACCCAACCACTGTAAACTGTTCTTCTTGAGGATCTTCCTACAAGACCCTTCCTCCAGCAGTGTTACCCTGAGTATTTCTTATGGCATTGACATCTGGGTTCAGATGAGTTCCAAACTCTGGTGGATCAGTGTGGGGCTACACGTGATCGTTATTACTGGTACCTCCTATACCTGGATGGTGTTCCTCGGGATTTTGTCGGTCAACCAACTCCCTCAGTCTTTCCTGACTCTGAGCTAGACCAGTCATCACTGTCATGAATTGAGTCATCTTATTTCTTATCTCAACCCTCTCATTGGCCATTTGGGTTCTTACTTCATTCAAGTCTTGCTGAACTTGATCCATCTGTAGTCCCGGAAGGTTGTTTCTTGTCGGGTACCGGTGTATTCTGTTGACAGGGAACACTCTTCTGCGAGCAATGTTTCCTGAAACCACAACAAAGTGAGAAACAACAACAAAACAAAAACCTACAAAACAAAGGAAATTGTCAGTATGAAATGCAGGATGCCTATTTGTCTTCCAAGGGTATCCGGTTTGGTTCTTTGGTTTTGACCTTTCCAGACCTCGAGGAAATGTTGATGATGTTGCAGAGAGATAAAGCCCACCAAAAATAATACAAACCAATATATTACAAAGAGTGAAAATACATAGTTTGATCACAACAAATTTCCCCTGGAAGGTCAAAATACATCAACAAAAGGAGAATACAATCAAAATGAAATACAAACAAAAAAGAGTCAAACATCCAATCCAAAGTCATCTTCTCTGACTTCCTTCAGGAGGGCCTCAGTCACTGGACCAACCGGGTGCTCTATGATAGTCCTGATGAGGAGGTTCCTGGTAGCAATGGCACTAGTCAACCTCTTATGCTTATCCTGATCTTTGACCTCTTCAACCCCGCTCAGAGCTTCAATTCAGAGATCTCTTTCTGTGCTGCCAATAATGCCTCCTGATGCTTCTTCTCACTAGCCTCCAACTGCTCTATCTTAGCTTGAGTTCTCTGATCTTCTTGTGCACGGGCTTCAGTGATCCTGATCCACCTAGCCTGACTCTCCTCTAAGTAGTGCTCTGCCCTAGACTTCTGAGTCTTCGCTTCCTTGCAAACATTCTTCAGTACTAACTCTCCTGCTCTAGCCTTTCTGATGTAGTCGTCCGTCTTCTCAATCTTGGTCAAGTGCTCAATCCTGAGCCTCTCTAATCTCTCATTATCCAGACGGCTGTCATTTCTCTCCCAGAGAGTCTTCTTCAAGGCTTCAGAGAGCTGAGTATTCCTCTCTTTCAATTTCTCAAACTCTTCCAAACTGACAGTAGCTGCAGGCTGCACTGCTGAAGGTCCAGGTACATCTTCTAAGGTGAATGGCATCCGGGTGATCTGCCCCCTGACACGAGACCAATCAAGATACTATGCTGAAGCTATGTTGTTGCATTTGCCAAGGATGGCTGTCCCTTTAATCCGAATGTTGTCCCAGGCCCAGGCTGCCTGTCTGACAACAGCAGAGTTGTGCTGGATTTCACAATAAAGGGTCTCAGTTAAGTCTTGCCCTCTTGGAGGATGAACCAAAGCATATCCTAGTTGTCTCTTAAAAAGAAAAGGGTTGTAGTTGATGCAACCCTTTACCCTAATCAAAGGCACATTAGGATACTGCCCACAGCTAGTAATGATGTATTTGCCCTTGGTGCTCTGAGTACACCATCTGATGTCTTTTGATGTCAAGACAATCAATCTCTTAGCCCAATTCTTTGGCTGATGAGGGTTCAGAAAAGTGTTTGACCTTGGAAAATTTCTTAACAACCAAGAGTAATAGAGGGGAGCACAGCATCTGATCAATCTTCCTCTTTGCTTCTCATTCCTCTAGTGTACTGAATAATAGAAGTCTCCAAGCAAGGTAGGGACTGGGTTCCTCAGCAAGAACAGGTGAATAGAATTCTTGCTTACAAACTTTGGCTCGTCTGCAAACAAGATAATCCCATATATGCTGAGGGCTAGGAGTGCACAAACAGCATCCCATTTCCCTGCTGCAGCATGCAGGGTAGCCTGGGAGATCAGGAAATCTAGGTGAAGGCCTGGAATCCCAGCCTTGGTGGTCATGCTCTGATCAATAAGGGCAGGCACCAAATGCAATGCCCTAGCTATGTCTTAAATCTTGGGAGCAACCATCTCAGGGTTGAAAGGAATCCCTCTCCTGATAGGGACACCTAACAACATGGCAAATTCCTCTAGCAGAGGTCCTAACTGGAAATCAGGGAATGTGAAACATCTGAGAGGAGGATCATAAAACTGCAAGCACTTATGGATCATGCTTCTCTGGGATGCATCCAGGTCCATGATCATGTCCAATATTCCTCCATAATATTCTCTAAATAATGGGACATGATCAGGAGTAATGAGAGACTGGATCTGCCTGATGCCGTTCAGGGTGGGCTCAAAGAAGTGGTATGTGATGTTGCCCTTCTGTTGCACCCCAAAATTTGCCCTCACAATACAAGACTTTGTGTGCTAAGAAGGTTCACAAGGTTCACAAGACCTTTCATGAGGTTCATGAAGTCTACAAGATACTTTATGAGGTTCACAAGATTCACAATACTTACAAGACCTTTTCATGAAGTTCATGAAGTCTACAAGACACTTTATGAGGTTCAAAAGGTTCACAATACCTTCCATGAGGTTCACAAGGTTCACAAGACATCTTATGATGGTTCACAAGGTTCACAAAGTTCACAAATAGTCAGAAGAGTTGACAATTCCCTCAGACAATGCACCTCCTAAGCAGTGCATCCAAAACTAGGGTTTTGACTTTAATCAGGCTAAATGAACTTCCAAGATTTCAAGTGAGCTTCATAACATCTTATATGTGTGTAAGAACCCCCATGACAAGTTTCAAGACTTTTCTCAAAAGTTTGCTCAATCAGATGATCAGATAAGTCAAAATCAGTCAAAGTAGTTAAAAAGTCAAACTAAGGTCAATTGTGGTCAAACCAAAGTCAAACTTCATGATTTTTTGTCAACATCAAGTATATGAAGTAAAATTCATCATTTTATCAAGGGTTGATCATGATTCACCAAGGATATTTCAGATCATCAAGAATCAGAGGTTTCTAAATTAGGGTTTCCTCAGGAAAAGTCAACTGAACTTTGACCAGCCATAACTTTCACATGCTTCATCACCAAGTCTCCATCCAAAGCTCATTTTTAAGGAAATTGAATTCTCTACAAATTTGTGTCTCACAAGACAAGCCCAAAAATGCTTCATTTGGAAGGTATGAGCTAAGACATTATAGGTCCTTTTGAAAGTCAACAAAAAGTCAACAACTTCAAAAGGGCATAACTTGAGAATGGTAAATGATATGAACATGAAACCAGTGGGGTTGGTTATAGGACTATTCAAGCTTTCCAAAATGTCCAAGAACACCTTCATAGCATTAAAATTGAAGTATGTGTGCCCTTGCAAAGTTGGGAAATATTTGGTTGGTTTATGAAGAAAATGGAGGTTTAAAACCAATTTTTTCTAAATGGGCTTGCCATATGATGACCCAATCCACACCAAGACCTCATGCACGACCCAAGTCTCTAAAAATCAGATTTTTTATCATTTTATTTTATTTATTTTGATTTAATTCATTTAAAATCATTTTAAATTAAAATAAAATATAAAAGTCAAATATTTAAAAGAGATTGAGTTTCTAGAAATTCATAAAAGTGATTTGGATTAAAGTGGTAAGAGAGTCATGGTGATTGGCTTGAAATAGAAGGTGTTCATACAAGAATATTTGAATTTTAAAGTCTAATCTTTTTGAATCTTTTCTAATCAAATCTTTCACATAATGATCAATTGTTTTGACCTAGAATCATCACACTATAAGTACATAAGAGAACCCTACTCATTGGACAGGAATTTCAGCCTCCCAAGAGTAAGTTCATATTTTCAAAAACCTCTCCAAAACTCAAATTCGGTTTCTTCACTAGAGGGTGTTTGAAGGTATTTTAAAAACATAGCAAGCTTCCCTGGACATCCTTGAGTCGAAACCATTCACTATATTGCATCATAACATGATACATTAAGAAATCCGAATCGTTTTTCCTCACTTTCGATTTTTTCTTGTTCTTGCATTTTCATGTAATATTCATCAAGTTTGACTATTGGTTTGTGTTTAGATGAGTGCAGGGATGAATTCTGGGCAATTGGATTGATGATTTAGTGGCCAATTCGTGAAACACCATTTTAGGGTTCATACCTATCGAATTAGGGTTTCATAATTTAACAACCATAAATGAATTTTGAGACCATAAATCAACTCAATGAACTGATTGGATCATGTTGGTGTAATCAATTTGATGAAATTGTGCTTGTATGATGATGTATGGAATTCGCAGGTTCAAAAACGCAGGAGAAATCGCAGGAAAATCCCTGGGTAAATTCGCAGGAAAACCTGCGAATCCTAAGGTTGAAGATGATCCACAGCGCGCCAAATTCTTTTTTTAAAATTTGTTATAATATTTTATTGTATATTGTGTATATTTTATCAGCGTTGGTTGGCTGGCTCAGTTGGTTGTGTGTGCGCGTGTATTGCAGGAAGGTCTGGGTTCGGTTCCTGGACCAAACCATTTTTTCTTATTTTTCATTTAATTAAGCAGTTTGAATATATTATGTGTTGCAGTCATTAGTTAAACAGGTGCGCTCTCCCAGCTGGAATGGTTAAGGTGTTTGTGTGATGTTTGAAGGTCCTGGGTTCGATCCCCCCAGGCCTTTTGTTTTGTTTTATTTTTCTTTGATTTTCAGGAACAAGGCACAAAACAAATTCCTCTCATTTCCTTGGCATCAGGCGCGCGTTGGCCTAGTGGTTGCTGTTGCTGGCTGGAGTTCTTGGAGGCAAAGGGGCTGGGTTCAATCCCCAGCCCAGGTAAGTTTTTTTAAGTTCTGTTTTATTTATTTTGTTAATTGTTTATTATTGAATATTATTTATTAATATGTAAATAGATTTAAATTAATATATGTTCTAAGCAATTTCTAAAAAAATAATAATATTTTCTAAAAACTAATTTCTTTTATTAATATGTATATATCATTATTATATATAATTTATTTGTATAATTGAATTAATATTTAGTATTTAATATTTTTGCATATAAAACCTAATTTATTTCTTTAAACCCTAAAAAACATATTTTTTCAAACCCTAATTTTTCTTCTTCTATTTGATTAATATTATTATTTGTATATATTATATTCATGACTTAATTAAAATTCTTAATGTATAAATTATTTATAATTTAAATTTCTTGTATGTAAATATGATAAAAAATTAAAATTCTTAATATGATAATATGACATAATTTAATTTTGCATTATATGTTTAAAAATCGCTAATTTAATTTTTGTAATTATAATTCATTTTCATAATATGTTCATAATTAATTTAATTTTATAATTTACATATAACTTCAAATTTTATAATAATTAGTATAATTGCTTATATTTTCTTATTAATCTTAAGTAATTGTTTATATAAAAATTGATTTTTTTTTAATAATATTCTTGCTTATTTCATTATTATTATTATTAATTATGTCTATATGATATTTTATTATTACTAACCACATTGTGATTATTTTTATTATTATTTCACTAACCCAATTATTGTTATTATTTAATATTTTGCTTATTTATTTAAATTGCTTTTATTATTATTATGTAATTGCTCATTGGTGTAATATTTATTTATAATGTTTATTATTTATATTTTATGCTATGGTTAGTAAATAGGGAGTGTAAATGTACTTGTAATTTTAAAATTAATTTAGATCATTTAAAATTTAAAGATAAACATTAAAATTGTACACTCACACACGTAAGTCGGTCTTGGATCGCCATCTCACTTCCTTAGGGATACCTCTCATGTTGCCTAATCAAAAAGGTCAAGTAGGGTGTATAAAGCAAAAGTCCCTCAAAATAAAGTCATCTAGTCCCTTAACAAATAAAAGATCAAGTCCCTTTCGAATGTTGCCTTCGTAATGATCTTGTCCCTTTCGAATAAAGATGATAGTCCCTCCAAAATTGCTTATACACCCTACAGTTGCCTACATAAACAGATGTCCCTTTATTTGTCCCTCACATCCAAGGTAATGACTACCTATTCCTTAATAATAGGGATAGTCTTACCATTTAAAGGATTTAAGAACAGAAAAGATTTAAAACTTAGGGCAGGTTCCTCATAGTTACTTGCTCACTCTTCAAAAACAATTTCAAACACTTCACACTTTCAAACAAATTTTCCAAACAAAGGTTTTTTACACATCCGTACATGGATCATTATCAAACTCTTCAGAAAATTTTTATTCACACACTTCACATTTCAAAAACATTTTAAAGTGAGCTAAGTAACTAAGAGCCCATGGATAACCATGGATGTAAAGGGTGCTAACACCTTCCCTTTACATAACCTACCCCCCGGACCCAAAAATCTTTTAAAAAGGTTTTTCCTGTTCTTTTATGCCTTTCCTTTGGATAAAATAAAAGTCGGTGGCGACTCTTGCTATCCGCAACATAACTAAAGTCAGTTCTCCCACCGTGTTATAGAACTGGCGACTCTGCTGGGGATTTAATAAAAGAGGGGTACCCTTAGGAATTAGATCAATTTAAATTGTTTGCTTTGTTTGCTTTATACTTACTTGTTGGGCTCTTATGTGTGAAAGATCCTAACCCGGATCTAGTGTACCTTAGGTAAATAGCAATAGACCAAGGAAACTGTACCGCGTTTACCGATATGGTTGATCTGGTAGCCATAGTTAGTGTGACCTCTTGGTTGGTGCTTATGTTCCTTAAGTCAAGTTGAGGATAATATGAGGTTGTCATATGTTGTCAATGCACTAACTAACTTTTAGAACCCTAGTTATCCCATCTTGGCCTTTAGAAAAGTAGTGAGATAACCGGCTTTGGTGCAGACTGAAGTTGGTTGATACTCGATACTACGCTCATTGAGATTCTAAACTTGGAGGGTTTTGGTTGGCAAGTAAGTTGCCTACTGAACAACCACCCTTGTGAAGGATCAATGATATTGAGATCCCTTAGAACATGGTTACTTTTGTAGGACAGGATGAACCATCTAAACTTCAGGGGAGGGTACTTACCTTTGAACCTCATGCAAGCCTTTAAACCTAAGGCTACTGTGTGACTTGTTTGTGCGTGCCACATGTTTGTGATTGAGCATAACATCATGACATCATCATGCATCATAAGCATAGAATTTTCACTAACCATTTCAAGGACCAAAGGATTTATCTTTGTTCTTTGTTGCAGGCCATGGCTTCTGCTCGTAGAAACACTATCAGGATCAACTTTGTAGGGATACCTGCTAAGCTTAAAGAGTTGGTTTCTCAAGTGTCTGATCACTCCCAATTTATCAAGAGACATGGTCACTTATTGGATTTAGTCACTTCAGGGTTCAATGAAGACATGATGAGTGTCCTGTTTCAGTTCTTTGATCCTAAGCACCATTGTTTCACATTCCCCGACTATCAGTTGGTTCCTACAATGGAAGAGTTCTCTAAACTTCTGGGTATACCTGTTCTTGATAAAAGACCCTTCACAGGCTTGGAGAAGGAGCTTAAGCTAGAGGTTATTGCTGCAGCTCTACATCTGAAGAAGTCTGACATTGTTCTAGAAACGAGAAGCGGAGTCAAAGGTATTCTTGCTAAGGTGCTAATGGATAAAGCTCAAGTGTTCTTGAAGGCCATGAGCTATGATGCTTTTGAGGATATCTTAGCCTTGCTGATTTATGGCTTAGTATTGTTCCCCAATCCAGATCAGTTCATAGACGTTCATGCCATCAACATATTCCTGAGTCACAATCCAGTACCTACATTGCTTGGAGACATCCTACATTCTCTTCATACCCGTACTACAAGGGCAAGAGGAACTTTGATGTGCTGCATACCTTTGCTCTGTAGGTGGTTTATTTCTCACCTTCCTCGCTCAGTAATGAAGAATGAGCAAGGGTTCAGGTGGTCCAAGAGGATCATGTCACTCTCGCATTCAGATATTCATTGGTGCTCCAGATCTATGGAGAATGTCACTATCATTGACCGTTGTGGGGAATTCCCTAATGTGCCACTTCTAGGCATAAGATGAGGCATCACCTACAACCCCTCTCTAGCTTTACGACAGTTTGGTTACGCTCGGATTGATGGTCCACATGACATGTTGATTCAGGGCATTGTGTTTGATTACGACAACGATCTTCAAGGTTACCGCCAGAGATTCATACGAGCCTGGGGAAAAGTGAACAAGGTTGACAGCAAGACTCTGGAGCCTAAGTACACTATTCCTATGGAGCCTTATCTCAGATGGGTGCGATCTCGTGCTCAGACTCTCATGATGCCATATCCTACTATCCTGCCAGTTACCATGGAACCTGTTGCTGAAGGAGATACTGCTTATACCATCCTTCACCCATACATGCCTACTGACATGGAAGACTTACAGAGATCCTGGATCCAGTTGAAGGAGCAAAGGGATACTTTCGAGGCTCATTACAAAGCAAGCCAAGAAAGAATCCTGGAACTAACAAAGCAACTTCACGAGGAACGGAATCTCAACTCATACCTCAACACAAAGAGGAAACGTCCATGGGAGACTTAAAACCCCATCTTTTGTATTTATTTCATTTCATTTCTGTAAGCCCAAGATGCAAAACAAATTTATTACTAATAAAAGTTTACTTTCTTGTTTGTTTAAGCAAATTTAAATCCTGCGGTCCTTGAAAACATTGCATATACATTCACATATCATTTCATTGCAACACAGGTTTATAATTGTGCACAGGTTTCTCATCTTCTCGCTGTTTATTTCAGCAATGGCTCTTGAACAAACAGTTAAGAATCTCCAGGCACAAAATGCACAGTTCCAAGAGCTGATCCTGAACCTGACCAAGGGGCAGGATGAATTGAAGACGATGCTGGCCAAGAAGACTAAGAAGACTAGAAGGTCAGGTGGCCTGATCAACATGGGAAGAAGGTTCAAAGGTCTTGCCAAGACCAAAGAACCAGTTGAAGATTATGAGTCTGAAGAGTCTGAAAAAGAGGGAGGCAGTCTCCACAACACTATGGGGGACTCTGATTCTGAGGCTAATTACTACCATGAGCCTAATGAAGACAAATTCAAAATGCTGGTGGATAGAATGGATGCTATGGAGTTGCAGAAGTCTTCTGGGCTGGATTTTGAAGATTTGAGTCTGATATCTGGGGTAGTCATACCCATTGGTTTCAAGGTTCCTACCTTTGTTGTTTATGATGGGGTCTCTTGTCCCAAGCTGCATCTGAGGTCTTATGTCAGAAGAATCCAACCTCATTGTAACACGGTGGGAGAACTGACTTTAGTTATGTTGCGGATAGCAAGAGTCGCCACCGACTTTTATTTTATCCAAAAGGAAAGGGTATAAAAGAACAGGAAAGACCTTAAGAGATATTTTTGGGTCCGGGGGGTAGGTTATGTAAAGGGAAGGTGTTAGCACCCTTTACATCCATGGTTATCCATGGGCTCTTAGTTACTTAGCTCACTTTTGAATTGTTTTTGAAAGTGTAGTGTGTGAATAGAAAAATTTTCATAATAGTTGATAATGATCCATGTACGGATGCGTAAAAACTTGTTTTTTTTTGAAAAATTGTTTGAAACTTGTTAAGTGTTTGAAAAATGGAGTGAGCAAGCAACTAGGAGGTACCTACCCTAAAGTTTTAAGTCTTTCTTGTTCTTTATCCTTTAATTGGTAAGACTATCCCTATTATTAAGGAATAGGTAGTCATTACCTTGGATGTGAGGGATATGTGAGGGACATCTGTTTATGTAGGCAACTGTGGGGTGTATTAAGCATTCTGGGGGGACTATCATCATTATTCGAAAAGGGACTTGATCTTTAAAGGCAACCATTAGGGACTTGATGATTTTTTCTTTTAAGGGACTTGCTTTATACACCCCACTTGACCTTATTAGTAGGCAACATTGAGGGATAACCTTAGGAATGTGAGATGGCGATTAAAAATCGACTTACGTGTGTGAGTGTTCAATATTATTTATCTTTAATTAAAATGATCTAAGTTTATTTTAAATAGAATACATGTTTTGCACTCCCTAAATTACTAACCATAGCAAAAAAATTAAATAAATTAAATATTACAAAATTTACATCCAGGAGCAATTACATAATATAATAAGCAAATTAAAATAAATAGCAAAAATAAATAATAAGCAAAAATATAAATAAATAAGCAAAGATAATAAATAAACAATAAATAAATAGGGGTTAGTAACAATAATAATTAAAAATAGGATTAGTAAAAAATATTAAAAATAAATAAAGTTAGTGAAATAATAATAATAATAAAGTATATAAGATTAATGAAGCAAAAATAAATAATAACATGGTTAGTAACAATAATTAATTAGCCAAAATAAGAATAAAAGATTAACAATTTTTTAATGTAGGCAACTATATTTACAAATTATTTTAAATGTATTATAATTACAAAGTTTAATTATTATAAATTCGATTTATTTTTTAAAACAATTATTTATTAAAAGATATTTATACATTATATGAAGAAAGTAGGTTTTAAGTATCATATTCACAAAATTAATCATATTTACAAAATTTAATTTTTATTAATTATTATATTTACAAAAATTAATTATATTAAAGATTATACTAAATATATATATATATATATATATATATAATAATTATATTAAGAATTAGAAAATAAATAACTAGGTTTTCTCAATAAGTACTTAGAAAATAAATTAGAGTTTTTGAAAATTAGGGTTTGTTTTAGAAAATATTTTTGGGATTTAATTTATAATGTACAACAATTATTTTAATATATATACATATTCCAATTTAATCATATAAATAATAATAAAACTTAAATTGAGAAAAATCAAGAGTTTAGAATTTTTTTTTGGAAAATATAAGGTTGTTTTAAATATCTATACATGCATAATTTATTTTTAATTGATATTAAGAAAACAATTAAACTAATTAATTAAAGAAATAAAAATAGAAAAAGTGGTAAAAAGAAAACTCACCTGGGCTGGGTTTGAACCCAGGACACCCAGCTTGCAAACCTCAAAACGTACCACCAGGCCAGCTAGGCGCAGGTAACAAGGGAATGAGTAAAATCTCTTTTATGCAATGTCTGGAAAATCAGGAAAATAATAGAAGCAAAAAGGCCTGGGGGAGGATTGAACCCAGGACCTTTTGATTACAAGCATGCACGCGTGACCACCTGGCTGGGAGAGCCTAACTGGTAATATGATGATGACTGAACATAATATATTAAACCTGAAAAATGAACAAAATAAAAGAACAAAAATGCTATAAACGGGGAATCGAACCCCAGACCAAGCCAATGTATGCGCACGCCTCCAACCACTGGGACAACATAATTGTTGTGATAAACAAACAGGATGTTAAGATAATATTTTAAATCAAAAATTTGAATATGGAATCCGCGCCAAAACCAGTCGTCTTCTTCCTCATGCCCTTCGAATTTTCCTGCGATTTCACATACAAACTTACCTGCGATTTTTGAATTGCAGCAAAACCTACAAAATTCAAACAATGACAAAACAGCATGGTTTTATAAAATTGATCATTCCATTAAGTTTCTAACGAGTTTTCCAATCATCCCACGTTCTTAGAATCCATTTATATGGGCTGGATTACAAAACCCTAATTGAAGCCATAAACCCTAAGTATGGTGAATCACGATTCAGGCTATGGAACTTCACCAAATGATCCAGAATCCATCTATAGCTATCAACAAACAAGATTATGTAAGCAAAATTCATTGAAAAGCAACACATTAATGGAATCGAAAAAATTATATTCAAGGTTAAAGTGAGCTCGGGTTGAACAATATGGTGCATATGGGATGCATATGAGTGATGATTTCGTTTCATGGATGTCCAAGGAACACGTTTATGATCATGTTTTACCTTCAAATGCTTTGGAACTCAAAATCCTAATATGAGTTTTTTGGAGAATTTTTGATGTTTGGAACTTACACTTTGAGGCAGCCACTCCGTCCATGAGTGCTAGGGTTATGATCAATACTTATATGAGGATCATTTAGGTCAGAAAAATTGAATGGTTGTATGGAAGTTTTGATATTTGAAGATTGAAAAAGATTATGCTTTGAAATTCAAATATTTGCTCATGAAGGCTTGCTATTTTTGTACCAATCTCATGATTTCCTTCCCTTTCAACTTCAATCAATATTTAAAATGTTCTAGAAACCAAATCTCCCTTAAATAATATATTTTCATATTTTATATTTATTTAAAATGATTTTTCATGAATTAAATCAAAATAAATAAAAATAAAATAATAAAAATTCTGATTTTTAATCATTTGGGTCGTGCATGATGATATGGTATGGATTGGATCACAATTTGGCAAGCCCATTTGGAAAGAATTGGTTCTAGACCCCCATTTTCATCATAAACCATCACAAAATTTCCCAACTTTGCAAGGGCACATCTCCCTCAACTTTAAAGGTATGAGGGTGTTCTTAGACATTTTGGAAAGCTTGAAGAGTCCTCTAAACAACCCCATTGGTTTCATGTCCATATCATTTACCAATCTCAAGTTATGCCCTTTTGAAGTTGTTGACTTTTTGTTGACTTTTGAAATGACCTATAATGTCTTAGCTCATATCTTCCAAATGAATCATTTTTGGGCTTAACTTGCAAGATCAAAGTTGTAGAGAATTCAATTTCCTTCAAAATGAGATTTGAGTGGAGACTTGGTGATGAAGCATGTGAAAGTTATGGCTGGTCAAAGTTCAGTTGACTTTTACTAAGGAAACCCAAATTTAGAAACTCCTGATTCTTGATGATCTGGAATCTCCTTGATGAATCATGATCAACCCTTGATCAAATGATGAATTTTACTTCATATACTTGATGTTGGCAAAAAATCATGAAGTTTGACTTTGGTTTGACCACAGTTGACCTCAGTTTGACTTTTTAACTACATTGACTGATTTTGACTTATCTGATCATCTGACTGAGCAAACTTTTGAGAAAAGTCTTGAAACTTGTCATGGGGGTTCTTACACACATATAAGATATTATGAAGCTCACTTGAAGTCTTGGAAGTCCATTTAGCCTGATTAAAGTCAAAACCCTAGTTTTGGATGCACTGCTTAGGAGGTGCATTGTCTGAGGGAATTGTCAACTTTTCTGACCAATTGTGAACTTTGTGAACCATCATAAAATGTCTTGTGAACCTTATGGGAGGTATTGTGAACCTTGTGAACCTCATAAAGTGACTTGTAGACTTCATGAGCCTCATGGAAGAAAGTATTGTGAATCTTGTGAACCTTGTGAACCTTCAAGAAGTGACTTGTAGACTTCATGAACCTCATGAAAGGTCTTGAAAGTATTGTGAATCTTATGAACCTTGTGAACCTTCAAGAAGTGACTTGTAGACTTCATGAACCTCATGAAAGGTCTTGTAAATGTTTGAGAAGCTTGTGAACCTTGTGAACCTTCATAAAGTGACTTGTAGACTTTATGAACCTCATGAAAGGTCTTGTAAATGTTTGAGAAGCTTGTGAACCTTGTGAACCTTCATAAAGTGACTTGTAGACTTTATGAACCTCATGAAAGGTCTTGTAAATGTTTGAGAAGCTTGTGAACCTTGTGAACCTTCTTAGCACACAAAGTCTTGTATTGTGAGGGCAAATTTTGGGGTGCAACAGTTGCCCCTGTTCAATTTTCTGAAACCTGAGGGGTTAGATTGGTATATTTGCCAGTCGTGACCTGGAAGGTTGAAGGGGATTGAACACAAAAGCCCAAAAATTTGCACTCACCGGTGCATAAAGTGATACAGATGGCTAGTTGAATATGATTGAGTGGGCTTAAAGATGCCACTTGGAGAAAAGTTCTTAGATACATTTCTTGGAGGATAAAGCAGTCCAAAGTATGAAGGTATAATGATAACTTCCAGGAGGATAAAGCAGTCCTGAAGTAATGATGATAGCTGTCAGGAGGATGGAGCAGTCCTGAGGTATTAATAAGCTGTCAGGAGGATGAAGCAGTCCTGAGGTATTGATAATAGCTATCAGGAGAATAAAGCAATCCTGAAGTAGTAATAATCTTCCAAGAGGATGAAGCAATCCTGGGGTAATAGTATGCTTTCAGGAGGATAAAGCAATCCTGATGTAGTAATATGCTTTCAAGAGGATGAAACAGTCTTGAGAGATTTGATAATATGCTTTCAGGAGGATAAAGCAATCCTGATGTAGTGATGATAGCTGTCAGGAGGATAAAGCAGCCCTGAGGTAATAATAAACAGTCAGGAGGGTGGAGCAATCCTGAGGTAATAATAAACAGTCAGGAGGATGGAGCAATCCTGAGGTAATAATAAACAGTCAGGAGGATGGAGCAATCCTGAGGTATTTAATATGATTTCAGGAGGATGAAGCAATCCTGATGTAATAACAGCTGTCAGGAGGATGGAGCAATCCTGAGGTAATAATATGATTTCAAGAGGATAGAGCAGTCTTGAGAGATTGATGATATGCTTTCAGGATACTGGAGTAATCCTGATGTAACAGCATATCTTCAGGAGGATAGAGCAACCCTGATGTATAATGAAGTTGTCAGGAGGCTGGAGCAGTCCTGAGGTAATGATGATATGCTTTCAGGAGACTGGAGTAATCCTGATGTAACAGCATGTCTTCAGGAGGATAGAGCAACCCTGATGTATAATGAAGTTGTCAGGAGGCTGGAGCAGTCCTGAGGTAATGATGATATGCTTTCAGGAGACTGGAGTAATCCTGATGTAACAGCATGTCTTCAGGAGGATAGAGCAGTCCTGATGAGATTGATGATATGCTTTCAGGAGACTGGAGTAATCCTGATGTAACAGCATGTCTTCAGGAGGATAGAGCAGTCCTGATGATCATAAGTTTCTTTGTTGGATAATTAACCTGAAAACAAGGTGACATTTTGTATAATAATATTAGTTTATGCATTATGTATGCATGTATAACATGATGCACCTAAGTAATGTATTATGCACTCATGTATATGTATGTTATGGTATGATGTATGTATGATATGATACTGCCGAAAGCGCCTGGATATCTTCGTATAACAACTGCTGGCCAGGGAAAATAAATCCCGATTCGTTGTTGAAGAATATATTATACATAACCTTCCGTCTGCCGAGGATAGCAAGGTATATATAACCTCCCGTCTGCTGGGGATAACAGGGTATAGATAACCTCCCGTATGCTGGGGATAGCAAGGTATATATAACCTTCGTCTTCGTAGGGTAGATATAACTTCCCGTCTTCGTTCGTCGAACCCTTATTGGAAAGTAAATTCCCGAATATCCGTATGAGGATAAAAGAGATGGATGTAAATTCCAGGGGAGATGAGACTTTATGAAGATGGATTCGTCCTACTGAGGGTTGTAGCTTTTTTGTAGAGATGAACCGGTGAAGCTTCGTTGAAGTCCTTCCCTCGTTCGTCCTTAGTAAATACTATTACTGCATTTTCATGCATTTCTGGTAAACATCAATCATATTAAGCATACATGCATTTCATCAATCATATTCAAAAGCATACATTCAAACACAACCAATGGACGTTTCGCTTATGTAAATAGGGTAAAAGTAAATCTGGATTCAGAGGGAAAAGTAAAACTGAACTTGAAAACAGAATCGTTTCAACTTCGAGAGTGTATAACCAATTGGATTTGGAGCTCCTGAAATTTTTAACTTTCCTGAATACCTTCCCAGAAATCCTCATAGCTGGATCTGAAGACATGATACTGACACCATCTGATACTACTGGCGTAGAAAATTAATTTCCATCATGGTTTCAGCTGAGAATCCAATATCAAGGTAATACAATGAGAGGAATGTGTCTTCAAATTGTGATGGACCATATACGCTCCGGGTATTAGATTTGAAGAGAAAGCATTGCCCCTTGGTTGAGGATAAATTATACCATAATGGAAGTATCTGAAATGAGCTACCTCAAGAGAAACAAGCATAATGCCCCATAAGCATATGCCCCTGGCATTGTGAACTCTGTAATGTTACCTTTGGTAATTCAACTGTATGAGGAAAAATGCCCCTGGCTTTATGAACTTTGTAATGTTACCCTTGGTAATTTAGACAGATGTGGAGATCTGCCTTTGGCTGCTTAAACATAGTTGAATCTTGTCCTGATTGCCCCAAATGAGTTAGGCAGTATCATGGCCTGCCCCCTTGATTGGGAGATAATGATTATGCCCCTTTGTATACATGGACTTTGATCCAGGAAGCAACTTTGTTCCTCGGAAGGACTTTGGTTCATTGAACATTCATCCTGTAAGTTTCTCCATTTGTCAAACACTCAGGTATATGCAAACAAATATATTCAAAAATGCAATGCTTATGTCTGTCTTGAAGTTTTTGAAAAAGAATTAAAAAAAAAAAATTTTTTTTTTTTTTTTAAAAAGAAAACTGTGATGTTAACTCAAGTTTTATAATAAGTCCTAAAGGAGTCAGGATACCTTTTTGTAGCAGTACGCTTTCGAACTAACCATGCTTCAGTTAGGACTTTTAGAGGGTTATAACGTGGCCTGGTTCATGGTTTAAGAAACAAAGGATAAAGGCTCAAATTTATTTGTACCCAACCCATTCTCCATGATGTTCTTCAGTCCTATACTCAGTTAACTTATGCATTGAGGCTCAAATGAGTTTGGAATTGTAACACTGACATTTGTGATGGTTCAGAAACTCTAAATTTATTTGAACATTCAGTCATCTTTCTTTGTTGAGGATTCATAGTGACCTCTTTTTTTCTTTTGACTTTGTTATCACTTCTTTTTGCCTGAACTGTTTATTTTGAGATTACAGTCAGAGGGATGTCTTAATGTTTTACTAAGTCCCCTTCATAGGTTTTGACTTAGTGAATTGTTCTTTTGCTGGATATTGACTGTCAGGTTTCATGATTACAGAGAACCATCATTAATTGTGTGCAACACAGATAATTGGCATATTTGAGTTAACCGAGTAACTACCCTGCCCCGGGTTATGAATAAGGGTTTTAATTTGTGCGAGAATAAAAACTCCTACTTCATAGGCTCAAAAGGGTTGACTAGGGATTAACTTCCTTATATCTCCACTGTTTAGGAATTGAAACAATGCATGTACATCGTCAGCATAGTCTGTTCAAAAGCATACTGCATAAGATTATGGTATTGTTTTCGTCATCCTCCCTCTACAGGCTTATAGCTTTATCAGGAGTTAAATATCACAAGATAGAAATAAGAAGCATAATTCAAAATATAGTGGAACGAATGGATTAATTCAAGACAAACATATGCAATGCATTAATGAAAACAAAAGTTTAACATAATAGTAAGTGTTTAGACAAAACAAAAGAAATTACAAATGAAAGCTCAAATGTTGTCAAAGTCTCTTCCTCTAAACTTGTCACTCCAGTTATCTGGTAACTTTGATGCTTGATGGACGATAGAAGAACTCAACCTGGCCTTCTAGAGTAACCTCGAGTATTCCTTCGTCAATTAGGTCTTGAATCTTATTCTTCAACATCCAGCAGTTATTAGTATCATGTCCAGGACTGTTGGAGTGATACTCACACCTTGCCTTGGAATTATAGTGAGGAGAGGCAGTTTTAGGATTTTGAGGAGGACTTTTCAAAGAAACTAGTTTCATCTCCAACAAGCATTGCAGAACTTGTGACGTTGGAGTGTTGAACTTGATAAACTGCCTTCTACATTCCTTGTGTTGAGGTGGATTAACCTTATCAGGTATTTTTTCTTTAACTAAAGAACAATCAGTGTCAACCTGTCTCTTACCTTCTTGTATCCTCATCTTCCTTTCAACCAAGTCAGCTTGTTTTAACGGAGGTTCGCTGACAATCAGATCCCTGACTCTATTACTTTGAAGTTTTCGGACAAAGGTTCTCAGCTCTTCTTGCCCCTGAACTAAACTTTGAATAAGGACCAACTGGTCGTTCATCTGGATCCTCATTTCTGTCATCTCAGCTTGTAGTTGTTTCAGCTGATCATCCTTGTTGTCCTCAGGATTCTTTTTCTTAGCCAGCAGTATCTTCAATTCATCCTGCCCCTTGGTCAGGTTCAGGATCAGCTCTTGGAACTGGGCATTTTGTGCCTGGAGATCCTTAACTGATTGTTCAAGAGCCATTGCTGAAATAAACAGCGAGAAGATGAGAAACCTGTGCACAATTATAAACCTGTGATGCGATGAAATGATATGGGAATGCATATGCAATGTTTTCAAGGACCGCAGGATTTAAATTTGCTTAGACAAACACGAAAGTAAACTTTTATTAGTAATAACTTTGTTTGCCCCTTGGGCTTACAATGCAATGAAATAAATACAAAAGATGGGGTTTTAAGTCTCCCATGGACGTTTCCTCTTTGTGTTGAGGTATGAGTTGAGATTCCGCTCCTCGTGAAGTTGCTTTGTTAGTTCCAGGATTCTTTCTTGGCTTGCTTTGTAATGAGCCTCGAAAGTATCCCTTTGCTCCTTCGGTTGGATCCAGGATCTCTGTAAGTCTTCCATGTCAGTAGGCATGTCTGGGTGAAGGATGGTATAAGAAGTATCTCCTTCAGCAACAGGTTCCATGGTAACTGGCAGGATAGCAGGATATGGCATCATGAGAGTCTGAGCACGAGATCGCACACATCTGAGATAAGCCTCCATAGGAATAGTGTACTTAGGCTCCAGTGTCTTGCTGTCAACCCTGTTTACTTTTCCCCAAGCTCGTATGAATCTCTGACGGTAACCTTGAAGATCGTTGTCGTAATCAAATACAATGCCCTGAATTAACACGTCATGTGGTCCATCACTCCGAGCGTAACCAAACTATCGTAAAGCTAAAGAGGGGTTGTAGGTGATGCCTCCTCTTATGCCTAGAAGTGGCACATTAGGAAACTCCCCACAACGGTCAATGATAGTGACATTCTCCATGGATCGGAGCACCAATGAATATCTGAATGCGAGAGTGACATGATCCTTTTGGACCATCTGAACCCTTGCTCATTCTTCATTATTGAGCGAGGAAGGTGAGAAATACACCACCTAGAAAGCAAAGGTATGCAGCACATCAAAGTTCCTCTTGCCCTTGTAGTACGGGTGTGAAGAGAATGCAGGATGTCTCCAAGCAATGTAGGCACTGGATTGTGACTCAGGAAAATGTAGATGGCATGAACATCTATGAACTGATCTGGATTGGGGAACAATACTAAGCCATATATCAGCAAGGCTAAGACCTCCTCAAAAGCATCATAGCTCATGGCCTTCAAGAACATTTGAGCCTTATCCATTAGCATCTTGGCAAGAATACCCTTGACTCCACTTCTCGTTTCTAGAACAATATCAGACTTCTTCAGATGTAGAGCTGCAGCAATAACCTCTGGTTTAAGCTCCTTCTCCAAGCCTGTGAATGGTCTTTGATCAAGAACAGGTATACCCAGAAGTTTAGAGAACTCCTCCATGGTTGGAACCAGTTGATAGTCGGGGAATGTAAAGCAATGGTGCTTAGGGTCAAAGAACTGAAACAGAACACTCATCATGTCTTCATTGAACCCTGAAGTGACTAGATCCAATAGGTGACCATGTCTCTTGATAAACTGGGAATGATCAGACACTTGAGAAACCAACTCTTTAAGCTTGGGAGGTATCCCCACAAAGTTGATCCTGATGGTGTTTCTACGAGCAGAAGCCATGACCTGCAACAAAGAACAAAGATAAATCCTTTGGTCCTTGAAATGGTTAGTGAAAATGCTATGCTTATGATGCATGATGATGTCATGATGTTATGTTCAATCACAAACATGTGGCACACACAAACAAGTCACACCATAGCCCTAGGTTTAAAGGCTTGCATGAGGTTTAAGGTAAGTACCCTCCCCTGAAGTTAGATGGTTCATCCTGTCCTACAAAAGTAATCGGGTTCTAAGGGATCTCAATATCATTGATCCTTCACAAGGGTGGTTGTTCAGAAGGCAACTTACTTGCCAACCAAAACCCTCCAAGTTTAAGATCTCAATGAGTGTAGTATCGAGTGTCAACCAACTTCAGTATACACCAAAGCCGGTTACCTCACTACTTTCTAAAGGCCAAGATGAGTTAACTAGGGTTCTAAAAGTTAGTTAGTGCATTGACAACATATGGCAGCCTCATATTATCCTCAACTTGACTTAAGGAACATAAGCACCAACCAAGAAGTCGCACTAACTATGGCCACCAGATCAACCGTATCGATATACGTCGTACAGTTTCCTTGGTCTATTGCCATTTACCTAAGGTACACTAGATCCGGGTTAGGATCTTTCACACATAAAGCCCCAACAAGATAATATAAAGCAAACAAGGCAAACAATTTAAAGTGATCTAATTCCTAAGGGTACCCCTCTTTTATTAAATCCCCAGCAGATCGCCAGTTCTGTAACACGGTGGGAGAACTGACTTTAGTTATGTTGCGGATAGCAAGAGTCGCCATCGACTTTTATTTTATCCAAAAGGAAAGGGTATAAAAGAACAGGAAAGACCTTAAGAGATATTTTTGGGTCCGGGGGGTAGGTTATGTAAAGGGAAGGTGTTAGCACCCTTTACATCCATGGTTATCCATGGGCTCTTAGTTACTTAGCTCACTTTTGAATTGTTTTTGAAAGTGTAGTGTGTGAATAGAAAAATTTTCATAATAGTTGATAATGATCCATGTACGGATGCGTAAAAACTTGTTTTTTTTTGAAAATTTGTTTGAAACTTGTTAAGTGTTTGAAAAATGGAGTGAGCAAGCAACTAGGAGGTACCTACCCTAAAGTTTTAAGTCTTTCTTGTTCTTTATCCTTTAATTGGTAAGACTATCCCTATTATTAAGGAATAGGTAGTCATTACCTTGGATGTGAGGGATATGTGAGGGACATCTGTTTATGTAGGCAACTGTGGGGTGTATTAAGCATTCTGGGGGGACTATCATCATTATTCGAAAAGGGACTTGATCTTTAAAGGCAACCATTAGGGACTTGATGATTTTTTCTTTTAAGGGACTTGCTTTATACACCCCACTTGACCTTATTAGTAGGCAACATTGAGGGATAACCTTAGGAATGTGAGATGGCGATTAAAAATCGACTTACGTGTGTGAGTGTTCAATATTATTTATCTTTAATTAAAATGATCTAAGTTTATTTTAAATAGAATACATGTTTTGCACTCCCTAAATTACTAACCATAGCAAAAAAATTAAATAAATTAAATATTACAAAATTTACATCCAGGAGCAATTACATAATAATTATAATAAGCAAATTAAAATAAATAGCAAAAATAAATAATAAGCAAAAATATAAATAAATAAGCAAAGATAATAAATAAACAATAAATAAATAGGGGTTAGTAACAATAATAATTAAAAATAGGATTAGTAAAAAATATTAAAAATAAATAAAGTTAGTGAAATAATAATAATAATAAAGTATATAAGATTAATGAAGCAAAAATAAATAATAACATGGTTAGTAACAATAATTAATTAGCCAAAATAAGAATAAAAGATTAACAATTTTTTAATGTAGGCAACTATATTTACAAATTATTTTAAATGTATTATAATTACAAAGTTTAATTATTATAAATTCGATTTATTTTTTAAAACAATTATTTATTAAAAGATATTTATACATTATATGAAGAAAGTAGGTTTTAAGTATCATATTCACAAAATTAATCATATTTACAAAATTTAATTTTTATTAATTATTATATTTACAAAAATTAATTATATTAAAGATTATACTAAATATATATATATATAATAATTATATTAAGAATTAGAAAATAAATAACTAGGTTTTCTCAATAAGTACTTAGAAAATAAATTAGAGTTTTTGAAAATTAGGGTTTGTTTTAGAAAATATTTTTGGGATTTAATTTATAATGTACAACAATTATTTTAATATATATACATATTCCAATTTAATCATATAAATAATAATAAAACTTAAATTGAGAAAAATCAAGAGTTTAGAATTTTTTTTTGGAAAATATAAGGTTGTTTTAAATATCTATACATGCATAATTTATTTTTAATTGATATTAAGAAAACAATTAAACTAATTAATTAAAGAAATAAAAATAGAAAAAGTGGTAAAAAGAAAACTCACCTGGGCTGGGTTTGAACCCAGGACACCCAGCTTGCAAACCTCAAAACGTACCACCAGGCCAGCTAGGCGCAGGTAACAAGGGAATGAGTAAAATCTCTTTTATGCAATGTCTGGAAAATCAGGAAAATAATATAAGCAAAAAGGCCTGGGGGAGGATTGAACCCAGGACCTTTTGATTACAAGCATGCACGCGTGACCACCTGGCTGGGAGAGCCTAACTGGTAATATGATGATGACTGAATATAATATATTAAACCTGAAAAATGAACAAAATAAAAGAACAAAAATGCTATAAACGGGGAATCGAACCCCAGACCAAGCCAATGTATGCGCACGCCTCCAACCACTGGGACAACATAATTGTTGTGATAAACAAACAGGATGTTAAGATAATATTTTAAATCAAAAATTTGAATATGGAATCCGCGCCAAAACCAGTCGTCTTCTTCCTCATGCCCTTCGAATTTTCCTGCGATTTCACATACAAACTTACCTGCGATTTTTGAATTGCAGCAAAACCTACAAAATTCAAACAATGACAAAACAGCATGGTTTTATAAAATTGATCATTCCATTAAGTTTCTAACGAGTTTTCCAATCATCCCACGTTCTTAGAATCCATTTATATGGGCTGGATTACAAAACCCTAATTGAAGCCATAAACCCTAAGTATGGTGAATCACGATTCAGGCTATGGAACTTCACCAAATGATCCAGAATCCATCTATAGCTATCAACAAACAAGATTATGTAAGCAAAATTCATTGAAAAGCAACACATTAATGGAATCGAAAAAATTATATTCAAGGTTAAAGTGAGCTCGGGTTGAACAATATGGTGCATATGGGATGCATATGAGTGATGATTTCGTTTCATGGATGTCCAAGGAACACGTTTATGATCATGTTTTACCTTCAAATGCTTTGGAACTCAAAATCCTAATATGAGTTTTTTGGAGAATTTTTTATGTTTGGAACTTACACTTTGAGGCAGCCACTCCGTCCATGAGTGCTAGGGTTATGATCAATACTTATATGAGGATCATTTAGGTCAGAAAAATTGAATGGTTGTATGGAAGTTTTGATATTTGAAGATTGAAAAAGATTATGCTTTGAAATTCAAATATTTGCTCATGAAGGCTTGCTATTTTTGTACCAATCTCATGATTTCCTTCCCTTTCAACTTCAATCAATATTTAAAATGTTCTAGAAACCAAATCTCCCTTAAATAATATATTTTCATATTTTATATTTATTTAAAATGATTTTTCATGAATTAAATCAAAATAAATAAAAATAAAATAATAAAAATTCTGATTTTTAATCATTTGGTTCGTGCATGATGATATGGTATGGATTGGATCACAATTTGGCAAGCCCATTTGGAAAGAATTGGTTCTAAACCCCCATTTTCATCATAAACCATCACAAAATTTCCCAACTTTGCAAGGGCACATCTCCCTCAACTTTAAAGGTATGAGGGTGTTCTTAGACATTTTGGAAAGCTTGAAGAGTCCTCTAAACAACCCCATTTGTTTCATGTCCATATCATTTACCAATCTCAAGTTATGCCCTTTTGAAGTTGTTGACTTTTTGTTGACTTTTGAAATGACCTATAATGTCTTAGCTCATATCTTCCAAATGAATCATTTTTGGGATTAACTTGCAAGATCAAAGTTGTAGAGAATTCAATTTCCTTCAAAATGAGCTTTGAGTGGAGACTTGGTGATGAAGCATGTGAAGGTTATGGCTGGTCAAAGTTCAGTTGACTTTTACTGAGGAAACCCTAATTTAGAAACTCCTGATTCTTGATGATCTGGAATCTCCTTGATGAATCATGATCAACCCTTGATCAAATGATGAATTTTACTTCATATACTTGATGTTGGCAAAAAATCATGAAGTTTGACTTTGGTTTGACCACAGTTGACCTCAGTTTGACTTTTTAACTACATTGACTGATTTTGACTTATCTGATCATCTGACTGAGCAAACTTTTGAGAAAAGTCTTGAAACTTGTCATGGGGGTTCTTACACACATATAAGATATTATGAAGCTCACTTGAAGTCTTGGAAGTCCATTTAGCCTGATTAAAGTCAAAACCCTAGTTTTGGATGCACTGCTTAGGAGGTGCATTGTCTGAGGGAATTGTCAACTTTTCTGACCAATTGTGAACTTTGTGAACCATCATAAAATGTCTTGTGAACCTTATGGGAGGTATTGTGAACCTTGTGAACCTCATAAAGTGACTTGTAGACTTCATGAGCCTCATGGAAGAAAGTATTGTGAATCTTGTGAACCTTGTGAACCTTCAAGAAGTGACTTGTAGACTTCATGAACCTCATGAAAGGTCTTGAAAGTATTGTGAATCTTATGAACCTTGTGAACCTTCAAGAAGTGACTTGTAGACTTCATGAACCTCATGAAAGGTCTTGTAAATGTTTGAGAAGCTTGTGAACCTTGTGAACCTTCATAAAGTGACTTGTAGACTTTATGAACCTCATGAAAGGTCTTGTAAATGTTTGAGAAGCTTGTGAACCTTGTGAACCTTCATAAAGTGACTTGTAGACTTTATGAACCTCATGAAAGATCTTGTAAATGTTTGAGAAGCTTGTGAACCTTGTGAACCTTCTTAGCACACAAAGTCTTGTATTGTGAGGGCAAATTTTGGGGTGCAACACTCATACTACTGATAAGAAGTTGTGGATCCATTTCTTCCAAGAGAGCTTATCTGGAGCTCAATTGGAATGGTATTATCAGTTGGAGAGTGTCAACATCAGGGATTGGAATGATCTTGCTGAAGCTTTCTATAAGCAGTATCAATATAATGCTGATTTAGCTCCCACTCGCATGCAGCTGCAAAGCATGTCTATGGGTGCCAAAGAAAGTTTCAAGGAGTATGCTCAGAAGTGGAGAGACTTAGCTGGAAGAGTACAACCCCCTTTAACTGACAGGGAATTGGTTGATATGTTCATGTGTACGCTGAATGGTCCTTTTTACAGTCATCTCATTGGAAGCTCATCATCTGGCTTCACTGAGTTGATAATGACAGGAGAGCGCGTGGAAAATGGTATAAAGAGTGGCAAGATCCAAGTGGGTACTTCTTCATCAGGTGCTGCAAAGAAGCCTCCCACTGGGAAGAAAGAGTCCAATGCTGTTTATGGTCAACCTGATCATAACAGAAGGCATCAGTCTGTTAGTGCAGTTCATATCTCCAATCCAACTCCTGCAACAATAGAGCAGCCACAGGGCAACCAACAGAGGGCTAGAAGGCAGTTCACTAAGATCAACATGTCAATGGCTCAGGCATTGCAACACTTGTTGAAGGCTGAACTTATTACTCTGAAAGAGGCTCCTCAGAATCCTAATGTTACCTCTCCCAGGTACAATCCTAATGCACGATGTGCATATCATTCGAACTGTCAGGGACATGATACTAATAGCTGCTGGGTCTTGAAGAACAAAATTCAAGATATGATTGAGGCTGGGGAAATTGAGTTTGACCCTCCGGGTACTCCAAATGTGATTACTGCTCCCATGCCAAATCATGAGAAGACTGTCAATGCAATTGATGAAGATTTACATATTTATTCAGTTGCAGAGTTGACCACACCATTGTCTGTTATCAAGAAGAAGTTAGTGCAAGCTGGGTTCTTTCCAGGTTGTCGTGAAGATTGTTTGTATTGTACCTATAAGCTGGATAGTTGCTGGAGATTGAGAGATGGAATTCAACGTCTCATGGATAAGTATACCATAGTGTTTGAGAGGACTCCATCGTCTGTAGAGAGTATGGTGGATCATATTACTCAAGGAAGAAGGACTGAAGAGGTTGATATGGTTGATAAAGTGCCGGTAAGGATCACTTCCAAGGGACCTGTTAAAATCACTCATAAGGGTCCAATTAAGATTACTGTTGAAGGCCCTGTGAAGATTGTTATTGAAGCCAGAGGGGCTCCTATGGTCATTACCACTCCTGGTCCTATTCCGTATACGTCTGATAAAGATGTGCCTTGGCATTATGGGTCTGATGTTTATATCCATGGTGTTAAACAGGAACCCTTAGCTGATATGCATGTTGATGTTGACAATATTGCTGGATCTAGTAAGATCACACGAAGTGGAAGAGTCTTCTCTCCTCCAGTGACTTCCAAGAATGCAGTTACTCCTGCTGCTACCTCCACCACTGATGCTCGGGGCAAAGGTCCTGTTATTGAACCTATACCTACTGATGTGCCAGCTGCTGATGATCTCTCTAAGCAGATGGAAGAAGTATTGAAAATCATTCGCAAGAGTGATTATGACATTGTTGATCAATTGGGGCACACTCCCTCCAAGATTTCCATGTTGTCTTTGTTGTTATGTTCTGAAGCTCATGCCAAAGCTTTGATTAAGCTTCTAAAGACTGCTCATGTACCCAATGCAATTTCTGTCGACCAGTTTGAGAATTGTGTTGCCCACCTGACCTATGATAATGGGTTAGGTTTCTCCGATGCTGATTTGACTCCTGCCAAGAGGGATCATAACAGGGCTCTGCATATCTCAATTGAATGCAGGGGCACCACCCTGTCACATGTATTGATAGACAATGGTTCCTCTCTGAATGTGTTGCCCAAAGAAGTCCTGAATAAGCTGAGTCCCGAAGATGCTGTGCTGAAGCCCAGTAATATAGTGGTGAAGGCTTTTGATGGTTCGAGAAGAGTGGTGCATGGAGAAATTGATCTTCCAATCAAAGTTGGTTCTCAGGTTTTTAATGCTACATTTTATGTGATGGATATTCGTCCTTCGTACTCTTGTTTGCTTGGTCGTCCCTGGATCCATGGGGCAAGTGCTGTAACCTCTACATTACATCAGAAGCTGAAATATCCGGTAGAAGGAAAGGTTGTTACTGTATATGGAGAGGAAGAATATTTTGTTAGCCATGTGAACACCTTCAAGTATCTGGAAATGGAAGGTGAATATGTTGAAACTCCGTGTCAGACATTTGAAGTGGTTCCTTGGATTGTTAATGATTATGAAGCTCCTCCTGTTGTCAAGAAAGTTCATGTGGTCACCAGAGTACCTCCAACAATGGCCTCCCTTAAAGATGCTAGAGTTGTGGTGGATGAAGGTGGTTGTACTATTTGGGGTCAACTTCCTGATATCCCTTACAAGTCTGACAAATTTGGTTTGGGTTTCACTGCAGAGTCCCAGAAGGCTGTTCGTCGTGCTCGTGCTATTCGGATCACCAATCAGGGGATCATGAAAAATCAGATCAATGTTGTGGGTGACTATGATGAAGACTACAACTTGGATGCTTGGATTTTTCCTACTGTGGGTGCTGGGCTCAATAATTGGAAAGCTGAAGATGTCATTCCTATCTCCTTTAGTCAGGAGTAAATACTATTACTGTGTTGTTACTTTTTAAGTTTGTAATTTCTTGAACAATTAAAACTCTCAAGCCTTGTGCCTTACCCGGGGCACAATGGTATGCTTGTTACGGGCTGTCATTTCATTTGCATACTTCATTCAATAAAAATCAGTGGACGTTTCGTTTTAGTAAATATTGTGTTCCTTGTCTTTCTTTTATTTTATTTTTTACCTTTATCAGCTATGTGTTCTTACACACACCCACATCACTAAAATGCAGATCCTCATCCACTCTGGATCCTGTTGATAACAGTTCTACTATTGCCAATTATAATTTCGAGAATCCGATCTATCAAACTGAAGACGGAAATGAGGACGATTGTGAAGTACCTGTAGAGCTTGCTAGGTTGTTACAACAAGAAGAGAAAGTCATACAACCACATGAAGAGACAGTCGAAGTTGTGAATCTAGGAACTGAAGAAAACAGGAAAGAAGTCAAGATAGGGGCTGAATTAGAGGATAGTATCAAGAGCAGATTGATTTAGATGCTACGTGACTATGTGGAGATCTTTGCTTGGTCTTATGAAGATATGCCAGGGTTGGATACAGACATTGTGGTTCACCATTTACCAGTAAAAGAAGATTGTCGTCCAAAGAAGCAGAAGGTTCGTCGTATGCGTCCTGAAATGTCAGAGAAGATCAAAGCAGAGGTAATGAAACAATTCAATGCAGGGTTCTTAGCTGTGACTTCTTATCCTCAGTGGGTTGCAAATGTGGTACCAGTTCCTAAGAAAGATGGTAAGGTACATATGTGTGTAGACTACAGGGATTTGAACAAGGCCAGCCCCAAAGATGACTTTCCACTTCCTCATATTGATGTTCTAGTAGACAACACTGCTCAGCACAAGGTATTCTCTTTTATGGATGGTTTCTCTGGTTACAATCAAATCAAGATGGCACCTGAAGATATGGAGAAGACAACATTTGTTACACAGTGGGGCACTTTTTGTTATAAGGTGATGCCATTTGGTTTGAAGAATGCAGGGGCAACATATCAGCGAGCTATGGTGGCTTTGTTTCATGATATGATTCATCATGAGATAGAGGTGTATGTGGATGATATGATAGCCAGGTCCCAGAATGAAGAACAACATCTTGATTATCTACACAAGTTGTTTGAGAGGTTGAAGAAATACAAGTTAAGATTGAACCCAAACAAGTGTACTTTTGGAGTTAGGTCTGGTAAACTCCTGGGTTTCATAGTCAGTGGAAAAGGTATTGAAGTGGATCCTGCAAAAGTAAAAGCTATACGAGAGATGCCAGCTCCCCGTACTGATAAGGAAGTTAGAGGTTTCCTGGGACGATTGAATTACATTGCAAGATTTATTTCCCAATTAACTGCCATCTGTGAGCCAATCTTCAAGTTGTTGAAGAAAGATCAGGTGATGGAATGGAATGATGAGTGCCAGACTGCCTTTGATGAAATCAAGAGATACCTGTTGGAGCCACCAATTTTGATGCCACCAGTTGATGGAAGACCCTTGATTATGTACTTAACAGTGTTAGACAATTCAATGGGGTGTGTTTTGGGGCAACATGACGAGTCTGGTCGAAAAGAGCAGGCAATATACTACCTTAGCAAAAAGTTTACCGACTGTGAAACAAGATACTCACTGCTCGAGAAAACTTGCTGCGCTTTGGCATGGGCTGCTCGCCGACTAAGACAGTATATGTTGACCCATACTACCTTGTTGATTTCGAAGATGGATCCAATTAAGTACATATTCGAGAAACCTGCTCTCTCTGGAAGAATTGCAAGATGGCAAATGATCTTGACAGAATATGACATACAGTATACTACTCAGAAGGCTATTAAAGGAAGTGTTGTGGCTGATCATTTAGCTCACCAAGCAGTAGATGATTACCAGTCAATGAGTTTTGAGTTCCCTGATGAAGACATTATGATTATTACCAAAGAACCTGGACAATATGACGGACCTGAACAAGGATCCCGATGGACTATGGTTTTTGATGGTGCCACTAATGCACTTGGTAATGGTGTTGGTGTTGTGATCAGTTCCCCTGAAGGTTGTCATACCCCGATTACTGCCAGACTTTGTTTCTATTGTACCAATAACATGGCTGAGTATGAGGCATGTATCCTGGGTATTAAAGCTGCTATTGATATGAAGATTTAGTTCCTTGACGTGTATGGAGATTCATCCCTGGTAGTTAGTCAGATTAAAGGAGATTGGGACACCAAGCATGATAATCTCATTCCTTACAGAGAGTATGTGTTGTCTTTGATCCCACATTTTAAAGAGATTACCTTTGGACATATTCCATGAAGAGAGAATCAGTTGGCAGATGCATTAGCTACCATGGCATCTATGTTTGAGATCAGCTGGGATGATGAAGATCCCAAAATTACTATTGATAGATTTGAAAAGCCTGCATACTGCAATGAGATTGACACTGAAGGGGCAGAGGAGAAGCCTTGGTTTTACGAAGTAAAAAGATATCTTGAAGCTCAGGAGTTCCCTGAAGGGGCATCTGTCAAAGATAGGAAGTTTCTGAGAAGGTTTTCTGCTAAGTTCTTCTTAATTAATGGGATTTTGTACAAGCGCAATCATGATTCAACTATGCTTCGTTGTGTGGATAAGAAGGAAGCAATTGAGATTATGGAAGATATGCATGATGGGATCTTTGGCACTCATTCTAGTGGACATACTATGGCAAAGAAGATATTGAGAGCAGGTTACTATTGGTCTACCATGGAAGCTGATTGCTATCAACACTCCAGAACATGTCACAAGTGTCAAATCTATGCGGATAAAGTACATATACCTCCATCACCATTGAATGTGTTGACTTCTCCTTGGCCATTTGCCATGTGGGGAATTGATATGATTGGTGAGATCAAGCCTACTGCTTCTAATGGGCATCGTTTCATCCTGGTTGCTATTGATTACTTCACTAAGTGGGTGGAGGAAGCTTCATTTGCATCTGTTACTAAGAATGTTGTGGCTCGATTCATTAAGAATAATCTCATATGTAGGTATGGCATCCCTGAAAGGATTATTACTGACAATGGCTCTAATTTGAACAACACTATGATTACTGATCTCTGCACGCAGTTCAAGATTAAGCATCACAACTCTTCTCCGTATCGTCCGAAGATGAATGGGGCAGTTGAAGCTGCTAATAAGAACATTAAGAGGATTATACAGAAGATGACTGTTACTTACAAGGATTGGCATGAGATGTTACCATTTGCTCTTCATGGTTATCGTACCACAATACGTACTTCAACAGGGGCAACCCCATTCTCCTTAGTCTATGGTATGGAAGCAGTTCTGCCCATTGAAGTTCAGATTCCCTCCTTAAGAATTATGAAGGATGCAGGCTTGGATGAAGATGAGTGGATTCAGACTCGACTTGACCAGATAAATTTTATTGATGAGAAGAGGCTAGCAGCAGTTTGTCATGGCCAGATGTACCAGAAACGGATGATCAAAGCTTTTAACAAGAAGGTTAAGCCAAAGGTATATCAGGCTGGTGACTTGGTAATCAAGCGTATCATATTACCACAGGGTGATCCTAGGGGCAAATGGACTCCTACATATGAAGGACCATTTGTAGTCAAAACAGTATTCTCGGGAGGTGCCATGATACTTACTACTATGGATGGTGAAGACTTCCCACAGCCTGTAAATGCAGACATAGTTAAAAAATACTACGCATAAAAAGAGACCCGCTAGGTTGACAGGCCTAGGCAAAAATAAGGGCATCCCGGCAAACCAAAAGGGTTTGGGCAAAAATTAGGGACATATATAAAAAGAGGTACACCCGGCAAGTCGAAAACCTGAAAAGGCGGCTTGGGCAAAAAAGGGTATCCCGGTGGATTGAAAACCTGAAAGGGCAATCCAGGCAAAAGTTAGGGATTAAAGCGTATGACTATGTCTCGTTTGGATCACCTATGAAACTGCAACCAGTTGTGTTACTTACTCAAGTTTGAACAGATAAAGCTCAATCCAATCGTTTCCGTCCCAACAGCAGAAGATGAGAAACTTGAAGATAATGGCAATAGTAGAATTGAAATTCAATAGGATTATTTCCCACGTAGCTGATTTCTTTGTTTTGTAAAATCTTTATGACAAAATCCTATTACTAGGGTTTATGTCTCCTTGCACAAACCTACCTATGTATAGGTCACTCTTTGATATAAATAAAATTCCATTTTTGAATCCAGATTTACTTTTACCCTATTTACATAAGCGAAACGTCCATTGGTTGTGTTTGAATGTATGTATGCTTTTGAATATGATTGATGTTTACCAGAAACGCATGTATGCTTAATATGATTGATGTTTACCAGAAATGCATGAAAATGCAGTAATAGTATTTACTAAGGACGAACGAGGGAAGGATTTCAACAAAGCTTCGCCGGTTCATCTCTACAAAACAGTTACAAACCCTCAATAGGGCAAATCCATCTTCATAAAGTCACATCTCCCCTGGAATTTATATCCATCTCTTTTATCCTCATACGGATATTCGGGAATTTACTTTCCAATAGGAGTACGACGAACGAAGACGGGAGAGTATATATATCCTACTATCAAATGAAGACGGGAGGTTATGTATACCTTGTTATCCCCAGTAGACGGAAGATTATGTATATCCTACTATCAAATGAAGACGGGAGGTTATGTATAATATATTATCAAACAAGACGGGAACGAGTTCCTCATATTCTTCAAGCAACGAATTGGGATTTATTTTCCCTGGCCAGCAGTTGTTATACGAAGATATCCAGACGCTTCAGGCAGCATCATATCATACATACATCATTTACATCATACCATACATATACATAAATACATAGTACATTACTTAAGTGCATCATACTATCCATGCATACATAATGCATAAACTAATATTACCATACAGGATGCTACCTTGTTTTCAGGTTAATTCTCCAGCAGACAAATTTCATCAACAAATTGTGACTATTGGGCTGTTGTTTATCCTCCCAAAAGTTATCATTTCCTCAGGACGTCGTTTATCTTCCTGAAAGCTTCTTATACCTCAGAACGTTGTTCATCCGTCTGAAAGCATATCATCACCTCAGGACGTTGTTTATCCTCCTGAAAGCATATTATCTCCTCGGGACGTTGTTTATCTTCCTGAAAGCTATCATCACTTCCTCAGGGTGTTGTTTATCCTCCTGAAAGCATATTATTACCTTGGGCCGTTGTTTATCTTCCCAAAGGTTACCACTTCCTCAGGATGTTGTTTATCCTCCTGAAAGCATATTATTACCTTAGGCCGTTGTTTATCTTCCTGAAAGCTATCATCACTTCCTCAGGGTGTTGTTTATCCTCCTAAAAGCATATTATTACCTTGGGCCGTTGTTTATCTTCCCAAAGGTTACCACTTCCTCAGGATGTTGTTTATCCTCCTGAAAGCATATTATTACCTTAGGCTGTTGTTTATCTTCCCAAAGGTTACCACTTCCTCAGGACGTTGTTATCCTCCTGAAAGCATATCATTCCCTCAGGACGTTGTTATCCTCCTGAAAGCATATTATTACCTCAGAACGTTGTTTATCTTTCTGAAAGCATATCATTACCTCGGGACATTGTTTATCTTCCTGAAAGCTATCATTATACCTTCATATTTTGGACTGCTTTATCCTCCAAGAAATGCACCTGAAGAATTTTTATCCAAGTGGCATCTTTAAGCCCACTCAAGCATGTTCAACTAGTCATATATATCACTCTATGCACTGGTGAGTGCAAATTTTTGGGCTTTTCTGTTCAATCCCCTTCAACCTTCCAGGTCACGACTGGCAAATATACCAATCTAACCCCTCAGGTTTCAGAAAATTGAACAGGGGCAGCTGTTGCACCCCAAAATTTGCCCTCAAAATACAAGACTTTGTGTGCTGAGAAGGTTCACAAGGTTCACAAGACCTTTCATGAGGCTCATGAAGTCTACAATATACTTTATGAGGTTCACAAGGTTCACAAGATTCACAATACTTACAAGACCTTTTTATGAAGTTCATGAAGTCTACAAGACACTTTATGAGGTTCACAAGGTTCAAAAGACCTTCCATGAGGTTCATAAGGTTCACAAGACATCTTATGATGGTTCACAAGGTTCACAAAGTTCACAAATAGTCAGAAGAGTTGACAATTCCCTCAGACAATGCACCTCCTAAGCAGTGCATCCAAAACTAGGGTTTTGACTTTAATCAGGCTAAATGAACTTCCAAGATTTCAAGTGAGCTTCATAACATCTTATATGTGTGTAAGAACCCCCATGACAAGTTTCAAGACTTTTCTCAAAAGTTTGCTCAATCAGATGATCAGATAAGTCAAAATCAGTCAAAGTAGTTAAAAAGTCAAACTAAGGTCAATTGTGGTCAAACCAAAGTCAAACTTCATGATTTTTTGTCAAAATCAAGTATATGAAGTAAAATTCATCATTTGATCAAGGGTTGATCATGATTCACCAAGGATATTTCAGATCATCAAGAATCAGAGGTTTCTAAATTAGGGTTTCCTCAGGAAAAGTCAACTAAACTTTGACCAGCCATAACTTTCACATGCTTCATCACCAATTCTCCATCCAAAGCTCATTTTTAAGGAAATTGAATTCTCTACAACTTTGTGTCTCACAAGCCAAGCCCAAAAATGCTTCATTTGGAAGGTATGAGCTAAGACATTATAGGTCCTTTTGAAAGTCAACAAAAAGTCAACAACTTCAAAAGGGCATAACTTGAGAATGGTAAATGATATGAACATGAAACCAGTGGGGTTTGTTAGAGGAATCTTCAAGCTTTCCAAAATGTCAAAGAACACCTTCATAGCATTAAAATTGAAGGATGTGTGCCCTTGCAAAGTTGGGAAATTTTTGGTTGGTTTATGAAGAAAATGGAGGTTTAAAACCAATTTTTTCTAAATGGGCTTGCCATATGATGACCCAATCCACACCAAGACCTCATGCGCGACCCAAGTCTCTAAAAATAAGATTTTTTATCATTTTATTTTATTTATTTTGATTTAATTCATTTAAAATCATTTTAAATTAAAATAAAATATAAAAGTCAAATATTTAAAAGAGATTGAGTTTCTAGAAATTCATAAAAGTGATTTGGATTAAAGTGGTAAGAGAATCATGGTGATTGGCTTGAAATAGAAGGTTTTCATACAAGAATATTTGAATTTTAAAGTCTAATCTTTTTGAATCTTTTCTAATCAAATCTTTCACATAATGATCAATTGTTTTGACCTAGAATCATCACACTATAAGTACATAAGAGAACCCTACTCAATGTACAGGAATTTCAGCCTCCCAAGAGTAAGTTCATATTTTCAAAAACCTCTCCAAAACTCAAATTCAGTTTCTTCACTAGAGGGTGTTTGAAGGTATTTTAAAAACATAGCAAGCTTCCCTGGACATCCTTGAGTCGAAACCATTCACTATATTGCATCATAACATGATACATTAAGAAATCCGAATCGTTTTTGCTCACTTTCGATTTTTTCTTATTCTTGCATTTTCATGTAATATTCATCAAGTTTGACTATTGGTTTGTGTTTAGATGAGTGCAGGGAAGAATTCTGGGCAATTGGATTGATGATTTAGTGGCCAATTCGTGAAACACCATTTTAGGGTTCATACCTATCGAATTAGGGTTTCATAATTTAACAACCATAAATGAATTTTGAGACCATAAATCAACTCAATGAACTGATTGGATCATGTTGGTGTAATCAATTTGATGAAATTGTGCTTGTATGATGATGTATGGAATTCGCAGGTTCAAAAACGCAGGAGAAATCGCAGGAAAATCCCTGGGTAAATTCGCAGGAAAACCTGCGAATCCTAAGGTTGAAGATGATCCACAGCGCGCCAAATTCTTTTTTTAAAATTTGTTATAATATTTTATTGTATATTGTGTATATTTTATCAGCGTTGGTTGGCTGGCTCAGTTGGTTGTGTGTGCGCGTGTATTGTAGGAAGGTCTGGGTTCGATTCCTGGACCAAACCATTTTTTCTTGTTTTTCATTTAATTAAGCAGTTTGAATATATTATGTGTTGCAGTCATTAGTTAAACAGGTGCGCTCTCCCAGCTGGAATGGTTAAGGTGTTTGTGTGATGTTTGAAGGTCCTGGGTTCGATCCCCCCAGGCCTTTTGTTTTGTTTTATTTTTCTTTGATTTTCAGGAACAAGGCACAAAACAAATTCCTCTCCTTTCCTTGACATCAGGCGCGCGTTGGCCTAGTGGTTGCTGTTGCTGGCTGGAGTTCTTGGAGGCAAAGGGGCTGGGTTCAATCCCCAGCCCAGGTAAGTTTTTTTAAGTTCTGTTTTATTTATTTTGTTAATTGTTTATTATTGAATATTATTTATTAATATGTAAATAGATTTAAACTAATATATGTTCTAAGCAATTTCTAAAAAAATAATAATATTTTCTAAAAACTAATTTCTTTTATTAATATGTATATATCATTATTATATATAATTTATTTGTATAATTGAATTAATATTTAGTATTTAACATTTTTGCATATAAAACCTAATTTATTTCTTTAAACCCTAAAAAACATATTTTTTCAAACCCTAATTTTTCTTCTTCTATTTGTTTAATATTATTATTTGTATATATTATATTCATGACTTAATTAAAATTCTTAATGTATAAATTGTTTATAATTTAAATTTCTTGTATGTAAATATGATAAAAAATTAAAATTCTTAATATGATAATATGACATAATTTAATTTTGCATTATATGTTTAAAAATCGCTAATTTAATTTTTGTAATTATAATTCATTTTCATAATATGTTCATAATTAATTTAATTTTATAATTTACATATAACTTCAAATTTTATAATAATTAGTATAATTGCTTATATTTTCTTATTAATCTTAAGTAATTGTTTATATAAAAATTGATTTTTTTTTAATAATATTCTTGCTTATTTCATTATTATTATTATTAATTATGTCTATATGATATTTTATTATTACTAACCACATTGTGATTATTTTTATTATTATTTCACTAACCCAATTATTGTTATTATTTAATATTTTGCTTATTTATTTAAATTGCTTTTATTATTATTATGTAATTGCTCATTGGTGTAATATTTATTTATAATGTTTATTATTTATATTTTATGCTATGGTTAGTAAATAGGGAGTGTAAATGTACTTGTAATTTTAAAATTAATTTAGATCATTTAAAATTTAAAGATAAACATTAAAATTGTACACTCACACACGTAAGTCGGTCTTGGATCGCCATCTCACTTCCTTAGGGATACCTCTCATGTTGCCTAATCAAAAAGGTCAAGTAGGGTGTATAAAGCAAAAGTCCCTCAAAATAAAGTCATCTAGTCCCTTAACAAATAAAAGATCAAGTCCCTTTCGAATGTTGCCTTCGTAATGATCTTGTCCCTTTCGAATAAAGATGATAGTCCCTCCAAAATTGCTTATACACCCTACAGTTGCCTACATAAACAGATGTCCCTTTATTTGTCCCTCACATCCAAGGTAATGACTACCTATTCCTTAATAATAGGGATAGTCTTACCATTTAAAGGATTTAAGAACAGAAAAGATTTAAAACTTAGGGCAGGTTCCTCATAGTTACTTGCTCACTCTTCAAAAACAATTTCAAACACTTCACACTTTCAAACAAATTTTCCAAACAAAGGTTTTTTACACATCCGTACATGGATCATTATCAAACTCTTCAGAAAATTTTTATTCACACACTTCACATTTCAAAAACATTTTAAAGTGAGCTAAGTAACTAAGAGCCCATGGATAACCATGGATGTAAAGGGTGCTAACACCTTCCCTTTACATAACCTACCCCCCGGACCCAAAAATCTTTTAAAAAGGTCTTTCCTGTTCTTTTATGCCTTTCCTTTGGATAAAATAAAAGTCGGTGGCGACTCTTGCTATCCGCAACATAACTAAAGTCAGTTCTCCCACCGTGTTACACCTTCCTGGAAGTGTCCATGATGATAATGGATGCTGGTGAAGAGACTGAGAAGAAATACTAATGAAGGCAACTGTTGAAGACTGATGAAGATAGCTGGAGAAGGTGATGAAGAAGGGTCTCTGGTGAAGACAACTGGAGAAGAGTCTCTGACAAACTGGTGAAGGTGCTGGAGAAGATAACTGAAGAAGTCTGAGCAGCAAAATGGTTCAAAACCAAACCAAAGATAATAAGATGGATACCCTGTAAAACAAATAGGAAAATTTTAAATGATGCAAAAATGATGTATGCAGAATGATATGCAAAGGGTTTGTGATCAAGTGCTGGATCTGTTTATCTGCCTTGATAGGGTCCATGTGTTCATAAGTCCGGATGAAGGCTTAGGAAACCAGTAACCAGGTGGGGGACTCAAATAAAGAGTCACAAATCCAGGGTTTCACAAGAACTGTCCAAAGTGGTGCATTGTTAAACAAGACTGATAACAGGGTATGATGAGGCCAAGGGTTCCTGCAAACCTGTAAACATCCCAACCCCCTCACATGTAATGTTCTAGAACAAGGATCCTCAGACTTGGATCAGTTATGAGAAGTGTAAACACTTCAAACCCGGAGGTACAGTGTTTACAATAACCATAAAAGATCCTCCTCTAATTCACCTCATATGTTGAAGGTCATAAAAGGTCATCCAGACTTAGCAGGCTTCCCAGATAGCCCTAGTACTACAGGAAATTTGTAGCACAGAGTTCTCAAGAAGAAACCCATGTCTGAACCGTGTTTCATATTCCTGCACCAGACCAAAATGGAATGGGAAAGAACATGAAGCCACTCTAGCCTATGTGTCACTCAGGTCCCTGGTATAGGACCTTAATCACTCAATGATCCCCCATCCACCAAGAAAATAGCAGATCCAGCACATGATAATGACATTATGAAATGCATAAAAAACTGTAAATGAAAGCAATAAATAAAGTTGTACATAAAGCAATAAAGCAAATAAATAAGCACAAGTAGCACATAACACCCCCGTAAACACAAATCAAACAAGCGCTAGGAGGAACCCACAAAAAGAGCCAGAAGCCCTGGTTGCAATATAAGGGTCCCCAGCAGAGTCGCCAAGTTGTCGCTCCCCCGAAAAGACACCTGGTCAGACAGGGTACAGACGCGAACGGTCGGCGAAAGGAGAAGATGAAATGAAGGTGAATAGAGTCGCCAGCTAGGAATTTTTATCCCGAGGGAAAGGTAATGCTGCATAAACCTAAGAAAAGATGGATAAGACGATCGCGAACCAGAGAAACTGAGAAAGGGGGTTGGTTACAACCTGGGAAGGTATTAGCACCCAGATTGTCCGTCGTACTCGACGGGATTCACGCTTGAAAGTTTGTGTTTAAAGGGGTAGTGTATGTGTTATCTGTGTGCAAAAGCTGGAAAAGAATATACAAGTTTCGGTGCAAAAAGGGTGAATTGCTCAGGAACTGAAACTTTAAAAAGAATGCTGAAAGAGGGGGAAGACACAGAGACTTTTGTTCGATAACAGTTAAGATATGCCTACTTATCCTCTCGTGCAATGAGGAAGTCAGAACACCGTAGTTCGACTCAAAGAGACTAAAAGATAAATTGACTGTGAACTGCTTGCTTGTTTATGCTAAAGTTTATGACTCGTTTGGCTCGAGTGCTAACTGTCTTGCATTAGACGGAAGAAGCAAGTTCTCGTTTGTGAATGAGTGTGATGAGAAAAGAATCCCGAAGGAGACGATTATTGTTTGTTTTTGTGTTTTCATTTTTGTTATTTTTTTTGGTGTTTTTTTGCATAAGTTAATGAGCTTAAGCCTAAATCAAGGGCTTGTAAACTCATTGTATCCTCCCTGATTAGGGATAATGAGCCTACTTAAGTATGAGATAAGCATCTCAACTTAATTGCCATGATGATGTAGGATTAAGATCATTAACCTACTTGTGATTATTTAGATGTTTTTGGGTTTTTGTTTGATGTTAAGTAATGAATTTAAGCCATAATCAAGGATTAATGAACTCATTACACCATCCTAATAGAAGGATAATAGATGAGAACACTTAAGTTGAGGAAGATACCTCAACTTAATTCATGGTTAGGGATTAAACTCATGACAAAACAAGCCTTTATTAAAGTGGATTTTAATTAAGGGTGAGATTAAGAAGTGAGTTTTATGGTTTATAAGACAACTTAAGAGGGACTTGTCCATTAAACACTAGGGTTAGTCCTTCTTAACCAATAAAGGAAGAATTAGAACCCTAATGTAAGGCCCAAGTTACAAGTTAATGTCTTAGTGATTATTAAGTGGATTGATTAAGAGGTTTAAACAAATTAAGGGTTTAACACTTAGGATTAAAGTTATACACTCCATCCTAAGAGAAGGATGCAAGCATAACCCTAATTCCCAAGTCCTAAAGCCTTAAAGGTTTAGTCTCTAATGATGAGATGAGAAGAGAGACACAAAGAAGACTCAAAGGTGAAAACTAAGGGGGGACTAATCACAACCCTAATTATTATCATGCTTGGATGTTCCTATGGTTTGTAAGGCTTGAGAAAGATCTTCAAAGAAGCCACAATGGAAGAAGCAGATGGAAAGAAGAAGAAGCAGAAGAAATAAGTTACTTACTTCATTGAAGAAGATAAGTAACTTAGAGAAAGAAAGTGAGAGATGAACATGAATGAGAAATCCCACTCAAAGACAATTAAAAATGCAGCAAAGATGCATATGAAGAAGATAATAAGAGGTGGGAGGTGAAGGCAAATCCACCTCCCAAACAACTTACCCTTTAACCGGAAAAGTTAGTACCAGATACCTAAAGAAAGAAATGCAATGAAACAATGCATATGCAAGGGCAAAAAGCCAAGACCAGAAGCAAACACATGATGTAAATGATGCTATGAGATGATGCAAGAGCATACAAGATGCACATAAGTGATCATACAAGAGAATGAATGCAAAAGAAACATGTAGGAATCATGAAAACACATGGATGTTTATGAAATGGAATAGAAGCAAAGCATAGCAAATGTATGAATAAATTACCAAGCAATGTCTTAAGATGTCTAATATGGCATACAAGTGCTTAGAATGTCATGGCAAGTTCATATGTTCATGCAATGCAAGGTAGGATGCAAATGAAGATGCAAAATTAGGATTACATGAAAGGATGAGATGCAAATGATCAAAACAGAAGCATATTTCATGATAAAAATTTGCAAATGAGCTCAAACAAACCCTAACCCCATATTATATCACACCCCAAAGGAGAAGGTCTAATTCTTAACTTAAAGAAAGTTATGATTTTTCTAAGTTTGCTAGGGTTTTTGGGTACCTCAAAAGGAAAAATGCAAATCAATTTGAAAATTTAAGAAAAAATCATGCCAAAAATATCCTAGAAACTACATGTTATATGAAAAACAATGCAAAAAGAATCATCATCAAAACCTTCATGGTTAGGCAGAAAAGATTTTTCAAAGTTAGGGTTCCAAAAGGAGGATTTTATGAACCCTAAATTCAAAGAAAATATAAAAGTATGTTCAAAACCAAAAAAGAAATTTGTATGAATGGTTTGACAATGTTTCTAAATGTCTTAAGATGCAATGTGAATTTTTTGGTGAATTTTAGAAACCTAAATGGTATTTTAATTAATTAATTTCCATTAATTAATTAAAATAAACATTTAAATATTTTAAAAATGCTTTTTAAATGAAAAAAAATAAAATAAAAATATATTTGGTTTCTGAAAATTAATTAAAGTGATGATAAAAAATTTCAGAAATTTTAATGATTTTTGGTATTTTTAATAAATGAAACAAAATAAAGTGAAATAAATAAAAATTAAAATTGAAAGTATGCAAGATGGATGGGTGAGATTGCGTGGAGGGTGGATAAGGGGCCAGGATTAAAAGTCAGTTTGACCAGGGGTACGCAGGATCTAAGGCTCAGGTTTGAAGTTATGTTTCGCACGTGATCCAATGGTTGTCATTTACACTGACTAATTAATTATAATTAATCTAATTAATCAAAATTAAAATTAAGTGGGTTGATCTGAGCCATCCATGAACTAACCCTAATCATGATCTAAGGGCCAGGGATGAATCTGGGGAATTAACCACAGCTTAACCCTAATGATTTTTAGGTGCCCGGAGCTAAGCTCCGGTCATCTTCTCCGGCGGGACAAAATGCTAACTTCCTAAATAAGCAATCAAACTTCAAATTTCTTGCCCAGAAATGATCCTCAAACATCATGGAACCCAAATCATCAAACAAACAACATTTATAACATGCAAATCAAAAGAATCGAAGCAAAACATTTTTACGGGCAAAATTTCAGACAGCCATGAAATGCTCAATACGCAACCATTTTCAATTCTAAACACATCAGCATGATCAGTGAATCATAAGGAATCATTTAGGAACTTAAAAACACATTTCTGGAAAAAATTCTTGAGGTTACCTGAGTTGAAGCTTTCGAAAATGGAACTTTCTGGGCTCTCCTTTGGTGCTTTTCCACTTCACTTGATCCCCTGATGATGTTGCAAGGCTTTGAATGAGTTTAGAATGGCTGGGTTGAGAGGATGAACTCTTGCTGCACCAGAATCGTATTTTGTGTTTGTGGGGTTTCAGAATGGTTTGATGGTTGGAAAATGATCTATGTATGATGGTGAGTTGGTTTATGAAGTTTGTTTGAAGTTTTATGGCTTGTGCTGAGCAAATCGAAGAAGAGAAGTCTTTGAGGGATTTTTGTGAACTTGGCTTGTGTATGGTTCTGAGCTCCAAGTTTATGTGAAATGGCTTGTTTTTGGTCCATGTAACATGTCTCTATTGGCCAGAGAGTTGTTGTGGCTGTAGCTGATTGGTATGGACCAAGTTGCAAAAAGTCAACATTATGTGTACTTGAGGTATGGGCTCATGCAGGGGTGGTTCAATGGCATGTCTGGCCTCAGCTTGGATCAAGGAGAGTCATGGGATTGAAATTATGCAGCTGGATGGCTTGGAGGCATGGATGCAAGAGGTTTTGCAAGTGTTATGCAATTTTGTCCTTTTGAGAAATATTGTGATGCAAGCCATAGAAACTTGTGATTTCTTGTGCAATTCTGGTCTTTGGAAGTTGCTTTGTGTTGTTATGATGCTTAGAGGTTGATTAGATGTCACAAAATGGCTTGGTATGTGAAATTGCAAAAATCCCTCTTTGGCATGAAAGTGAAAATTATGTGATTTTTGCCAACTTTGCAAAGCCATATCTTAAGTTCTAGGAAGAATTAGATTAAGTTCTTGTACTTTTTGAAAAGAGAATGATCCAATCTACAACTTTCATGACCAAAGATTTTTCATTTGAATCATTTTTGGATCAAAAAGAGGAGGTTGAAAAACTTTCCCAAAATGGCAAGTTTACATTACAAGTCATTTCCAAAAATAGCAAGTTTGCAATTAGCTCAAAATTCTTCAACTTTGTGAACTTCTAACCACTTCAATGATCAAATAAAGATCATAGAGACCCAAAATGATGATGATGACCCATTGGTGCCCTTGTTGGGGGCCTCAGATGCCCTGATTTTGCACTGACTTGCTCAAGAAGTTACCCATTGATCAGATGACTTCCCCATTGAATTTCTTCATCAAAATTGGTATGAATGATCCTTATAACATATTGAGACTATTAGAAACAAGAATGACCAAAAAAATTGGAGTTAAGGCCTCTGAAAACAAAACCCTAATTTCAGGTCATCTGTGCAGTGAAACCCTAGCTTTGCTTGAACTTTTGTGCAATGCTTTGACTTTTCTTGACTTTGATGAATCTTGGGGAGCATATAATGACCATAGACCACACATGGACCCTCTTGAATAGCTTCATGGCCCTTGGGGTGGCTCAGATGAATCTTGGATTGCTCAGATCACAAACCCTAAATGCAAATGAACTTGAAGTATTCAGTGAAATAAAAATGCAATATGAGATGGTATGATTATATTAATGCAAACATGAAAGATCACAAGCCAATGGTGTGATATTAGTGAGGGCAAATTTGGGGTGTTTACAACCACCAGAAGAAGAAGTTCTTTAGTGATGTAAGAAACTTCTTTTGGGACGAACCACTTCTTTTCAAGAGAGGTAAAGATGGAATTTTTCGCCGTTGCATTCCAGAAGATGAGGTACAAAGTATAATTGAGCATTGTCACTTTGCACCCTATGGTGGACATGCGAGCACCTCTAAGACCTATGCCAAGATTCTTCAAGCCGACCTATTCTGGCCTACCATGTGGCGTGATGTCCATGCTTGCATTGTCAAATGTGATAGATGCCAACGTACAGGAAATATTTCAAGACGTGATGAAATGCCTCTAAGAAATATCCAAGAAGTAGAACTCTTCGACGTATGGGGTATAGGTTTTATGGGACCCTTCCCACCATCTTTAGGAAACAAGTATATCTTAGTAGTTGTAGACTACGTGTCTAAGTGGATTGAAGCTATAACCACACCCACAAATGACACCAGAGTAGTAATCAAATTAATTAAAAGTTATATATTCCCCAGATTTGGAACACCCCGTTTAGTCATAAGCGATGGAAGATCACACTTCATATCAAAAATATTTGATAAACTTTTAAGCAAGTATGGAGTTAAGCATAGAGTAGCAACACCATACCACCCACAGACTAGTGGACAAGTGGAAGTGTCTAATAGGGAGATTAAACAAATTCTTGAGAAGACTGTCTCTGTATATAGAAAAGATTGGTCGTAGAAACTTTAAGAAGCGTTATGGGCCTACAGAACCTCTTTCAAAACCCCTATAAGAACAACCCCCTACCAACTAGTTTATGGAAAATCATGTCATTTACCTTCTGAGTTAGAGCAGAAAGTCTATTGGGCCATTAAAACTTTGAATTTGGATTACCTAAATACTGGTGAAAAACATATCCTCGACATCCACAAATTGGAAGAACTCAGACAGTCAACCTACAAGAATTCCATTATATACAAAGAAAGAACAAAAGCTTGGCACGACAAAAGAATCATAAGAAAAGACTTCAATATAGGCAATCTTGTTCTCCTGTTCAATTCTAGGTTACAACTTTTCCCAGGGAAGCTTCGTTCGAGATAGACTGGCCCCTTCAAAGTATCTAAGATTCTAAGATCTAGAGCTGTAGAAATCAAGAACGAGACATGTAAACCATTCATTGTTAATGGACAGAGACTGAAGCTCTATGAAGGAGGAGACATTCCAACAACCTACTCCAGCCACACTCTAAGTGATCCACCACTCCCTACAAAAGATGTATAAGTTTTGGGCATCAAGCTAACGACATTAAACAAGCGCTACATGGGAGGCAACCCATGGTTTTCTTATCCTATTTACCTTTTTTTCATTTTATTTATTTGATTTTATTTCTTTTATCATATTCTGTCAGGACTAATATTTGAGATGTTTGTGTTTTCAGGACCTTTTTCCTAACTTTGTGCAGGATGCAGAATTTCGATGATATGCACATAGCTTTCAGAGATGATACCCAGAGGGAGCGTTACTTTGTTTACTTCAGGTGTCCTATGGCACCTACGCGATACCCAGATCAGGTTTGCATGGAGGCTTTGGGATTGAGCCAAAAGTCATATTTTTATGCCACCAGCTCCAATGGGATCAGTTTGATGACATGAATAACACCTACAGAAACCTGACTTTGGAGTTTCTCAGCTCATTTGCTTATGACCCCTGGGTCAGACCTGATGGATGTGCTATTTTCAAGTTATTTGGGACTGAGTACTCTTTCACTCATAAGGAGTTTGGTGACTTGTTAGGTTTTCATACTACCCCCGGTGTTATTCCTGAGACGCCGATGGGATACTTTCTGAGTAGGGAAATGGATAAATTCTGGAGCAATATCTCTGGTGGAGGGAGCCAAGATCCTTCCACTCAATTATCCCAGGTTATCCACAACCATGCACTGAGTTATTTCCAGATGATCCTAGCATATTCCTTCCTTGGTTTACCAGATGCTGAGACTTTTCTTAGTGAGGAGGAGATATTTCTGCAGTTTTGTGCGACCCAGTCACGCCCTATGGCATGTGGAAACTTTATGCTAAAAGGCCTTAGTAGTGTCTCCAAATCATCTGTGGGCATTATTCATGTGGGAGGGATTATCACTCAGATTGCTTCTGCATTGGGCCTATCTCGCAAGCTGTTACATCTCAGGACTTTTTGTGGTTATACCACCATGGATATCAATTTCTGCCTAGACAGAGGGTTGATAAGGAGAACCTCTTGCAACTCCAACCAGTTCAGATTGTTGATTGATAGCGAGGCTATACATTACTTCACACTACCCGATCCGATGATGACTAGTGTTCACGACCCAACTAACTGAAGTTATGCTTTGGAGGGTTATGGAGAGACTGTTGAGGATCCTAGATCACCTCTTGTTGCTGAGTATACTCCTACACCTCCTTCTCCCAGAGTCACTATTTTATCTAATAATTTGTCTTTGCAGCCACCCGATTTGCACACCCAGATTGATGAGCTCCGCAGAGAGACTGTCAGGCTCAAACAGGAGGTAGCTAACCTTGCTTTACAGATTGAGGTATTCGATCTTACCCACGCTACTGAGGCAGACTCTTTATACTAGGAGATTGGAAAGCTTCATCGAGAGATCGCTGCGCTTCGTGGATTAGACAGGCAGAGAAGCCTGCTACTTGATCATGTTGCCCTGACCTATTAATCTACTATTTAGTATTTAATATTTATGCATTATTTTATTTTCGCATTTCTGGACATATTTCATATTAGCGCATTTGCTATGTTTCCTATGTACTTTGGTTTCACACGCACACACACACACACACACACACACACATGTATGTATATATATATATATATATATATATATATATATATATATATATATATATATATATATATATATATATATAATAGAGGAAAATATTAACACAAATAATACGTATATATATACACACATAATATGTATATATATATATATATAATACGTATATATATATATATATATATATATATATATATATATATATATATATATATATATATAATAATAGAAATTTTATTTGTTTTTATGTTTGATATTTATTTCCATAAAAATTGTGCAAGTCCCATTCTTTAGAAAACAAATGCTATCTGGACCCCCAAGACGAAAAGGTATGTTGAAGCCCAACAAAAATATTCAAAAATTGGTCCAACTTCGAAAATACTCTTGTGGCGCCCGCTCTCTACAATTCAGAAACAATTGGCGGATAACATGAGCAATCCCGTCAGCAGGACTTCAACCATCGGCATTACCAGCTTATGGAGGCCACTCAGGGTTCCGTGCTAGGTAACCTTCGAGAGGTCAGAGATGCTCAGGCAGCCTTATCAGCCTGACTGGACCGGAGAGATCAACACCGCAGCAGATCCCGTCGTTCCAGGAATTCCCAGCAGGACGGCGAGGGCACCAGTGGTCCACAACAATAGTATTACAGGTTACTCTCCTTATCTTATTTCGAAACATTGGGGACAATGTTCGATTTAAGTGTGGGAGGGGATTTTATCGCTTTCTATTTTTCTTTACCATCTTTAGTTAGTTATTTATTACCTTGTAGTTTTTTACTTGTTTTTGTCAAAGGTTTTTTGATAATTCATGAGTTTGACGAGTCACCAGTACAGTATATCTTTAGTGCACCCTCATTTCCCCATTTCTTTAGCCCTACCAAAAAAAATTTCAAAAGAAAACAGTGTTGTTCCATATGTTTTTCGGGCTTTAAGACAGATTTGGATTAGGATGTGGTGACTTAGGTGAACTTTTTGAAACATCAGTATCGTTTTAGCACCATAGACTTCATGAATATAGGAATCACTCCTAAAACCCCACGTACCATGCCCTTAATTATCATTTAAAAATTGTCCTAAGTAGTTTATTCCAACAGTCAGCTCCGGCCTAAGCATGCTCTACGTAGGGGACCAATGAACATAAATGAATGATCTAGTGCTAATAAATAAAGAAAAAGGCAAACTCTGGGATAGGTGACCCTCACAAGGTCATTTAAACCATAAAGTTGAATTTTTGCCACAAAACGAAAAATTTTAGTTCACCCATTATTAGTTGGTTCAGAGGTATCTGGCGCTGAACTCGGTAGGGCGGATTACGATCTGATCCCCCACAACTGCATTTGGGTCAAATAAAAGGGTTTACACAAACTTATGTGCCAGAAACCCTATGTTTTGGATCAGAATCACTAACCGGTCACTCTACTATGAAGCATGACGGATAACAGGCTTAATGTGGTTGCACATGAATGAAAGGGACCCAAAAAGAAATGAAGAGGTAGGACTAGGAATTGTGGGATGATATGGGTTGGTTAATATAAGAATGAAGTTTATTTCCGTATATGCGGATAAGTGTCACTACGATACCCTTGGTTCACTTAGTTAGTACTTGTCGCTGCATCCTAACTTGAACTTAGAAGCCCTTTTAGCCGGAATCACGTGTGTAACACCCCAAAATTTGCCCTCTGATTTATTACCATCTGACCGGCTGGTGGTTCACATTCAGCTGAACTTTCCGCTAGGTTAAGACGGTCATAATCATGCTTTTCATGGAATTCCTAAGGAATGGGATCAAAGAGTTTCATTGTGATCGGATTTTTCCTAGTCATATGTGATTCATCGGACTATTGCCTTTGAGATTAGGAAAACGCCGAGTTCCCAGCATCATGGGTATGTTCTTATCAAAGCATTAGGTTTGGTCGTCAAAATTTCTCAAAGGGGATCAAGTGACCTAAATTTCAATGGAGAGGGCTTTGGGCTAAGGTTAAAAAAAATCGGCGGAGGACACAATTTAATATGAATTGAACGTGTCAAGATATGGTCAAGAGGATTATTTGAGATTTGACATACAAGTTCGTCGGGAACGTTTATTTCATTTCGAATTTAATCATCCATTAATCGAAGTCACCTTTTCAAACTTATACTCATTCTTATATTTGTTTTTTTCAAGCCCATACTTGTGTGTTTATCTTTAACCTTCATTTGGTCCAATACTCATGCCCATGTTTTTTTTTATAAATATTTTTTTTTATTAATCTCTACTTCCAAATATTTAAATTCACAACTCAAACTCCAATTCAAACCTCTTTCACCAAAACCCTCATCTTTCACCACACACTTCCATAGCCAAAATCATCAAAAAAACTAACTAAATGCAATGCGTTTGACGAGGAACTTAACGGAAGCTTTGAAGAAGAAACCTTCAACTCCATGTAAGATAAACAATTTGTGCGATCGTTTCATGAAGCATGGCCTTACCTTTGGTTTTTTCGAGGAAGCACCTCTGTTGTCATCATCTCTGGTGAAATTGTCGTTGGTCCTTACTTTGATCCTATTCTCAAGGATATAGCTTTTCTTCATCATCTTGGAATTCGGTTTGTTTTTGTTCCTGATACTCATGTCCAAATTGACAAGCTTTTGACAGAGAGAAGGAGCAAGCCTAAGTATGTGGGGAGATATAGAATAACTGATGATCCATCTCTAGAAGTTGCAATGGAAGCGGCAGGAGGAATAAGATTGATGATGAAAGCTAAACTTTCCCCTGGACCTTCCATATGTAATATTCGTGGACATGGTGATGATAGTCGGTGGCATGATGTTGGTGTTAGTGTTGCAAGTGGTAACTTTCTTGCAGCCAAGAGAAGAGAGGTTGTTGATGGAATTGATTATGGGGCAACTGGAGAAGTAAAAAAAAAAGTAGTTGACGTAACTCGCATGCGTGAGAGACTTGATGGTGGTTGTATAGATATTTTAACCAACTTGGGCTACTCCAGCTCTGGGGAAGTTTTGAATTGCAACACCTATGAAGTAACAACGGCTTGTGCCTTGGATATAGGAGCAGACAAGTTAATATGCGATGAGAATGATTTTAACAGGGCGGTATGTCATTTTGAACACTTCAAGGAGATGATAGAAAATAAAAATACTCTTCGTTATTGAACTTGCAGGTTTCTTCATATCAAAATAACTTAACAAACAAAACATAGAATTTACATAACAGAAAAAATTTCAGAAAGAAGGAAACCAATCACAAAATCAAAGAGAGGGTAGTTGCGATACAGGATAATTCAACAGAGAAAATTGAAAATAAAACTATCTTTAAATCTCTTCATCGGCCTCTGCAAATTCGATCTTCCGCCAATATCACCATCAGTGATCCACAACAATAACAATTAATCTTCACTCCTATGTCATTCCAATCTTCCTGCAATTTCATTAATAGGATCATCAAGCCCTCTCTGAATTTCTTTAGCCGAAACCGCCAATCACACATCAGCCGTTAACCTGCATCAATAAAAATTCAGAATTGAAAGAAGCAAGAAAGAGTGGATATTGAAACTGAAACTTAGAGAACCACAAGATGAAAAAAACTTCAATTGAAACTCAGAGAATCACAGCATATTTCAGTTACAAAAATCAATAACAAACTGATAACTGAATACTAACCGATTATCTGTGAAATCTCGAATCTATCCCTCTGATATTCTATAAATGAGAAGTTCATCTTCTTCTGCAGCTCTCTCTCAATTTCATTTCTGAATTCTTCTTCAATCTTCTTCCTCTCCTCTCTTCATCTTTCTCACACACTCTTCTTCTTCAAACACTCTCATTCTGCATCCATCTCTAGCCTCATTTCTGATTCTTCATCCTATTTTCAACTTCAAGCTTTCTTATTCCTTGCATCTTCCTCATTCACATTCTCCGATCTCACTCTCATTCTTCTGCATCTTCAACCTCCTTCATCCTCTTCGGACAATCTCCGCAAGAACACTTCCTCCTTCATCCTCATCTCAAGACCTGTAACAACTCGAAACCTGCAAATTCATCATCAATATTAGTTCATCAACAGAATCCTCAAACTTCATCAATCAACAAAGAGTAAGAATCAAATTTCGAAAACAAATCTATGAAACGAGTCCAATCGTAAACAAGAAAACTACATACCACGAACGAAGCCTTGTTCGATTGTCACTTTCGTCTTCCTCGCGGAGCTCCTAATCTGTTGCATCTTCTTCATCAATCATCCATCCCCCTAACCTAATTCCTTTAATCTGCACATCAACATCAACCTTCAAGCCTCAACTCTCAATCCTCAGCAAACTTCAACCACAACATCTCCATCGATCAACGTCTAGTATCACATCAACGACCTTCATCTCCATCAATCATCATCAACATCGCATCTGCAATACTCATAGACACACAACAATAACAAGAACAAATAAAGAAGTATATCAGAATAAGAGGAAGAAGAGTTTTATGAAATCAGAAGGATAACCAGGAGCATAGTGGAAGAAGCGATGGGAAAATAAGAAAAGGGGAAGGAAATCGAATCGGAAACTTACACAGGGAGTTCGTCAGAATCATCTTCTCTTCACAGGTATGTCAATTTCGTCTTGAAACTTGTTAACCCCGACAATATTCACTACTATTGCATGTTGTGATTAGAGGAACGAGTATCCCATGAATCTGAGCATGAATTTGCGATCACGAGAATTTGATTTTGGGGGATTCTGGTAGGGTTCTTTGCGAATTTGTTTCTATTTTAGGGTTAGGTTGTGATTAAAGAACGTAACGATGAGGCTATATGGAAGTCGACGGCGAAGGCAGCTTCGTCTTCTCCGATAGGAAAGGTTAGGGTTCAAAGACGTAGCGTCGTAGAGGCCGCCGCGGGAGTGAGAGGAACTAGGGTTCGTTGTTTTTGGTCTCTCAGCTTCATTGCGTTTTGGTGTTTATAGAGTGTAAATGAGGTTTAATTATTTGATTATTAGGTTTCAATGTAAATTAAAGAATTAATGGAAATATTATTGGAAATAAAAGCTATAAAATTCATTTAATCCATAATAAAGCTACCAATTGTGATTCCCATAGATAAAGGATAAGATAAGGTTTTGAATTCTGGCCATACCGGCGGTGACACTTGTCACCGTCCGGTAGGCTCCCCCATCGGTCAATCTTGTGCATGATGTTCACCACAAGGGCTATGCTCCTTTACATTGAGAATCATTTGATGAAATTACTTGGGAGAGTCCATGGATCAGACGATTCGGATCAGGTCAACGCGTTGACCGCACCCTCATGGTACACCTCCATGAACCCTGCACTGATGGGCCTTGGGTGTTGCTATTCGCACCCGAATTTCCTAGGCCCATTTGGCATTTTAACTAAGAGTTGCTATGTTCTCACCCCCTCTATTTTCTTCCTTTTTATATTTTCTATTTTAATACCTTTTCAATTTAAATTCATAAAAAATACTAAAATTCATAATATAATTCTACAAATATTACAGTAATATCTTAACTCATTTTAGAAATTTTCTACATTTTTACTTTCTGAATTTTGCCATTTTTCAATTTTATTTTGATTTTACATTTAATTGCTTTTCTATTGAATTCTTACATGAACACATAATTTTGTACATTTTATTTCTCCCACTTCCTATAAGATTTTTGTCCCATTATTTTTGCTATGATTAGAGGACTAATAATAGAACTTGGAATAATTTTTGGTATATTTTTAGGTCATTTTATCCACATTTTTGGTAGTGTTATTTGTGTAAAATTGTGAATGGATCTTAGGTAGATTTAGGTGACTATATGACATAGTTAGGTTATGAATTTTTAGGATATTTTTTAACACAACATTATATTCAGGTTAGGGACCTTAGGGAATTAATTTCATATTTTTTCTAGAACTTTTACTATTTTTTTAGTGTATTAACCTTAGCAAATTTTTCCATTGTAAATCCACCAAGTTAGCTTAGGATTCTATGGTGCATTAGGACATAGATTAATTAGGCTTTATCTTAGAATATTAGAAGGCCTTAGTGTGGTTTAGCTACTAGTTTAAAAATGTCGATATCATGCAAAATCCTTTAGTTTTAGTACTTTGGTTTAGAAACCGTTCAAGTGCGTTTCCATGAAGCGATTGGCCATTATTTCGGTTTTATGCCTTATATGCTTTAGAAATTCTTGCAACTTTTAGTTATCTTTAATTCATTTTCGTCATATTGTCGCATAATCATCTTAATTTTATTTACTAACATCTTCTTTTTGTGCAAGGTATTTTTTCGAGGATTCACTCATGGACTTTGATTATTTTTATTATGCCTCGATTATATTTTTGTGGTTTGTACTTCGTGATGTAATAGCTTAGAACTCTTATGCTTGTATAGTTCCTATAATTAGGATAGAAAAGATAAAATTAATCGATAGAAAACCAAATCTCAAAAATAAAATAAAGAAATACTCGATCCAACGTCGAGTAAATTTTCAAATAAATAAATAAAGTTTCATGTGACTTTAGGATTCCTCGATTACCATCGCTCCACTCCATTACACCAAAAGCAAGACTTGTATGTTGCACACCATAAGTTGTGCGTCTCAGCACCACGCAACCGACCCACCTGATCCATTGTTTCATCTCATTTACGATTTACACGCGTTTTTACCCACCATGACGTAGGAGGACCATTTTATTCACTATTAACTTTTGTACTTGCATTTCTAGTCTAATATTCGCTAAGGTGGCTTAGATCTTTCAAGCTTAACTAACCATAGGTCACCCTTAAACTCAACTAACTTAGGGTTGTGTCATAGTCTCCCTTTAGAGTTTTTCCTTTAAATTTGAGTCTCGCTTCTCAACTGTAAAGAAAAATCAAAAACATTTAAAAAGGAAAGTAGGTACAATACGCCACGAGCCTTAAGCTATATGGGAAATGATTAGTGGAGGTCTCCTCCACTCTTCTAGGGTACTTTACAAACGTTCCATTGGGGGCGATCTTGGAAAGTATTCGCTCCTGTATCATAGTATTTAGTGTTGTACCCACGATAAACATAAAGTCAAAACACTTCTTCTAAAAGACAATAAACCAACAAGACAACACGTCTTCTCTTCTCATCTCATACTCGAGTCAGAGTCGGTAACACCTGAGCTAGAGCTATGGCAACGTCATCCTAAAAACACAAGCAAGTGTCCGCCTTAGTTAGACGAACTACGGCGACTCTGATCCTTATTTTCCCGATGAGGTGCGTAGGCAGTGGGGTAGGCCTCATTCAAGCACATTCTTTATTTTCCCTATATTTTCCCCCTTTATTTCCATTTTATTTTCCAATTCCCTTTCTCATTTCAGTTTCATCCCAGTTAGCGTGTTCTTTCGTTAAACAACATCTTATCTCTCACCCTTTGAAACAGACTTACAAGCGTGGATCCCGTCAGGTACGGCAGACGGATTGGGGTGCTAATACCTTCCTAATTTGTAACCGACTTCCGGACCCAGATTTTTGGTTCGCAAGGCCTCGTCCTTTTCCTTCTTCCTCAGGTTTGTGCACCATTACCTTTCTCGTTCCTTCGGGATAAAAATGCCTGGCTGGCGACTCTACCTTTTCCGCGCCACTTTCGCGTTTGCACTAGGATGAAAATCCTGGGAGCGACAACTGGCGACTCTGTTGGGGACACGAACCCAGAATCTCTGGTTCCCCCTTTGAGAGTCAATCCTCGCGCTTGTCTGTTCCTATTTTCTTTGGGTGTTTATTCATTTGCTGTTGTGCTTTAGTTTAGCTTTACTGTTTTATTTACAGTTCATCGCTTTACTTTACAGCTTCATTTACAGCTTTTTGCACTTTACTTTACTGTTGCATATACTGGCATGTATTGTACTCGCTGTTCTGGTTTTCCTTGGCGGGATGGATTATTGCGAGATATGTCAAATACCCGGCTTGAGTATACACATAGGATTTAGAGTGGGCAGTCGTGTGGCTTGCGTGGTCTTGAGCACGTGTAGTTTTCACGAGTCCCACACCCAGATCAGGATCTCTTGGGATATGTTCTATACTGCCTAGGCAGACCATAGAATGTTCCCACCTGAGCTGCTAACGTTGGGAACCGATCATCGAAGACCTTAGTGGAAACAACCCTCTCTAGTGGTGACAGTGGCAGACCATATTTTGTGGCAAACTCATTCGCACCGGGGGCTCACTAGGAAATCACATAGGATGACCTTTTTCTCTCATAGGATCCCAGTTAAGGCAACCGGTCGTATAATAGTAGTATTGTACCCTTCGGGATGACTGTACTATTGTTTCTCGATTTTAGTGCTTGAACCCGAGAACTTTTGAGGGATGCTTATTTTTACGGACTCAGCTGAGACCTCCCTGAGTAGTACATAATGCCAAACCGATTCCCTAATTTGGTCATGAGCCATTTCTCGAAAATGGTGAACGTATTATTGCTGCTCGGCTTTGAGAGTCCGTGATGTTGACCCGTAGTATCACACATGTGAGATTGGGATGGGTTTAAAGGTTTGTAGGAAAACTAACCTTCAACCTACCTTGTTCTTGATACTTGGCTTTTCTTTTGACACATACTTGTGATCTGGTATTCTTGACAGTCGGTATTCGGGAAAATCAGAAGGCAGTACAACAATGCTCAGTATATGCCACAGTGATCACATGCTATTGCATTGCATCACATCATCCGCATACTTGCATTCCTAACGCATGTTTATTCATTTGTAGGGCTGCATATCACATCCTTGATTCCAGTTGTGGGTATTGTTCTATGAGCATGGAATCCAAGAAAAAGACCAAGTGCATTATCTCTTACAAGGTTCATCAGTCTGTTGTGAAAGAAATCCTCAAAGTGAAAGCCTTAGCTCCTCCAGAAGTTCTCAATGTCTTCAAGCAGGATTACGGGTGGATTTTGTATTTCATAGAGCCCATCAGTGACTACGCTTTCAGAGGGATGCACACCTTGCTACATTTTTATGATCCACAGCTTAGATGTTTCGTACTTTCTGACTTTGTATTGGCACCTACATTAGAGGAGTACTCGAGCATCCTGAGTGTTTCCGTGAAAGACTATGCACCATTCTTTGGGTCCAAAATTGACCCCGACTTCAAAGATGTAGCAACTGCTCTTTATTTGAGCAAGTCATTATTGGAAGACCGGATTGATAGCAAAGGAGGCTTTCGAGGATATCATTTGAGTTTCTTGTTAGATGAGGCTACTAAAGTTGCTGAAGAAAAAAGTTGGAGTACCTTCAATGCGATCCTAGCTTTGTGTATATATGGAATCACTTTGTTCCCGAACATGTCGAACTTCATGGATGTCGATGCTATTCGCATTTTCATAGTAAAGAATCATGTTCTTACTCTCTTAGGTGACCTCTACCACTCTGTGCATTATAAGAATAAGAAGCAAAGGGGTGGAATTTTGAATTGTTGCGTGACTGTATTCTATAAGTGGTTCACACGCTTTCTTCCATAATCAGGGGCTTTTGAGAGGACGAAGAACTCACTTGAATGGTCGGAAGGACTGATGGGCTTGCAAGCAAAGGACATTGTTTGGGTTAATCAGGGATTGCGGTGCATTGAAATTCTTCATAGTTGCGGAGAATTCCCTAATGTTCCATTGATCGGGAGGAAAGGGGGAATTAATTATAACCCTTCCCTCACGGTTAGACAGTTCGGGTACGCCTTAAGGGAACCACCAGCCGCTGTGGACATCATAGAGTCCTTATACTTCCAATCAACAGACGGATTCGAGATTTCTCAGAAAGCTTCTAATGCTTGGCATAGTCGAAAGACAAGAGGGAAGAAGACTTTGGGAGTAGGGGATTATCGAATGTATCCACCATTTGCAGAATGGCTAAGAGAAAGGGTTGAAGCGTTACTATTACCATTTGGGTCTGTGCCTTTTCTATATCCCACGGTCATTGAACAACCTACCACAGTTAGCATTGAAGAGTTCAACAAGGTGAAGACAGAAAGAGACAGGTTGTTAAAGGAGAATGCACAATTGAGTCAAGAGCTTGCTAAGGCTAATCACGCCAGACTTGAGATTGAGTGGAAAGCTCAAGAAGATGCTGAGAAGCATGCTATTGCAAGGAAACAATGTGAAATTGAGTTAGCTTGGTATGCGGGGTTCGAGTTTGCTACTAGGAGTTCTTCCAAGGAACATATTGACACTAGAAGGCAACTGGATCAAAAGACCTTGATGTTTGAGGACATGAAAAAGAGGTATGCTGCTTACAGGATCAAGAGAGAGGAACAAGATAAAGTTCAAGCTGAAGAGATCGTGAGTAAGCTAAAGGAGAAAGATGAAGAGATGGCCGATAAGTTGAGAGAAAAGGATGCAGAACTTGCTAGGGCCCGAGAGGAAGCTGCTTATTACAAGCGGATGATGATCTACTATCAGAAGAAGCTGAAGAGGGTTGAGGACAACCAGGCGCAGACGAAGGAGTTGGTAGAAGTTCCAAAGGCAGGACCGATCATTGACTCAGACTTAGATAGAGGATCACATTGACAAAGACATCTTTCTATTTGCTTGTATGTTGTGGGATTACCATCAGGACTATTGATGGAATCTTTTTTATCATTGCACTTCTGTTTAAAGTCCATGCTTTGTGTGTTTTGACTATATCAACAAGTGCTTATCATTAAAAGACCTCTTTACTATCATTTTGTGTGCTCTCGCTTTGTGATCACCGACACATCTGGCATGTTTTCAAAACACCTAGGTCTTCATATTCTGGGAATTGTTTGGCACGTCTGCTACACACACACACCTTATATTATCAAACACTGCTTATTATTTGCAGCAAAAGGAGCTTTTGTCTTCATCAAACCCACAAAAAACTGGAATCAAGGGATGGAATGCCCTAAGAATGAATAGACATTCTATAAACATTCATTTCCTGCATATCATATTCTTGTGTTTTTGCAGGTTACCCAGACTTTCTAACTTATTCAACTGCATGCAATATAGCTAGTCAACGCATTCACCGATATCAGACTAAAAGAAACCGAGTAAGGATGGTTGAACAAATGAAGACTGATCTTAATGAGCTCCGATAGAGGATGGATCAGTTCATGGAAATGATGACTGGCATGGCCCAGAACCAGGAGCGTCTTAGGCTGATGGTTGAGCAACCCCATGGGAATGCTAATACTGGAATACCGACTAAGAATGTGGATCCTAACGCTGCCCGTAACGGAGAGCTTAATCCAAATAGGACCACAACACGTAATGCAAGTTTAGAAGACAATCAAGAGGACCAGTTCACTCTACTGGATGTTGATATGGGCAATTTGAATGAGATCAATGACCGCAGGTATGAAGAGCTGGCAGAGAAGATTAAGGCCATGGAATGTCAGAATTCCCTGGGCATCGATGTAACTAGTCTCGGGTTAGTACCAGGAGTCAAAATCCCTCCTAAGTTCAAGGCGCCATCGTTTGACAAGTACAATGGCAACACGTGCCATAGAACTCACATTCACGCATACTTTGGAAGAATCTCGGCTCACACTGATGACGAGAAACTTTGGATGCATTTCTTCCAAGATAATTTATCTGGAGCTTCGTTGAGCTGGTACATGAAGCTAAGCAGGGTCTCTATTCGAAGATGGAAAGATTTAGCTGAAGCTTTTCTCAAGCAGTATCAATATAATATTGATATGGCTCCAAACTGCACTCAGTTGCAGAACTTGTCTCAAGGACCTAAGGAAAGTTTTAAGTAGTATGCCCAGAGGTGGCGTGAACTGGCCGCACAGGTTCAACCTCCATTGCTCGATTGGGAAATGGACGACATGTTTATGGGCACCTTGCAAGGTGTTTACTTGGATCGTCTGGCCGCCTGTCCGTCCATTGGTTTTTCTGATATTGTCATTGCTGGAGAAAGGATAGAAAACTTTCTGAAATTGGGAAAGATTCAGGATGCAAGCAGTACTAGTTCTTCTGGTATGAAAAATCCTTTTGGCAATGGCCAAAGAAGAAGAGAAGGCGAGACAAATGTCGTGTATAGAGGCCGAGACAGAGGTCATTCTCAAGGTTACTACCAAGCAGCTGCAGTGACTATTACTCCACAGGTTCAACAACGACCACGGGGTCAGCAACAACAGGCACAGAGACCGTTTCAGCAAAGAGAGAGAGAGAGAGAACGAGGGACCGTATGATTGATCTTATCCCATGTCCATATGTTGTATTACTTCCAGAGCTGCTAAAGTTGAACATGGTTGAGCTTCATACCATGAGACCTCCTCCTCCTGACAATCTACCTCCGAATTTTGACGCTAATGCCAGGTGTGAATTCCATTCGGGTGCCTAGGGGCACAATATTGAGAAATGTTGGGCTTTTCAGAACAAGGTACAGGACCTAGTTGACTCCAAGGCGATCAATTTCTCTCCTCACCCAAATGTACTCCAGAATCCAATGCCTGGTCACAGTGGAATCGGTGTCACGGTTGTTCTACCAGATGGTCCACGTTAAGCTACAATCTTCGAGTTAATCACCTAGGATGCCAGGGTATTCATGAAGTAAATAAAGCCAGCAGTATTCAAGTACTCTCAGTGATGGCATTTGTATGTTTGTCTTTCTTCATTGTTCATTTTCATCCCTATTAAGGGGAACTACATTGCTCGGATTCTTCATTGGTCATTGGTCAATAGAGATACGTAGGCAGAAGATCGTCAGGTCTTTCCGAGTAACCTTATGGGGCAACTTTTTCTCCCCAGCTTTACTCTTTCATTCAGACGTCTCGTGTCAGAGTCAGAATAACTAGAAGAAGAGGTATGACTGCCATGGTTGGGTATACGGCTGCAACTTGAAGATTATAAGTCTGTAAAAGAGCTATTGATCACTGAAAGTATCCAAGACTGACAGGTCCATACGGAGTCAAGCCTCCTCAACTACGGCAATATTCGGTTTCTTTACTGCATTTCCATTTGTAGTTTCTTTTATGTGCTAAACATTTATCTACATGTATGAAATTTGTTTGCTTTTGAATGTTAGCAATAATAAAACTCACATGTTTTTCTTGAAATAATTCATTCGCATTCACTTATAATTTTGCATGTGTACATCGCAATACCAATTGTCGTGCTTAAACTCTATGAAGGAGAATGACGAAACAAAAACGCAAAGTCTCTAATTGTGTGCTCTCGAGTAAGGCCCTGTTGACGATGTACATGCTTTGTTTCAAATCCCTAAACACTAGAGATATAAGGGAGATAAACCCTCGCTAACCCCTTTGAACCTTGAAGTAGGAGTTTCTTTTCGTATGAAAAAACCCTCACATGTAACCCAGGGGAAGGGTAGATGTCAGCTAGTCGGACCAAGCGTTCAGGCTTTCATAAAAAAGTCTATTTGAGGATCCATTACGTTCTAGTATGCTAATCAAGAGATCCAAAGACCAGGAACCACAATGGTTATCAAAGTCAAAAGGTCCAAAGATTGAAAACCACAATGGTTATCCTTCGTCGACCAAAGAATGAGGCAGTCACAACCCTCGCAAAGCAATCAAGACAAACAGTGTCACACGACTTGTTCAAAAAGAATAAAAAAAGAAATGAAAAAGCCCGCTAAGTCTAAACTTGAAAACAAGCGACTTAGGAAAAAGTTAGGGCATCTCACTGGACTTCACAATCAAAGATTCACCAGAATCAGTCCAGGCAAAAGTTAGGGATAAGCAAAAGATTGAAAGGCGAAAAATGCAAATAGGATTACACAAGATAGATCCTTAAGAAAGAACAAAGTCATGTGGCACAAACACGAAAGATAGAGGGGTGACTGACTCTCAACAATAACCTGATTAGTGATTGAACTCATAGCAGCAATGGTTCCTCAATCGACACAAAATCTTTATGAAAGATGAGTGCTTTTGAAAATTAGCTGAACATAGGAATGGAGAACATCACGAAGAGTGGGTGGGAACAAATAAACTTCGAGCCTATATCCTTTGTTTCTATAACTGTGAACCAGGCCACGATATAACCCTCAAAAGTCCTAATTGAAACAGGGTTATTTTGAGGGCGTACTACCACGAGATAACGTTCCTGACTCCTATGAGTTGTGCTAAAAGATCCTTGTTGGTATTGCATGTACATACTTTCATTAAAAAATAATGTCGTATCTTAACCAGTGATTCGCTCACAAAGGTTTGCAACCCCTTTTCAAAACTTCAAGATTAACATGTGTGTTGCATTAGAATTTTCCTTCTAAGAAAAAACATTTTTTGCATGCATACATTTGTTTGGCATCATGATTGGTTCACATGCGGAAATTCAGTCCAGAAGCTTAAGCTTGCCAAGTTGAGAATTCTAAAACTTCTGAAAGACAGTTGCGTCGAGGTGCACTTTTCCACAAAAGCTCCATTGAGTAAGGACTTTCCCAACCAGTCATGGCAAGAGCTAGCCAATCCGAGGCAGTTACGTCGAACAATCTCTTCAAAATTCAGCCAAACTGGGGCAATCGCCTCGAGATTCAAATCTCTCCAAAGAGCGAAGATTAGTCAGTCAAGTGCAAAACTATTCAAATACTCGTACTGGGGCAGGCCATCCCAAGCACGAGAATTCATTTTTTCCCGAAGACAGACAATCGGAAGCACCTATCCGAAGTTCAGAGTACCAGGACAACTATACTCTTAAAGGGTTACCCATCTAGCGGTTGCTCGTCAAGCCAATTATCTCGTTCAACGCCTCCAAAAGTTTCAAGCTCATTTGTGTTGAAAATGGCTACGTCCCTAGCAAGGTTAGTATGCCAGCTTATGCAGTCACTACGATACTTAAGAGTTTAAAGACACCAAGTCTTTTGTAAAATCCTCTTAAAGTAAATACCAGGCAAAAGCAAATGATCCCCAACACGAGACGACTTGAAATCTTTCCTCCTCAACAAGACGTGTCTCGGTTTTTTCATCCCCAGTAGACGGATAGAAGTTATCCCCAGTAAAGTCGCCAAACTCTTTCTTCGACAGGTTTCCTGGATCTTTTTCCTCAACAGGTCTCAGGTGAATTATTTTCTCTAGCAGATCTCAGACAAATTTCTCTTTCCCAACGGATCTTGATTCCTTTGCTCCAATAGAACAACAAGGATTGTAATCCCCAAACAGAGAGTTCTCTTCCCGCGGTGAATTATTTCTTACAAGAGTTCATGTATTTCCGGCAACCAGCTAATCGATTCTTTTCCCCACAGAGGTTCAGAAGATTCAGGTAGACGGCGAGTACTCCTCAGCAGAGCCATGACAAGAACTTTCCCCAGTTAGGTCGGAAAGTTTTCTATCCCCCAGCAAAATCTTATGGGTGAGATTCAATCCCCAGTGGTTATGGTAGCCTCAGGTAGGTTCCTCAAATCTAAAGTCCATCTTCGGGTGGCAAATTCTAAAAGTACAGCCGCATACTGGCCAAAGTCCATCTTCGGGTGGCAAATTTCTAAAGTCCCCTACAGCGGGCAAAAGTCTCCCGCAATGAGCAAAAGTACAGCCGTAGACTGGCCAAAGTCCATCTTCAAGTGGAAAATTTCTAAAGTCCCTCGCAGCGGGCAAATGTCTCCCACAGTGAGCAAAAGTCCAGCCATAGACTGGCCAAAGTCCATCTTCGGGTGGCAAATTTCTAAAGTCCCCCGCAGCGGGCAAAAGTCTTCCGCAGTAAGCAAAAGTCCAGCCGCAGACTGGCCAAAGTCCATCTTCGGGTGGCAAATTTCTAAAGTCCCCCGCAGTGGGCAAAAATCTCTCGCAATGAGAAAAAGTCCAGCTGCAGACTGGCCAAAGTCCATCTTCGGGTGGCAAATTTCTAAAGTCCCCCGCAGTGGGCAAAAGTCTCCCTCAGTGAGCAAAAGTCCAGCCACAGACTGGACAAAGTCCATCTTCGGGTGGCGAATTTCAAAAGTCTCCCGCAGTGAGCAAAAGTCCAGCCGCAGACTTGCCAAAGTCCATCTTCGGGTGGTAAATTTCTAAAGTCCCCCGCAGTGGGAAAAAGTCTCCCGCAGTGAGCAAAAGTCCAGCCGCAGACTGACCAAAGTCCATCTTCGGGTGGCAAATTTCTAAAGTCCCCCGCAGTGGGCAAAAGTCTCCCGCCGTGAGCAAAAGTCCAGCCGCAGACTGGCCAAAGTGCATCTTCGGGTGGCAAATTTCTAAAGTCCCCCGCAGTGGGCAAAAGTCTCCCGCAGTGAGCAAAAGTCCAGCCGCAGACTGGCCAAAGTCCATCTTCGGGTGGCAAATTTCTAAAGTCCCCCGCAGTGGGCAAAAGTCTCTCGCAGTGAGCAAAAGTCCAGCCGCAGACTGACCAAAGTCCATCTTCCGGTGGTAAATTTTAAAAGTCTCCCGTAGTGAGCACCAGCCCCCGTAGTGTGGCAAATTCTCAAAGTCTCCTGTAGTGATTAAAAGTCTCCCGTAGTGAGCAGAAGCCTCCCGTAGTGAGCAAAAGTCTCCTGTAGTGAGCAGAAGTCCCCCGCAGTGAGCAAAAGTCTCCCGTAGTGAGCAGCAGCCCCCGCAGTGTGGCAGAATATCCAAAGTCCACCCGCAGTGTGGCAAATTATCCAAAATCCACCCGCAGTGTGGCAAGGTATCTTGAAGTCCAACCATAGATTGGCGAAAGTCCATCCTCAGGGTGGCAGATTGTATCGTGAAGTCTAACCGCAGATTGGCAAAAGACCACCCGCAGTGTGGCAAAGTATCTTAAAATTCGATCGCAAATTGTTGAAAGTCCACCCACAGTGTAGCAAATCGTTAGTCGTCTGACTCCATCCGAAAGACACCATTAAGGCATTGTTACAGCCTATCAAAGTCCACCCGTAGCGTGGCAAGTCAGTAGCCTTCTGACATCACTCAAAAGGCATCCCCTTTTCACTATTCTTCCCATCATAATTATATCCAAGCAGAGTTCATTCGATTGAGTTTATTTCCCTGTTCTTCTGCCACGGAGTGCAAATTTTCTGGTTGTTTCTAGTATTCAATCCCTACATACATCAAACGTCTGAAAGTAACTGCTATCATCCATTCAAGTCTACAGTGATTGAATAGGGGCAGCTGTAACACCCCAAAATTTTCCCTCTGATTTATTACCATCTGACCAGCTGGTGGTTCACATTCAGCTGCACTTACCGCTAGGTTAAGACGGTCATAATCATGTTTTTCATGGAATTCCTAAAGAATGGGATCAAAGAGTTTCCTTGTGATCGGATTTTTCCTAGTCATATGTGATTCATCGGGCTATTGCCTTTGAGATTACGAAAACGCTGAGTTCTCAACATCATGGGTATGTTCTTATCAAAGCATTAGGTTTGGTCTTTGAAATTTCTCAAAGGGGATCAAGTGGCCTAAATTTCAATAGAGAGGGCTTTGGGCTAAGGTTAAAAAAAATTGGCGGAGAACACAATTTAATATGAATTGAACGTGTCAAGATATGGTCAAGAGGAGTATTTGAGATTTTACATACGAGTTCGTCGGGACCGTTTATTTCATTTCGAATTTAATCATCCATTAATCGAAGTCACCTTTTCAAACGTATACCTATTCTTATATTTGTTTTTTTCAAGCCCATACTTGTGTGTTTATCTTTAACCTCCATTTGGTCCAATACTCATGCCCATGCTTTTTTTTATAAATAATTTTTTTTTAATTAATCTCTACTTCCAAATATTTAAATTCACAACTCAAACTCCAATTCAAACCTCTTTCACCAAAACCCTCATCTTTCACCACACACTTCCATAGCCAAAATCATAAAAAAAAACTAATAAATGCAATGTGTTTGACGAGGAACTTAACAGAAGCTTTGAAGAAGAGACCTTCAATTCCATGTAAGATAAACAATTCGTGCGATCGTTTCGTGAAGCATTGCCTTACCCTTGGGTTTTTCGAGGAAGCACCTCTGTTGTCATCATCTTCGGTGAAATTGTCGTTGGTCCTTACTTTGATCCTATTCTCAAGGATATAGCTTTTCTTCATCATCTTGGAATTCGGTTTGTTTTTTTCCTGATACTCATGTGCAGATTGACAAGCTTTTGACAGAGAGAAGGAGCAAGCCTAAGTATGTGGGGAGATATAGAATAACTGATGATCCATCTCTAGAAGCTGCAATGGAAGCGGCAGGAGGAATAAGATTGATGATGAAAGCTAAACTTTCCCCTGGACCTTCCATATGTAATATTCGTGGACATGGTGATGATAGTCGGTGGCATGATGCTGGTGTCAGTGTTGCAAGTGGTAACTTTCTTGCAGCCAAGAGAAGAGAGGTTGTTGATGGAATTGATTATGGGGCAATTGGAGAAGTAAAAAAAAAGTAGTTGACGTAACTCGCATGCGTGAGAGACTTGATGGTGATTGTATAGATATTTTAACCAACTTGGGCTACTCCAGCTCTGGGGAAGTTTTGAATTGCAACACCTATGAAGTAACAACGACTTGTACCTTGGCTATAGGAGCAGACAAGTTAATATGCGATGAGAATTATTTTAACGGGGCGATATGTCATTTTGAACACTTCAAGGAGATGATAGAAAATAAAAATACTCTTCGTTATTGAACTTGCAGGTTTCTTCATATCAGAATAACTTTACAAACAAAACTCATAATTTACATAACAGAAAAAATTTCAGAAATAAGGAAACCAATTACAAAATCAAAGAGAGGGTAGTTGCAATACAGGATAATTCAACAGAGAAAATTGAAAATAAAACTATCTCTAAATCTCTTCATCAGCCTCTGCAAATTCGATCTTCCGCCAATATCGCCATCAGTGGTCCACAACAATAACAATTAATCTTCACTCCTATTTAATTCCACTCTTCCTGCAAGTTCATTAATAGGATCATCAAGCCCTCTCTGAATTTCTTCAGTCGAAACCGCCAATCACACATCAACCGTTAACCTGCATCAATAAAAATTCAGAATTGAAAGAAGCAAGAAAGAGTGGATATTAAAACTGAAACTTAGAGAACCACAAGATGAAAAAAACTTCAATTGAAACTCAGAGAATCACAGTATATTTCAGTTACAAAAATCAATAACAAACAGATAACTGAATACTAACCGATTATCTGTGAAATCTCGAATTTATCCCTCCGATCTTCTATAAATGAGAAGTTCATCTTCTTCTGCAGCTCTCTCTCAATTTCATTTCTGAATTCTTCTTCAATCTTCTTCCTCTCCTCTCTTCATCTTTCTCACACACTCTTCTTCTTCAGACACTCTCATTATGCATCCATCTCCAACCTCATTTCTGATTCTTCATCCTTTTTTCAACTTCATTTCTTATTCATTGCATCTTCCTCATTCACATTCTCCAATCTCACTATAATTCTTCTGCATCTTTAACCTCCTTCTTCCTCTTCGGACAATCTCCGCAAGAACACTTCCTCCTTCATCCTCATCTCAAGACCTGTAACAACTTGAAACCTGCAAATTCATCATCAATATTAGTTCATCAACAAAATCCTCAAACTTCATCAATCAAGAAAGAGTAAGAATCAAATTTCGAAAAAAAAATCTATGAAATGAGTCCAATCGTAAACAAGAAAACTACATACCGCAAACGAAGCCTCATTCGATTGTCACCTTCGTCTTCCTCGCGGAGCTCCTAATCTGTTGTGTCTTCTTCATCAATCATCCATCCCCCTAACCGAATTCCTTCAATTTGCGCATCAACATCAACCTTCAAGCCTCAACTCTCAATCCTCAGCAAACTTCAACCACAACATCTCTATCGGTCGACGTCGAGTATCACATCAACTACCTTCATCTCCATCAATCATCATCAACATCGCATCTGCAAGACTCATAGACACACAACAATAACAAGAGCAAATAAAGAAGTATATCAGAATAAGAGGAAGAAGAGTTTTATGAAATCAGAAGGATAACCAGGAGCATAGTGGAAGAAGCGATGGGAAAATAAGAAAAGGGGAAGGAAATCGAATCGGAAACTTACACAGGGAGTTCGTCAGAATCATCTTCTCTTCACATGTATGTCAATTTCATCTTGAAACTTGTTAACCCCGACAATATTCACTACTATTGCATAGGTTGTGATTAGAGGAACGAGTATCCCATGAATCTGAGCATGAATTTGCGATCACGAGAATTTGATTTTGGGGGATTCTCGTAGGGTTCTTTGCGAATTTGTTTCCGTTTTAGGGTTAGGTTGTGATTAAAGAACGTAACGATGAGGCTATAAGGAAGTCGACGACGAAGGCAGTTTCGTCTTCTCTGATAGGAAAGGTCAGGGTTCAGAGACGTAGCGTCGTAGAGGCCGCCGCGGGAGTGAGAGGAACTAGGGTTCGTTGTTTTTGGTCTTTTTGCTTCATTGTGTTTTGGTGTTTATAGAGCGTAAATGAGGTTTAATTATTTGATTATTAGGGTTCAATGTAAATTAAAAAATTAATGGAAATATTATTGGAAATAAAAGCTATAAAATTCATTTAATCCATAATAAAGCCACCGATTGTGTTTCCCATAGATAGAGGATAAGATAAGGTTTTGAATTCTGGACATACCGGTGGTGACACTTGTCACCTTCCGATAGGCTCCCCATCGGTCAATCCTGTGCATGCTGTTCACCATAAGGGCTATGCTCCTTTACATTGAGAATCATTTGATGAGATTACCTGGGAGAGTCCATGGATCAGACGATTCGGATCAGGTCAACGCGTTGACCGCACCCTCATGGTACACCTTCATGAACCCTGCGCTGATGGGCCTTGGGTGTTGCTATTCGCACCCCAATTTCCTAGGCTCATTTGGCATTTTAACTAAGAGTTGTTATGTTCTCACCCCCTCTATTTTCTTCCTTTTTATATTTTCTATTTTAATACCTTTTCAATTTAAATTCATAAAAAAATACTAAAATTCATAATAAAATTCTACAAAAATTACAGTAATATCTTAACTCATTTTAGAAATTTTCTAAATTTTTACTTTCTGATTTTTTCCATTTTTCAAATTTATTTCGATTTTACATTTAATTACTTTTCTATTGAATTCTTAAATGAACACATAATTTTGTACATTTTATTTCTCTAACTTCCTATAAGATTTTTGTCCCATTCTTTTTTCTATGATTAGAGGACTAATAATAGAACCTGGAATAATTTTTGGTATATTTTTAGGACATTTTATTCATTGTTTTGGTAGTGTTGTTTGTGTAAAATTGTGAATGGATCTTAGGTAGATTTAGGTGACTATTTGACATAGTTAGGTTATGAATTTTTAAGATATTTTTTAACACAACATTATATTCAGGTTAGGGACCTTAGGAAATTAATTTCATATTTTTTACAGGACTTTTACTATTTTTTTAGTGTATTAACCTTAGCAAATTTTTCCATTGTAAATCCACCAAGTTAGCTTAGGATTCTACGGTGCATTAGGACATAGATTAATTAGGCTTGATCTTAGAATATTAGAAGGTCTTAGTGTGGTTTAGCTACTGGTTTTAGAATGTTGATATCATGCAAAATCCTTTAGTTTTAGGACTTAGGTTTAGAAACCGTTCAAGTGCATTTCCATGAAGCGATTGACCATTATTTCGGTTTTATGTCTTATATGCTTTAGAAATTCTTGCAACTTTTTGTTATCTTTAATTCATTTTCGTCATATTGTCGCATACTCATCTTCATTTCATTTATTAACATCTTCTTTTTGTGCAAGGTATTTTTTCGAGGATTCTCTCATGGACTTGAATTATTTTTATTATGCCTCGATTATATTTTTGTGGTTTGTACTTTGTGATGTAATAGCTTAGAACTCTTATGCTTGTATAGTTCCTATAATTAGGATAGAAAAGATAAAACGATTCGATAGAAAACCAAATCTCAAAAATAAAATAAAGAAATACTCGATCCAATGTCGAGTAAATTTTCAAATAAATAAATAAAGTTTCATGTGACTTTAGGATTCCTCGATTACCATCGCTCCACTCCATTACACCAAAAGCAAGACTTGTATGTTGCACACCATAAGTCGTGCGTCTCAGCACCACGCAACCGACCCACCCGATCCATTGTTTCATCTCGTTTACGATTTACACGCGTTTTTACCCACCATGACGTAGGAGGACCATTTTATTCACTATTAACTTTTGTACTTGCATTTCTAGTCTAATATCCGCTTAGGTAGCTTCGATCTTTCAAGCTTCACTAACCATAGGTCACCCTTAAACTCAACTAACTTAGGGTTGTGTCATAGTCTCCCTTTAGAGTTTTTCCTTTCAATTTGAGTCTCACTTCTCACCTGTAAAGAAAAATCAAAAACATTTAAAAAGGAAAGTAGGTACAATACGCCACGAGCCTTAAGCTATATGGGAAATGATTAGTGGAGATCTCCTCCACTCTTCTAGGGTACTTTACAAACGTTCCATTGGGGGCGATCTTGGAAAGTATTCGCTCATGTATCATAGTATTTAGTGTTGTACCCACGATAAACATAAAGTCAAAACACTTCTTCTAAAAGACAATAAACCAACAAGACAACACGTCTTCTCTTCTCATCTCATACTCGAGTCAGAGTCGGTAACACCTGAGCTAGAGCTATGGCAACGTCATCCTAAAAAACACAAGCAAGTGCCCGCCTTAGTTAGACGAACTACGACGACTCTGATCCTCATTTTCCCGATGAGGTACGTAGGCAGTGGGGTAGGGCCCATTCGAGCATATTCTTTATTTTCCCTACATTTTCCCCCTTTCTTTCCATTTTATTTTCCAATTCCCTTTCTCATTTCAGTTTCATCTCAGTTAGCATGTCCGTTCGTTCAACAACATCTTATTTCTCACCCTTTGAAACAGACTTACAAGCCTGGATCCCATCGGATACGGTAGACGGATTGGGGTGCTAATACCTTCCTAATTTGTAACCAACTTCCGGACCCAGATCTTTGTTTCGCAAGGCCTCATCTTTTTCCTTCTTCCTCAGGTTTGTGCAACATTACCTTTCCCGTTCCTTCGGGATAAAAATGCATGGCTGGCGACTCTACCTTATCCGCGCCACTTTCGTGTTTGCACTAGGATGAAAATCCCGGGAACGACAACGCGTCGACACTAGTTTTCTTCTTTGAGTTTTAAATGTTTTGCTTGAGGACAAACAAAGGTCTAAGTGTGTGAGAATTTGATGACACTGAATTTTTATCGTATTTTTTACTCTGATTTCACATGCATTCTAAGTCCTTTAGTGCCATTTTATTATGTTATTACTATGTTTTCCTTTGTTTTCAGGTTTTTAGTTTAATTGGAGCCTCGAGCGAGAAAATGAGCGAAAAATGAGCTAAAAAGAGCTAAAATCAAGAAAATCAGCATTTTGTGCTTGTGGCACCCACTGTGGCGGCCGCCATAGGGTCATCCATGATGTGGACATATCTCAATCTCTCCTCAACTGCCAATTCCCCATGATCTCCGAGTGCTCCAACCATTTTTCACATATGGCGGACGCCATGGAGGTGTGGCGGGCGCCACAAGAGTAAAAGAGTTCGCGCTCAAATTCAAATGCTAGGGGAATCCTTATCTTTTCCATGTTATTTCCTTGCCTATAAATAGGCCTTTAGTTTTCGTTTTTCTTCATCCAAACTTAGTTACCTTAAGCATATATCAGTTGTAAAAGTAGTAATCGCTTCACATCGGAGTGTTACTACAATCGAGGGATCGAGTCTGTATGTGTTTGTGCGATTAAGTCTTGGAGCACTTTGGAAGGAAGTTAATCATGCCGCCATTTTAATTTTAGTTCGTATTTTATTCAACCCTCCGATTGGAGCAGGTTTTCATTGCTTTAACTTTTGTCTATTTACTTTCCCACACTACTTTACTTTCCTTTATTTCTTGCACTGCACTACTTTTCTTTATTTCTTGCACTCACACTTTACTTAATTTATTTTCCGCACTCACACTAAATACCTTTTATGAAAAATATTAAAATGAACTTTTACTTTACCATGTCTAGCTAATTTTATAAAGGTTAGAATGTAAGGATCATAATTGAACCGATAATCTATAAAATTGTTTGTAGAAACACTTAAGGGCTATTTTGACTTTCAATATAAGTTTTCCTATTTTTTAAAGTTCCGTTGGGTAAGATCGAAAGTCGTCCGACGTCTATTTAAACTTAATTGTTTTTAAACTATTTCAAAAACAGCGAAAGCGCTTTGTTTAGTTCATTAGGAGTTTTTAATTCAAAAAGAAAGGAGATTTTAAAACTATTTTCGGACACGTTAAGAAGTTTAGAGTCTGGTTCGTAAGAACCTCTTTTTTGTTAGAAAATACAGGTCAAAATACTTTTCAACTTAGTTAAGATACTACATTTCTTAAAAATAGGTTTACTACTCTAACGCAATGCGCACCTTTTTATCCGTGACGATAAGAAAGTTTGATTAGGGAGTACAACTCGGTTCTGATTACACGAAAGTGACAGTTCCCGTTACGTTAAATTGGTTCTTCTCAAAATATAAAACACTGCCCATAAGTAGTTTTATTAGCAAATACTTGATTATCAATTGATTATGTGAATTGCATTCAAACTTGTCTTTATCAATTAACTTAAATTTATTACTTCATTTATCATTGTGCACTCCTTGAAACTACTATTTTCAATTGCCTTAGATACACACCATAATAATAGATAACGATAGATTGACATTTGGTCATTGTGGATTCGACAATCTTTTATATTACTCTGACACATTCGTATACTTGCCAAAACACGCATCAGTCGATGAGTTCCCCGTCATCAGACGACAACTCCTCGGTTGCTAAATATGCAACTTTCTTATGGAATCGACCAACCTTAGACTTTTCAGCTTTTAGGCTTTCGATCTGTCGAAGTCTATCTGCCAATTGCGTCATATCCCTAAGATATTGGGCATCCAACTTCTTTCTGATCAAATTGTCGAATCCGCCCGCGACCATTTTGACTAACTCATGTTCAGGGACTTGAGTAAAGCATCTGGCTTTCAGAAGTCTGAATCTGTTTAGATATTTTTCGACTGACTCACTCGTCTTTCATTTCACACTAGCCAATTCTTTTAGGCTAATCTTGGATTGTCCCATATAAAACTGTTCATGGAACAATCTTTCGAGTTGAGTCCATGTGTGAATGGACTGAGGAGGAAGTGTTGTAAACCAGATAAACACATTTTTGGTAAGCGAACTAGGGAAATATTTCATTTTTAAATCCTCATTATATGTTATATCCCCAGCTTTCGTCTGGTAAAGTTCCACATGTTCGATCGTGGACTCTTCGGTCTCACCAGCGAATCTGGTGAACTTTGGAACTTTCCATCCCCTAGGGAGTTCAGTTTGTAGCACATAATCATGTAATGGGGATGTGTAAGTTGGTCGCGGAAGGCATGGGTTGTCTTTATTTCGCACTATAATCCTTTCGACCATAGCCTCAAGGTCTGGCTCTCTGGCCATGGCATCCCGACAGACTTGTACCATCACATTTCCTAAGCCTTGATGTTGATGTAACATCACGACAGAGGGCCTTTGGGCCATCCTGGGTATTTGTTCAACCTCTTCATATGGTTGTTCTAGAATCTCTTCGTACTCCTCTTCCTGTCGGAACGGTGTCTCAGGACGAGGAGGTGAGGTTCGACGTCATGGGGTAGTTGGTGCCCAAAAAAAATCCCCTATTCGAGTCATTTGAGTTGTCAACTGTTGGTAACTCTGTGTCGAATCCTGTATCAAAGGTCTTAAAATGGTCCTCATTTGCTGAGTTAACATATGGACCATTTCATGGTTACTCTCATCCATCTGCTGCCTTAAGACGGCTACATAGTTTATAGTAAACGCTGGCATTTATTGAGATAAAAAATTATATTCGTTTGTTCGACCGTATTGGTTTGTCAAAGGCCCTAGTCCTTGGTATGGAGAGAAAGCTCTTGACGAACTATCTGCAAATGTCGAGCCAGAGTTGTGGAAACTTGGCATGAACTCTGGAGGCATGCCCAAGGTTTTGGAAAAAGGCATGGTGAAACTAGGCACTTGTGGCCCCAAAGTTCCACATACATTCGTCCTGATCGGTTTAGGTCGAATCAGAGTAGTGGTTGGTCCACTGGTAGCAGTCGGCATTACTGTCATAACGGGTTCAGTTGTGTTCATAACAACTAGACTTTCTGTCGAAGACGGTTCTTCGTTCGGACATGGCGTTACCATTTTGCCACTACGAAAGTGCATATAACTAACCCAACGGTAGGGGTGTTCAAATCCAAACCAATCCAAATAAAAAACCGAAAACCGAAAAAAACCGATTTATTTTGGATGTATTTGGATGTTATTTTGTAAGAACCGATCGGTTCGGATCGGATTTCGGATTGATTTTTCAAAACCGATCCAAACCAAACCAAACCGTATGTATATATATTTTTTACTTATTTATATTTTATTAGTATATATATTATTTAATTTAATATTAGATGGTATTTATCTTTTAAAATACTATTTATTAGTTTGATTTAATCTATTAATTTTTATTTTTTTCATCTTGTAATATTAATTTTTTATATAGTATAATATATATTATATCAAACTTACTATTTATTAATATTTTTAGAATATTAATAAAAGTTATAATTTATAATTTGGATATCCAAAAAACCGATCCAAATTAAACCGTATGAAATTGGATCGGATCGGATCGGATTTTTTTAATCAATCATCCAAAACCGAACCAAACCGCAAATAAATTTATTTTTGGATCGGATGATATTTTACTTCAAAACCGATCCAAACCAAACCGCGAACACCCCTACCCAACGGGTCCCACTAGGCGTGTCAATTTGTTCGCACGTGAATTTTGCGCGAACAAGTCGCTGGCCTCCTTTGTGAGAGGTTTACTTACGGGACCGACCAAACGAGTCACAGGACTGCTCTATCCGATTAGTTATGCTGTGTACTCTTGTAATGTAGAACAATGTATATTTTTTTTGTATTTTTGTGTTTTAACAAACTCTCACGGAATGCTTGAATGAAAAGGAAATGACAAAACAAAAAAGTGATAAAAAATAAAGGCAAAATCAAGTATTTAAATTGACTTGGAATTAAAATGACTTGAAAAACATAAGTGTTTGGACACTATCATACATTTTGCGTAGGGGGTTAACTCGTTTCTCTAACGCTCGGTACTTTGAGTGTGTCCCTTTTACAATGTAAAGAAATGCGACCTCGAATAATGAAAATGAAATCTACTTATATATACATGAAAAATAAACTGTCGAAAACTCCCCAACAAATCTGGTGTTGACACCTGTCATCCCACTTTTTTGGTAACTACCCACTACTTTGGAGAAATTTTTTTCACAAGTTTCTGAATGATCTGTTGGTCTCTCTAGGACGTGTCAAAGTGCTTCAACTTCTTCTTGGACTTCTTCATCTGGCTGTTGACCCATAGTTGTATTTTCCTTTTCTTTGGCTGGGTCGAAATCCTTCCCTTTGGTATTTTCATGGCTTTGCTTCTAAACGTGTTTTCTTGACCTGGTCGAAATCTCCAGCCAATAGAGTGTGAGCGATGTCAGATGATATTGAGGAGTGTTGTCGGTTGAGTATAATTGGTCGGTAAGTTTAAGTTTGTGAGGAGTTGATTGTATGCATGCCTGATAAGTTTCTTCTCTCTGAAGAATGAATTCTTTTTATGTTAACATTTACTTTTCAATTTCTATGTCTCAACATTTTAACCCAAGCTCATAAACTTAGAGATTATTGAACGTCAATTTAATATAACCGATCCCTATGGACACGATAAATTTTCGAAAAAATACTTCCAAAACTTAGAGGAATCTACCTGCCACCCACAATCGTACCTGACACCCCCATTTGTAACGAAATACCATATTTATCCTTTGAAAATAATAAATTTTGAGGGGGTGTACCAAATATTTTAAGAAATCCCCGGTAAGAAATACCGGATAACTCGAAATACTCAGTAAAAAATACTGGGGATTTCAAAATCTCCGGTAAACCCCCAAAAAATTTCCACATGATACTGATAATTTCAAATTCCTAGTAGTGTAAAAATTCTTTTTTTTTTTGAAAATATTTACACTACCGACAATTTCAAATACCCCGAAATTTACAAAAAAAATTATGAGAATTTGAAATTCTCGATAGTGTAAAAGTTTTCAAAAAAAAGTAAAAATTTTTACACTAACGGTAATTTCAAATTCCTTGAAATTTCCCTCAATACCAAAAATTTGAAAATCCCGTAGAGAAATATTTTTTACTTTTCACCCAATTTTTTTAGGGATAATGTTAGAATTGTGAAAATTTAGGAGGGTGCTAAATACGATTGAGATTGAGGTTGACATGTAGATTTAGAAAAAAAAAAACTTAGAGAAGATGGAACAGGCTTTAAAAATAAAGGCCCAATTAATCATGTAGAGCAACAAAACCCCTTCCTTAGAAAAACGAGTCGGAGCATCCAACAAAGGGATAAGGTTGAAAATTGAGTATCTTTGAAATTGCAATATCTTCGACTCTATCTGCAACTCCAAAATCTTCTCTTCGTCGATCACAAAAAAATGGCGACGAAGTTTCAAATATTCCCCGGATTACCCTCCGCACCACTCCAACCTTCTTCCTCTTCCCTTCTCAAGAAGCCGCTCGCCACTACCTTGTTCGGCACCAGACCAGGTTTTCTCATTTTTCATCATTACTCTTTCAATGAATCAATTAATTTCAACACTTAGCGCGTGATTAGTTTAATTTAACAACTTTTTATTTTTAATTCTCGCAGTCGACACTTTGAAATTCAGAGTCCCGAGAATTGCGAAGCCGGCGCGAGGCGGAGGAGCGCTCGGTGCCACAATGAACCTATTTGATAGGTTTGCGAGAGTCGTGAAGGTGAAAGAAATCACTCTATAAGAAATTGTTTTTGAAATTTTCGGTTTTAGGTTTAATTTTTCTCATCTGGCATCTTAGTAATGCAGTCACATGCAAATGCTCTTGAAAGTACCAATGACAATTTTGAGAAATTCTTGGAGCAAGCTGAGCTTGATACCGAAAGGCGGGTTGCTGAGCTTGAAATCAAAAGGCGGGAAGCTGAGCTTGAATACGAAAGGCGGCTAGCTGAGCTTAAACTTGAAAAAGAAAGGCGGGAAGCTGAGCTTAAACTTAAAATCCAAAGGCAGGAAGCTGAGATTGAAATGAAAATGCGGCAAATTGAGCCTGATATGCAAATGTGGCTAGCTGGGCTTGAACGACAATTATATCGCATCAATCGCCTTTGGGACACATATCTAGCTAAAGAAGATGCCTTAACAGACTTCCTTGTGTGTATATTTGTCACTATCCTACTGGTGAGCTAGCTTACTTTGGCCTTTTTACTAAAAATAATGTATTTGAATTAGAGTTCATCTTTTAGTCATGCTGATTAGGAATGGTATTTGTTGGTCTTGTTAATATGTAGTTCTTACCTCTTCTGCTACATGCCGGCTGATAATGCTAAACCCGATTTCAAGTTTTTAAGATAAACGCCTTTCCTAGAGATGTCCTTCTGTATCTGGATGTTTTCACTGTGCATTGAACACGGATATACTTGTATTTCCTAATTGTCTATTCTGCTTCCATGTGCGCACACACACACTTGTTATGCATTTCTAAATGTATATATATTTTTTCAACACCTTCCAACTCAGAACTCGACTCACCAGGACCTTGATATGGTGCTTTCTCGGGCATTTATGTTGAACAGCATGTTCAACAACTCTCCAAGTTGTTTCTCTAGCTGAGCAGGCAATTGTGGTTTTCTCAATTTAGTTCTTCAAATTCTACCCCCTCTCTGTTGCTCTTGCTTAGTGTATGGTGCTTTATTGTCGATGAACCAAGGTTGTTAAAATCGCGATTTAAAATCTAAATTTATAGATTTTACATTTCTAGGTCGGCATTTGGTGTTAAACCACAGGTAAAATCATTTTATAGAAAAATCGTGTACTGGAACGATTTTACACAATTTAAATCTCTTTGAAATCTGTAAAAATCATGTAACATCTTTGGATACTCTGACTTGATTTTACCTTTTTTTTCTTGAAATTTTAAAAAGCCTAGCCCAATAAAACTTCTTTCACTTTATTATTTTATTCACTTTAAATAACCTCTTTTTTCATTAGATATTAGACTTTTCATTTACCAACGCAATGAGAATTAAAAACTTTTGAACCCTAACGTTATTTCACTTGTACGATGCTGGACCGGAATTTCAACGACAATATTCTGTGAGATATTTCTTCTTTTGCTTTGTATATTGTGAGGATTTTGTGTCTTTGTGAGTCTTTTCTTTGATTGATAAGTATCTAAAAAGAGTCTTTTCACAAATAAAAAACAGAGCAATGTTATGGTATTATGTTATTATGTGATTGTATGTAACTTTGGTCTGTTACTATGTTTGTTACAGTATTGCTACTTTTGCTATTATGTGATTGTCTTTGAATACTATTATGGTTTGTAATCTAAGTGCTTATCAGTGTTGCTTGTTTCATTGTTTTACTCTTTTAGTTAAAATTTATTATTTAAATTTGATTATTATTTCTTTGTTAGATTCGCATCCGTGGCTGAGATTGGTGATGGAGGGTCTGGTTCTTGTTCATTCAGAGCAAAAGGGAGGAAATATATTAAATGAAATATGACTGATATTGGATGGAATTATGGGACACATGTTTACAGCGATGTAAAATGTCGTTAGTGTTCAAAAATCATTAGTGGGGGATTTTCAGATTCAAACATCATATTTCAACCGATTGAGTAATTATTGTCTGTGTTTTGTTGTATCTATATATTTTCCAGAACATCAACAAATATCCAGTTTGTGTCCACAAGTGTGTTCTTTTCTAATGTATGCCAGTTTGCCATTACACATTACTTATAGAGATATGCTAAAACAGTGTTTGTTTGGAGAAAATAAATATGCTAAATTGCTAACTGAACAATCTCCAGTTATTAATATGGCTTAAACTTTCACTGTTTGACCAAAAGCTCAAGTATAATAAAGCTTTCATATCCTTCTTGGAGACCATAGGAACAGACATAAACTATCAATAGCAGGTTCAATACCATTTTAGGTATGAAAATGAGTATATGCAAAGAAAATTCATGTTCAATATACTTGATATGGTATACATCAAACAAAAATACTCTACATAGCCATTATTGTTACTTTTTATACAATAATTCTCTTTTTATCTATAATATCCCTAATTATTTATTACATTCATTTTATTTTTTCTCTTCTATAATAATTATCTAAGGGTAATTTTGACAAAGTGCATTTAATACTACCTTGAATTTTGCAAGTGACAATTAAAAAGAAACAAAAAAATATCCAAAAAGTAACACTTAAAAAGGAACGGAGGGAGTATAAGATAGTGAAATGACGGTGTGATTAATTAATTTTGGATTGACTTCGTATAATCAAAGGTTATTCCTCTTCCATTTTGAGTCTGGAAGTATTTAACTTGACACCTCCCATTTATTTCCGACACATCCCATAGGTAAAAAATTTCAAAATTGTTTCTAACAAAAAATTTGAGTCCTGAAGTATTTAACTTGTCACCTCCCATTTATTTCTGACACATTCCATAGGTAAAAAATTTCAAAACTGTTTCTAACAAAAAATTAAATGAAATTTCCATTCAAATTTCTGGTAAGCAAAATAAACTTTTTTGGTACAAATTAAAATTTTCAAAACTGTTTCTAACAAAAAATTAAATGAAATTTCCATTCAAATTTCTGGTAAGCAAAATAAAATTTTTTTGGTATAAATTAAATTTCTGGTAGTGTATTGTAAATTTTTAGTGTATCGGAATTTTTGAAATTTTTTGTAAGTCATAAATAATATCGGAATTCTAAATTTACCATTTTATACCGAAAATTTCACTAGTGTTATTTGTTTGAAATTTTGAACGCTTAAGATTTTGCAGACAATTTTGGATGGTTGTGATTGCACCGACAATTTTGTGTGGTCCAAAGTAAATGCAAAGTTGTATAAATAGGGGGGGGGGGGGGCTGTTGTTTGATAAAAACATCTAAAAAAATGTCACTTTCTTGATTTTTGATTATGGTAAAAGTGTACTTCAATGAAGCTTCACCTCCCATAAAGTTTTGGCTTATGGATGACACCACATCTCCCGCCATCTTGACATCCAAGTTGAATGAATCGTTGCCTGATATTGAAAACAAAATGGTGAGAAAGGTCGAGCTTCGTGAAGATTTGATTGATACTGACGAAAGAGTGAAATACAACCTTATTGAGTTGAAGACCGATGAAGATGTGAAAGATACATGTAGATTATTTCGTCGTAGGTTAACAAAGGGGTTGATCGAGTTAGATGCTAGGATTTCAAGGTCTGTCAACGACATAATTAAGATGATGAAACGTCTAGAATCATCTAGTATTGTCTAGGTTTTTTTTTTTATTTATGATTGTTTTTAAAGTTATGTTTAAGTTATGTAATCTATTGTCAAATGTCAAGAAAAACGAAAACAGAGAGAATGCAAAAATACCACCGTAGAAAGGTAGAGGATACCAGATAGAACAACTTTTGTGAAGACGGATTATGTTTTTGATGGATGAAATAGGAAAGTTTGAAGCTTTTGTTGTGGGTTAATGGTGGTTTTGGAAGAATTATGAAGAAGAAGACGAAAGGGCATGCAAAATGAGAGAGAGAGAGAGAGAGAGAGAGAGAGAGAGAGAGAGAGAAAATGGTATAATTTCAAGATAATGAGTGGTTGATGGGAGATTAATTCGTGTGGGCCCCAACATAACTTCAAAAATTCTGAATTTAATAAAAATGTGAAACTCGCCTCCCTGACACGGACCGTGACAGCTGACACGACCCCTCGTGTCAGGGTTCTGATTCATGATCCAATTTTTATTTTTTTTTGCATTTTGCTTCAGTAGGCGTGACACGGGCCGTGTCAGGGGACACGACCCCCTGTGTCAACCTCCTCCCCCTTTTCAAAAATCTGCGCATTGTTCCTCCCTAACACGGATCGTGTCAACTGACACGACCCCCCGTGTTAGGCCTCTGGAAATCACATTTTTCTTATTTTTTGCTTGTTGCTCAGATAATTTGGTGTCTGATATTTTAAATGTTGATTCCAGTGGCTTTGATTCAGAGAGATACGTATGTCTCCTCAATATGGACATTGCAAGTACTTGAAAAACATAATACATAAAACAAGAAAATTGATTAGATAAAATAACACGTGGGTTGCCTCCCACTTAACGTTGTGTTTAACGTCGCATGGCTCAACGGTTGTCCGTCCTACCCTGTAAGACGAACAAAATCAACTTGACCAATCGGTTATCCTTGAAAATAGGGCTTCAATCTTTGCCCATTCACCTTAAATGTGTCTCCATTTGTTGTATTTTTCAATTCAATAGCTCAGTGAGGAAACACCTTATGCACTACAAATGATCCCGACCATTTGGACCTCAGTTTTCCAGGGAATAATTTCAATCTAGAGTTGTACAAGAGGACCAGTTGTCCTTCAAAATACTTTTTCTTCACAATCCTTCTATCATGCCATTTCTTAGTTTGGTCTTTATAGACTTTGGTATTTTCATATGCACTGTTTCTAAACTCTTCCATCTCATGGAGTTGAAGAATCCTAGAACTTCCAGATTTAGATAAACCCACATTGAGGAATTTTGATGCCCATAATGCCTTGTGTTCCAGCTCTAACGGTAAATGGAAGGCTTTTCCATAAACTAATTGGTATGGAGACATACTGATTGGCGTTTTGAAAGTCGTTTGATACGCCCAAAGAGCAACATCCAACTTTGTTGCCCAATATTTCTGAGAGGAACTAACCGTCTGTTCAAGAATTTGCTTTAATTGTCGGTTAAATACTTCTACCTAGCCACTTGTTTGAGGGTGGTACGAAGTGGCTATCCGATGTTTCACATTATACTTTTGGAGTAGCCTTTCCATGAGGTGATTTAGGAAATGGTTCCCTCATTACTTATTAGTGCTCTAGGAAGTCCAAATCTAGAAAATATGTTATCTTTTAAGAAATTCACCACAACCTTTGCATCATTAGTGGGAAAAGCCACGACTTTAACCCATTTAGAAACATAGTCCACCGCTACTAGGATATAATGCTTTCCAAATGATGGTGGAAATGGTCCCATGAAGTCTATTCCCCAAACATCGGACAACTCTACTTCTAACATGGAATTATGGGGCATCTGATTTCTCTTAGATATATTTCCCGTCCTCTGGAACTTGTCACACTATTTAACCATATCTTGAACATCTTTGAACAACGAGGGCCAATATAAACCCGATTCAATGACTTTGGCTGCGGTTCTATCACCACTGAAATGCCCTCCGTAATCCGAGTCAGGACAAGCTTTCAAGACATCCCTCTACTCTTCCTCAGGTACACACCTTCTGACTAAGCCATCCACTTATCTTTTGTACAGAAATGGATCATCTCATAGATAAAACCTGCAATCATGTAAAAACTTTTTCTTTCAGTTAGAGTCAAAATCATCTGGGATGATACAGCCTACCAAATAGTTTGCATAATCTGCAAACCAAGGCACACAAATAATAGTGATGATGTGTTCATCAACAAACTCATCCTTTATCGGTCTCTTCACTTATGTTTCTTCGATTGGTGACATTTGAGAGAGGTGATCAGCAACCGTATTTTCACACCATCTCTTGTCACGAATCTCCACATCAAATTCCTGCAAGAGTAGTATCCATCGCAAAAGCCTTGGCTTAGAGTCCTGCTTAGAAAAAAGATATTTCAAAGCAGCATGATCAATGAAAACAATAACTTTAGAACCCAACAGATATTGCCTGAACTTATCAAAGGCGTAAACCACCGCAAGTAACTTTTTTTCTGTGGTTGCGTAGTTCATCTATGCAGGGTTCAACACATGACTCGCATAGTAAATGTTATGTAAAAGCTTATCTCTTTGTTGTCCTAAAATAGCCCCTACTGCAATGTCGCTAGCATTGCACATGATCTCAATTGGGAGAGACCAATCGAGGGCAATAACTATAGGTGTCAACACTAGTTTATTTTTCAATGTATCGAATGCATCAACACACCCACTATCAAATACAAAAGCCCCATCCTTAATCAACAAAGTAGTTAAAGGCTTGGCTATTTTAGAAAAGTCTCTTATGAACCGGCGGTAGAAACCCGCATGGCCTAAGAAACTTCTTATATCTTTTTCGTTTACTAGAGGTGAGAGCTTTGATATCACCTCCATTTTGGCTTTGTCAACTTCGATCCCCTTGTAGGAGATCTTGTGACCCAAAATAATACCTTCACGCACCATGAAATGGAATTCCTCCCAGTTGAGGATTAAATTGCTCTCTTGGCATCTTTCTAAAACAAGATAAAGGTTAGTTAAACAGTTATCAAAGGAGGAGCCAAATACCGAGAAGTCGTCCATGAAGACTTCCATATGCTTTTCAAGCATATCAGCAATAATGGAAGTCATGCATCTTTGAAATGTGGCTGGAGCATTACATAACCCGAATGACATTCTTCTATAAGCCAAAAACACCAGAGGGGCATGTGAAAGCCACCTTCTTTTGATCTTCTGGTGCAACCGTAATTTGGTTGTACCTGAGTAACCATGCAATAAACAATAGTAATCATGACCCACTAACCTTTCCAACATTTGATCAATGAATGGTAGAGGGAAATGGTCTTTCCTTGTGGTGAGATTCAACCTTCGGTAGTCAATATACACATGCCACCCTGTGATCGTCCTTGTAGGAATTAACTCATTTTTTTATATTTATGATGACGGTGGTCCCTCCTTTCTTTGGCACAACATGAACCGGACTCACCCACAAGCTATCAGATATTGGGTAGATGAGAACCGCATCAAGAAACTTCACCACCTCTTTTCTTACCACTTATTTCATGGCTGGATTGAGTCTTCGTTGAGGTTGGACGGTCGGTTTATGGTCATCCTCCATAAGAATCTTGTGCATGCAAACCGTATGACTAATACCTTTCAAATCCTCAATCTTCCAACCAATAGCACTCTTGTACTTTTTTAGGACACCAATCAACTTTTCTTCTCGGAGACTCTTTAGACTAGAGCATATGATGGCAGGATATTTTCCTTTGGTGTCGAGGAAGACATACTTGAGATTTTCCGGAAGTTGCTTCAATTTCGTTCCCTTTTTTGTTTCTTCACTCCCCTCCACCAACTGAGGTTGTCTTAGATCCTCCCACTGGCGAGGTCGGGATCCCTTCCAAGGAGGTTGTGCTTCCATCATAGCTAACACTGCCAACTCACCTTCATCAACTTCCTTGTCATCTTCAAAAATTGACATTCTCAACATTTTTTTTAGAGGTAACTAGGATACGCTTTCAAAAATGTTCACTCTTAACCACTTGATCGAGCACTTGTATGTTAATACTTGTGCCAAAATCACCTTTATGTTTCATAGTGTTCCTCACATCAATTTTCAATTTTTCATCATAAACCTTCAAAGTCAAGCGCCCCTTCTATGTCTATCAAAACTCTACCGGCCTCCAAAAATTGTCTTCCATGAATTAAAGGAATCTCTTCGTCTTCCGGCATCTCAAGTATAACAAAATCCACCGGAAACACTAATTTTTCCACTTTTACAAGAACATCTTGAACTACCCCATAAGGTCGTTTCATTTAGTGATCTTCAAATTGAAGTGTCATTCTAGTGTCTTGCACCGTACCTATACCTAACTTTATGTAGATGGATAAGGGCATGAGACTAATGCTTGCTCCCAAATCAATAAGAGCTCTCTTGAATGATCTATCCCCAATAGTGCATGGGATTGTAACAAAGCCTCAATGTTTCTTCTTTATCGAAATCTCCATACCCTGCAAAATAACATTACAAGTTTCGGTTAGAATAATTGGTTCCGCGTCAGTGGTTCTCTTCTTTGAGATAATATCCTTCATGAACTTGGCATATGTAGGCATTTGCTCAAGTGCCTCCAAGAAAGGGGTGTTTAATTCAAGCTTTTTAAACATCTCTAGAAACTTTTCAAAATTCTTCTCTTGCTGACTTTCTTCTTATTCCTAGGAGGATAAGGAAGTTTAATCACCGGTTTGGGTTCAACAACTTTCTACTGGTTCAGTAACCACCACTGCTTCTTCATCAAATACCTCATTATCTTTGATTTCTAACTCAACTTCAAGCATTTGATCTTGTACTTAAGAATTTTTCTCCACAAAATCATTGGATTTCCTACTTCTTATTGTTACAACATTCACAGGATGATGATCTCTTGGATTTGTCACAGCTGCACTTGGGAGAGCACCTGGTGCTTGAGAATTTGCAAGTTATTGAGCAATTTGACTAATCTGAACTTCAAGGTTCTTTATTGAAGCACCGGTGTTCCTAAGATTATTTCTTGTTTCTTTTTGGAATTAGGAACTTTGAGCGGCCATTTTTTCAATGGCAATTTCCCAATCAGCTTTCCTTGGTGTCTATTATTGATATTGTTGTTGAGGTTGTTGGTATTGTTGCTGATAAGGTGGTTGTTGGTATGGTTGTTATTGTGGTTGATATTGTTGCTAATGTGGGCCTTGAGCTTGCTTATGAACATTTCCTTGTTGATATTTCCAGGATTTGTTTTGGTGATTTTCCAACCTAGATTATATGTGTTTTAGAAAGGATTGTTCTGCTTGTAGAAGTTGATTTTTTCAACCTGTTCTTGTGTTGCCACATAATGTATAAAAAATGAGGTCCACCACAGATTTCATAGTTTTTGGCTTCGACCGGTTTAACCTATGCTATAGTGTGATTACCAAGATTCATCTTTTTCAACCTTCTCTCTACAAGTCCAGCTTCAATTTGGTCTTCCATTTTGACCACTTGTTCCATGAGCTTCAAGTCAATCAACTTTTTCGATTGACTAACACTATGATCATACAACTCCAACTGTTCATTGGCTATGATGGCCTAAATTATTTTCTTAGTACCAGTGGCGTCCATGTTGTAAGTCCATTAACAAAATTATGCATTTGTTCAGTCGCGTCTATGTTGTGAGTGGGACATGCGACCAAACATCTTTTGAACCTCTTGTACGCATCTCCAAGTGATTATCCCTCTTTCTATTTAAAGTTCACAATGTCATATCTTTTTCTAATGTAAACAGAATCAGGGAAATACTCGTTTAGAAATGTGGTTTCCATCTCTTGACAAGTCTTAATACTCCCAGTTGTAAACACCCCAAATTTGCCCTCTCCTTTTTCTCACACCTTGTCTTGTGATCCTTCATGTTGCATTGCATAAACATACCATCTCACTGCATAGTTATTTCACTGCATAAGTTGCATAATTAGGGTTTGTGATCAGATGAATCTTAGAAGTGGTTTGAGCTATCTCAGAGGCCATGAAGCATGCTAAGAGGGTCCATGAGTGTTCTATGATCATATTATACCTCCAAGTTTGCTTTGAAGTCACAAAATCTCAGAGGATTGCACAGTTACCCAGGCAGGCTCAGGGCTCCTACACAGATGACCAGAAATTAGGGTTTTGGGTTTGAGGCCCTTACACTCAAATTTTTTAGACATTCTTGATTCTATTGGTCTATATATGATATAAGGAGCATGTGTATCAAATTTGAAGCAAAAATTCCTTGTGGAAGTCATTTGATCAAGTGGTAACTTGTTGTGCAAGAAAAGTCAGAATCAGGGCATCTGAGACCACCAACAAGGGTTCCAAAGGGTCATCATCATCAATTTGAGGTCCTATGATATTTATTTGATCTTATGAATGCTTGGAAGTTCACAAAATTGAAGAATTTTGAGCCATTGCAAAAGTTGCCATTTTTGGACATGACTTGTAATGAAAACTTTCCATTTTGGGAAAGATTTTCAACCTCCTCTTTCTTAATCAAAAATGTTTCAAATAAAATTTCTTCAAACATTAAAGTTGTAGATTGGATCTTCCCATTTTCAAAAAGTACAAGAACTCCTCTTGATTCATCCTAGAACTCAAGATATGGCAAGTCAAAGTTGGGAAAAATCAGATAATTTTGAAGTTCATGTCAAAGAGGGAAATGTGCAAAATGGTATTTCAGGCCTTTATGTTACCTCTAATCCACTCAAATACATCATGCCATGATCAAACAACTTCTAAAGATCAGAATTGGGCCAAGAACCTAGGGTTTTCATGACTTGCTTCTCAAGAAATGTCAAAGTTGGAAAAATGCAAAATCTATGAGAACTCTTGAATCAAGCTGCACAACTCATAGCATTTGATCCAAAGGCCCTCCTTGAAGCCAGCTGAACACAATCCAACCAGAAAATCACTTCTGCACCATACCATACCTCAAGTACACCAAACCTTGACTTTTTGCAATTTCTCCCATACTCTTGGAATAATGACCAGCAACCTCTACTAACCTGCTCCATGACCTACTCAAACATTATGGGAGAGATATAGCAACTCACTTCATCCTTAGAACACACACAAGCTCAGATTGCAAAAATCCTCTCAAAACTTCATCTCTTCGAATCTCATTACACAGTCATCAAACCTCAAATTTTCTTTCACCATTCAATCATACATGACCTAAGGAACATTTCCCACCCATCACCATGACCTGAAACAGCCTCAAAGAAAAACACGATTTCTGCCATATCAGAACTGAACACTTCAAAATAGCCCCTCTCAACTCCATTCAAGCTCTCCATTAGCTTCAGAAGGACCAAAGGAGCTGATTTGCACAAGAGGGAGGCCCTGGAAGCTCCAGTTTGAAGAACTTCAGTTCAGGTATCCATCAAGAACAAATTTTCCAGAACCTCTTTTTCTTGTTATAAATTGATTCTACATGTTATCCTGATCATCATGATGTGTTTAAAATTGAAAATGATTGAGAAATGAGTATGTATTGATGTTCTGAAATTTTGCCCGTGAAAAATGTTTGCTTCGATTTGCTTGATTCATGTAACTTAAATGTTGTTTGATGATTGATTTGTGTTGTATGATGTTAGAGGATCATTTATGGGCGGGTTTTGCGAGTTTTAGTGAGCTATAGAGGAAGTTAGGGTTGGGGCTGTCTGGAGAAGATGACCGGAGCTTATCTCCGGTCACTTGAAAGTCATTAGGGTTAATTAGGGTTTTGTTTTCCAGATTGATTGTGAGCCTTAGGATCTGTTTTTAATTAGCGAACGAGTGGCCCAGATTCATCACTTAACCCTAATTTTAATTAATTAAGTTAATTATAATTAATTAAATCAGAATGAACCACAACCATTAGATCACGCGCGTAAGCAAAGTTTAAATCTGATCCCTTAGATCCTCATACCTCAAGTCAAGCTAACTTGAAATCCTAGCCCTTGATCCATCTCCCACGCAATCCTGGCCTTTCCTTGTAATTACTTTTCATTTTTTTATTTTGTTTATTTCATTTTATTTCATATATTTATTTAAAATAGCAAATCATTTTGTAAAAATTTGATCTTTTGTATTTTGTCTTTAAATAATTTTCAGAAACTAAAAACATTTTTATTTTTAATTTTTTCATTAAAAATCTATTTTTAAATCATTTAATTGTATTATTTAATTAAATAATTCATTTTAATTAATTAAAAATACTTTTAGGTATTTAAAAATCACCAAAACAATCATGAAACATTCTTACATATTTAGAACAATTTACAAACTCATCTTACAAATTTATTTTAGGGTTTGATCATGGTTTGGAAATTAACCATGAATTAGGGTTTCCAAATTTCTTATTTTTCTAACCCTAACTTCAAAAATTCATTTTTGATCAACCAAAATGAGTTTCTGCATGGTTCTTTTTGCATTCTTTCATACTTTGCATGTAGTATCTAGAGTATTTAACTCATATTTTTGCGTTACATTTTCCATTTGTTTGGCATTTTTCATGAAGAAGTACCCAAAACCCTAGCCTAACTTAGAAAAACCATAACTTGACTTTGGTTTAGCTTCTGACTTCCATCTTTGGGGAGTGATCTTATGTGTGTTTAGGGTTCATTTGGTTGAAATTTCAATTTTTTATCATTTGTTTTGCTTCTGTTTTGATCATATGCATCTCATACTTTCTTAAAACCCTAATTTGTCATGTCCATTTGCATTCATCTTTGCATACCTTCATCATAAGAACTTGTCATGAAATATCATGTATTTGTATGTCATATTAGATACCTTAGGACATGTGTGAACATTGGTTGATCATTGTTGCATCCATTTGGTATATTTTGCATCCATTACTTCTTATGTGTATTCATGTGATTTCAAGTTTCTAACATGTTTTCCTTTGCATCTCATCTCTTGTATGATCATGCATGAACATTGTACATGTCTTTGCATCATTTCATAACACATTTTCATTATGTTTGCACTTCTGTTCTTGATCATTGCATCTTCATTTTCCTTATTTCTTTTTTGTTTCACATCTTATGCATTCATACTAACTTTTCAGGGGCTTCAGGTAAGTTGTTTAGGGTGTGGATTTGCCTCCACATCCAACCTCTTCTTGTCTCTCCATTTGCATCTTTATTTGTCTTTGAAGTAAGTTTGACTCACTTATGCTCTCTCTTGCTCCCTCTCTTTCTCTTAGGTTACTTAACTTCTTCAGGAAGTAAGTAACCTATTCTCCTTTCTCTTCTCTTTTCATCTGCTTCTTCTTCCTTGGTGGCCATCTGAAGATCTTCCTCTAAGCCTCACAGACCATAGGAATATCCAAGCATGATAAATTCAGGGTTGTGCATAGTCTCCCCTAGTTTTTACCTTTGAGTCTCCTTGAGTCTCTGCTTCTTATGTCATAATCAAGGCTAAACAGTTAAAGTTTTAAGACTCTGAATTAGGGTTATGCATGTATCCTTATCTTAGGATGGAGTGTATAAATTTAATACTTAGTGATAAACCTTTAAGTTATTTACACCTCCTAATAAAAACACCTAATAATCATTAAGACTTAAGCTTGTAACTTGGGCCTTATATTAGGGTTACATCTCTGCCTATTGGTTCAGAGGGACTAACCCTAGTGTTCAATGGACAAGTCCCCCTCAGGTTTAGTCTTACAAACATAAAATCCATTTCTTAATCCCACCTTTAATTAAAATCCACTTTAATAAAGGTTTGTTATATAATGATTTTAATCCCTGACCATGGATTAAGTTGAGGTATCTTCCTCATCTTAAGTGTTCTCATCTATTATCCTTTTCTTAGGATGGTGTAATGGGTTCACTAATCCCTGATTAGAGATTAAACTCATTACTTAACACAAAACAAAATCCAAAAACACTTAATAATCACAAGTAGGTTAATGATCTTAATCCTGCATCATTGGGGTAATTAAGTTGAGATTTTCATCTCATGCTTAAGTAGACTCATTATCCCTAATCAGGGGTGATATAATGAGATTACGACCCTTGATTAAGGCTTAAGCTCATTATCTTATGCAAAACACCAAAAACAATAAAAAAAATGAAAACACAAAATACAAATAATAAACGTCTCCTCCGGGATTCTTTTCTCATCACATTCACTCTGGAAACGAGAACTCGCCTCTTCCGTCTAATGCAAGACTGTTAGCACTCGAGCCAGACGAGTCATACACTTGAGCATAGGCAATCAAGCAGTTCACAAACAAATCATCTAAGTCTCTTTGAGTCGAACTACGGTGTTCTGACTTCCTCATTGCACGAGAGGATACGTAGGCATAACTTAACAATTATCAAACAAAAGTCTCTTTGTCTCCCCCCTCTCCTCCTCCCAGTTTCTCTTTCCTTAGCCTCAGTTTTGAGCACTCACTTTCTTTTTGCACTGACACTCTATACATCCTTTTCTCCCTAGCCTTTTTTACACTATTAGCACATACATTATCCCCTTTTAAACACAATCAGGTATGCGTGGATCCCGTCGAGTACGAAGGACGATCTGGGTGTTAATACCTTCCCAGGTCGTAACATACCCCCTTTCTCAGTCTATTTGGTTCACAACTATCTTATCCACCTCTTTCTAGGTCTATACAACATTACCTTTCCTTCGGGATAAAAATGCCTAGTTGGCGACTCTATTCAACCTCAACCTCCAACATCGCCGACGGTTCGCGTTTGCACCGGGATGAAAATCCAGGGAGCGATAGCTTGGCGACTCTGATGGGGATTTTGCAACCAGGGCTTCTGGATATTTTGTGGGTTTCTCCTAGCGCTTGTTTGTTTGTGTTTACTAGGGGTGTTATGTGTTATTTGTGTTTATGTTTTTTCTTTGATTATTGCTTCCTGTACAACTTTATTTATTGCATTCACTTTATCGCTTTCATTTATTGCTTTCTGCATTTCATTTATTATTATCATATCATTGTGCTAGATTTCTGGTTTGCTTTGGTGGGAGGGGTATTCCAGTGAGAAAGGTCCAACACAAAGGCCTGAGTGACACATAGGATTAGAATGGTTTTGTATTCTTTCCCATTCCATTTCGGTCTGGTGCGGGAATATGAAAACACGGTTCAGACATGGGTTTCCTTTTGAGAACTCTGTGCTACGGATTTCCTGTAGTGTTAGGGCTATCTGGGAAGCCTACTAAGTCTGCATGACGTTTTTTAGATGTCCTTCAGCATCTGAGGTGAATTAGAGGAGGATCCTTTATGATTAAGGTAAACATTGTACCTCCGGGTTAGAAGTGTTTACACTTCTCATAATAGATCCGAATCTGAGGATCCTTGTTCTAGAACAATACCTGTGAGTGGGTTGGGTTGTTTACAGGTTTGCAGGAACCCTTGACCTCAACATACCTTGCTACTGGAATTTGTTCTTAAGGTTGTACTGTTTTGGACTAGTTCTTTGAAACCCTGGATTATTGAGTCTTTATTTGAGTCCCCCACCCGGTTACTGGTTCCCAGACTTCCATTCGAAACTCTGAACACTCATGGATCCTGCCAGAGGCAACTGATAATCCAGCACATGATCACAAACCCTTTCATATCATAAGCATACATCATATTGCATCATTTAACATTTGTCTATTTGTTTTATAGGATATCCACTTTCACTCGGTTTGGTTTTGACTGTTCTTCTGCTCAGCTTGTCTTCTTCAACACATCTTCAACATGGATTCAACCAGGAAAAGCAACATCACCTACCACTTCTTTGAGTATCCTCTAGCATACATCAGGGAGATACAGGCCCTTATCACCCCTGATCATGTTCCCTTATTCAGAGAGCATTATGGTGGAATCATGGACATGATCATGGACCTGGATGCATCACAAAGGAACATGATTCACACATGTCTTCAGTTTTATGACCCTCCTCTATGTTGCTTCACTTTCCCAATTTTTCAGATAGGACCTTTGCTGGAAGAATACTCTATGCTATTGGGTGTCCCTATTAGAAGAGGAATTCCTTTCAACCCTGAAATGACCCCCCCCCCCCAAGAATGAAGACATAGCCAAAGCACTACATTTGGAGGCAAATATCCTTGATGAGAACATGACTTCCAAGGCTGGAATCCCAAGCCTTCATTTGGATTTCTTGATCACTCAGGCTACTCAGGCTACAAAGCATACTGAAATAGGGAATTGGGAAATTATGTGTGCTCTCCTGGATCTCAGCATTTATGGTATCATCTTGTTTGCAGACTAGCCTAAGTTTGTAAGCAAAAATGCCATCCACATCTTCATGCTAAAGAACCCGGTTCCCACCTTATTGGGAGACTTCTACTACTCAGTTCATCAGAGGAATGAGAAACAAAGAGGAAGATTGGTAAGGTGTTGTGCACCTCTCTTCTACAGTTGGTTGATGAAACATATTCCGAAGACGAATGCTTTCTTGAATCCACATCAGTCAAGGAATTGGGCTAAGAGGATGATTGCCCTTACTTCAGAAGAAATCAGATGGTGTACTCAGAATACCAAGGGCCGAGACATAATAACAAGTTGTGGGCAATACCCAAATGTGCCACTTATTGGAGTAAATGGTTGCATCAATTACAATCCTTTACTTTTCAAAAGACAGTTGGGGTATGCTTGATACATCCACCTAGGGAGTAGGACTTAGAAGAGTCTCTTTATTATGTTGTTCAGAACAACCATGCCACCGTCCGACAAGCAGCCTGGGCTTGGGACAATATACAGACTAAATGGACTGCTATTCTGGTGAAATGGAACACCATAGCCTCTGCTCAATACACTCAATGGTCATGCATCAGAGGACAGATTACCCGTATGTCATTCACCCTGGAAGATGTACCAGGGCCATCAGCAGTTGAGCCCACAACTACAGTTGTAAACACCCCAAATTTGCCCTCACCAATTCACACCATGGCTTATGATCATTTCATATGCATAAACTCAATCATAGCATCTCATACCACATTTTTGATTCACTGCATTGGTTCAAAGTCATCTGCATCTAGGGGTTGTGATCTGAGCAATCCAAGAGCTTCTTGAGCCACTCCAAAGGCCATAAATCACTTCAAAGGGGTCCATTTGTGTTCAAGTATCATATTATATCCTCTCAAAGTCAAGAATGTCAAAAAAATCACAAGAACTGGAAATGGTGTGGAGGCAGAGCCAGGTTTAACTGCCCAGATGACCTAAAATTAGGGTTTTGGTTTCAGAGGCCATAAATCCAAATTTTTTGGTCATTATTGTTTCTATTGGTCTCTATATGGTATAGGGAGTATGCATATCAATTTTCATGAAGAAATTCCATGGGGAAGTCATCTGATCAAGAGTTGACTTTTCAAGCAAGTCAGTGCAAAATCAGGGCATCTGAGGCCCCCAATGACCCAACCAAAGGGTGTTCTTCATCATTTTGATTGTATATGATCTTTATGTGATCATAGAAGATGTGGGAAGTTCACAAAATTGAAGAATCTCAAGTCTTTTGCAAAGTTGACTTTTTGGGCAAGTTTGACTTTTAATGAAACTGTCATTTTAGGCAACTTTTTCAACCTTTACTTTTTGATTCAAAAAATCTTCAAATGGAAAAACTTTGGTCATGAAAGTTGTAGAATGGATCATTCCCTTTTCAAAAAGTACAAGAACATGACCTAATTCATTTTGGATCAAAAGTTATGGCTTGTCAAAGTTGGCAAAAATCACTAAATTTCAAGTCATGCACCAAAGAGGCAAAGTTGCAAATTCATATGTCAAGGCAAATTGGGTTGTCAAGTTCACTTCTAAACTTCACAACATGATCATGCAAGACCTAAAAATCAGAATGGGCCAAGAAACTTCTCACTTTTGTGGCCTATGGATCAAGATTTTCTCATAAGAATCAAAAGCAAGGCAAGTTGCAAAACTCATCATAAGACACAACCCACTTGCTGGCTAGCCTGCTGAGCCACCCTAGGCTTCTCCCCTCATCATGCTGCGCAGGACACACCCTTTGTCCTTGGCTAGAAAGTAGCCCATACTTCTCTTACACCAACTTTGACATTTTGGCAAAAGGACCCATACCAATCAATAAAGCACACATCACATCTTCTGACCAATCCCAATTGTTTATACAAGCCAAAAGCAAGCCAAAGCAACTAGAACACAAGCCTGAAACACTCCAATACTCAGCACTCTCATTTTCACCTTCATTTTGCAAGAGCCTTCGAAACTCATCACACAGGCCACAAACACACAAACAAACTTCACCAATCAACTCAACACACCTTCCTGATCACAAAGCACCCTTCACAACAACCTGAAAGCCATTGAATCAAAAACACGATTCCCACCTGCCATTGAACAGAACTAAAGCAAACTCTCAAACCAGCCATTGCAAACTTCAAACAAACCTTGCAAGCTTCTTAGGAGGATCAGTGGAGTAGATTTGAGCCAAAGAAACAGCCTGAAAGCTCTGGAATCGAAAGCTCCATCTCAGGTATCATCCAAGAACATTTTTCCAGAACTTGTGTTTTGAGTTACAAATTGATTCTATGTAATGTGCTGATCATTTTAAGCTTTGAATCATTGAAAATGGTTGCGTGTGTGGAATGTATTTGATCTCTGAAATTTTTGTGTTGTTTTCCGTTTTGATTCGTGCCTCATGATTCAGTGGAAATGAATAGATTTTAGGGTGGGGTTTAGGTTTAGTGATGATTAATGTTTGATTCTGGAGAGTTTGGCACGTTTTCATGGCATATTGAGAGAGTTTGAAAGGTGAGATAGCCGGAGAAGACGACCGGAACAGTGTTCCGGTCGCCTGAGAGTGATTAGGGCAGGATTAGGGCTTAATCATTTAATTAGCGAATTTGAATCTCAGCCCTTGGATGTGGCGCCAAGTCTCTTCCCGCGCGTGTGAATTCAAACCATGGCCCTTGGATGTGTTGACTTTTCCCATTTTCAGTTTAATTCATTTTATTTTTCTTTTTAATTCATTTGTTTTCCCATATTTATTAAAAATAGCAAAACCTTTTTAAAAATTCTGAAAATTTTTGTATAAACTTTTATTTATTTTCAGAAACCAAAAACATTTTTATTTTTATTTTTTGCATTAAAAAATATTTTTAAATCATTTAAAAGTTTATTTTTAATTAATTAATGAGAATTAATTAATTAAAAATACTTTTAGGTATTTAAAAATCACCAAAAAATTCATGAAACCTTCATAATCATTTAGAAACATTGTCCAACCCTCAAACCAAATTTCTTTTTTGATCTTGATGACTTTTGAGAATTTTTCATGGAATTAAAATCATTTCAAGGCATTATTTTGATCCAAACTTCAAAAAATCATTTCTGCCTAACCAATGAGAGTTGGACTTTGATTCTTTTTGCATTGCATTTTGTTTAGCATGTAGTTTGTGAGATTAAGTTGGCATGATTTGATCTTTCATTTTCAATTTGTTTGGAATTTTTCTTGTTAAGGTACCCTAAAACCCTAGAAAACTTAGGAAATTCATAACCCTAATTAGGTTAAGAGTTAGAACCCTTCCTTTGGGCAGTGAGTTTGTATAGGATTAGGGTTACTTTGAGAGCATTTTCAATTTTTTATCTTGATGTTTGCTTCTGATTTTGGTTTTTGTTTGATGCATTGATCATAAACCCTAATTTTGGGCTTCCTTTTGCATCCATCTTGTATTTGCATTCATACCATGACTTTCCATTGCATTTTATGCATCCATTTGATTCATTAGACATATTAAGACATATTGAAAGCATGTTTGATCATTGCTTCATGTATTTGCCATGTTGTATGTCATTTGCATTTCATAACTTTTCATGTGTGTTCATGGTTCTAAACTTGCTCCATTTGCATCCATAAGTTTGTATGATCATCCCCATGCCTTGTTTCATGTTTGCATCATCTCATAACATCATTATCATCTCATATATGCTTCTGATTTTGGTTTGCATCATGCCATTCCATCTCATTTTGCATTGCATTGCATCTTTCTCACTAACTTTTCAGGTGGTAAGCAACTATGGGAAGTGAATTTGCCTTCACTTCTCACCATTTCTTTTCATCTCTTTCATGCATCCTTGCTGCATTTTGTTATGTGTTTGAGATTGAGCTTGCTCATTCTTCTTCTTCTTACTTTCTTCCTTCAAGTGACTTGACTTCTTAAAAGAAGCAAGTTACTTTGCTTCTCCTGATCCTTTCATCTGCTTCCTGGTGGTTCCATTGAAGATCTTTCTTGTTAACCTCACAAACCTTAGGAACAACCAAGCATGACAATGATTAGGGTTTTGATTAGTCTCCCCACTTAGCTTTTACCTTTGTGTCTCTTTGAGTCTTCTTTTCTCATCTCATAATCAGGGACTAAACCCTAAAGGCTCTAAGGCTTTGTGATTAAGCTTATGCCTGCATCCTTCTATTAGGATGGAGTGTATAACTTTAATCCTAAGTGTTAAACCCTTAATGTGTTTAAATCCTTTAATCAATTCACTTAATAATCATCAAGACATCAAGCTTGTAACTTGGGCCTTGCATTAGGGTTCTAATTCTTCCTTAACTGGTTAAGAAGGACTAACCCTGGTGTTAATGGACAAGTCTCCCTCAAGTTGTCTTACAAATCATAAAAATCACTTCTTCATCATATCATTAACTAAAATCCACTTAACCAAAGGCTTGTTTTGTCATGAGTTTAATCCCTAATCATGGATTAAGTTGAGGAGTCTTCCTCAGCTTAAACATTCTCATCTATTATCCTTCTATTAGGATGGTGTAATGAGTCTGTTTAATCCCTGATTACGGCTTAATCTCATTACTCAACACTAAACAAAAACCACAAAAACATCTAAATAATCACAAGTAGGTTAATGATCTTAATCCTACACCAAAGGTGATTAAGTGTGAGAAGCTGACTTCACACTTAAGGTACTCTCATTACCCCTAATCAGAGGGAAGATGTGATGAGTTTACTAAATCCATTGGTTTAGGCTTAAGCTCATTAACTTATGACAAACTTTCAAAAGCAATAAAAGACTGAAAATACAAAAACAAACAATAATCGTCTCCTCCGGGATTCTTTTCTCATCATCTTCATTCACAAACGAGAACTCGCTTCTTCCGTCTAATGCAAGACAATTAGCACCTGAGCCAGACAGGTCATACACTTGAGTATTGACAAGCAAGCAGTTCACAATTCAATTCATCTTTCAGTCTCTTTGGGTCGAACTACGGTGTTCTGACTTCCTCATTGCACGAGAGGATACGTAGGCATAACTTAACAGTTATCGAACAAAAGTCTCTGTATATTCCCCCTCCTTCCAGCTTTATTCTTTAAGCCTCATAGTCATGAGCATTTCACTCTTATCCTTACACTGACACTGTATATATCACACTTTACACTTCTTTTACACTGACACCTGTACATCCTTTTCCAGCTCTTTTACACACAGATTGCACTGACACTACCCCTTTAAAACACAAATCTTTTAAGCGTGGATCCCGTCGAGTACGGCGGACAATCTGGGTGCTAATACCTTCCCAGGTTGTAACCAACCCCCTTTCTCAGTCTCTCTGGTTCGCAACCGTCTTATCCATATCTTTCTAGGTCTATGCAGCATTACCTTTCCTCCGGGATAAAAATGCCTAGCTGGCGACTCTTTTCATTCCCGTGAGTTCACTCCTGTGTGTTCTCACATCCTCCTTTCGCCGACCGTTCGCGTCTGTACCCCATTTGACCCGGCTTCATTTGGTGGGAGCGACAGCTTGGCGACTCTGCTGGGGAGACCCTTATACTGTAACCAGGGCTTCTGGTTCTTTTTGTGGGTTCCTCCTAGCGCTTGATTGATTTGTGTTTACTGGGGTGTTATGTGCTATTTGTGTTCGTATATTTATTTTGTTTATTGCTTTATGTACAGTATTTTATTGCTTTCTTTATAGCCTTATACATATATCATACTGTCATACTGTGCTGGATGGATCTGTTTTTGTTGCTTTGGTGGGTGGGTGTTCTATTGAGAGTTGAGGTCCTATACCTGGGACCTGAGTGACACCTAGGCTAGAGTGGTTCATGTTCTTTTCCATTCCATTTCGGTCTGGTGCGGGAATATGAAACACGGTTCAGATGTGGGTTTCTTCTTGAGAACTCTGTGCTACAGATTTCCTGTAGTGCTAGGGCTATCTGGGAAGCTTGCTAAGTCTGGATGACCTTTAGTATTGACCTTCAGAAACTGAGGTGAATTAGAGGAGGATCTTTTATGGTTATTGTAAACACTGTACCTCCGGGTTAGAAGTGTTTACACTTCTCATAACTGATCCAAGTCTGAGGATCCTTGTTTTAGAACACTACCTGTGAGGGGGTTGGGCTGTTTACAGGTTTGCAGGAACCCATGACCTCAACATACCCTCATTACCAGTGTAGTCTTATGTTCTGATATGGTCTCTATGATCCTGGAGTTCTTCAACCTTTGGTTCTCGGTTACTATTTTGGGTTATTATGCAGATCTTGTGGTTACAGACACTCGATTCTTGGTCCGACATTCCAGATTCCAGGCAGTTTCCAGCTGTGATCCCATGTCTTTGCATCTTTTGCATCATCATATCGCATTTTGCATTTGCATCTGCATTGCATTTTCTTCTTCCAGAGAGCTCATCCTTCCTCTTTTGTCCATGACCAGCCAGTTGATTTCCCGGTACTCAGTTTGAACAAGTGTTAACTGTTGGAAGACGACAGTGTTTGAAGGAAGATTGAGCAGTGTCAAGAGGTAAAGGGTCAGATTGGAAGCCGTCAGTAGCTATGTCAGAGAACAATCGTCAGAATGTTGAGTTTCCACCTGGTTTCACTTCAATGACCAATCCTCTGTATGGTCTTTCTCCTGATGAGGATATTCCACAAGTGAACAATCTTGCTCAAGCTCAGCCTGTACAGACCCTGATCGTGAATCAGAATGTACCTGAACCATCTGCTGTCTGAGGTGGACCTTCATCTTCTTCTGATTCTACAGATTATCAGAGTTTTGCCTTCCCTATGCCGAACTTCCAAGGGGAAATCCCTCTTGTGAAAACCAAGGATCCACAAGTTATTGATCCTGCTGAAAGATTTCGTGTGTTGGACGAGCGACTCAAAGCCTTAGCGGATCCTGATGCCTTCGGTTTTGATGCTCTAACCCTGTGTTTGGTGCCTGGTCTTGTCATTCCTCCAGATTTCAAAACTCCGAAGTTTGAGAAATACACTGGTGTCAGTTGGCCGAAGCGTCATTTGGTGATGTTCTGTAGAAAAATGACTTCTTATGCCTGCAATGATAAGTTGATGATTCACTATTTTCAGGACAGTTTAAGTGGGGCATCTTTAAGTTGGTACATGGATTTGGAAAGCAGTCATATCCGATCTTGGAATGATTTATCCAGAGCTTTCGTAAAGCAATACCAGTACAATATGGACGTGGCGCCCAATCGCACGCACTTGCAGAGCCTGTCCCAGAGGAGTGGTGAATCTTTCAGAGAATATGCACAGCGATGGAGAGAATTGGCAGCCCAAGTGCAACCACCACTTTCCGACAGAGAATTAATTGACCTGTTCGTGGGCACCTTGCAGGGTCCAACTTGGAAAGAATGAGTAGCATTGGGATGACAAGCTTCTCTGATTTGATGATAGTTGGAGTACGCATTGAGAGCCTGCTCAAAAGTGGAAAGATCCAGGACTTTTCAAATATCCCAGCTAGTGAAGGTGAGTCTGTTGTTAGCTCCCAAGAGGAAGAATGGGATGACGTCAGTGCCGTCATGGCAAATATCGAATATTCTAGAACAACATCTTCTAAGAGATCATCTTTTCCTGAATCTGATTACTCTTACGGGCATTCGGCAATGCTCAGAACACCGTGTCAGAAACCCTGGGCTCCTCCTCGTCCAAATCTGCAATCTCATGGTCGAAGACCTCAGAATCAACTTCAGAGCCAGCCTAGGCCTCGTAACAATCTGGAAAGAAGGATTGCTCCTCTTCATCCAGTCCCCATGGCATACAGTGAACTCTTGCCGCATCTAGTTCAGAGCTCTTTGGTGGTTCCTAAGCCTCTCAAGCCATTACCAGGGTCGTACCCTCCAGGGTACAATCCTCATGAGCAGTGCGGGTATCATGGTGGATCAATGGGGCATTCAACTGAAGATTGCAAAGCTTTTCAAGCCAAAGTACAACAGTTGATCGACGAGGGCTACATCTCCTTTCCAGAAGGAAGCTTGGTTGTGCACGTCAACCTCTCGCCTGATTGAGTTCAAAGACTTCGAAGGAGCGTACCCTGATTTCTGTGGTCCAGACAAGGAGATGTCATCAGAGCTGATGATTACTGTATCCTTTTATCATTTGCATTGTAGTTTCTTTCCTGTTAGCAGCTACTTGTCTTTTAAGCAATGTTATTTTTGAATGGTAATGTTAATGTAGTGATCTTGCATTTTTGAATCAATTATGTCGCATTCGCTCATTTTTTCTTTCCTTGCATCAAAAACGAAAAATAAAAAAAATTTGCATCCATATACCTCCCATTTATTTCACTGTTGTTTAGCAGGTTTGAAGGAGGATGATGACAACTGAATACTCATAATTGTTGAAGGTATGCTTTCAGAGTAGAACCTGCTGACGATGTACAGACATTGTTTCAATTCCCAAACACCGGAGATATAAGGGAGATAGACCTTCGTCAACCCCTTTGAGCCTTGAAGCAGGAGTTTCTTTTCTGAACAAAAAACCCTCACATTCAACCCGGGGCAGGGTAGTTATCAGTTAATTTGACCGAGCGTTCAAATTTCCAAAGGAGTGTGCATCCGAGGATCCATTACCTTTATTCATTACACCTCAAGAGGTCAAGGGACGTGAAACCACAATGGTTATCCCTCACCAACAAAGGAATGAGGCAGTCAACCCTTTCAGCAAGTCATGACAAGCCAGTGTCACACGATTTGTTCAACAAAAATCAAAAGAAAAAAAAAAGAAATAAAGCCCGCTAAGTCGAAAAAATGTGTGAAAACATATGACTTAGGCAAAAGTTAGGGCATCCCGCTGGATTTCGAAATCGAAAAATTCAAAAAAAAAAAAGAGAACCAGTCCAGGCAAAAGTTAGGGAGTAAAAAAAATGAAAGAGAATCTTCCATGAGAACAAAGTCGTGTGACCAGACACAAAGTCAGAATGGGTGACTGTTACTCCAAGAAACCTCATTGGTGCGTAAACCATCAACGTCATTGGTTCCTCAATCATTACAAAACCCTTGTGAGAAGCGAGCGCTTAAGTCGAATTAGCTGAACATAGGACTGGAGAACATCAAAGAGAATGGGTGGGCACAAATAAACTTTGAGCCATAAATCCTTCTTTCTAAAACCGTGAACCAGACCACGTTATAACCCTTGAAAGTCCTAATTGAATCAGGTTCAATTCTGAAAGCATACCACGACAAGGTTGCGTAAACTGACTCCTAAAGGTTTCCTAATTCAACACTACGTTTGGACTAATCGTCCATTCGTCACACACTGTCACAGCATCAAAATAAATAAATTTTCAAAAACTTGCATGTGTACTGCATTAAAATTACCATTTGTAAATGAACAGTTTTAATTGCAAGTCAGCCTGTGTCATCAGGAAAGTTCCTACAAAAAGCAATCGCGAGGGAACTTGATTCAACAATGATGGCCAGAATCAAGAGCATCTTGTTAGCCTATGAATCAGGGGCATGTTATCCAGTGGCTTTGTCGACCAAGGAATCAGTCAGGGTAAAGCAAGTTCCCAAGCATCAGTTGATTGAGGAACATCATTCAAAGTCAGTTGTACAGAGTTGAATCTACCAAACAGGAGCAGGCCACCCTAATTTTCTGCTGACCAAAGATATATTCTTCCAATCCTCCGTCAGAATGGGTCAATTCGCTTCCACGCTCATACCGAGGCAGGACACTTCCAGAGATCACTAAGTGCAACTCTCCTCGAGAGAACATCCAAGTTTTCTATTCCAGAAATTGGATAATCAGCAACAGTCTGTTCAGAGACTCGCCCAACAGGGGCAAATTTTAGCTACACAGAGCAATTTGTATCAGTAATCTCAGAGTTCAAGATGAGTGTCGGGAAATCATGCTACCCACCGTCGCCTTTGTCACCCTTCTCATTAGAAGCCTTGTCACCTATGACTTTTTTCCCCATCCTTGGGAGTTTTTCTAGCTTTTCATAATCATTGCATAAATCATTTGCATACGTTATTCATGTCGCTTCGCTCGAGCATATAGAGCATATGCATCATATTTGCATTGGTCACAACCCCTCAAACATCAATCTCACATCCAGGGCCTCGTAACCCCAACTTCTTGACCGTTCAAAGTCCAGTTCTCGTCTGGAAAACCGTTTCAAAGTCCAGTTCTCGTCTGGCAAACCAATCCAAAGTCCAGTTCTCGTCTGGCAAAACTTTTCAAAGTCTAGTCCTCGTCTGGCAGACAAACCCAAAGTCCAGTTCTCGTCTGGCAAACCAGTTTCAAATACCAGTTCTCGTTTGGTAGGCGAATCTTTTAACCAGTTCTCGTCTGGTCACCTTTTTTATTTAACCTGTTGAACGCCAGTTCTCGTCTGGTAGTCATTCTTTTTCAGAGTCAATTCTCGTTTGATAATGAACCCAAGTAGTCAGTTCTCGTCTGACGAATTATTCTTTGCCCATCAGTTCTCGTCTGTTGGCCTACCTTTATTAAACCAGTTCTCGTCTGGTAATTCACCTTCAAAAGTCCAATTGCTGTGCAATCAAAAAATATATATCTATCAACCTGGCCCTAGCGCCCAACCATCCTTGTTTCATATCTTTGGTTATGAGCATACGTCTGCATTGTACATCATTTGCATTGCATCTTCATACCGCATGGTTTCTGTTTTAGCTCTGATGTGGGGCAAGAATCGTTTCAAGACGTAATCTGGGGCAGTTATCTCAAGACTTGTTGAATTTCTGCGAGAGTTTGAAGACACTGGGGCAATTCTGGATGCCAAGTCTTCTGTAAAATCCTCTGAAGACGATCTTTTTATGGATGATGCAGTATGGTATAATTGAGGAGTTAAGGGAATGTTTGTTCACTCAGGATGATCAGTAATGCTTTTGTTGAGCTCAGAAGTTTGAAGCACTGTGTTAATTCTCAGGGAATGTCTGGTATTTATTTTACCAGCAGGGCATTGGAAGTTTATTTCTTCCCCGAGCGTAAAGATCTTCTTTCAGCCGACAAGGTTTGTTCGTGAGGAGTTGGTTATTCTCATTCAGTCAAAGTCCAATTTTCATTGGCCTATCTTCCCAACACGGCTGTTATGCTATACTTGGGGCATATTTTGATTCTCCAGCAAAGTCTCTCCTCAGCAGAGCATTGCCAAATCTTTTCTCAACCATGCCAGAGGGTTGACACATCCCCAGCTGAGTTAGAGCAGACGATATCCCCAACAGAACTTCAAGGCTAATTGAATCGTTCTCGTCCCCAAGCGGACTTATCTGTCCACAGCGAAGTTTTCCCAACAGGAAGCTGAAGGCCTTGCTTCCCCACAAAGTTAGAATTATCAGAATTCCCTCCTTAGCAGGATTGTGTGATCAAGCATCTTCCCTAGCCAAGTCTAAAGATGATCTTTCCCCATAGAGTCATCGGGATTCTCATTTCCAAGGGATTTCCCCAGCAGAGCAAGAAGAAATTCTCCCCAGTGGAGTCAGAGCAGGATGATCAGATCCTCAGTAGATGTTCAAAGCAGTTAAACGAAGTATACCTCACGCAGAGTCGTCTTTCCTCCAGTGAAAACCTCTCCAACAAGCATCAGGTTGCCAACACTTCGTTCCCATCAGAGTTAAAAGCTTTCAACCCGTCAGCAGTATACAGAATGCTCCCCAGATTCCCCAGCGGAGAGTTAAAGCTAAAACAGTTGCCTTACACTCCCAAACATCAGTATATACTCCTTGTGGCACCCGTCCGTGTCATATCCCCAGCAGAAAGCCAAAGACATCCCCTTTGCACTCACAGATATATGTATACACTTTCTTGACATCCGTCCATGTCATTTTTCCCAGCACAGTAACCTAAACGCTTTGAATGTCAGATACTTGTTTATACTATACTTTTCTCCTTTTTGACATCCGTCCATGTCACTCCCTCCAGCAGATTGAACACTCAACTACACACCACTCATACTTATTTTACTTATACAGATACTCGTCCGTATCTTATATACACCATTTATATCCCTGCAGATTCAACACTAGTCCGTGTTCTTTGTTAACCAGTTGGTACTCGTTCGTATCATCATCTCAGAACATGTGTCAAGCGTTTGTTTCTACCTGATACTCGTCCGTATCATAGTCTTAAGGATGCTCGTCCGCGTCTTTAATCCATACACTGTGTCAAACACTCTTGTCTTCTTGAATATAGATACTCGTCTGTGTCTACTATTCCCCAGAAGAGTCCCCTCAGATTCAACACTCGTCCGTGTTCCTTGTTAGCCAGTTGATACTCGTCCGTATCATCATCTCCGAACACGTGTCAGTATTTGCTTCTACCCGATACTCATCCGTATCGTAGTCTTAGGGATGCTCGTCCGCATCTTTAATCTATACACAGCGTCCAAACACTTATACCTTTTATTTCCTGGATATAAACACTCGTTCGTGTTTACTATTCCCCTGTAGATCGCCAGCAAAGCAAAATTTCTTTGGTTATCTGACATTCTTCCTATGTCATGATAAACCTTGAGAGCAGCCGTCCCCTGCTAGGTGATCGTCCTTCACCTCTTGATGATCGTCCTTCATCATGCTCATCTGATGGTCGTCCCCATCGTTGACCTTTTCTATCCGACATTCGTCCTATGTCGTGATATTTAGCAGCCGTCCCCTGCTAGGTGATCGTCCTTCACCTCTTGATGATCGTCCTTCATCATGCTCGTCCGATGGCCGTCCCCATCGTTGACCTTTTATCCGGCATTCGTCCTATGTCGCGATATATTCGGCAGCCGTACCCTGCCAGGTGATCGTCCTTCACCTTTGATGACTGTCCCTCATCATTATTTCATTTATTCTTTAACCCGATGGTCGTCCCCGTCGTGGTCCCTTTTCCTTTTCCTGATGATCTTCCTTCATCAGTTTAGCCCGATGGCCGTCCCCATCGTTTATTTACATTACTTTATGAACTTGATGGTCGTCCCCATCATTTTTATTAATCCTCAGAGAATCTTACAGCTTTATATGGTGGCCGTCCCCATCATAATCCCTTTTATCCCCAGCGTGTCGGTCGTCCCCGTCATTGCTTTATTTCCCGCACTTTTCCCAGCATGTCGGCCGTCCCTGTCATTGCTCTTTCCCCAGCGGTCGTCCTCTGCTCGACGGACGTCCTCCGTCGCCCACACTTTAAATATACTTTATTTTCTTTTACAATCTATATCCCTTTTCTTCTTCATTTTGTGAGTGCAAATTTTGGACTGTCTTTGGTATTCAACCACAAGTTATCTTGTTTGCCTGTTAAGCCGTCGCTTACATCCTGCACAGCTAACTCATGTTTGAATAGGGGCAGCTGTAAACACCCCAAATTTTCCCTCACCCATTCACACCATGGCTTATGATCATTTCATATGCATAAAGTCAATCATAACATCTCATACCACATTTTTGATTCACTGCATTGGTTCAAAGTCATCTGCATCTAGGGTTTGTGATCTGAGCAATCCAAGAGCTTCTTGAGCCACTCCAAAGGCCATCAATCACTTAAAAGGGGTCCATTTGTGTTCAAGTATCATATTATATCCTCTCAAAGTCAAGAATGTCAAAAAAATCACAAGAACTGGAAATGGTGTGGAGGCAGAGCCAGGTTTAACTGCCCAGATGACCTAAAATTAGGGTTTTGGTTTCAGAGGCCATAACTCCAAATTTTTTGGTAATTCTTGTTTCTATTGGTCTCTATATAGTATAGGGAGTATGCATATCAATTTTCATGAAGAAATTCCATGGGGAAGTCATCTGATCAAGAGTTGACTTTTCAAGCAAGTCAGTGCAAAATCAGGGCATCTGAGGCCCCCAATGACCCAACCAAAGGGTGTTCTTCATCATTTTGATTGTATATGATCTTTATGTGATCATAGAAGATGTGGGAAGTTCACAAAATTGAAGAATCTCAAGTCTTTTGCAAAGTTGACTTTTTGGGCAAGTTTGACTTTTAATGAAACTGTCATTTTAGGCAACTTTTTCAACCTTTACTTTTTGATTCAAAAAAGCTTCAAATGGAAAAAATTTGGTCATGAAAGTTGTAGAATGGATCATTCCCTTTTCAAAAAGTACAAGAACATGACCTAATTCATTTTGGATCAAAAGTTATGGCTTGTCAAAGTTGGCAAAAATCACTAAATTTCAAGTCATGCACCAAAGAGGCAAAGTTGCAAATTCATATGTCAAGGCAAATTGGGTTGTCAAGTGCACTTCTAAACTTCACAACATGATCATGCAAGACCTAAAAATCAGAATGGGCCAAGAAACTTCTCACTTTTGTGGCCTATGGATCAAGATTTTCTCATAAGAATCAAAAGCAAGGCAAGTTGCAAAACTCATCATAAGACACAACCCACTTGTTGGCTAGCCTACTGAGCCACCCTAGGCTTCTCCCCTCATCATGCTGCGCAGGACACACCCTTTGTCCTTGGCTAGGAAGTAGCCCATACTTCTCTTACACCAACTTTGACATTTTGGCAAAAGGACCCATACCAATCAATAAAGCACACATCACATCTTCTGACCAATCCCAATTGTTTATACAAGCCAAAAGCAAGCCAAAGCAACTAGAACACAAGCCTGAAACACTCCAATACTCAGCACTCTCATTTTCACCTTCATTTTGCAAGAGCCTTCGAAACTCATCACACAGGCCACAAACACACAAACAAACTTCACCAATCAACTCAACACACCTTCCTGATCACAAAGCACCCTTCACAACAACCTGAAAGCCATTGAATCAAAAACACGATTCCCACCTGCCATTGAACAGAACTAAAGCAAACTCTCAAACCAGCCATTGCAAACTTCAAACAAACCTTGCAAGCTTCTTAGGAGGATCAGTGGAGTAGATTTGAGCCAAAGAAACAGCCTGAAAGCTCTGGAATCGAAAGCTCCATCTCAGGTATCATCCAAGAACATTTTTCCAGAACTTGTGTTTTGAGTTACAAATTGATTCTATGTAATGTGCTGATCATTTTAAGCTTTGAATCATTGAAAATGGTTGCGTGTGTGGAATGTATTTGATCTCTGAAATTTTTGTGCTGTTTTCCGTTTTGATTCGTGCCTCATGATTCAGTGGAAATGAATAGATTTTAGGGTGGGGTTTAGGTTTAGTGATGATTAATGTTTGATTCTGGAGAGTTTGGCACGTTTTCATGGCATATTGAGAGAGTTTGAAAGGTGAGATAGCCGGAGAAGACGACCGAAACAGTGTTCCGGTCGCCTGAGAGTGATTAGGGCAGGATTAGGGCTTAATCATTTAATTAGCGAATTTGAATCTCAGCCCTTGGATGTGGCGCCAAGTCTCTTCCCGCGCGTGTGAATTCAAACCATGGCCCTTGGATGTGTTGACTTTTCCCATTTTCAGTTTAATTCATTTTATTTTTCTTTTTAATTCATTTGTTTTCCCATATTTATTAAAAATAGCAAAACCTTTTTAAAAATTCTGAAAATTTTTGTATAAACTTTTATTTATTTTCAGAAACCAAAAACATTTTTATTTTTATTTTTTGCATTAAAAAATATTTTTAAATCATTTAAAAGTTTATTTTTAATTAATTAATGAGAATTAATTAATTAAAAATACTTTTAGGTATTTAAAAATCACCAAAAAATTCATGAAACCTTCATAATCATTTAGAAACATTGTCCAACCCTCAAACCAAATTTCTTTTTTGATCTTGATGACTTTTGAGAATTTTTCATGGAATTAAAATCATTTCAAGGCATTATTTTGATCCAAACTTCAAAAAATCATTTCTGACTAACCAATGAGAGTTGGACTTTGATTATTTTTGCATTGCATTTTGTTTAGCATGTAGTTTGTGAGATTAAGTTGGCATGATTTGTTCTTTAATTTTCAATTTGTTTGGAATTTTTCTTGTTAAGGTACCCTAAAACCCTAGAAAACTTAGGAAATTCATAACCCTAATTAGGTTAAGAGTTAGAACCCCTCCTTTGGGCAGTGAGTTTGTATAGGATTAGGGTTACTTTGAGAGCATTTTCAATTTTTTATCTTGATGTTTGCTTCTGATTTTGGTTTTTGTTTGATGCATTGATCATAAACCCTAATTTTGGGCTTCCTTTTGCATCCATCTTGTATTTGCATTCATACCATGACTTTCCATTGCATTTTATGCATCCATTTGATTCATTAGACATCTTAAGACATATTGAAAGCATGTTTGATCATTGCTTCATGTATTTGCCATGTTGTATGTCATTTGCATTTCATAACTTTTCATGTGTGTTCATGGTTCTAAACTTGCTCCATTTGCATCCATAAGTTTGTATGATCATCCCCATGCCTTGTTTCATGTTTGCATCATCTCATAACATCATTATCATCTCATATATGCTTCTGATTTTGGTTTGCATCATGCCATTCCATCTCATTTTGCATTGCATTGCATCTTTCTCACTAACTTTTCAGGTGGTAAGCAACTATGGGAAGTGAATTTGCCTTCACTTCTCACCATTTCTTTTCATCTCTTTCATGCATCCTTGCTGCATTTTGTTATGTGTTTGAGATTGAGCTTGCTCATTCTTCTTCTTCTTACTTTCTTCCTTCAAGTGACTTGACTTCTTAAAAGAAGCAAGTTACTTTGCTTCTCCTGATCCTTTCATCTGCTTCCTGGTGGTTCCATTGAAGATCTTTCTTGTTAACCTCACAAACCTTAGGAACAACCAAGCATGACAATGATTAGGGTTTTGATTAGTCTCCCCACTTAGCTTTTACCTTTGTGTCTCTTTGAGTCTTCTTTTCTCATCTCATAATCAGGGACTAAACCCTAAAGGCTCTAAGGCTTTGTGATTAAGCTTATGCCTGCATCCTTCTATTAGGATGGAGTGTATAACTTTAATCCTAAGTGTTAAACCCTTAATGTGTTTAAATCCTTTAATCAATTCACTTAATAATCATCAAGACATCAAGCTTGTAACTTGGGCCTTGCATTAGGGTTCTAATTCTTCCTTAACTGGTTAAGAAGGACTAACCCTAGTGTTAATGGACAAGTCTCCCTCAAGTTGTCTTACAAATCATAAAAATCACTTCTTCATCATATCATTAACTAAAATCCACTTAACCAAAGGCTTGTTTTGTCATGAGTTTAATCCCTAATCATGGATTAAGTTGAGGAGTCTTCCTCAGCTTAAACATTCTCATCTATTATCCTTCTATTAAGATGGTGTAATGAGTCTGTTTAATCCCTGATTACGGCTTAATATCATTACTCAATACTAAACAAAAACCACAAAACATCTAAATAATCACAAGTAGGTTAATGATCTTAATCCTACACCAAAGGTGATTAAGTGTGAGAAGCTGACTTCACACTTAAGGTACTCTCATTACCCCTAATCAGAGGGAAGATGTGATGAGTTTACTAAATCCATTGGTTTAGGCTTAAGCTCATTAACTTATGACAAACTTTCAAAAGCAATAAAAGACTGAAAATACAAAAACAAACAATAATCGTCTCCTCCGGGATTCTTTTCTCATCATCTTCATTCACAAACGAGAACTCGCTTCTTCCGTCTAATGCAAGACAATTAGCACCTGAGCCAGACAGGTCATACACTTGAGCATTGACAAGCAAGCAGTTCACAAGTCAATTCATCTTTCAGTCTCTTTGGGTCGAACTACGGTGTTCTGACTTCCTCATTGCACGAGAGGATACGTAGGCATAACTTAACAGTTATCGAACAAAAGTCTCTGTATATTCCCCCTCCTTCCAGCTTTATTCTTTAAGCCTCATAGTCATGAGCATTTCACTCTTATCCTTACACTGACACTGTATATATCACACTTTACACTTCTTTTACACTGACACCTGTACATCCTTTTCCAGCTCTTTTACACACAGATTGCACTGACACTACCCCTTTAAAACACAAATCTTTTAAGCGTGGATCCCGTCGAGTACGGCGGACAATCTGGGTGCTAATACCTTCCCAGGTTGTAACCAACCCCCTTTCTCAGTCTCTCTGGTTCGCAACCGTCTTATCCATATCTTTCTAGGTCTATGCAGCATTACCTTTCCTCCGGGATAAAAATGCCTAGCTGGCGACTCTTTTCATTCCCGTGAGTTCACTCCTGTGTGTTCTCACATCCTCCTTTTGTCGACCGTTCGCGTCTGTACCCCATTTGACCCGGCTTCATTTGGTGGGAGCGACAACAGTAAACCTTGAAAGTTTGAAAAGTTAAAGGAAAGAAACACCCAACTGGTTGAAGCTTTGAAGAAGACCCTTTGGGAAAGGAATGATGGTCATCTAGACATTGAGAGGTTAAAGAAGATACGCATCGAGCATGTAACCAAAATTGAGAAGATTGAAGACTTCATCAGGAAATCCCGAGCAGGAGAACTCGTGTTGAAGAATGCATGTAAAGAAGCAAAGATTCAAAGGGCAAAATCTGAGCATTATCTGGAGGAGAGTCAGGATAACTGAGGCTCATCTGAAAGAAGACCAGAATATGCAGGCCAAGATAGAGCAGTTAGAGTCTAATGAGAAAAGAAGCCAAGAAGCACTGCTAGCAGCTCAGAAGGAGATCTCAGGATTAAAACTCCAGGCGGGGTTAAAGAGATCCAAAGAACAAGATAAGTATCAGAAGATGACAAATGCCATTGCAACCAGAAACCTTCTCATCAGAACCATTACAGAGCACCCAGTTGGACCGGTAACCGATGCTCTCCTGAAGGAAGTCAAGGAGGATGCTTTTGGACTAGATGTCTGATTTTCTTTACTTGTGTCTATTTGATTGTACTTTAGCTCACCATGGTGATTTTGTCTATAGTATTCTTGAATTTGATTGTATTTTGATTCGCCATGGGAGTTTGTTTGGTTATAATTCATGAACTATTTGTATTTTGGAATTACCACTTGTATGTTTATGGTCATGGATTGGATTTTCTTATGGACTTTGTTTGCTTCAAACATCTTTATCCCCTCCAAGTGGTCTGGAAGGTCAAAACCAAGAACCAAACCGGATACCCTCTGAAGACAAATAGACATATTGCATTGCACGCTAATATCATATCCTTTGTTTTGTAGGTGTTTTGTTGTTGTTTTCTCACTTTGTTGGGTGTTTCAGGAAATATTGCTCGCATGAGGGTCTTTCCCGTTAATCGCATCCACAAATATCCAAATCGACACAACCTTCCGAGTCTACAAATGGATCAGCTACAGCAGGAGCTGACAGATGTGAGGACTCATATGACTGATGTGAGGACAGAAGTGAGGACTCATATGAATCAATTCATGGCTGTGATGATTGGACTGATACAGACCCATGAAAGATTGAGGGAGTTAGTCGAGCGACAAACTCCATAAGATAACCACGCAGGCACTGGAGGTACAAGTAACAATGCGCACGAGCAGCCGCGAACGACTCCGGTAGTGTTTGGACCTGACAACAACCCTGAAGTTAATATCCTTGGGAATGGCCAAAGGAACACTGGAGATCGTATTCTGCAGGAAGATCCTCAAGATGAGCAGTTTACAGTGTTAGGGCAGATGAAGCTTATGACCGTCGTCTGGACGAGATATCTGAGAACCTAAGATCCTGGGAATCCCAGAACTCCTTGGGATTTGATGTGATGGACATGGGCCTAGTTGAGGGAGTGAGGATTCCTCACAAGTTCAAACCTCTATGCTTTGAAAAGTATAATGGTACCTCTTGTCCTCGTACCCATTTGCAATCTTTTCTGGGAAGACTGAAAGCATGTACCATGGATGAGAAACCATGGATGTTTTACTTCGAAGATAGTTTAACAGGGGCATCCAGAGAGTGGTATTCACACCTATCAAGGGATACTGTCAGGAACTGGAAAGACTTAGATGAGGCTTTTATACTCCAATATCAGTACAACCTGGATATGGCACCCAATAGGACCCTCTTGATGGGTATGTCTCAGTCCTCGCGAGAAAGTTTCCTCGAATACGCTCAAAGGTGGAGACAACTCGTTGCCGCTGTCCAGCCACCTATGTCTAAAAAGGAAATGGCTGATATGTTTATGAATACTTTGCAAGGGACCTACATTGATAGACTTGTTGCCTTCTCTTCTACCAGTTTTGCTGATGTGGTTATAGCAGGCGAGAGAATCGAAAGCCTATTGAAGATGGGTCCACTGAAACAACACTGCATATACAAACTCTTGACTTGACAGTCTCAAACGAATCCTGTCTCGATTTACTGAACAAAATATATTATTTTGATTTTTCTGAATATGACTAGTGAACTGAAACAAAATGGTATACATGTATGACAAATTTTGGGTATGACACCACCTCACCAGTCTGGAGATGGTAGGCGTGGACGAACATGTGGCCTAGGCCACTAGTAGCAGACATTCCAGGTTCTATCTTCCTTTCTTACCTTATGTCGTTGTATTGGGGACAATGCTTGATTTAAGTGTGGAGAATGAAGCTTTACCACTTTTATTTAATATTTTCTAGGTAGATTTAATTATTATGTTTATTTCCTTTGTCTAGCATTAATCGAGTCAAATTCATGTGATGTCAAGTCTTTATGCATCGTTTCCACTATTTATTTGATTCTCCCAGTTTCTTGAGCCATAAAAAAAATTAAAACTTTTGGTTTGATGCATGACACGACACTTTAAGAGTATATTCGTTGTTTTGCACTTTAGGTTGTGTTAGAGAGACTTAGGAAAGTGTTGATAATATTGGTATCGTACTAACACCATAAGCTCCCTAAACATGCGATATCAATTTCAATAACCATTATGACGAGACATTGATTTATGAGTTGTTTTTAAAGTAGCCTCTTGATTAGTTTATACTAGTAGTCAACACCATCCTAAGGCACAAACTAAGTAATAAACGAATGCAAATATGTATTTGATCTTAAAGAGTGAATTAAATGAATTAAAGAGCGAATAAAAGATGTGTTCCTTCTAAGTTAGGTGGTCCTCACCCGACCATTTACCCCAACAGACCAGGCTCTTGAAATTCGAAAGAAAAAGAAAAAGAAAAAGTGTGGAAAAATTTGAAAATTAGATTATTGAACACTAACAGGTTTACTTACCATGTGTGTATGGGGATAACGAGCTTAATGTGATTGCGTGAGAATGAAAAAATAGTTGAAAGAGAATAGGCCGAGTTATAATAGAATGATTCGGATTGGTTTGCATAGGGTGGGAGTTTTGATCACATTTTGTGATTTCGTGTAATTACAATACCATTGGTATTGACATTTAGTACCTATCTTTCTAACGAAAGCCTCACAACCATGTATCATTTGAGTTTTGTCACATTTTTGTTTCGAACACGTGCTTAGTATGATTACCATATTGGTTATTTGCTTTAGGATAAGCAAAGGTTCAAGTGTGAGGGAGTTTGATAACACAGAATTATATCGTATATTTGGCTTGACTTGCATGGATTTTAGTTGCGTTTTCTTTGATTTATGTCTTGTTATGCCGATATTATTGTCTCTTTCAGGTACCTCGAGTAGAAATGGCTACAAAGGAGAATTGAGTAAAAAAGGAAAAGAAGTAAAAATATATAAAGTGCTAGAGGGTGGCGCCTGCCACACACTTGAAGGCCTGTCACACACCTAAAGGGTGGCGCCTGCCACATCAAACAAAAAGAAAAGAAAGTGACGCTTGCCCCTATAGGTGGCACCTGTCACAAAATCAAGCCATTTTCTCCTATATTCTCTCCACACCCGTTTTTCTCGTTCAACCCAACCATCCAAGTTTTACGCCAACGATCATACTTTCAAGGGAAAGGAGTTAAGTATAAAAGCGGAAGTTCGTCTTTAGTTTAAGGGTCAAAGAGAATTTTAAGCAAATAGTTTTACTTGTAAAAGTGATAGCTCTTCCACATTGGGGGACTATTGCAACTCTAGTTTTAGGCTTTGTTTCTTTTATTTCAATTTTGTATCTGATTGTCAAGCATGCCGACATTTTCTGAATTCAAGTTTCAACAGTATTTCCAGTTTTTATTTTAATTCCAGGTTCCATTTTAATTGCTTATTTTTACTGTTTATTTTTTCAACTTAGAATAAATTAATTGTTGAATCATGCCTTACCTCACGTTTAATTTTTGTAATAGCATGTTTATGTTCAAAACCATGTCTGGCCAAATCCATTGGTATTGGTATGTGATCGTACCTGGAGATCAGGATCCGATACGGCTGGACTCGAGAGCGGGCTGAAATGGTGGTTGAGAAAAAAAGGGTGTACCTGCAATGCACTCCGATGCTAAAGTAAGTATCTGAGCAAGGAGCGAGCAAGTACTAATATCAGGGTTGAGAATTGAATACCTGACCCTCTCAAATGAGAGGGTTTATATAGAGGACTAGCTAGAAGACCATTGGTTCGTTTTATGAGGTGTGGATCGAGAGGTCCGTGAAGATAGGAAACGGTCGATATTAACCGTTAGAGGGTCTCCTTATGATCGGATCATTATCGGTCGACTAAGGGATCACTTTTCATGAGTATGCTCGACGTCGAGCAAGGTAAATGGATCAGCCTTTCTGGCCCAATCAGAAGAATTGGGCCGGGTCGGAACAGGAGCCCCCCAAGTCATTGTTCGTGCTGGTGGGCAGTGACTTAAAAGCAATATTGTGCTCGGCGGGGTGAGATGTCATGGTCGAGGAACTTCGCCATCGGTTGTCCGGGCAAACAATACGTCGCTCGGTAGAGGAATGTGAAACGAAAAGCTGGAATATCTGGATATTCGCGCCTATTAATGATTTGACGGCTAGTCTAGGGGCTAGCGCATAGGGGCTAGTGCATAGGGGTCACGCGCGTGCGCACGTGTCTTCTTTCCCATAAATAGGATTTCCAGGGCCCATTTTGACCTTTTCGTTTCATCTTCTCTCTCAAGACTCAGCCCGTTCAGCCGTCGTTGCCTCAGCCGTCGACCACCGCCGTTTCTCGCCGACCACCCTTCGCAGAAGCTCACTCTCTTCCATAATGTCTTCTCAAGCTCAAGGTACCGTTCCTTTTCCTTTCTTTTAGTGTATATAGCGTAAGTTTTGTAGAATGCATGCGGTTTAGGACGATTTTACCGGTAGTTTTAGGGTTTTAGGATTAGTAAGCCTTGAAGTTCCTGCCACCGTAGCTGGTCGGCTGTGAACCCTAACTTTAGGGTCGACGGAGGTTCTGGTCGACTCAGACTTTAGATTTTTGTATAGGTTTTTGTTATTTATACTGTTGGGCGTTCAGCTGTTGCCTCGAGCAATGCTTAGCCAGGGCCATAGCTCGGAACACAATTTCTGAGCTGAGGCGCGCCCTTTCACTTGTCGAGCGGTGGAAGGGTGGATTTGATATTCTTAATCGAATTCACTGACGCCTTTCCTCTGCTTTTCAGGTGAAAATTCGTTCGGGAATCCGCTGGACGTGCTTTCCGAGGATACATCCTCGGAAACTACGGAATCGTCTGCGTCCATACCCTCGAACTCAGGAAACTCCTCAGATAATTCGGATACAAGTACCACGGGGCAGTCGACGGAATCGCCTCAGTGTCCTGCCCAGTCGAGGGTCTCGCCCGAAGAGTGGGTGATGGAAGATTTGCTGGATAAAGTGTCTTCCTTCTCAAGACCTCGCTCGGAGCCGCTGCCTGTTGTTGGGAACCCTGCTGACTGGGTCGTGACTTTCCCGGGAAACGACGACCGCATCTTCTCAGACTTTCGTGGTCGGGCATTTTCCATGTATGAGTATGCCACGTCGGTTCTGGGGGTGACGCTTCCCTTCAGCGACTTCGTGGGTGCCGTGCTCGGGCACCTCTGCATAGCTCCTTCCCAGCAGCACCCCAACTCATACGCATTCCTGAGGGCGTTTGAGATGACGTGCTCTTTTCTCGGCGTATGGGCCACACTTCCTCTCTTCTTCCGTCTCTTTTCTTTACAGCGCCAGGTCGGGCGGGGAACCGACCGGAAGGGGTTCATATCTTTCAAGCAGTGGACCAAGATCTTCAAGGCCTATTCAGAATCCATCCGGGCTTTCAAGAGCGACTACTTCTTGGTAAAACCTGCGAGTGATGCAGCCGTGAGGGCTATGAGTTTTCTCGGAATTGATACTGATGAGAACGATGAACCCAGGCTGGACGACCAAGGTGAAGTGATTCCGAGGAGATTATGGATGTTTCCCTTCTCTTGGAGTCATGTGCACTATGAGCGACCAGTGGGAGAGTTTGTCCAGGTGGGGGACAGCTTGAATGAAGATGACGCGGCCAGCTTTGAAGCCTTTAGAAAATTGATAGCTTCTTTTACTCCGACCCCGTTATTGGACGGGGAAGGGAAGGTTATGATCGATCAAGATGGGGGGAAGCTTTGGAGCGTCCCCTGATCAGTGTTACTGACCTGCTGGCTTGTAATAACGGGCAGGAGATAGCTGACTTTTTTGGTATCTCTTTGTTTATGCTCGTTAAGTTTTTGATTTGACTTTATTGCTCGTAGTTAATTTTGGTTTTGTTCTTCTTTTCAGGTTCTTTGACAAATCGTCGGGACAAGATTCACGAGCGCTTGGTCCAGCAGCAGCGGAAGCGGTCGAGGGTCGTGCAGACCAGACTGACTGAAGCGAGCGGTTCAGGCTCGGGTCCTTTGGTCCAGGGCTCTCCAGGGGTCTCTACCGGCTCTTTGATGAAGAAACATAAAGCAACGGCTACCGTGGACCTGACGGCCGGTGCTCCTCTGAAACCAAGGCATGGGATACCCCCGTGTTTCGTCGTTCGGAACTTTTTCGAGGGGAATACGATGGATGTGGACCGGGCGGACTCTCTGTTCCTGGAGGGGATGGATCGTCCTGCTCGGCGGCTTTCTTTGGCCCAGGACGCGAGCGCGGTGATGCGAGTCCTGACCATGGCTTGGATGACGGTCGAGGGGTCTCCTGTGCTGGAGCGGGAGAACAACAAACTCAAGGAGCAGTTGGCTGCTTCCGAGGCCAAGCTGGTGGCGTCCACGGAGGAGGTAAAGAAGGTTACCACTGAATCGGCTGAGCGAGCAACAGTCATCGCCAAACTAGAAGTCGACAAGAGGAGGTTGATCGACCAGAACAAAAAATTAAAAGATGCCTTCTGCCCCAAGGAGGATGAGGACGAGGACACCAAACATTTGATGATGAGGGCTCATTTTCTCGCTCGGATCGACCAAGATATGGAAGATCTGAACGCGTCTACCGAGTTCGGTTTCCAGAATGCGGTGGACCAAGTAAAAGCTCTCCATCCTGACCTAGCCTTGGATGTTGACCGGATGAATTACTTGTACAAGGTGGTGTATGGTCAGATTGTGGTTCCTGCCGACTTGGTGGTGGCCGACTCCCAGCCGGGGACGATTGCCCAGCCCGATCAGCCAGTGGAGCAGCCGAGCCAGGAGGAAGCCCGTGCAGAGGAAGACCGCCCGGTGGGTGAAGAGAATTAATTTATGGCCTGCGTGCCTTGTAATTTTATAATGTATTTTGTTTTGGGGGGCGTGGCCCCCTTTATTTGTAATTCCGAACAAGTCGGCCTTTTGGTGCCGCATTTATTTTGAATGTCAAGTGTTTGGCCCTGAGGGTCGGTTGCATATATTGTTCGTGATAATGCGTCCGTCGGAGGACATAGTTTATTTTATTTTTACTAAGTGTTTGGTGCTCGTATTTGCATTGGCTAGAAGCAATTGGATAGATACGGGGGGGTATGGATGACCTGTTGGTTAGGGGAACCAATCAGTGTTGGAGGGTTTTACCCTTGATCGGTGCTCGAGCCAAGATAAGGGCTCGGACTCCGTGGCGTGAACGTCCCATCGCGAGCTGGGGTTCTGCCTGGTCGTGGTACTTAGGCGACGTCGGACTCGTTTGAGTATCCGTCCGTGCAACAAGTTTTTCTTTTGCTCGAAAAGAAATCTTGTTTGAATTGTGATTTTTGGGCTGTCGCGCTTGTACCTAGGCGCGCAGTTTTTCTTTAGTCTCTCTCTTTCTTCGCTTGGTAGTTGAGCGAGGTGACTGATTTAACTATAATATTGTTTAAGTTTTTCGGCGTTCCAAGGCCGAGCGAGTTCTTCCCCGTGTAGGTTTTCTAAGTAATAAGCATCGTTCTCGGTTCTTGCTCGAACGCGATATGGGCCTTCCCAGTTGGGCGTTAATTTTCCCTCGCGGGGATCCCTGTGGTTTCTTCTAAGGACGAGGCTGCCTACTTCGAACGTCCGCCTGATGACCTTGGAATCATACCGAGCGGCTATCTTTTGTTTGAGAATGGTTTCTCGAAGAGCGGCTTCTGATCGAATTTCTTCGACCATGTCGAGCTCATCTCTTAAAGCTTCATTATTGACGTCTTGTTCCATGGGGAATTCCGTGCGTCTTGAACGGACATGCATTTCTATTGGAATTACTGCTTCGGTCCCATATGCTAATCGAAACGGGGACTCTCCGGTCGTTGAATGGGGAGTGGTTCTATATGCCCATAATACGCTATGTAGTTCCTCGACCCAGTGTTTTTTATGCTCGTCTAACCTTCGTTTCAGGCCTCTCAGGATTACCCTGTTTGCGGCCTCGGCTTGCCCGTTAGTTTGAGGGTGTTCGACTGAAGCGAAGTGTTGTTTTGTCCCCATTGACGCAACGAATTCTTTGAAATGTTTATCCGTGAATTGAGTCCCGTTGTCGGTCACAATAGCGAGGGGCACTCCAAACCGGGCGAGGATGTTTCTTTTGAAAAATCGAAGTATATTGAGTGCGGTAATTTTGGCCAGGGCCTCAGCTTCTATCCATTTGGTAAAATAGTCGACGCCTACAATTAAGTATTTGTTCTGACCAGACCCAACGACGAAGGGTCCTAGAATGTCCATTCCCCACCATGCGAACGGCCAGGGGGATGATAATGATTTTAGCTCGGATGGGGGTGCTATGTGCACGTCTCCATGTCGTTGGCACCTGTCGCATCTTCTTACATGCTCCCTTGCGTCGTGCTGGAGGGTAGGTCAGTAGTATCCTGCCCTCAAAATTTTCCGGGCTAGCGAACGACCGCCAGGGTGCTGCGCATTGATTCCTTCGTGGACTTCCCTGAGTACGTGTGGAATGTTTTCCTCCTCTACGCACCTGAGGAGGGGTGTAGAGAATCCTCGACGGTACATACGTCCTCCTACTAGAGAGTATGAGCATGCCCTTCGTCGTATAACACTGGCCTCTTTTGAGTCGGTTGGTAAGTCTCCTTTGGTCAGATAGTTGAACACTGGGGTCATCCAGCAACCCGTGTCGCCCACGACGTTAACGTGTACGCAGGCTGATGAGTGCCCGATACTTGGTTGGGGGAGAAGTTTTTGTATGACGGATTTGTTGTTTCCTTTCCTTTTAGTGCTCGCCAGTTTGGATAGGATATCTGCGCGGGTGTTGCTTTCCCGTGGAACGTGTTTGACTTCCACACTCTTAAAATGCTTTATTTCGTCTTTTACGAGGGCTAGATATTCGGCCATGCTGTCACTTCTGGCCTGGAAATCCCCTCGGACTTGGCTCGCAACCAATTGGGAATCCGTGCAAATTGTGATCTCTTCTGCTTCTAGGTCGGTCGCGAGCCGTATGCCGGCCAGGAAGGCTTCATACTCCGCTCCGCTTGGTTGTTAGAAGTGGGGAAAGATAAAGTCAAGGATACTTCGATGACGTTCCCTTCTTCGTTCTCCAGAATGATACCGGCCCCACTGCCCGTTGGGCCGGATGCACCGTCCACGAAAATAACCCACTTGGACGAAGCTTGCGGGTCTTGCCCGGTGAAGGCAAGTTCAGCCACGAAGTCGGCCAGCGCTTGAGCTTTGAGGGCCTGTCTTCCTTCGAATTTGATGTCGAACTCAGATAGTTCGAGTGACCATTTTAACATTCGGCCGGCCATGTCTGGTCGACCGAGCAACTGTCTTATGGGTTGATCGGTCCTTACTATGATGGTGTGAGCCAGGAAGTAATGGCGCAGTCTTCTTGCCGCGAGAAGGAGGGCCAATGCGACCTTTTCTATCTGAAGGTACCGGACTTCTGGGCCGTGGAGAGCTTTGCTCGTGAAATACACGGGCTTTTGCCCATCGGGTCGTTCGCGCACGAGGGCCGCGCTCACCGCTTCGTTTGCGACCGCGAGGTAGAGATATAGAGTCTCTCCCTCTTCCGGTCTGGATAAGACTGGGGGTTCACTTAATGCCTTTTTCAAGTGGGATAGTGCTAATTCACATTCTGCCGTCCATTCGAAAGTTGCTTCCTTACGGAGGAGCTTGTAAAAGGGGAGAGCGTGTTGAGCCGATTTTGCTACAAATCGAGCAAGGGAAGTAATGGCCCCGTTTAGTGTTTGTATGGACTTCTTGGTCATGGGGGTCGGGAACTCCGCGAACGCTCGACACTTATCGGGATTTGCCTCGATGCCCCGCTCAGTCAAATAGAATCCGAGGAATTTTCCCGCTCGGACGCCAAAGGTGTACTTCTCAGGGTTGAAGCGCATTTTGCACTTTCGTGCTTGGTAGAACACTTTTCGTAAATGGGACGCATGGTCCGTTTCTCGTTGAGATTTGACGATCATGTCGTCCATGTATACTTCGAGCATGTCTCCGATTTCGGTTCGGAAAACTTTATTCATCATGCGCTGATACGTTGCTCCTGCATTTTTTAGACCGAAGGGCATAACGTTGTAAAAGTAGTTGCCCGACTCGGTCATGAAGGCCGTGTATTTTTTGTCAGACACGGCCATGGGTATTTGATTGTATCCCGAGTAAGCGTCCATGAAGGATAGTAATTTGTATCCGGACGAATTGTCGACCAACTTGTCGATGTTAGGTAAAGGATATGCATCTTTCGGGCACGCCCGATTGAGGTCGGTATAATCAACACACATTCTCCATTTTCCATTAGATTTTTTCACAAGTACAACGTTTGAGAGCCAGGTTGTATACCTGGCCTCGGTTACAAATTTAGCCTCTAGGAGGTCTTTAACAGCAGATTCGGCAGCATCAGTCTTCTCGCTCGACTGCTTTCTCCTGCGTTGAGCGACCGCTTTATGTGTTGGGTCGATAGAGAGGTGATGACAAGTTGTTTCTGGGTCGAGCCCTAGCATTTCTGCGGCGCTCCATGCAAACAAGTCTGCGTTCCCTTTGAGGCAAGCTTCTAACTGTCGTTTTACAAGTTCGGGCATATGTGCCCCGATCTTGACGCACCGGGCAGGGTCCTCTTCCAAGGGAATCAGCTCGAAATCTCCGTCCGGTATTGGTCGGGCTAGGGCTTCTGCTGGTCTCTGAACGCTCTCGTCATTATCTGAAAACCTGCAATCTAGGTCGATCGAATCGACTTGAGGGAAAGCCTTGGGTACATCTGGCAGATCCAATGTCGGGGGACTTGGTTGGTATGATATCGAGCTGAGGCCTTTTGATGCTGCCTCGAAACATCTACGGGCAGCGTCGACGTCTCCGTGCAATGTGGCGACTCTGCCCGAAGTAGTATAGTACTTCATCTTCAAGTGGACGGTGGATGACACGGCTATCAGCTCGGCGAGAGTTGGTCGTCCTAATATGCATTGGTATAGTGATGGGCAATCCACGACAAGGAATTGGACCCTGACCGTCCTGGCTGTCTCGCTTGCTCCGAAAGTGACAAACAGGTCAACATAACCCCATGGTCGGGATACTGCTCCGTTGAAACCCTGCAGGTCCGATCCGACGTATGGAGTCAGATGCGTTTCGTTCAGTTGGAGTGTTGAAAACAGTTGGGAGTACATGATGTCGCATGAACTTCCTTGGTCCACCAATATCCTCCTTACATCGAAGTTCGCCATGCGTGCTCGGATGAGTAAAGGAATGCTGGCGTTGGGCGCTCCTCCCAGGAGTTCTTCCCGATAGAATGCGAGGGGCACGGAACCTTCCCTCGGGGGATCTAGAGTGGCGTTTTGCGCGGGCCCTTTGGCGATTAACTGGTCGAACTTTCTCTTCACAGAACCGACCGTAATCTTATTGAAGCCTCCTCCTGATATGACCATCGCCGAAGGGAAAGCTTCCCATGGACTGTGGGAGGAGAGGTATCCTGCGCCCTTGGTGTGGTCTGGTAAGAAGAAATCTTCCGGGCGATAAATGCTCAGGGCGACCTGCATGTTAGCGTCTGCAGGGATGGGCACGGCCTCCTCGATCTTCTGGGTCTCTTGTGTGTCCTGTCGAGGATTATCTCTGGACTTCGTGAACTGCTTCAGGTGCCCGTCTTTGATGAGGATTTCGATCGCGTCTTTGAGGTGGATGCAATCCTCCGTGTTGTGCCCGTGACTCTTGTGGAATCTACAGTATTTCGTTTTATCTGTGCCGGGCTTGCTAGGTTGTTGCCTCGGAAAACGTACTCCTGCCTGTTTGAATTCCGAATTGGCGCACTCAGATAAAATTTTCTCCCTGGAGGCTAGGAGAGGTGTGTATTCGTGGAACCGACCGATAGGTCCCCGATGCTCCCGCGGTTCACGGGAGCGTTCGTCCTTTCTTTTGTCTCCTCCCCGACGAGATGTCGAGGGTTCATCGACTCGGTGCGGCTTGGCTTCTTCACGGCGTCGAGCGTCTCTCAATGAACTGGCCGCTTGCTTTTCTTCATATTGGATGTAAGCTTGGGCCTTTAGCAAGAACGCGTCAAGGGTGGCCAGGGTTTCGATACCGACCGCCCGATGGAAATCGGTCGAGGGACGCAGCCCTCGTTCGAGCAGATACTTTTTCATGTCGTCGGTCGTGGATACTTGAACTGCCTCTTTATTGAACCTTTCGATGTACGTTCGTAAAGGTTCGTCTCTCCCCTGGATTATTGCTTCGAGCGAAGCCTCTGTCTTGGGGTGTCGCCTTGACGCAGTGAAGTGCCTAGAGAACGTGCGTCCAAGTTGTTTCCACGATGTGATGGATTCGGCCTCAAGGCTTTTGTACCACGTCATCGCCCCTTTCCTCAGCGTTGTGGGAAAGAGCCGACATTTAATTGCTCCCCGAACGCCCCGATAGTCGAGCAAGGCATCGATGTTCTCGATGTGTTCGTCTGGGTCGGTAGTCCCGTCGTACGAACCTAAAGGAGGAGGTTTCTCCAAGCCTCTTGGGAGTTTGGCTGCCATAATTTCAGAGGATAAGGGACCCCGAGCGTCTTCGTCGTCACTGGAAACGAGTGATGATCTGTGATCGCGTTTCTTTGTTCTTCGAGGGGAAGCGGATCTTGATTTGCTCCTTCTTGATTTTCTTTTAGGAGAGGGTCGTGGAGATGACTGACGAAAGCGTTTGTTGCCTGTTGATTCGTCGGTGTTTCCTCTCCTTTTCTTCGGAGGAGACGGAGTGTGCTCCCCTTGGGGCTTCTTGGAAGAATAAGGTCGACGAGAGTTATCCTCAAGTCGGGCAATCTTTTCGCCATGAGCGAGGAGTAACAAGTTTGTTTGATTTAGGATTTCGGCCAACGCTGCGAAATCTGACCCCGAAGGAGTTGAAGGAATAAGAGTTTCTGGGCGACTCTCCAAGAGTTGGTCGCGATCGGGTGAAGGTGATGCTGCTTTCCCTTCTGGTTGGTCGTGCGTGGTATCATCATGTAGGGGAGGTTGGACGTTGCTCTCATGTTGTGTGAGAATCATGCCATCATTCGATCGATTTTCCTGGTTGTCCCGAGCAGCCATGGATCTTGTTAAAACTTTTGTTCTTTGAGGATCTTGAAAGAAGAACGGGGAAGTTGGATTTCCCACAGACGGCGCCACCTGATCGTACCTGGAGATCAGGATCCGATACGGCTGGACTCGAGAGCGGGCTGAAATGGTGGTTGAGAAAAAAGGGGTGTACCTGCAATGCACTCCGATGCTAAAGTAAGTATCCGAGCAAGGAGCGAGCAAGTACTAATATCAGGGTTGAGAATTGAATACCTGACCCTCTCAAATGAGAGGGTTTATATAGAGGACTAGCTAGAAGACCATTGGTTCGTTTTATGAGGTGCGGATCGAGAGGTCCGTGAAGATAGGAAACGGTCGATATTAACCGTTAGAGGGTCTCCTTATGGTCGGATCATTATCGGTCGACTAAGGGATCACTTTTCATGAGTATGCTCGACGTCGAGCAAGGTAAATGGATCAGCCTTTCTGGCCCAATCAGAAGAATTGGGTCGGGTCGGAACAGTATGTATATACAGTCATCCGGACGAGATTTTGTAATAATTGGCGTTAACCTTTAACAACTATTTCAGTGGTTGTAGTTTCTTATTCTAAAATTAAAACAACTTTTATACGAGAGTAAAAAGCAAAAAATAGGTTACGGTCAATAAATCGAGAGCTTAAGATTTTAACTGGATAGCAGAAACCATACATTAATTCTAAACACAACGAGAACACTTTAGAATTTATTAGAATTTATTGATTTCCAAAAATTACTTTTAATTCAAATGTGACAGCGAGAGCAAAGCATTCTGGTTTAAGAGTATAATCAGAGTCAACAACATGGGAGTGTGAGATAAAGTCTTTTAAATCAATATTTTCCACTGAAGAATATTTTGACATTTAAAATTACACCAAGATGTATTAAATACCCGAAGTTTGATGAGTTACATACCGATATCCCATTATATCTATATTAAAGTTCATTTTTCATTTGCATTTATTTCTTGTTATCCCTTAACCCCAAGTAAAATCATTAGCCTTAGATTTACATAGTAACAATAAGTTCGACTTTTGGTCATTTGGGTTCGATAATCTTTAAAACTACACGATACAACTATGCACTTGTAGTCACGAATCCTATAGACATACTAAGTCGCGATCAATATAAGAACTACATCTCAATGTGAAGCTATTAATGCAATAAACAAGACTTACGTACGAAATAAATGTTGCATTTTTTAATTTATGCACAATTTTGAGTGGGCTTTGAGAGAGTACAAAAAGAATGAGTTAGTTGCTGATTTTAAATCAAAGTTTTAAGAACTTGTGTTGACAACTCTCATACGTTTGATTGAGAGTGATGCCTATAAAACTTATACGACAAGATTTTCAAAGAATTTAAAGATGAAATTATGATGGTTGGTGCATTGATTGTTAAGAACCTATTTGTTCAGGGGGATACAAAAATGTATACATTGACAAAATATTGTCAGGACAAATGTAAAAGAGAAGTAGTTTATGATGGTTCAACATTTAAATGTTTGTGTAGGTTATTTGATTCTCGTGGGCTTCCATGTTCTCATATATTTTATGTCTTGAAGGAATCACATGTTGATCACATTCCTAATAGTTTGGTTTTGTTGCGCTGGATCAAGGATGCCAAAATTGAATATTTGAATATGGATTGTGATCGTACCTGGAGATCAGGATCCGATACGGCTGGACTCGAGAGCGGGCTGAAATGGTGGTTGAGAAAAAAGGGGTGTACCTGCAATGCACTCCGATGCTAAAGTAAGTATCCGAGCAAGGAGCGAGCAAGTACTAATATCAGGGTTGAGAATTGAATACCTGACCCTCTCAAATGAGAGGGTTTATATAGAGGACTAGCTAGAAGACCATTGGTTCGTTTTATGAGGTGCGGATCGAGAGGTCCGTGAAGATAGGAAACGGTCGATATTAACCGTTAGAGGGTCTCCTTATGGTCGGATCATTATCGGTCGACTAAGGGATCACTTTTCATGAGTATGCTCGACGTGGAGCAAGGTAAATGGATCAGCCTTTCTGGCCCAATCAGAAGAATTGGGTCGGGTCGGAACAGGAGCCCCCCAAGTCATTGTTCGTGCTGGTGGGCAGTGACTTAAAAGCAATATTGTGCTCGGCGGGGTGAGATGTCATGGTCGAGGAACTTCGCCATCGGTTGTCCGGGCAAACAATACGTCGCTCGGTAGAGGAATGTGAAACGAAAAGCTGGAATATCTGGATATTCGCGCCTATTAATGATTTGACGGCTAGTCTAGGGGCTAGCGCATAGGGGTCACGCGCGTGCGTACGTGTCTTCTTTCCCATAAATAGGATTTCCAGGGCCCATTTTGACCTTTTCGTTTCATCTTCTCTCTCAAGACTCAGCCCGTTCAGCCGCCGTTGCCTCAGCCGTCGACCACCGCCGTTTCTCGCCGACCACCCTTCGCAGAAGCTCACTCTCTTCCATAATGTCTTCTCAAGCTCAAGGTACCGTTCCTTTTCCTTTATTTTAGTGTATATAGCGTAAGTTTTGTAGAATGCATGCGGTTTAGGACGATTTTACCGGTAGTTTTAGGGTTTTAGGATTAGTAAGCCTTGAAGTTCCTGCCACCGTAGCTGGTCGGCTGTGAACCCTAACTTTAGGGTCGACGGAGGTTCTGGTCGACTCAGACTTTAGATTTTTGTATAGGTTTTTGTTATTTATACTGTTGGGCGTTCAGCTGTTGCCTCGAGCAATGCTTAGCCAGGGCCATAGCTCGGAACATAATTTCTGAGCTGAGGCGCGCCCTTTCACTTGTCGAGCAGTGGAAGGGTGGATTTGATATTCTTAATCGAATTCACTGACGCCTTTCCTCTGCTTTTCAGGTGAAAATTCGTTCGGGAATCCGCTGGACGTGCTTTCCGAGGATACATCCTCGGAAACTACGGAATCGTCTGCGTCCATACCCTCGAACTCAGGAAACTCCTCAGATAGTTCGGATACAAGTACCACGGGGCAGTCGACGGAATCGCCTCAGTGTCCTGCCCAGTCGAGGGTCTCGCCCGAAGAGTGGGTGATGGAAGATTTGCTGGATAAAGTGTCTTCCTTCTCAAGACCTCGCTCGGAGCCGCTGCCCGTTGTTGGGAACCCTGCTGACTGGGTCGTGACTTGCCCGGGAAACGACGACCGCATCTTCTCAGACTTTCGTGGTCGGGCATTTTCCATGTATGAGTACGCCACGTCGGTTCTGGGGGTGACGCTGCCCTTCAGCGACTTCGTGGGTGCCGTGCTCGGGCACCTCTGCATAGCTCCTTCCCAGCTGCACCCCAACTCATACGCATTCCTGAGGGCGTTTGAGATGACGTGCTCTTTTCTCGGCGTAGGGGCCACACTTCCTCTCTTCTTCCGTCTCTTTTCTTTACAGCGCCAGGTCGGGCGGGGAACCGACCGGAAGGGGTTCATATCTTTCAAGCAGCGGACCAAGATCTTCAAGGCCCATTCAGAATCCATCCGGGCTTTCAAGAGCGACTACTTCTTGGTAAAACCTACGAGTGATGCGGCCGTGAGGGCTATGAGTTTTCTCGGAATTGATACTGATGAGAACGATGAACCCAGGCTGGACGACCAAGGTGAAGTGATTCCGAGGAGATTATGGATGTTTCCCTTCTCTTGGAGTCATGTGCACTATGAGCGACCAGTGGGAGAGTTTGTCCAGGTGGGGGACACCTTGAATGAAGATGACGCGGCCAGCTTTGAAGCCTTTAGAAAATTGATAGCTTCTTTTACTCCGACCCCGTTATTGGACGGGGAAGGGAAGGTTATGATCGATCAAGATGGGGGGGGAAGCTTTGGAGCGTCCCCTGATCAATGTTACTGACCTGCTGGCTTGTAATAACGGGCAGGAGATAGCTGACTTTTTTAGTATCTGTTTGTTTGTGCTCGTTAAGTTTTTGATTTGACTTTATTGCTCGTAGTTAATTTTGGTTTTGTTCTTCTTTTCAGGTTCTTTGACAAATCCTCGGGACAAGATTCACGAGCGCTTGGTCCAGCAGTAGCGGAAGCGGTCGAGGGTCGTGCAGACCAGACTGACTGAAGCGAGCGGTTCAGGCTCGGGTCCTTTGGTCCAGGGCTCTCCAGGGGTCTCTATCGGCTCTTTGATGAAGAAACATAAAGCAACGGCTACCGTGGACCTGACGGCCGGTGCTCCTCCGAAACCAAGGCATGGGATACCCCCGTGTTTCATCGTTCGGAACTTTTTCGAGGGGAATACGATGGATGTGGACCGGGCGGACTCTCTGTTCCTGGAGGGGATGGATCGTCCTGCTCGGCGGCTTTCTTTGGCCCAGGACGCGAGCGCGGTGATGCGAGTCCTGACCATGGCTTGGATGACGGCCGAGGGGTCTCCTGTGCTGGAGCGGGAGAACAGCAAACTCAAGGAGCAGTTGGCTGCTTCCGAGGCCAAGCTGGTGGCGTCCATGGAGGAGGTAAAGAAGGTTACCACTGAATCGGCTGAGCGAGCAACGGTCATCGCCAAACTAGAAGTCGACAAGAGGAGGTTGCTCGACCAGAACAAAAAATTAAAAGATGCCTTCTGCCCCAAGGAGGATGAGGACGAGGACACCAAGCATTTGATGACGAGGGCTCATTTTCTCGCTCGGATCGACCAAGATATGGAAGATCTGAACGCGTCTACCGAGTTCGGTTTCCAGAATGCGGTGGACCAAGTAAAAGCTCTCCATCCTGACCTAGCCTTGGATGTTGACCGGATGAATTACTTGTACAAGGTGGTGGATGGTCAGATTGTGGTTCCTGCCGACTTGGTGGTGCCCGACTCCCAGTCGGGGACGATTTCCCAGCCCGATCAGCCAGTGGAGCAGCCGAGCCAGGAGGAAGCCCGTGCAGAGGAAGACCGCCCGGTGGGTGAAGAGAATTAATTTATGGCCTGCGTGCCTTGTAATTTTATAATGTATTTTGTTTTTGGGGGCGTGGCCCCCTTTATTTGTAATTCCGAACAAGTCGGCCTTTTGGTGCCGCATTTATTTTGAATGTCAAGTGTTTGGCCCTGAGGGTCGGTTGCATATATTGTTCGTGATAATGCGTCCGTCGGAGGACATAGTTTATTTTATTTTTACTAAGTGTTTGGTGCTCGTATTTGCATTGGCTAGAAGCAATTGGATAGATACGGGGGGGTATGGACGACCTGTTGGTTAGGGGAACCAATCAGTGTTGGAGGGTTTTACCCTTGATCGGTGCTCGAGCCAAGATAAGGGCTCGGACTCCGTGGCGTGAACGTCCCATCGCGAGCTGGGGTTCTGCCTGGTCGTGGTACTTAGGCGACGTCGGACTCGTTTGAGTATCCGTCCGTGCAACAAGTTTTTCTTTTGCTCGAAAAGAAATCTTGTTTGAATTGTGATTTTTGGGCTGTCGCGCTTGTACCTAGGCGCGCAGTTTTTCTTTAGTCTCTCTCTTTCTTCGCTTGGTAGTTGAGCAAGGTGACTGATTTAACTATAATATTGTTTAAGTTTTTCGGCGTTCCAAGGCCGAGCGAGTTCTTCCCCGTGTAGGTTTTCTAAGTAATAAGCACCGTTCTCGGTTCTTGCTCGAACGCGATATGGGCCTTCCCAGTTGGGCGTTAATTTTCCCTCGCGGGGATCCCTGTGGTTTCTTCTAAGGACGAGGCTGCCTACTTCGAACGTCCGCCCGATGACCTTGGAATCATACCGAGCGGCTATCTTTTGTTTGAGAATGGTTTCTCGAAGAGCGGCTTCTGATCGAATTTCTTCGACCATGTCGAGCTCATCTCTTAAAGCTTCATTATTGACGTCTTGTTCCATGGGGAATTCCGTGCGTCTTGAACGGACATGCATTTCTATTGGAATTACTGCTTCGGTCCCATATGCTAATCGAAACGGGGACTCTCCGGTCGTTGAATGGGGAGTGGTTCTATATGCCCATAATACGCTATGTAGTTCCTCGACCCATTGTTTTTTATGCTCGTCTAACCTTCGTTTCAGGCCTCTCAGGATTACCCTGTTTGCGGCCTCGGCTTGCCCGTTAGTTTGAGGGTGTTCGACTGAAGCGAAGTGTTGTTTTGTCCCCATTGACGCAACGAATTCTTTGAAATGTTTATCCGTGAATTGAGTCCCGTTGTCGGTCACAATAGCGAGGGGCACTCCAAGCCGGGAGAGGATGTTTCTTTTGAAAAATCGAAGTATATTGAGTGCGGTAATTTTGGCCAGGGCCTCAGCTTCTATCCATTTGGTAAAATAGTCGACGCCTACAATTAAGTATTTGTTCTGACCAGACCCAACGACGAAGGGTCCTAGAATGTCCATTCCCCACCATGCGAACGGCCAGGGGGATGATAATGATTTTAGCTCGGATGGGGGTGCTATGTGCACGTCTCCATGTCGTTGGCACCTGTCGCATCTTCTTACATGCTCCCTTGCGTCGTGCTGGAGGGTAGGCCAGTAGTATCCTGCCCTCAAAATTTTCCGGGCTAGCGAACGACCGCCAGGGTGCTGCGCATTGATTCCTTCGTGGACTTCCCTGAGTACGTGTGGAATGTTTTCCTCCTCTACGCACCTGAGGAGGGGTGTAGAGAATCCTCGACGGTACATACGTCCTCCTACTAGAGAGTATGAGCATGCCCTTCGTCGTATAGCACTGGCCTCTTTTGAGTCGGTTGGTAAGTCTCCTTTGGTCAGATAGTTGAACACTGGGGTCATCCAGCAACCCGTGTTGCCCACGACGTTAACGTGTACGCAGGCTGATGAGTGCCCGATACTTGGTTGGGGGAGAAGTTTTTGTATGACGGATTTGTTGTTTCCTTTCCTTTTAGTGCTCGCCAGTTTGGATAGGATATCTGCGCGGGTGTTGCTTTCCCGTGGAACGTGTTTGACTTCCACACTCTTAAAATGCTTTATTTCGTCTTTTACGAGGGCTAGATATTCGGCCATGTTGTCACTTCTGGCCTGGAAATCCCCTCGGACTTGGCTCGCAACCAATTGGGAATCCGTGCAAATTGTGATCTCTTCTGCTTCTAGGTCGGTCGCGAGCCGTATGCCGGCCAGGAAGGCTTCATACTCCGCTCCGCTTGGTTGTTAGAAGTGGGGAAAGATAAAGTCAAGGATACTTCGATGACGTTCCCTTCTTCGTTCTCCAGAATGATACCGGCCCCACTGCCCGTTGGGCCGGATGCACCGTCCACGAAAATAACCCACTTGGACGAAGCTTGCGGGTCTTGCCCGGTGAAGGCAAGTTCAGCCACGAAGTCGGCCAGCGCTTGAGCTTTGAGGGCCTGTCTTCCTTCGAATTTGATGTCGAACTCAGATAGTTCGAGTGACCATTTTAACATTCGGCCGGCCATGTCTGGTCGACCGAGCAACTGTCTTATGGGTTGATCGGTCCTTACTATGATGGTGTGAGCCAGGAAGTAATGGCGCAGTCTTCTTGCCGCGAGAAGGAGGGCCAATGCGACCTTTTCTATCTGAAGGTACCAGACTTCTGGGCCGTGGAGAGCTTTGCTCGTGAAATACACGGGCTTTTGCCCATCGGGTCGTTCGCGCACGAGGGCCGCGCTCACCGCTTCGTTTGCGACCGCGAGGTAGAGATATAGAGTCTCTCCCTCTTCCGGTCTGGATAAGACTGGGGGTTCACTTAATGCCTTTTTCAAGTGGGATAGTGCTAATTCACATTCTGCCGTCCATTCGAAAGTTGCTTCCTTACGGAGGAGCTTGTAAAAGGGGAGAGCGTGTTGAGCCGATTTTGCTACAAATCGAGCAAGGGAAGTAATGACCCCGTTTAGTGTTTGTATGGACTTCTTGGTCGTGGGGGTCGGGAACTCCGCGAACGCTCGACACTTATCGGGATTTGCCTCGATGCCCCGCTCAGTCAAATAGAATCCGAGGAATTTTCCCGCTCGGACGCCAAAGGTGCACTTCTCAGGGTTGAAGCGCATTTTGCACTTTCGTGCTTGGTCGAACACTTTTCGTAAATGGGACGCATGGTCCGTTTCTCGTTGAGATTTGACGATCATGTCGTCCATGTATACTTCGAGCATGTCTCCGATTTCGGTTCGGAAAACTTTATTCATCATGCGCTGATACGTTGCTCCTGCATTTTTTAGACCGAAGGGCATAACGTTGTAAAAGTAGTTGCCCGACTCGGTCATGAAGGCCGTGTATTTTTTGTCAGACACGGCCATGGGTATTTGATTGTATCCCGAGTAAGCGTCCATGAAGGATAGTAATTTGTATCCGGACGAATTGTCGACCAACTTGTCGATGTTAGGTAAAGGATATGCATCTTTCGGGCACGCCCGATTGAGGTCGGTATAATCAACACACATTCTCCATTTTCCATTAGATTTTTTCACAAGTACAACGTTTGAGAGCCAGGTTGTATACCTGGCCTCGGTTACAAATTTAGCCTCTAGGAGGTCTTTAACAGCAGATTCGGCAGCATCAGTCTTCTCGCTCGACTGCTTTCTCCTGCGTTGAGCGACCGCTTTATGTGTTGGGTCGATAGAGAGGTGATGACAAGCTGTTTCTGGGTCGAGCCCTGGCATTTCTGCGGCGCTCCATGCAAACAAGTCTGCGTTCCCTTTGAGGCAAGCTTCTAACTGTCGTTTTACAAGTTCGGGCATATGTGCCCCGATCTTGACGCACCGGGCAGGGTCCTCTCCCAAGGGAATCAGCTCGAAATCTCCGTCCGGTATTGGTCGGGCTAGGGCTTCTGCTGGTCTCTGAACGCTCTCGTCATTATCTGAAAACCTGCAATCTAGGTCGATCGAATCGACTTGAGGGAAAGCCTTGGGTACATCTGGCAGATCCAATGTCGGGGGACTTGGTTGGTATGATATCGAGCTGAGGCCTTTTGATGCTGCCTCGAAACATCTACGGGCAGCGTCGACGTCTCCGTGCAATGTGGCGACTCTGCCCGAAGTAGTATAGTACTTCATCTTCAAGTGGACGGTGGATGACACGGCTATCAGCTCGGCGAGAGTTGGTCGTCCTAATATGCATTGGTATAGTGATGGGCAATCCACGACAAGGAATTGGACCCTGACCGTCCTGGCTGTCTCGCTTGCTCTGAAAGTGACAAACAGGTCAACATAACCCCATGGTCGGGATACTGCTCCGTTGAAACCCTGCAGGTCCGATCCGACGTATGGAGTCAGATGCGTTTCGTTCAGTTGAAGTGTTGAAAACAGTTGGGAGTACATGATGTCGCATGAACTTCCTTGGTCCACCAATATCCTCCTTACATCGAAGTTCGCCATGCGTGCTCGGATGAGTAAAGGAATGCTGGCGTTGGGCGCTCCTCCCAGGAGTTCTTCCCGATAGAATGCGAGGGGCACGGAACCTTCCCTCGGGGGATCTAGAGTGGCGTTTTGCGCGGGCCCTTTGGAGATTAACTGGTCGAACTTTCTCTTCACAGAACCGACCGTAATCTTATTGAAGCCTCCTCCTGATATGACCATCGCCGAAGGGAAAGCTTCCCATGGACTGTGGGAGGAGAGGTATCTTGCGCCCTTGGTGTGGTCTGGTAAGAAGAAATCTTTCGGGCGATAAATGCTCAGGGCGACCTACATGTTAGCGTCTGCAGGGATGGGCACGGCCTCCTCGATCTTCTGGGTCTCTTGTGTGTCCTGTCGAGGATTATCTCTGGACTTCGTGAACTGCTTCAGGTGCCCGTCTTTGATGAGGATTTCGATCGCGTCTTTGAGGTGGATGCAATCCTCCGTGTTGTGCCCGTGACTCTTGTGGAATCTACAGTATTTCGTTTTATCTGTGTCGGGCTTGCTAGGTTGTTGCCTCGGAAAACGTACTCCTGCCTGTTTGAATTCCGAATTGGCGCACTCAGATAAAATTTTCTCCCTGGAGGCTAGGAGAGATGTGTATTCGTGGAACCGACCGATAGGTCCCCGATGCTCCCGCGGTTCACGGGAGCGTTCGTCCTTTCTTTTGTCTCCTCCCCGACGAGATGTCGAGGGTTCATCGACTCGGTGCGGCTTGGCTTCTTCACGGCGTCGAGCGTCTCTCACTGAACTGGCCGCTTGCTTTTCTTCATATTGGATGTAAGCTTGGGCCTTTAGCAAGAACGCGTCAAGGGTGGCCGGGGTTTCGATACGACCGCCCGATGGAAATCGGTCGAGGGACGCAGCCCTCGTTCGAGCAGATACTTTTTCATGTCGTCGGTCGTGGATACTTGAACTGCCTCTTTATTGAACCTTTCGATGTACGTTCGTAAAGGTTCGTCTCTCCCCTGGATTATTGCTTCGAGCGAAGCCTCTGTCTTGGGGTGTCGCCTTGACGCAGTGAAGTGCCTAGAGAACGTGCGTCCAAGTTGTTTCCACGATGTGATGGATTCGGCCTCAAGGCTTTTGTACCACGTCATCGCCCCTTTCCTCAGCGTTGTGGGAAAGAGCCGACATTTAATTGCTCCCCGAACGCCCCGATAGTCGAGCAAGGCATCGATGTTCTCGATGTGTTCGTTTGGGTCGGTAGTCCCGTCGTACGAACCTAAAGGAGGAGGTTTCTCCAAGCCTCTTGGGAGTTTGGCTGCCATAATTTCAGAGGATAAGGGACCCCGAGCGTCTTCGTCGTCACTGGAAACGAGTGATGATCTGTGATCGCGTTTCTTTGTTCTTCGAGGGGAAGCGGATCTTGATTTGCTCCTTCTTGATTTTCTTTTAGGAGAGGATCGTGGAGATGACTGACGAAAGCGTTTGTTGCCTGTTGATTCGTCGGTGTTTCCTCTCCTTTTCTTCGGAGGAGACGGAGTGTGCTCCCCTTGGGGCTTCTTGGAAGAATAAGGTCGACGAGAGTTATCCTCAAGTCGGGCAATCTTTTCGCCATGAGCGAGGAGTAACAAGTTTGTTTGATTTAGGATTTCGGCCAACGCTGCGAAATCTGACCCCGAAGGAGTTGAAGGAATAAGAGTTTCTGGGCGACTCTCCAAGAGTTGGTCGCGATCGGGTGAAGGTGATGCTGCTTTCCCTTCTGGTTGGTCGTGCGTGGTATCATCATGTAGGGGAGGTTGGACGTTGCTCTCATGTTGTGTGAGAATCATGCCATCATTCGATCGATTTTCCTGGTTGTCCCGAGCAGCCATGGATCTTGTTAAAACTTTTGTTCTTTGAGGATCTTGAAAGAAGAACGGGGAAGTTGGATTTCCCACAGACGGCGCCACCTGATCGTACCTGGAGATCAGGATCCGATACGGCTGGACTCGAGAGCGGGCTGAAATGGTGGTTGAGAAAAAAGGGGTGTACCTGCAATGCACTCTGATGCTAAAGTAAGTATCCGAGCAAGGAGCGAGCAAGTACTAATATCAGGGTTGAGAATTGAATACCTGACCCTCTCAAATGAGAGGGTTTATATAGAGGACTAGCTAGAAGACCATTGGTTCGTTTTATGAGGTGCGGATCGAGAGGTCCGTGAAGATAGGAAACGGTCGATATTAACCGTTAGAGGGTCTCCTTATGGTCGGATCATTATCGGTCGACTAAGGGATCACTTTTCATGAGTATGCTCGACGTCGAGCAAGGTAAATGGATCAGCCTTTCTGGCCCAATCAGAAGAATTGGGCCGGGTCGGAACAGATTGTAATGGTACAGTTGATTCGAATTTGATTCAGCAAGCTCGTTTTGGTGCATATTGTTATAATTTTACTTTTTTTTTGCAAAAAAACATTAAAAAATAATGGTGTTTATGGGGAAATAATGGATGACATGATTAATTTACAAGAAGTATTGCAGTACTGTGGATCCTGTTGGGGCATAAAAGTAGCCGTAGGTGATTAAACGACCCTGTAGAGTAAATATGCTCCAAAGAAAAAAGGAATGACACAAAAGTTGTTAGGCACTGTTCAAAATAAAACAATAGAAGTCATAATGCGAGGAATTGTTTGGTAATTTCAATAAATTATGATATGATTATTATAGTCAATGTCTTATTTTATATTAAACATAATAATTTCTATGGTATAATTTACAGGTACAGAAAACCCGTCACCTGAATGAAATGTTAAGTTGGAGTTGGTGTCGTTAATTGATTAAGATATTATATTTTTTTTGGGATATAAGGTATACTATATTTTATTAATTATATTGTGTTATTATTTATATTAAAATAATAATTTGTTTCTAAAAAGAAAAAAAGAAAAGAAAAACAAGTTGCAATGGTGAAAGAAATGTGCAAAAGAAATGTTCATATCCACCGAAATATTGTGGTGTTGATGTGACAACGATAACACATATGGATGTTACAAGCATAAGCAGAAAAAACCCTCCAATATATGGACTTCAACTTTTGATGGTTGTGGTATATCCGGTAGTTCATCCAATACATGTACAACCCGTATACTCAATATATGAAATGAGGGTTGAGAAAATTCAAATTTGTGCTTCAATCTGCTACAACAAGTGATGAAATTGGTTGGTCATGGTTGGTGTAATATGAGATATATGTGAATGTTTTTAGGTATTGTTTATGGATCAATGTGAATCGTTTATAGTTAAAAAATTTGTGTTTGTATTTTTGTTATTTATGTTAATTTCCTTCTATTTCTTGCAAGTGTAGCTGGTGTATCAATGTTGGATCCAATAGGAGTATCGCACGACAGACGTCTTTAATGCATCTATCTCTATCTTTTTTTTTTGAAATATAACATACAATTTTTAGTTGAATTGGATATTTATTCAATGGTTAAAAACAAATACTATACAATTTATTATAGGAAAATGCTTAATAGTAAGAAAAGGTGAAAACAAGAAATGCAAGAATAAATCTCAACCATTCATTATCACCACTACTTCATGATCCATATTAAAAAGGAAGTTAAATTTAAAATCAATTTAAAATTAACCTCTAAAAATAATAACATGTGTTCATTCTTATATTTTTTTTCTTCTAATTCATTTGTACTAAATAAAATCACTCTTTATTATAATTCAATGGTCAACAAACAATCTACATATAGTTATATATGCTTCTATGGTTATATTTCCATCATGATTTAATTTCTTTGCCAATTAGAGTAAATGACATTGGATACTTTTTCTGACAAGAAGAGTAAATTCCAATGAATGCTTAGTAGGTTAAGTGTAACTACAATATCTTAAAGAAACCTGTTTTGCAGTGTATTGTAAGGTGTTCTTCCTCTTGAGAAATGTTTGGTGGTGCATTGGTTCAGTGACTTGAAGTGATACGTAATCATGTTTATTAGTTGGTTACTTTGTGATTACATATTTCAGCTTCAATTATTATTGTTTCTTGTTTTGTTTTGTTTTTTAAATTTTATAGTTGCATGTTTTTTTTCCAGGATTGATGAACAATAAATTGAATTTATCGGTAATTATGGTAAATACACTATTAGATTTTTCAAAACTCTAAATTTTTTACCATATTTTTTAAATACACTATTGGATTTTTCAATTCATACCATATTTTTCAATTACAAAATCATATTTTTCATTTGGAATTCGTTTGTTTTTATATTAAATTTTAACAAATATAATTTTGTTATTAGAAAAATATGTGGGGTGTCATTAAAAGTGTGGGTGGCTGGGATAAAATCTCAAGAGAATGAGCTATAAAAATTAAGGCCCAATGATTCATTGAGAACAACAAAACCCTTTCCATCAGCCCATAAAAAAACTAGTTGTCAAGCATCGAACAACAAGGAGGAGTAAGGTTGAGAATTGAGTGTCCTGGAAATTGCAATATCTTCAACTCTATCTGCAACTCCAAAATCTTCTCTTCGTCGATCACAAAAAAATGGCGACGAAGTTTCAAATATTCTCCGGATTACCCTCCGCACCACTTCAATCTTCTTCCTCTTCCCTTCTCAAGAAGCCTCTCGCCACTACCTTGTTCGGCACCAGACCAGGTTTTCTCATTTTTCTTTCTCATACACATAATCATTACTTTTTCAATGAATTCAATTATTCTCAACACTTATCGCATGATTAGTTTACTTTAACAACTTTTTATTTTTAATTCTCGCAGTCGACACTTTGAAATTCAGAGTCCCGAGAATTGCGAAGCCGGCGCGAGGCGGAGGAGCGCTCGGTGCCACAATGAACCTATTTGATAGGTTTGCGAGAGTCGTGAAGGTGAAAGAAATCACTCTATAAGAAATTGTTTTTGAAATTTTCGGTTTTAGGTTTAATTTTTCTCATCTGTCATCTTAGTAATGCAGTCGTATGCAAATGCTCTTGAAAGTACGCTGGAAGATCCGGTGAAAACCTCAGAGCAAGCTGTGCTTGGACTCGAAAGGCGGATGACTGAACTTGAAATCAAAAGGCGGATGGCTGAGCTTGAAATCAAAAGGCGGGAAGCTGAGCTTAAACTTGATATTGAAAGGCAGGAAGCTGAGTTTAAACTTAAAATCGAAAGGCTGGATACTGACATTGAAATGAAAATGCAGCAAATTGAGCCTGATATGGACAGATTACTAGCTGAAGGAGATGCCTTCCTCGTGTTTATATTTGCCAGTGTCCTTCTACTGGTGAGCTAGCTTACTTTGGCCTTTTTACTAAAATAATGTATTTGAATTAGAAATGGTGATTTATTGGTGTTGTTAATATGTAGTTCTTACCTCTTCTGCCACATGCTGGCTGATAATGCTAAACCCGATTTCAAGTTTATAAGATAAACGCCTTTCCTAGAGATGTCCTTCTGTATCCGGATGTTTTCACTGTGCATTGAACACGGATATACTTGTATTTCCTAATTGTCTATGTCTGTTTCCACACGCGCACACATACTTGTTATGCATTTCTAAATGTATATATATTTTTTCAACACCTTCCAACTCAGAACTGGACTCACCAGGACCTTGATGTGGTGCTTTCTCGGGCATTTATGTCGAACAGCATGTCCAACAACTCTCCAAGTCATTTCTCTAGCTGAGCAGGCAATTGTGGTTTTCTCAATTTAGTTCTCCTTCAATTTCTACCCCCTCTCCTTTACTCTTGCTTAGTGTATGGTGCTTTATTGTCGATGAATCAAGGTTCTTAAAATTGCAATAAAACCTAAACTCTTAGATTTTACGGCTTTAGGTCGGTATTTGGTGTTAAATTGCAGGTAAAATCATTTTTAAGTAAAATCGTGTACTTGAATATTGTTACACGATTTAAATTTCTCTGAAATCTGTGAAATCATGTAAAATCTTTGGATGTTACTCTTTGACTTGATTTTACCTTTTTTCTTGAAATTTTAAAAAGCCTAGCCAATAAAACTTATTTCACTTTATTATTTTATTCACTTTAAATAACTTTTTTTTTCATTAGACATTAGACTTTTTATTTACCATTGCAATGAAAATTAAAAACTTTTGAACCCTAACGTCACTTCACTTGTACGACATTGGACCGGAACTTCAATGACAATATTATGTGAGATTTCTTCTTTTGCTTTGTATATTGTGAGGATTTTGTATCTTTGTGAGCCTTTTCTTTGATTAGTAAGTATCTAAAAAGTGAGTCTTTGATTACTATGTTATTATGTGATTTGTATGTAATATTGTTTTGTTACTATGTTTGTTATAGTGTTGCTAGTTTTGCTATTGTGATTGTCTTTGAATACTATTATGCTTTGTAATCTAAGTGTTTGCTACAATATTGCTTGCTTCATTGTTTTACTCTTTTAGTTAAAATTTATTATTTAAATTTGATTATTTTTTCTTTGTTAGATTCACACCCGTGACTGAGATTGAGATTGGTGATGGAGGGTCTGGTTCTTGTACATTCAGAGCAAAAGGGAAGAAATATATAAAAAATGAAATATGACTGATATTGGATGGAATTGTGGGACTGATGTTTACAGCGGTGTAAAATGTCGTTATTGCTCAAAAATCATTAGTGGGGGAATTTTCAGATTCAAACATCATATTTCAACCGATTGAGTAATTATTGTCTGTGTTTTGTTGTATCTATATATTTTCCAGAACATCAACAAATATCCAGTTTGTGTCCACAAGTGTGTGCTTTTCTAATGTATGCCAGTTTGCCATTACACATTACTTATAGAGATATGCTAAAACAATGCTAAATTGCTAAAGACCGGTCTCCAGATATTAATATGGCTGAAACTTTCACTGTTTGACCAAAAGCTCAAGTATAATAAAGCTTTCATATCCCTCTTGGAGACCAGAGAATCAGACATAAACAATCAATAACAGGTTCAATACCATTTTAGGTATGAAAATTAGTATATGCAAAGAAAATTCATGTTCAATATACTTGATATGGTATACATCAAACAAAATTACTCTACATAGCCATAAGTTTTAAGCTCATTCCTCAAAAATGTTAACAATTGTATAAGATAGTGAAGTGAGGGTGTGATAATTGATTTTGGGCTGACTTTGTACAATCAAGGGTTATTCCTCTTCCACTTCGAGTCCAAAAGAATTTAACTTGCCAACTCCCCGTTTATATTTGATACAACTCTCCCATTTATATATTAATTTCCGTTCAAAATCTATGGGAAGCAAAATCAAAATTTTTGGTACAAATTAAATTTTCGATAGTAAATTGTAAATTTTTGGTATATCGGAATTTTTAATTTTTCGAAAAAAAATAAATAATACCGGAAATTCTAAATTTACCCTTCTGCGCGTTAGCACATGCCATCACCCTGGAAATCTTCTAAATCACCTTGAGCCACTTCTGCGTGTTCGCCGGGTCATGAGTTCCTTCAAACACGGGTGAGTTATTCCTCTGAAACTTCTCTAAGGCACGAAACTCATCATGCGCATTGTTTCGAACATTAGTCTGAGCAAGAGCTGCAATAGCGTCAGTGAAAGCACGCGTGTTGTTTCCAGATATTCTGCACAACACTCACCACATCAGAAAAAGAATAATCGTTAATAAATAACGACCTGACAACAGACTGATAACAACAAGACTTGGCCGGACAGACCAACCAGGCTCTGATACCACTAATGTAACACCCTTCTTCCTCAAAGCAAATTATTTATATTAATATCAGAGTACAACAACAAGAATAGCATCGTATATCTGTCGAAAACATCAATTATTCAATGTCATGTCTCGTAACACGGGTTAATCATCAATTCAAACAAATATAAATTTATTTCGCAGCGGAATCAACTTAAAATTCAATTCATCAATATTCTTCAAAATAAACTTCAATCCATCCAGAGTTAACATCATAAAATAAAAAGAAAATTTTCTTCAAATAACATAATACGAAAACATGTTTAATAACTAAAACCCCAACCTGGTGTTACAAGACACATAGCAGGACACAAGACTCCAAAACCACTCCTAAAGTAATAACGGACACGCTCCGAGACTCTGAAAAACTCCTCTTGCATTACAAAGCTATTCTTTATCATCTGCAAGTTACCCACATAAGAGGCAACATTTCCAAACAGGCAGGGTGAGTAATCATAATTCATTATAAATATACGAGAACATGGAATATAAATAAATCAGCATAAACAATCTCATAGCAACATCAACAACAAAATTCAGCAACAAACTCCATCATAAACACATTCCAAAAAAAATGCAAATTCAACCATCATGAAATGCACAATATGCATGTGGTACCAATTTCTCCGTGAGATGGATACATGACCATCAACCCTCCACAAGGGAGCACACCGTAATCACCGAATCACTTCAATCCACACAATGGGATTGAAGCTACCAAATAGGCCGAAGTCCCATTGTGAATGTCATGAAATGCAATGATGTTTTTCTCCATAAATATCACCAAAAATTCAACAGTGCATCATTCATTTTATATTCATCAAATCAGTCATCAAATAATCGTGCATTTCACTACAACAACTCATCATAACTTCTATTTCTCAACAGTTCCAATTCGTGAAACATAAGCCAATTACGGTAAAATTTTAAGGCAGTTTTAATTGTTTTTCTAAATACTCAGTTCTGAAAATTATCTCACTTCACTCATTTTCATTCATTAAAATAAATTTCATTTTATGATCTTTCCAACGCTTCAAACGGAACGCAAATCGGAATAACGATTTAAAAGTTATGAATTTTTAAAAATAAAAAATCTGCCACCATACAGTGTTAACCGGTTAACCCATAACGTTAACCGGTTAACGCCTGCGCATTTTCAGAAAAACACCATTTTCACAATGGTTAACCTATGGGTTAACCGGTTAACGCACGTATTTCAGAAATTTCCTGCTGTTTTATGCAGTCTGCACCAAAAATCCCCAAAATCCCCATTATGGTTTCATCCCCTTATACTCTGAAATTCCTTCAATTCATCAATCAAATACATGCAGCAACAAAGCAACAAATCATACATCAATCCTATGATTCTAACTCATTTTATCTACTCCAATTCATCAAAAATACTCCTAATTTCAACTTAAGTCAAAAATCCTAAAACTCACAAAATTCATACACTTAATCTACTCATAGACCAATTCCTATACAATTATAATAGATTACGAAAACTCTTCATACCTTAGAGAATTCCGGAGATTGACACTCTTCTCCAAGGTTCTTCACCACTTTTGACTCTGAGCTTCTTCTCCTTCCTTTCTTCAGAGCTCTTTACAAAAAACACTATAGAATGAGATTTTTGATCATGTAATCCTTTTTGATAAAATTATCCCAGTTTATGTATTTCTCTACTTAACCTTACACTTTTCACATAAAGACCACCTTACCCCTTTCTTTAAAATATTTTTAATAATAATAACAAAATAGCATAATAATACATTATTTATTTTTACTATGTAAAAATACTCTTTTTATCCTAAAATTCTCCATATTTATCCAAAACCTCCAATCTTTTTTAAATCAATTAAATAAATAATTAAATTTACATTTTCGGGCATTACATTACACATCTTCTAAAGCGAAGCTATCTACTTCAAAGAAGATTTGATCTCAAGATAACATAAGTTCTCATCACACACACAAGATCAGCTGCGAACGAAATTTTACTCTGATATGAAGCGTATCTTCTGATTCTCAAAATCAATGACATTAATTAAAGAATCAATATTTATGGCTGAAGACGAAAATCTTTATTTTTGGAAAGTTTTAATGGCAATTATCATACATCCAAAAATAGCACAAGATGTTTCCAACGGTTCTTTTTCTCAAATCTATATAAAGGAGGCACTTGAAGAAATTCGGTTTCTCTCTCTTACTCTCTCGCGCGAAGCTTACAAACCAATTTCTTAAATATTCTCTCATTTTGTAAAAACTATCACAGTTGTGATATAGAACTTACTAGAAGCAAAATATAGTTACACTCTTGATTGATTTTTGTAATTGTTCCTTGAGTGACTAAATGTAGTCAGTAGACTCAAGAAGACTTTGACAGTAGGTCTTAGTGATTGTATTCATTATTTAAATAGTGGATTAAGACCTCGTTGAGAGAGGTGAAATTACCTTGGCGGGTGGACTGGAGGTAGTTTGAGTTTAAACGAACCAGGATAAATCAAAAGTGTTTATTGTCTTTATTTTTGAAAACCCAATTTCAACCCCCTTTCCTTGTGTTTTTGCACTCTCAACTGCTGAAAGTCCAGAGAATACAAGCTTGTAGGGTACTGTGATGTTGACTTTGCTGGAGATAGAACATAAAGAAAAAGCACTTCTGGAAGTTGCCAATTTCTAGGAGACAATCTAATATTTTGGTCCAGCAAAAGACAATCAACCATTGCACTCTCAACTGCCGAAGCTCAATACATAACAGCAACTAGATGCAGTACTCAGATGCTCTGGATGAAAAATCAGCTTGAGGACTTCAACATTTATGAGAGTAACATTCCTATCCTCTGTGATAACACTTCTGCTATTTGTCTTTCTAAAAACCATATTTTACATTATAGAGCTAAGCACATAGAAGTTAAACACCACTTCATTAGGGACTGCACTCATAAGGGAATTCTATTTTTTAAATTTATAGATACAGACCATCAATGAGCTGACATCTTTATAAAACCCCTTGTTGAGGATAGGTTCAATTTCATTCTGACTAATCTTAGTATGGAATTGTGTCCAAAATGACTGTGTTTAATCTATATATTTATCTCTCATAATATCTTTAACTTTTTATCTTCTGGTCAATAATTCTTCTGATATAAGAAGGAAAATTGTCTCAGAAGTTCATACAAAAAATTTGACTGCTTGCTTCTTAGAACTTTTTTGTCAAGGAAATAACATGCAGATCAGAACATCAACACATGTCATTAAAGCTCAAGGTGTCCTCGGAATTTGATTACATGTTCAAACTCTGAGGGAGGACAAAACATGCACTCCAACACTTGGACAATTGTCCTCTGAAGCAGAATACATGTTCAAATTCGGGTAAAGGAAGATATCATCAGATTCGGGTAAAGGAAGATGATATTCAGAAGACTGGATTCAGAAGTCGCTATGGGTATTACAAATATCTGGTGATGTCTTTCAGAGTGTCTAATGCATCGGGTGTGTTTATGGAGTACATGAATCGTATTTTCCATTCTTATATGGATCAGTTTATTACGGTGTTTATTGATGATATCTTGATTTATTCCAAGTCTGAAGAAGATCATGCAAAACACTTGAGAATTGCTTTGCAGGTATTGAATAATAATAAATTGTTTGCAAAGCTCTCGAAGTGTGAATTTTTGTTGAAGACTATGAGTTTCTTAGGGCATTTTATTTCTAGTTATGGTATAGCGGTGGATCCTTCTAAAGTAAGTGAAGTACTTCAGTGGTAACCTCCGTAGACAGTAACGGAAATTATAAGCTTTTTGGGTTTGAAAGGTTATTACAGAAGATTTATTGAGGAGGTTTCTAACTTTGCGTTACCTTTGACTCAGTTGACTAGAAAAAGTGAAGCTTTTGTTTGGGATACGACGTGTGAAGAAAGTTTCAAAGAGCTGAAAGAAATTGACTTCATCACCAGTGTTAGTTTTACCAAGTCCAAGTGAACCGTTTGTGGTGTCTTGTGATGCGTCTAAGATGGGCTTAGGCGGGGTATTAATGCAAGATGGCAAAGTAGTGGCGTATGCTTCGCGGAAATTGAGGACACATGAGAGGAATTATCCTACTCATGATCTGGAATTAGCTGTGGTGATTTTCGTATTGAAAATTTGGAGGCATTATTTATATGGATCAAGACTCAAGGTGTTTAATGATCACAAGAGTCTGAAGTATTTATTTTGTCAAAAGGAACTGAATATGAGATAGAGAAGATGATTAGATTTCTTGAATGACTATGATTTTAATTTGAGTTATCATCCAGGAAAGGCTAATGTAGTAGAAGATGCACTAAGTCGGAAGACGATTCATATGTCGACATTGATGGTGAAAGAGATGGAATTGATTGAACAATTTAGAGATTTGAGAATGGTTTGTGAGATGACACCTGAGAGTGTTAGATTGGGTATGTTGTAGGTGAATAATGACTTCCTTGATGTGATTAGGAAAACTAGAGGCTGGATGTGAAGCTAGTGGACTTGATGCATACCGGTGGGAATAATCCAGATGGTGATTTCAAAGTGGATAACATTGGCATGTTAAGATTCTGGGGCAGAATTTGTGTGTCGGATAATGTTGAATTGGAGAAGGCAATATTAGAGGAAAGTCACCGAAGTAGCTTGAGTATTCATCTGGGAGCTACGAAAATGTATCAAGACTTTAAAAAGTTACTCTGGTGGTTCGACATGAAGAAAGACATAACCCACTTTGTTTATGCCTATTTGGCGTGTCAGAAGTCAAAAGTGGAGCATCGGAAACCTTTTGGGTTGATGCAACCGTTAGAAATTCTGGAGTGGAAGTGGGACAATATTACTATGGATTTCATTACTGGTTTTCTGAATACAGCAAGAGGATTTGATGATATTTGGGTAGTTATTGATCGACTTACAAAATACGCACAATATTATCCCAATTAACATCATTTTTCCGTTGTCGAAGCTAGCAGAGATTTATATCAGGGTAATTGTGAAGTCACATGGTGTTTCGTCGATCATAGTGTCAGATAGAGATCTGAGGTTTACTTCAGAACTTTGGAAGATCTTGCAAGAGGCTTTGGGATCTAAGTTGAAATTGAGTTTGACTTATCATCCGCAGACAGACGATCGGTCTGAAAGGATTATTCAGTCATTGGAGGACTTGTTGAGAACTTGGGTGTTGGAACAAGGTGGTACGTGGGATACTCATTTGCCATTGATTGAGTTTAAGTACAACAATAGTTATCGTTCTAGTATTGGGATGGCATCGTTCAAAGCTATGTATGGTAGGAGGTGTAGGATGCCTTTGTGTTGGTAAGAGATAGGAGAGAATGTTATACTTGGACCTCATATTGTGCAACAAACTACTAAAATGATTCAGATGATTCGTGAGAAGATAAAAGCGTCTCAGAGTAGGCAGAAGAGTTATCATGATATTCGGAGAAAATAATTAGAGTTTAGTGAGGGTGACCATGTGTTTCCGTAAGTCAACCCGATGACAGGTGTTGGTCGGGAATTGAAATCGAAAAAGTTGGATCCTAAGTTCATTGGACCGTATCAGATTTTGTAGAGAGTGGATACAGTCGCATATAGAGTGGTGTTGCCGCCTGAGCTTTCGAACTTGCATGACGTATTTCATGTGTCACAACTTTGCAAGTATGTGTCAGATTCGTCTCATGTCATTCAAAGAGACGAGGTGCAGGTTAGAGACAACCTGACTGTCGAAGCGATGCCAATAAGGATCTAAGATCGCAAAATGAAGCAACTTATAGGAAAAGAGATTCCTTTGGTGAGAGTAGATTGGGGAGAAGCTGCTTGACGAAGTGTGACCTGAGAGCTGGAAAGCAGGATATGAGAGTTGTAACACCTCGTTTTAATTTATTTAATCGTCGGCGTTATTTGTTTGATTGAATTGATTTAGGGGGTTTGTGTGCTTGGTTTGGTTTAAAGGTATTGAGTGAATAGTGTGATAGTGGGAAGTAGAGGGTGTAATTAATAATGGTAGTGTAACAAATAATAATATTATTATTATGGTCACTATTATTATATTATTATTAGTAGTAGTATCATATTAGTATTATTTTTAATAATTAAAAAGTCAAATCTAATAGTAATGGGTTAGTGAGAGAGAAATAAGGTAATTAAACCCTTAAGTCTGTTTTAGCAAGAATTGGTCATAACTATATATTCACGTAAGAAAAAACAAGAGAGGGGAAGGACAATGAATAACTATGGTATTCTCAATAAAGGATTTTCGCAGGATCTTTTATCAGGAATTCGAGGGAAGGGGGAGAATGGGTTCTTTATTGGTGATAATATCATGAGAGGGTGGTTATGAATCCTTATCCTCGTAGGAAATTCGTATGTATGTTCTGTGTGTGAATTATTGGATATGTTATTGATGCCTTTTTATTGGTATGTATGAATTTTTTGAGAAAACATGAATTGTGTGTATAAATCGTATTGTCGTTGTTGTGATTAAATGAACATGGGTGTGCAGGTTGGGTTTTGGATACAAACAGAGGCTACAAATTAGAGTTAGGAATATTTGATGGTGTAGTAATAACAAGACTATATGTAATGTGAAATTATAGGCCTTAAAATAAATATAGAATGATTTAGAACGAAATTGGAGTAAAAAAGTGAGGAACTCGTAGCAAATTCAGAGTTTTCACACAGACAGGTAAGTGGCGAGGGCCACAGATGTGTGGCGAGGGCCACAGAAAGGGTATGAAGACCAACATGAGAGTGTGGCGTCCGTCACACTGCTCTGTCTTGAGTTTTGCTATAATTTTCTCTGTTTCATGACTTTCAACTAGTTTCTTCTCCATTCCTTCACCTGAGCAGTTGAGGTAGATGTCAAAACCTTGTAGGACCAAGACCAGTAGTAGAATTAATTAAAGAATTGAACTTTGGTGAATTAATTGATAAATTAAGTAATTGGTAATGGTACAGGCCTTGTATGTGTGTATGTTGGATTGTTTGATAGGGGGTAATACCTTTGTGTATTACAGCGAGTATGATACTCACATGTGATTAGGAGGATCGTGTGCATGTATGTTATTACTATACATGTGTTTGTTTGCGTAATTATTGTCATGCATTCATGGTGTATTTGGTGAAGAGGGATCATTGCTCAGGAAGAGTGTATGTGATCCTTAGGTGGGATAAATTATTGCCAAGTAGAGGTGTATGTGATTTATTGGGTTCGATTAATGAACCAATAAGTGTAATGGTACCACATGCATTGTGTCAATTGTTGTGTCATGTTGCATTATTATATGTTGATTGATTAGTTATGATGGTGTGATTACTACTCTTATCTTGTATTATACACTGTTAATTATTGAATGTAGTTCTCACCCCTTGTTGTTTTTATTGTGTTTGTGCTTCCTTGGAAGTACAAATAATCTAGGTACTTGAGTTGTACATGGAATGCGTGTTGCCTTGTCGAGTCTTAGGAGTCGATATGATACGTAACATAGGATACACATATTTTTTTATTTGTTATTCTTTTGTTTTGACTTGTTACGTATCATTATTAGTTTTCAAAACATTGTGGACCACAAGTTGATATGGATTTTTGGTGTTTAGGTGATTTGCCGTGTTTTAGACAAATTAATTATTTCCGCTGTTTTAATTCGTTAATAAAAAGGAGTTTTCATTGTTCATGATTTTTTGGAAAAATGTTACATCCTACTTTTGGTGATAGATGTAACACCCCATTCCTACCCGACTTTATAATTTAAATCAGAATTATAAAGATTCATCAACAAACAGGGGATATTACAGTTTCAACTTTAAAATCAAACAACGTAAACTTTATTAATGAAATACTTTGAAAACAACGCAGGGGATTCAACAAAGTTACAACTTTAAAATCAACTTTTAAATGATATTCAACATCAATACTCCAACAAGGTTCTCAACATAAAACAACTAAATCAACCTTAAACTAAATAGAAATCCAACACAAAATAAAACATGCGTTCATCCCCCTGAAGTGCTACGTATCAGAGCGACAAACACCGACTTTAGACGACTAGGTACTCGAATCTTGGTTACTTGCACGTTACCAACAAAGGGCAACATTCAAACAAAAGGGGTGAGATATCGAATAACATAAACATGATATGATAATCAATATGTAAACAAGAAAATCATATAATCACACCACTTCACACAAAAAGCAACATCAACGGACAACTTACAACCAACAACAATTAACAACATAATAAAATGCAACTCAGAAGTGACTCAACTTATATATGCATGTGGTACCATTTGGAGTAAACTCCCAACTTGAAACATTGCCAATTTATCGAGGCATCAACAACTTATTTGCCAATCCATGCCAACTTGAATCGAGCATTCGCTCAAATTGAAAATATGCAAATGTATGCAACTATGAATGGCATACAACAACACTGACATAATCAACAACTTAACAACATAACAACTTGAACAAGTCAACAACATGAATCAACATTGGTCATAAGACCTGCAACTTAATAACCTCCCCTAAGGTCAGCACAACACGACTTGTAACAATTTTAACACGGAAAACGACAATTTACGGCTTAATCGATTAGATTACTAAATAATTATTTTTAAATATTCCAATTTACTATAATCGACTTATTTTATCCCTACTTAGAGTCTCAGATCAAACCAACTCGAAACGGATGCAAAAACAGGACGAATTGCAAAAAAATTGCATTTTTCTGCACTCACTCTGCCCATACGTGTAATGCCCAATTCTATTACGCGTAATGCATGCGTAAGGGGACACGTTACGTGTAATTCCTTGCTTGTTACGTGTAACACTAGATCTGTTACAAATTCCACCAGAATGCATACAGTTCCAACTCTGCTACGAATTCTCCCAACTTCATCGTTCTATTCCAGCCTATTTGGGTTTCTACATCGATTTTACACTCAAAAATTTTGTATCTATTCATTTATCAAGTTTTATGATTGATTTTACGAACCCTAACTTCTTTTTACACAAATTCCTACAACATAAACCAGTCCAACCACATACAACATAATACATTCACGATTATATCAGCAATACAACAAAAACAACATGTTTCTTCATCAGATACCAACATTAAATCGACAACAACAAATTATACCAAAAACACAACAACGAAAATCATACGAAAATCCCTCCTACATACAAATTATCTAGTCCTGGTTATGGAACTCGAACCCCACCCTTACCTTGGATTGAAGGCAACTCGAATTCACCGTAGAAATCCCCGCGAAAATCCAACCTAGCCTCTTGTTCTCCTCGAGACTTGTTCTTCCTTCTCCTACAAAATTTTGATTAACTCTAATTAGGTTTTCCACTTGTTCTTACTAAAACCTCACTAATAACCTAATTACTAATGGGCCTAACTTAGCACCCCGACTTACTACTCTTATACCATAAACTAACCCAACTTAATATTATCTCAATAACACTTATTTTATTTCCAACTTAACTAATATGACTTATTCAACTTAAACAACCCAAACACGACTTAACCCGCAACATAAAAATCAACTTAAACAGCTTTTATCAACTTATCAACACAAACGATACAATGTACCAACTCAAACAACTTAACGACACAAACGACTAAACGACACCCAACAACAAATAATCGGGAAAATGTAGCGATAACATTTAATTAAATTAATTAATTAAATACGGGCTTTACAACTCTCCCCCACTTTGAACATTTTCGTCCTCAAATATCTTAACTTGCTCAAACAACTCAGGATACGATTCCTGCATCTTGCTTTCCAACTCCCAAGTTATACTTTCTCCGGCAGCGCCCAACCAAACAACTTTCACTAAAGAAATCTCTTTGCCTCTTAAAGTCTTCATTTCATGTCCCTCAATTCGTACTGACATTGCCTCCACAATGAGATTATCTCGTACTTGCACATTAGCCATACTAATCACATGAGAGGGATCTGAAATATACTTCCGGAGTTGCGACACGTGGAACACATCATGCAAATTCGACAAGTTTGGCGGTAAAGCCACTCTATAATCAACATTCCCAACTCTATCCGAAATCTGATACGGACCAATAAAATGAGGAGTAAGCTTCTTAGATTTCAACGCTCGCCTAACACCTGTTACAGGTGTAACTCTTAAGAATACATGATCACCAACTTGAAATTCTAAATCTTTCCTTCGCTTATCATGATAACTTTTCTATCGACTTTGAGAAGCTTTTATCTTCTCTCGAATCAACTTCACCTTCTCGGTAGTCTCTAGAACTATCTCTGGTCCAAGCACCACACTCTCACCAGATTCATACCAACATAACAGAGTCCTACATCTCTGACCATACAAAGCCTCAAAAGGTGTCATTCTGATACTAGAATGATAACTGCTATTATACGTGAACTCGATCAATGGAAGATAAGTATCCCACAAACCTCCCTGCTCAAGTACACAAGCTCTCAACAAATCATCTAACGACTGAATCGTCCTCTCGGTTTGACCATCTGTCTGAGGATGATACGCTGAACTCAACCTCAACTTAGAACCCAATGCTTTTTGAAAACTCTTCCAAAAATCCGATGTAAACCTCAGATCTAGATCCGACACAATACACAAAGGAACACCATGCAACTTCACAATTATTCTAACATAAATCTTAGCCAACTTCGATACTGGAAAACTGATGTTAGTAGGAATAAAATGAGCCGACTTCGTAAGCCTATTAACAATCACCCAAATTGAATCATTTCCTCTTGAAGTATTAGGCAATCCCATTACAAAGTCCATAGAAATGCTATCCCATTTCCATTCTGGAACTTCCAACAGTTGTATCAAACCAGCAGGCTTCTAATGTTCAATTTTCGACTTCTGACAAATCAAACAAGAATACACAAAACATGCAACATCATTCTTCATCCCAGGGCACCAAAACAACTTCTTCAAATCTTGATACATCTTCGTCGCTCCCGGATGAATACTCAAATTACTTCTATGACTTTCCCCAAGAATCGTTCTTTTCATTTCAGCATCATCAGGTATACAAATCCGATCATGAAATCTCAAAACACCATGCACATCCAACTTAAAACCATTCTTCTCTAATTCACCACAATCAACTATTATATCCACTAGTTTCACATTCAATTTCTGAGCTCCTCTAATATTGTCTAGGAAATCATTATTAATCTTCAGCATACCTAACAAAACACTCTTTGGCGTCACTTTGCAAACCAAACTCATATCTCGAAACTACTCAATCAACTCTAACTCCTAAACCATCATTGCTGACATATGCAACATCTTCCGACTCAAAGCATCGGCTACAACATTAGCTTTACCGTGATGGTAATTCAAACCAAATTCATAGTCTTTCTATAATGTCTCATATAATAAATACCTAGAGTATCATTATACAAGAGTTTTAATGGTACTGACACCATCATAAGTGCCTAATAGTATAATTCACATTCTTGACCAATTCTAAAATTCTAAATAACTATGGTACAAGACATGGAAATCATACTAAAAATAAAAATACTAAGATCAAATACAATATCCATTATTGTACAAAGATATAAAATACACAGCAAAAACTAAATCTATGCTTCTCTTGAAACATCCCGAGCATAGCTCCACTTGTAAATCAATATGCAAAAGAAACTTGAAAAGCAACAACAATAGTGGGGTGAGATATCAACATCTCAGCGAGTTACCTATCTTAGAGTTCTCTTGGCTCTAAAGGTTAAATTCTAATCTCTACTCAGGTATTTGGTCACTTCTCTACAAAGAAGCCAAAACAAGATGGAAAATATCCATACAATGCTCTCGACACTAAATGAGTGTAACATCTACCTCAAGCCTTTACAGATGCTTCCTGTGGGAATCAAAGCAACCCACCTTAAGACTTACTCAAGACTTTACGAAGGAATCGATATAACACCCACCTCAAGTCTTTACGGATGCTTCCCATGGGACTCAGTGTAACCAACCTCAAGACTTACTCAAGACTTCCCGTGTAACTCAACGTAATACTTACCTCAAGCCTTTACAGATTCTTCTCGTGGGACTCAGTGTAACCCACCTCAAGACTTATTCAAGACTTTACGGAGGTCCCAGTGTAATACATACCTCAAGTCTTTACGGATGCTTCCCGTGGGACTCAGTGTAACCCACCTCAAGACTTACTCAAGACTTTACGAAGGACCTATCGTATTACACAACTCAAGCCACTACTAACACCTCACCAACGGTACCTCAAGCCTTTACTGATGCTTCTTGTGGGGCTCAAAGTAACCCACTTCAAGACTTACTCAAGAATTTATGGAGGACCCAGTGTATTACGCGCCAACGGTTTCACATCAACCTAGGGTAGTCCTAAACATCTCACAAGTTATACCTTTTTATTTCCAAAACCTCACAATTACCTAACTAACATAATTACGGTTAATTAGAAAAGTCAGGTAAGCGTCAACTCAAAATGATATTTCTCGGTCTTATAAGATAGAACATGTTATTAGCTTCAAATCATATAAAGAACAGTTAAATCAGATAAACGATGAAGAAGCTATGAATTTTTAAAGAAAGAACAAAATAATTATTTTTCCAAGACTTACAGTGTTAACCGGTTAACCCATTCTGTTAACCGGTTAACCATATCAGATTTTCACTTCTAGTAGCGCATCACAGCCCCATTGACCGGTTAACGTATTCGGTTAACCGGTTAATCGACAATCATCATCATAAAAATCCTGCGTTATAACATTCAAAACTCCTCCAAACTCCAACTAAAACACACCAAAAATCAAAATGGTTTTAAACATATATTACCACACCTATTACCAGCATACTCATGCATTTAATCGATATTTCAACCGTTCAAACTCTCGATTCTATAATTTCTAGGATTATGCCATAATCTCAAGAAAACTATAACTTCTAGAAATAAAAGTTTTTAACTAGAACCTGCCTTGCAATCGATGAGGATTTTGATGAAGATGAATGTTGATGAAGATGAAGATGATCCAAGCTCTCCATGAACTTCTTCCTCTTCTCCTAGGGTTTCCTTCTTCTTTCTCTCTTTCTCTTCTCTTTCCCCTTTCTTTCCTTTTCTTCTTCTCCTTACAAACTCCTTCTTTCTCTCTCTTTATAACAAATACAACAATATAAATTATACTGATATAACTTTAGTTGGTAGCAACCGGTCCAAAATGAGAGTATCCAAAAATGTCTCTGAGTCGAATATTTAATAAAACCTCTAAGTGAGATAATACTAATTAATTAATTTAAGTTCGTCAGTTGCTCTAATTATTTTAATTGAAAACTCTCAGAGCACACCGGAACCCTATTAATCTTAATTAATATTATCCAAAGCATTTAATTAAAATACGGGGTATTACATCCTCCCCTCCTTAAATTGAAATTTGTCCTCAAATTTCCTTTACTCAACCACAACAACCACTCGTAACATTATTCAGATCCATACTTATTCTTACGTCTGCTACATACTCTTACATACTCAATTATAGCTCTTGACTACATGACTCAAAGCCCTTGTTCATAATAAATCAAACTTCACGTCTTTACTCATACGCTTGTTCCCACATTGGGTTAACTTCTAACTTACTATTTCCATAATTCGTCTGTTGTTTCATACCGAATCACTTAGGCTCATCTTTCCTTCGGAAAAGCATACCACTCTAATTCCTTCTATTGAGTCACAACATCAAGGCATAACACTCAAACTTGATTTCGGAACCACAACACTCGACAAAACTTCACATGGTATCTTAGTGAAATCTTATCTACGCATAATTTCCAGCAAAAGCTCTTATTAAAATCCTTCAATTACTAAAACCATCTCAAAAGTTGTCAAACAACTTCTGTACCAATTCCACTTGGTTCGACATCATACATTATGACCATTTACATCTGACACTTCATTATTTCAGTTTCTTACTTAAGGACATCGCACTTAGAACAAAATTCTCTTCTGATTCTTAATAATCCTACTAAACTCTTTCACCTGTCTCCTTCCACTACCCTCTCAAAGTCTAACAATGGATATACCATGAATTCTCAAGAAATACTATGTAGTTAGTAGTTTGCGGAGATCACAGATATCCATTGGAGTTCTCACCAACCAACAAAATAATAACTTGCAGACATTCAGGGATAGAATAATCCACTTGTCAATCATATAATAATATCATTGGTCCAAACTCTCCAACGACATGGATACAAGGATTATACTATTGCAATCATATCTGTTACAATTACGATTCCATTCTAAACTCGAAACAATTCATCCAATTCAGCTTAACGAATCTGATCATGGTTACTATACTCCATGTCAATCCTCTTCACAGGATTCTGTTCACTCAAGGTTTTTCATTGGCATGAGATCTCCATTAATAACAACGTAGCAATGTCACAGAACTTATGATAATTCGTGAGTCACCAATACCAAACTTAAATTATTCTTATTATACTTGCTGATTTCCATAACGCTTGCCTATTGCATACAATATTCCACACACTCACTTTTAAAGACCATACAAATCCTCTTGTTCAAATTCACTTATTTCAAGGACCTCGTTCCTTAAACGATCCAATTTACATGCTTAACTTTGGAACATTCATTTCTCACTCTTTCCTGGAAGGGTAACTTAAAAATTCCTATCTTTGAGTACGACTCAACTACACACATCTGGTATTACTCTTACGGAGTCCATAACTGATGTTAAGAATTAATGGTACTAAAACTGACCAATTGTTCATCTTTTACCCACACAATAATTAAGATGCCAAAATGTTTCCTAGAAGATCAACACTTCATGAGTCTCTTATAACTTCATAATTAAGGTCCTTAGTAGTCGCAACGACAACACACCAAAAAAATTTAGATCCTTTATTGTCTACCAATCATGCTTAAAATAAAGTCCAACACTTTATCCTCTGACACTTTGAACGGAAGCCAAAACAAACATACAATTCAGAAAGTATGATTCTCTAAAGTCTTCCACAAAATTCATGTGTCAATCGATTACCTATCTGAGGCTAATCGGTCGAACACAACTGAACTTGTTCCCCTTGTTATCAAACAATCCAACTCAAAATTATCAATCCAGTCCACACTAACTTACAAGATGATTCTAACTCATGGTTTCTAAACATGTATAACATTCACCCACCGCTCACAACTCAAGGTAACACAGAACAAGATACAACAAACCGATGACATAATTCAGACAAGCGACAAAGTAAAACTACCATTTCTATTACAGTCACATCACAAATATTCAACGGAATAGTTCGATTCCACTCGTACAACGACGTTAGTAGGAAAACAACAATGACAACATCAAAAGGGTTTTTAGTCACAAGCTAACACTTGGTTCGTCCGTAAGCAAAATCCAACATACAATCCTTATCGGGAAGAAAATAAAACAAAGGACATCTCATGTCTAGTATACAACTTGTCCTCTCTCTCTCTCTCTAACTCCTTGGCGAGAATTAAAACAACAACATTCTTAATCGCACTAGAGATAAATTCCAAATACTTCGATCATTCACAATAATAGAAGTTTTCCCTTACACTTGAAAACTGAGGTAAAACACTTCTATGAAGAACCTTCTTGTCTCTACTTACATATTAAATAGGGTTCCCTTACCCTCTACTGATAATTGCATATAATGTTTCCACAACTTTCTATCGGTACCAAGAACGCTTCGATCAGGCTCTCAAGTCAAAAGTAAGAATCTTAGAAAAACAAGTTTTCAAAACATAACAGTGGTAACCAGTTACTACCAAGAGGGTAACTGATTACTCAGTGCAAATATGAACTTCCAGTAGCTAAAAGAGATTTAGAAACACAATTCCGTAACCGGTTACTACCCAGAGGGTAACCGACTACTTCAAATGCAGAAGCAAAATTCTGGTTTTCCTTGCTACATAAACCTCCCAAACTCATTCCAATCGCAACCAAAAGTTATAACAATTTTCAACAGATGATTTCACACATATAATAATCATACTACCAGAGCCCTAATGGGTGAACCATCATTGGTTACACTTCCTTAACTTTAGTTTCAACAACAACTTAACGACTCCATTGTACATTCGTCCAAAGATACATTTCGTTATCACTTTCTCATATTATACTGTTAATACCGTTTCCATACCGTGTTAACTTCACGCTCTGCGGTAACCCTCTCATACCCAACATAATTCATCTTACTAGAGTTCTCCCGAATCCAAGGTGCTTACTCTAACGCTTAACTCAACTTCATTTGGTCCATATCAAATACAACTCATGTTACTAAATGAAGCTTATTCTTTCTACGACACTATACCTTATACTATTCATTGAGTAATTCAACACTTCCGAATTGATCCCTTACTAAATATAACACCTTGATGTATTACTATAAACTTTGTCTCCCCAGTCATAACCGAATATACAACTCCAATCTTTTATTCTTCGTCCGGGGTATACTTGTCTCACTTGAAACGTGTAATCATATTCATGCGTTTCTCTTAACGCTTCACCACGACTTTAGGTTCTCGAAAGAAAATGAACATTCTTAATTTGTAACTTTTTTCCATCCGTAAGGTATTATCCGAATACATTCCCTGAAGTACTCTCGTTCATCTATGGTGCCACCGCGATCTTAAGACTGAAACACTAATAATTAAATCACTGATGGGCTAAAGACGTTTCTAATTATGTGTCTAGCGGTATCTTAACTGCAAGTGCACAGCCTATCGAAGTAATATTTAAGATTATCGATCCACAGGGACTCTATGGTTACTTAGTGCTAGATGAACTTCTAGTTTAGCTAAGGTGAAGGGTTGTCACGATTTTTTTGTTGATTTTAAAATATTAAAGGCGGAATTAAATTTAAGTTTTAATAAAATAATACTAAGGCGGTCGGTATGTAATTATACTAACTTAGGTGGGTCAATCTAACCTAGGCTTATAAAGGTGTTTACTTAATCTATTCGGTAGAGGTTACCAGTTTAAATACCCTCAACTCACACTCTCGTGGTCTTATCTCAGATCTTACCCCTAAAGCCCTATGCCTGCTCTCGCTAGCCCATAAGTGTTTAGAGATAATTTTTGGAAACTTAGTAATTCTAATTTATTTTAAAGCGCTCTCGCTGTGTTTAATTTAAATGCCTAACTTTAGCTATCTGGTTAAAATCTCACACTCTCGTGGTCTTGACCTAACCTAATACTCTTTTCTTACTCTCGTAACGAAAAGGTCGATTTTAATTAAAAAGTGTCAGCCAGAATGTTAAGTTATTAATTATTTTTAGCCTATGGTTAAATTTTACCGATTAAGTTTGTTTTAACTACATACCGCCCTAAGGTAATTAGCTACTCATTTTTGTTGAACCAGACAGAGACAGAAAAACAATAAACAAAATATTCATGGCGGAAAAATAAATAAACAACATAAATATTAAATTTCGATATAATAAAAACCTGGTTAACAAAACTATAGCAGACTCCTTCTTCCACAGACCGGAAAGCTTGGAGTTGGCGGAAATCGAAAATAAATCAAATTCTGAAGGTTTAGAAACAAGTAAATGTATAACAATTTCCTGATGTTGGAAATTGTTATATGGCTGGTTTGGATACAATAAGAATGAAAAACTGAAAATAATGCAGAAATAAAAACAGGGGCGTAAAATAAATCGGCAGAGCTTCCGCAAAAATTTGAATAAAAAATGCTCTGTAGTTTCTTCATAAAACTTGTGCTATTTATAGAACAATTAATGGGCTTGAAAATTGGACTTGTTGCATTGGGCCTTGCTGAAGTGGTGGAGGAAATATAGGAACGTGGCTAAAAAATAGGCAGGAAATTCTTCACGTAAGGTTTTGACGTGGTCTCAGTCAATAACCTACTTTTTACCTTGTCACGGTCGTGACAAGGTCTTCACGCTCGTGTTCTGTGCAATTTAAGTGTCACGGTCGTGACAATGTGCTCACGGACGTGATGGCTTCTTTTGGGGTGTCACGGTCGTGACACCTTGGTGACGACCGTGACTGCAACAAATTATGCAGTTCTGCACGCTTCTTCATTTCTTCATCTTTTTATGGTTGCTTTTGTTCCTTTTGCTCTTAATTCATGATTTAGCTCCATATATGATGTACCTGCAAAATGGTAAGAAAAACTCGAGAAATCGAGTGTTAAAACGATGATTATGCGATAAAACGTCAATGAAACTTAGCAATATAATCGATACATTTTCTCGTTATCAAACTTCCCCAAACTTAAACCTTTGCTTGTCCTCAAGCAAATAGTCGGTTGAAAATCGGCGGACAAGTTTTTATTGACGCATACACATAACAAACCGTACGAGGGATCGTTTTGTCGGATAATCCGGTACTTTGATAGAACACTACCGATACACTAATGACACAAGCAACAAGCTATGTCGCCGACTTCCTGTTAATCGAAACGATCAGAAATTTCTTTACGATTTCACCTAGAGTTTTTCGATCTTATTTCGCCCGGTTTCATTCTAGCGCAATCACATTAAGCCCTTTGCCTTAGAACGCACGTAGTGGAGTAGCCGGTTAGCGACTTTGATCCTTTTTAAGCACGGGGTCTGGTACACGAGTGTGGTAACCCTACATATATTATCCGATTTGGAGGTTGTGGGGGATCGAGCCGTAGCACGCCCTACCAAGTTCAGAACCAGTACCTCTGAACCAACCCACAATGGACTCCTTCTCATATTTCTCGTTTCTTATATGCGACCGTGTACTTTGGTGCAATTTCTTTTCATTTTGCATCGAGATATGAAGGATCATTATTGATTAGGCATCAAACGCTTATATTCATCGGCTCCCCACGTGGTTTGTGTTCAGACGGTGCTGACTGCTAGTATAAACTACTAGGGGTTACTTTTGAACTGAAACTTAAAGTGTACTCGTAATGATAATCGGAATGGAATCGCTTAAGTGGGAAGTCAAAGGTGTCAAGATTGTATTGGTCTTGTTTAATCGTTCTCAGCTTCCTAATTACGATTCCGTAGGTAAGTCGGGTAATGCGAATAATTAAAGATTTTTTTCTGGTATGGCTAAATAAACGGGGAAAGTTCGAAACTAAAGAAAATAGCACAAATATTGCTCGTTTCATTAACTTGCGAAAAGAAATACAACAGAATGGGAAAATGCGAAAAGGAAAAAATGCGGAAATGAAAGGTACCTCTCCCACACTATATCAGACATTGTCCTCAATGTTGTGATATAAATGCGGTAAAAGTACAGTACAAACTACAAAAACGAAAAACAAACATAAGCAAAACTAAAACTAAGGCTGCTGAGGACCGCGGGCTCGGCTTCTGGTGCGAGAGCGTCTGAAAGGAGTCGCTTCAGGATCAGAACCGGTACCGGTGGCAGCAGTGATGTCAATGCGTAAGGCCTCTAGCTCGCTGAAAATTTCGTCGAGCTTCTCATTAGTAGATGTCTGGTTGCTTGCAATAGTGCGGAGTAAAGCATCATACTGCTCCTTCTGCCTTCGCTCCAGTGCGGCGTTCATCTGGTTCTGCTGATGAATCGCACGGAGGACTTCCTCAAGTGTGATGTCCTGTGCAGGAGGCTGTCGGGTAGATGACTCTGGTATATCCTGGACAGGCTCAGCTGCATCCATAGCGTCCTGCATCTCATCCGCTGGAGGATCTGCCTGATCATCATGGATAGGGGCGTGGTCGGCAGCATCTGGTAAAATAAAGAGCCAGTTGACTCGGCTAGATGGGTCGATGCGGTCACGGGATGGCAGAATGATATGATGAAAAATGGTGCCATGGACAACAGGGCTATACCTGCCATCCTCTCGCTGCGCAATCAGGTGAGCGGACCTGCAATAGCTCTTAGTGAGGAATTCTGCGGCTATGCCAGGCAAATTGTCGAGCAAGTCACTGAGCCCTAACTGAAAGGCGAGGGTGGTGACAATGCCGCCAATGAAAAATGGGGTGGAGCCTCTATGCGCAATAGCCTGGATCTGAGAAAGCATGAACGGGGCAGCGTTGATCGGCTCGTCATTGAGAGCGCAATGCAAGAATAGAAGCTCCTTGGAGTTGAGCTTATGGTTACTTTCTCGAGCGAATATGGTGTTGCAAATGACTCGGTGGAAATAACGGATTGCCGAGTTGTGGATGTGTGTAGCATTGAGGCTTTGGAAGGCTGAGGCACGGGTATTGGTTATGTCGTGCCATAAAGTGAAAGCGGTTTCACTAAAATTATCCGGCACGCGGAGGTGAGCTTCATTTCCGTGAGCGAAGCCTAGCAACTCGGATATCCTTGTTTGCGAAAGTTCAAACTCCCGGCCAAACAATCTGAATTTAGCAACGCCGGTAAGCTGACTCTGAGAACCGGAACCGGTGATGTAACAGAACGAACTTAGGAACTCCAGTGTCAGCAACTCGAATGTAGGCTGAGGTTGACTGCATAGAACCCAAAGATTAACCTTCTTGAGCAGGTTCTTGACACTGTTGAGCATTCCGAGCTCTCTCAAACATTCAGTGTTGATATAACGCGTAGGTTGCAGACCGCGGTTCTGGAATCGGATGAATCTTTCTCTCTGGGTTTCTCCAGCATCACCTTCTCTGAATTGAATGGCATCCATTGCATGCAAGAACTTAGAGTGAGAGATGAGGATTTTTGATATTTGTGAAAAAGTGATAAAATGAGAGAAATAATGATTCGGGTAAATATTGGAAGGTGAGAATGTGATAGGTGTGGTGATAATGGGGGGTTAATGAGTTTTAAGTTGGTAATGGGAGGTTACGGAAGTTATGGAGAAAATGGGTGGTTTTTGGAAGTTATGGAGGAAGAAGAAGAAGAGGTCACGAAAAGAAACAGTTCTGTTTCTCACGAATCCTATAATTAGGGTTGTCACGGTCGTGACAGGGAGGTGACGGTCGTGACACGCTAAATGAGCACGTCACGATCGTTAGGGGGGTGTGACGACCGCGAGGGCTTGCTTCGTTGAATAATTTCCAGAAAACACTATCTCATATATTTCACATACTTTATAATAATTTATTTTCTTCACTTCTCACTCAATAATACTTTTAAACACCATATAATAATTTATTTCAACATAATACTTTGCTAACTTGCATGGCATGAGAGATTTTTATATAATAGGAGTAAATGCAAGCATAACAGTACATAGAATGAAAAATATATAAATTGATTAAAATGGAGAAATTTTGGAACTAGAAGTGCATTGCATATAATAATTGAAATTGAAATTACATAAATGAAAATACGGTACGAAATTGTTTGCGAAAAATAAATCTAACTAGAAACGAAAACAATGAGAAAAATAAACTAAATCACTTATAGCATTTTCAAAAGCGTTTCTTCAAATCTTCGATTGCGGAGTTCAAGTGATAGAATTGTTCGCAGGTTATGTCAGTCAAACCTATAATGTCCAATCGCATGCTCTTAATGTCTTCCTTAAATGAATTTATATCAGTTTGGTAAGCTTCAAGAGTGTTCATGATGTTCTGTAAGTTGTTAGCATAATCTCCTTGATTCACTTCAGGGGTCTCAATAACTTCGTCAGTGTGGTCAATGTCATGGTAACCAGGAGGTGTCTCAGGGTTAGTTTCGACATCGGTCATTATATCATCTTTTATCTTGTAAGACTGAGGTGTTTCAGGAGTAGATGGATAATCAGGTGGGGTTAACTCATACAGCCAGTTATCCTTATTGTGAACACTTACTCTAGCATGGTTTGGCAGTGTGAACAGGGTTACTACCTCATTTCGGATTAGGTACTCGAAAGGTGGATGTCCTAAATTCCTTATGATATGGCGATTAAAGCAGAAGTTAAGATTCATAGGACGGATGGTACCTAAACGGTTGCATCTGTGCAATTGGTACCTAAGTCCTATGGCATCAGCAATCATGGTTACAAGACCTCCTACTAATATAGGTAATTCAGGTTCTTCTTGGATACGGGTGAAGGTTTGCATCATGAAAGGTACACCATTAACAGGCTGTCCATTAGGGAAACAAGACATAATGAATATCTCATCTTTAGATACTCCGGTAATGTTTTATTCTTTTCCAAAGAAGGTGTGGGCAAGGATTTTATGGAAGTAACGGAGAGCAGGGTTATGGATCTCATCATTGTTCATGCTATTTGGTTCAGGGTGGTAGTTTCCGGTTAAAGTTCCCCAAAAGAAATCTAGCTCAATATCCATCAATTCTACCTGTGTGGTAGTAAAAGCAAAGGGTCCACTAGGGAATCCTAATAAGTCAGCTAGTTCTTTATGGTTAAAGTCATATTCTATTCCAAATAGGCGGAAACTGATAAATCCTTTCCTAAATCCAAAACCGCGCTCAGGTAGGTAAACTAGGGAGCTAAGGAACTCAAGGGTGAGCTCGCGGTAAGTCACAAACTTATGTTGAATCCGTGCATTCTCCCATCCAAGTCGGTTAAACAAGTACAGGATGCTATCATGTATACCTAGGGTTTTCATAGTCTGATCATCCGGGTACAGGGTCAAATCCATTTGCCTCTGTGATAACTCTTCAAACTTCATTCTTTGGTTTTTACCTCTAAATTTGGTTTCCATATGGTTTATGGGTTGGTTAGCCATGGTTAGTGCAAATATGGAGGAAACAAATCAGGGGGAGAAGGAAAGTGGAAAAGACTTTTAGAAAATCTGTAAAAAGTGATTTAAGATTAAAATAAGGAAATGAAATGCATAATTTAAAGGCAATACTAGTAACATGAAATAAAACTATAAAATGAAAAAACAATTAAATAGTAAAACGATAAATAACAAAGAAAATAATAGAATGATAAAGAGAATAGTTTAAATAATTAAATGAGAAAATGGGTTGCCTCCCACTAAGCGCTGTTTTTATCGTCAAAAGCCTGACGTAATGCTTAGGTTTAGATTAATCAGGGGAATTAGTGGACAACTCTAAAAGCCTTAGATTATTTGCATAATCTCTATTTTCAACTTTATGATAATGTTTTAAACGTTGTCCGTTTACTATGAATGGTTCACTATTCCTACCCTTAATTTCTATTGCTCCACTCGGGAATACTTTAGTTATTTCAAAGGGTCCTGACCATCTAGATTTTAATTTTCTAGGAAAGAGCCTAAGTCTTGAATTAAAGAGGAGTACAACTTCTCCCACATTAAATTCTTTCCTAGATAGGCGTTTATCGTGTCATCGCTTAGTTCTTTCTTTATATATCTTAGCATTCTCATAAGCATCTAGCCTTAATTCTTCTAATTCGTTAATGTCTAGGATTCACTTTTCTCCTGCAGCATTATAGTTTATATTGAGAGTTCTAATCGCCCAATAAGCTTTGTGTTCTAGTTCTACCGGGAGGTGACAAGATTTTCCATAAACTAATTTGAAAGGTGTAGTACCTATGGGTGTCTTGTAAGCGGTCCTATAAGCCCATAAAGCTTCATTAAGTTTAGATGACCAATCTTTCCGAGATATGGCGACAGTCTTTTCTAAGATTTGTTTAATTTCTCTGTTTGAGACTTCGACTTGTCCACTTGTTTGTGGGTGATATGGTGTTGCCACACGGTGTCTTACTCCATACTTAGATAGTAGTTTGTCAAAGATTTTTGAAATGAAGTGCGAGCCACCGTCACTTATGACGAGTCTAGGCACACCAAATCTGGGAAAGATTATATTTTTGAAAAGCTTTATTACTACTCGTGTATCGTTTGTAGGAGAAGCTATAGCTTCAATCCATTTCGAAACATAATCAACAGCTACGAGTATGTAATTATTACCGAAAGATGATGGGAATGGTCCCATGAAATCTATTCCCCAGACGTCAAAGATTTCTACTTCTAAAATTCCTTTTTGAGGCATTTCATCTCTTCTTGAAATATTGTCGGTGCGTTGACACCGATCGCAATTTATAACAGCGATGTGGACATCCTTCCATAGATTAGGCCAGAATAAGCCGGCTTGCAAGATTTTTGCACAAGTCTTGGAAGTGCTTGCATGTCCACCATAAGGAGATGAATGACATTGAGCAATGACATCTTCTATTTCTTCTTCAGGAATACATCGACGAAAGATTCCATCGGGTCCTCTTTTGAACAATAATGGTTCATCCCAATAGTAATGTTTTAGATTGTGAAAGAATTTATTTTTCTGTTGATAGGTTAAATCAGGTGGAAGAGCTCCTGCGGCTAGGTAGTTGACAATGTCAGCGTACCATGGCAGTCCTACAGTTGTCTGGATTGTTTCCACGAGTTCTGGTTCATTTATGTCTAACTGAACTAGGTCGCTTCCTATTTGTGCTATCAGCTGTTCATACGGAAAATCATCGTTAATCGGCACTTGTTCGGGTTTAATACCTTCTATTCTAGATAAATGGTCCGCTACGACGTTTTCAGTACCTTTCTTATCTTTTATTTCGAGATCAAACTCTTGTAAGAGTAAAATCCATCTCAAGAGTCTTGGTTTAGCATCTTTCTTAGTCAATAGATATCGGATAGCAGCATGGTCTGTGTAAACGATTATTTTCGCTCCTACTAGGTAAGAACGGAATTTGTCAAGCGTAAAGACAACTGCTAACAATTCTTTTTCAATAGTGGCGTAGTTCATCTGAGCAGAATCTAAGGTTCTACTGGCATAGTAAATCGCATGAAGTTTCTTTTCCTTCCTTTGGCCTAGAACTGCGCCTACAACATAGTCACTCGCATCACACATGATTTCGAAAGGTAATCTCCAGTCAGGGGGTTGCATGATTGGTGCGGTGATGAGGGCTGTTTTTAGAGTTTCGAATGCTTTAAGACAATCTTCATTGAATATGAACTCAGCGTCTTTCATTAATAAACCAGTAAGAGGTTTAGTGATTTTCGAGAAATCTTTGATGAATCGTCGGTAGAAACCGGCGTGTCCTAAAAAGCTTCGTATTTCTCGAACGGTTTTAGGGGGTTGAAGATCTTTTATGACTTCAATCTTAGCTTTATCAACTTCAATTCCCTTGTCGGATATTACGTGACCTAATACGATTCCTTCTTTGACCATAAAATGACATTTCTCCCAGTTAAGCACGAGGTTTACTTTTACACATCTCTCTAACACCATTTCTAAGTTTGATAGGCATCCTTCAAAACTTTGCCCGCATACAGAGAAGTCTTCCATGAACACTTCCATGATGTTGTCTATAAAATCTGCGAAGATTGACATCATACATCTTTGAAAGGTTGCAGGAGCGTTGCATAATCCAAAGGGCATTCGTCTATAAGCGAACGTTCCATATGGGCATGTGAATGTAGTCTTCTCTTGATCATCTGGATGGATAGGGATTTGGAAAAATCCTGAGTAACCGTCAAGATAACAGAAGTAAGAATGCTTGGCTAATCGTTCTAACATTTGATCTATAAAGGGTAGTGGGAAATGATCTTTTCGAGTGGCTTTGTTTAATTTACGATAATCTATGCATACTCTATGTCCCGTCACTACTCTTTGCGATATCGATTCGCCTTGAGCGTTTTTCACAACAGTGATACCTCCTTTCTTTGGCACTACATGTATTGGACTAACCCATCCACTATCAGAGATTGGATATATTATTCCGGCGTCTAGTAGTTTCTTAACTTCTTCTTTTACTATAGTGCTAAGGATTGGGTTAATTCTTCTTTGAGATTCTCTGGAGGTTCTGCAATCTTCTTCTAGCAGAATACGATGCATACAGACTGAAGGACATATTCCTTTGAGATCAGATATGTTATATCCTAATGCAGTTGGATATTTCTTCAAGACATCTAAAAGTTTCTTTGTTTCTATAGTTCCTAAACTGGAATTTATTATAACTGGTCTTTTACATTCAACGTCTAGGAATTCGTACCTTAGGTTATGAGGTAAAGTTTTTAATCCTAATGTAGGTTTATCTTTACTTGGCATGGGATCCGGTGTAAGTGCTAAACTTTCGCTTAGACTATCGTCTTGATACGGTGCACGCCAATTATCATCTTCGAAAATCGGAGGGATTTGAATTTTCATAATTTCAGAATAGGTAGTTTCTTTCAGTTCCATTTCTCTTACACATTCGTCAATTACGTCCAATAGATAGCATGTATCCTCTATAGCTGGTGATTGTAAGAATTGTGTTAAAATAAATTCAACTTTCTCTTCACCTACTTCAAAGGTTAGCTTTCCTCTTTTTACGTCTATTATAGCTCCGGCGGTAGCTAAGAATGGTCTTCCTAGTATGATAGGTGTAGTGGAGTCTTCAGAGATGTCCATGATTATAAAATCAGTAGGGATGTAGAATTGTCCTATACGTACTGGGACGTTTTCTAGTATGCCTACAGGATATTTAACAGAGCGATCGGCTAGTTGAACAGACATTTTAGTTGGTCTTAGGTCTCCCATGTCTAGCCGTTTGCAAATCGTTAAGGGCATAACACTGATACTGGCTCCTAAATCGCATAGAGCTTTGTCTATGACGAATTTTCCTATTACACAGGGTATAGAGAAACTTCCTGGATCCTTTAGCTTAGGAGGCATATTATTCTGAATTATGGCGCTACACTCAGCAGTAAGTGTAACTGTTCCGTTATCCTCTATCTTTTTCTTATTGGATAAGATTTCTTTTAAAAACTTAGCGTACGATGGTATTTGAGTGATAGCTTCTGTAAACGGAATAGTAATATTCAATTGTTTCAGAAGTTCAACAAATTTCTTAAATTGACCCGTCGTCTTGGAATTTGTTAATCTCTGAGGGTACGGAATTGGTGGTTTATAAGGTGGTGGAGGCACATAAGGCTGTTCTTTCTCCACTACCTCTTGATTATCTTCTTACTTTTCTTCTGGATCATTCAGCACTTCAGTCGGTTTATCTGGTTTTTGGTACATGGCTGGATTGTCAAGTCTTGGATCGGTAGGTCCGTCAAGTTCCTTGCCACTTCTTAGTATTACGGCATTGGCATGTCCTTTCGGATTAGGTTGAGGTTGTCCAGGGAATACTCCAGCTGGTGCAGCAGTAGGTGCTTGTTGTTGAGCTACTTGTGAAATCTGAGTTTCAAGCATTTTGTTATGTGTAGCTAATGCATCTACTTTGCTCACTAATTGTTTAATCTGCTCACTAGTGTGAATGTTTTGGTTTAAGAAGTCCTTGTTCGTTTGAGATTGGTTAGCTATAAAGTTCTCCATCATCAACTCAAGGTTCGATTTTCTAGGGACATTAGGAGCAGTCTTTTGATATCCTGGTGGTGTAGCTGGTGCTTGACCTGGTGCGTATAAAGCATTGTTATTCTTATAGGAGAAGTTCGAATGATTCTTCCAACCTGGGTTGTATGTGTTTGAGTATGGGTTTCCTTGGGCATAATTCACTTGATCAGTGGGAGTTCCTGTCAATAGTTGACAATCAGAAACTTCGTGTCCTGGGACTCCACATAACTCACAGTTAGGTCTTACTGCAGCCACGGTGGCTGTTGGTGTTATGGCCAAGTTGTCGATCTTTTGGCTTTGTTGGTCAAACTTTGCATTGACTTGGTCCATACTACTCACTTCGTACATACCTCCTTTTGTTGGTTTCTCGGTTGCGACTCTCTCGCTCCCCCAAAGGTAATGGTTTTGAGCCATACTTTCGATGAGTGCATAAGCATCATTATATTCTTTGTCCATCAATGCACCGCCCGCGGCAGCGTCAATCGTCATTCTTGTATTGTACAAGAGTCCATTATAGAAGGTATGGATGACCATCCATTCTATTAATCCGTGATGTGGACAAAGTCTCAACAAATCTTTATAGCGTTCCCAAGCTTCGAATAGTGATTCGCTTTCCCTTTGCTTAAATCCGTTGATTTGAGCTCTCAGCATAGCTGTCTTGCTAGGTGGAAAATATCTGTTCAAGAAAAATCTCTTAAGTTCCTCCCACGTAGTTACTGAGTTCGAAGGCAGAGATTGAAGCCAGGCTCTTGCTCTGTCTCGAAGTGAAAAAGGAAACAAACGTAGTCTAATAGCTTCTTGGGTAACTCCATTGGCTTTTACGGTATCTGCGTATTGCACAAAGATCGAAAGATGAAGGTTCGGATCCTCGGTAGGATTTCCGGCGAATTGATTTTGTTGCACGGCTGATATCAACGAAGGTTTTAGTTTGAAATCATTTCGGTTGATAGCCGGTGCTGCAATGCTTGAATGCGGTTCAGCTTGCGAAGGACTGGCGTAATACTTGAGTGGGTGATTCTGTTCTTCAGCCATCTTTGCGTCCTTTGATGTTACGACTGGTTTAGGTGAATCTAATTGAAGATCTGGAATATTGTAACTTTTTTCGTAATCGAATATCCGTCTTCTTACGTGTAAGAAGCGTTCCGATTCAGGGATTAGAGGTTGCAAGTCTTCGCTTTTAGAGCGAGTACTTGACATACACTCGGAAAATAAATTAAATAGTTGATACCTTAGTCTAGACAATGCTACCTAAATGCACTAGTAACTAAATTAAGGTCCCCCGCAACGGCGCCAAAAACTTGATGGGCTAAAGACGTGTCTAATTATGTGTCTAGCGGTATCTTAACTGCAAGTGCACAACCTATCGAAGTAATATTTAAGATTATCGATCCACATGGACTCTATGGTTACTTAGTGCTAGATGAACTTCTAGTTTAGCTAAGGTGAAGGGTTGTCACGATTTTTTTGTTGATTTTAAAATATTAAAGGCGGAATTAAATTTAAGTTTTAATAAAATAATACTAAGGCGGTCGGTATGTAATTATACTAACTTAGGTGGGTCAATCTAACCTAGGCTTATAAAGGTGTTTACTTAATCTATTCGGTAGAGGTTACCAGTTTAAATACCCTCAACTCACACTCTCGTGGTCTTATCTCAGATCTTACCCCTAAAGCCCTATGCCTGCTCTCGCTAGCCCATAAGTGTTTAGAGATAATTTTTGGAAACTTAGTAATTCTAATTTATTTTAAAGCGCTCTCGCTGTGTTTAATTTAAATGCCTAACTTTAGCTATCTGGTTAAAATCTCACACTCTCGTGGTCTTGACCTAACCTAATACTCTTTTCTTACTCTCGTAACGAAAAGGTCGATTTTAATTAAAAAGTGTCAGCCAGAATGTTAAGTTATTAATTATTTTTAGCCTATGGTTAAATTTTACCGATTAAGTTTGTTTTAACTACATACCGCCCTAAGGTAATTAGCTACTCATTTTTGTTGAACCAGACAGAGACAGAAAAACAATAAACAAAATATTCATGGCGGAAAAATAAATAAACAACATAAATATTAAATTTCGATATAATAAAAACCTGGTTAACAAAACTATAGCAGACTCCTTCTTCCACAGACCGGGAAGCTTGGAGTTGGCGGAAATCGAAAATAAATCAAATTCTGAAGGTTTAGAAACAAGTAAATGTATAACAATTTCCTGATGTTGGAAATTGTTATATGGCTGGTTTGGATACAATAAGAATGAAAAACTGAAAATAATGCAGAAATAAAAACAGGGTCGTAAAATAAATCGGCAGAGCTTCCGCAGAAATTTGAATAAAAAATGCTCTGTAGTTTCTTCATAAAACTTGTGCTATTTATAGAACAATTAATGGGCTTGAAAATTGGACTTGTTGCATTGGGCCTTGCTGAAGTGGTGGAGGAAATATAGGAACGTGGCTAAAAAATAGGCAGGAAATTCTTCACGTAAGGTTTTGACGTGGTCTCAGTCAATAACCTACTTTTTACCTTGTCACGGTCGTGACATGGTCTTCACGCTCGTGTTCTGTGCAATTTAAGTGTCACGGTCGTGACAATGTGCTCACGGTCGTGATGGCTTCTTTTGGGGTGTCACGGTCGTGACACCTTGGTGACGACCGTGACTGCAACAAATTATGCAGTTCTGCAGGCTTCTTCATTTCTTCATCTTTTTATGGTTGCTTTTGTTCCTTTTGCTCTTAATTCATGATTTAGCTCCATATATGATGTACCTGCAAAATGGTAAGAAAAACTCGAGAAATCGAGTGTTAAAACGATGATTATGCGATAAAACGTCAATGAAACTTAGCAATATAATCGATACATTTTCTCGTTATCAATCACTCCCAAATCTTACGTCATACGTTCCACAAAACATCTTCTCTTTTCGTGGAATGAGATTTCTCAAAACTCTTGTCCATACCAGTGACCAATACTGATCCACCAGTGACTTTACGTATTCCTTGGTACACTAACCATTCATCCTGTAGATATCTATACCTTTCAGACTCTATCCATTCCAAAGGATTTCTCGAACAACACACTACTCTGCAACTCTATGTTACAGGAAGTACAACTCTTAAAAAGACTCCAACTGAGCTGACCAAAGCTCCTCTTTAACAATTCTTGGCTTAAGCCTACTCCCACATCACAAGTTCTGACAACATTTCAGAGTCTTCATGGTCGCACAACCATGATTATACCTATCACATACATAGCATTAGGTTGATCAGACCCAATACTACATAATATGATATTAAGAATCATGTTGACAAGACACACTTAGGAGGCAGGAAAGATTTACTTATGATGTTTCAAGTCTAGGTCGATGATACGACCTGCTCTGATACCAACTATAACGCCTCATATAATAAATACCTAGAATATCATTATACAAGAGTTTTATTGGTATTGACACCATCATAAGTGCCTAATAATTAGTGTTTGATTGTAAATAGGTTATTTGTCCCGGGGGATACACAAATGTATACATTGACAAAATATTGTCAAGACAATTGTAAAAGGGGAGTAGTTTATGATGGTTTAACATTTTAATGTTTGTGTAGGTTATTTGATTCTCGTGGGCTTCCATGTTCTCATATATTTTATGTCATGAAGGAAGAACATGGATTGTAATGGTACAAAGGATGCCAAAATTGTGCTGGACAAAGGATGCCAAAATTGAATATTTGAACATGGATTTGTAATGGTACAATTGATTCAAATTTGATTCAGTAAGCTCGTTTTGGTGCATATTGTTCTACTTTTACTACTTTTTGCAAAAAAAAATTAATAAAATAATGGTGTTTATCGAAAAATAATGGATGACATTATGAATTTATAAAAAGTATTGCAGTACTGATGATCCTACTAGGGCATAAAAGCAGCCATAGGTGATTCAACGATGCTGCAGAGTAAATATGCAACAAAGAAAACTCACCATCTGAATGAAATGTTAAGTTGGAGTTGGTGTCATTAATTAATTCTTTAAGCCAAGTTGAGAAGATATTATATGTTTTTTTTGGATAGGGGGTATAATATGTTCTATTAATTATATTGTGTTATTATTTGTATTAAAATAATAATTTGTTTCTAAAAACAGAAAAAGAAAAGAAAAACAAGTTGCAATAGTGAAAGAAGCGTGCAAAATAAATATTCAGAGCCACCGAAATACAATGGCGCTGATGTGGCAACGACAACACATATGGATGTTGCAAGCACAAGCAGAAAATCCCTCCAATGTATGGAATTCAACTTTTGATGCATGTGGTACATCCAGTAGTTCATCTAATGCATGTACAACCCGTATACCCAATTTTTGGAATGAGTGTTGGGAAAAATTCAAATATGTGCTTCGGTCTGCTACAAGAAGTGATAAAATTAGTTAGTCATGATTGATATAATGTGAGATAGATGTGAATGTTTTTAGGTACTGATTTTGGATAATGTGAATCATTTATAGTTAAAAAATTTGTGTTTGTATTTGCATGTTTCGTTTATAGTTGCATGTTTTATTTTTTTTTCATGATTGATGAACAATGGACTGAATTTATCGGTAATTATGGTAAATACACGATTAGATTTTTCAAAACTCTGAATTTTTTACCATATTTTTCAAATACACTATCGGATTTTTCAATTCATACCATATTTTTCAATTACAAAATCAGATTTTTCATTCGGAATTCGCTTTTTTTTTTTATATTAAATTTTAACAAATATAATTTTGTTATTAGAAAAATATGTGGGGTGTCATTAAAAGTCTGGGTGGCTGGGATAAAATCTCAAGCTATAAAAATTAAGGCCCAATGATTCATTGAGAACAACAAAACCCTTTCTATCAGCCCATGAAAAAAACGAGTTGTCAAGCATCGAACAACAAGGAGGAGTAAGGTTGAGAATTGAGTGTCCTGGAAATTGCAATATCTTCAACTCTATCTGCAACTCCAAAATCTTCTCTTTGTCGATCACAAAAAAATGGCGACGAAGTTTCAAATATTCTCCGGATTACCCTCCGCACCACTTCAATCTTCTTCCTCTTCCCTTCTCAAGAAGCCTCTCGCCACTACCTTGTTCGGCACCAGACCAGGTTTTCTCATTTTTCTTTCTCATACACATAATCATTACTTTTTCAATGACTTCAATTATTCTCAACACTTATCGCGTGATTAGTTTACTTTAACAACTTTTTATTTTTAATTCTCGCAGTCGACACTTTGAAATTCAGAGTCCTGAGGATTGCGAAGCCGGCGCGAGGCGGAGGAGCGCTTGGTGCTACAATGAACCTATTTGATAGGTTTGCGAGAGTCGTGAAGGTGAAAGAAATCACTCAATAAGAAATTGTTTTTGAAATTTTCGGTTTTAGGTTTAATTTTTCTCATCTGTCATCTTAGTAATGCAGTCGTATGCAAATGCTCTTGTAAGTACGTTTGAAGATCCGGAGAAAATCTTAGAGCAAGCCGTGCTTGAAATGAACGATGATTTGACTAAAATGCGGCAAGCTACAGCACAAGTTAGTTTCCTTTGTCACTTCGTTTTTTCAATCATTTTATTTTGGACTTGGAAAATTATTTTGTTTTTGTTCTATTTGGAGTAGAGAAATGCTATGTATCACAATTTTCGGTGTCCAAAGCTGGTTAAAATCTATTTTATTAAACTTGGCCGTACCGATCGTTGTCTTGGCGCGGAACAACAAAACCAAGAAAACGGTGTCAGGCCGTGCCATTCCGTCATGAGTGGGTAACTTGGCTAGAACGATAGCGATAATGAGATTGGATTTGGAATGTTGCCTTTCTTACTTGGCCGCTCTAGCCGCATCAGCAGTATACGATATTACTATTAAAATTTTAAGGATAGAAAATTTATTTTATTAGCATTTGGAAGCATGTTTTGCTTAAGATTTATGGTTTTTATTTCTAAATACGAATACTTCATGAATTTTGATTAATTTATTTTAGTTTTTAACAACTATGTGTTCATTAGTATAAATTAACTATGTTAGTGTCCGCCTCACTAAAGTATCAACCGTTCCACTCCCCACTCACATCTGTTCCCTTTTTGGGATGGCCGTGTCGTGCCTAATTTGGTTCGGGGGTCAGTTCTGACATCAAGTGGTTCCAGCCCCCTCCCGATCGCTGTTGCGGGGGATCAAATAGTGGTCCTCCCTACCAAGTCCAACGCCAATCACTCACTGGACCAACTAACGATCGGTTAAAATACATATATTTATTGTTATTTGTTCTATTAATGTTTGATATTGGATACATGTCGATTTTTAGATGTTCAAATAATATCACTCTTCGATTATTATCGTGCTTTGTTTGTTCAAGTATTTAAATGAGGTATAAATGACATGTTGAAAGCAGACTTCAAATTAGCAAGTTATTTTTATTTATTATAAAATTATCTTATTTTATTTATTTTTCCTTTCTCGAGGTATTGGCATCTCAAAAGCGATTGGAAAATAAATACAAGGCTGCACAACAAGCTTCTGAAGAGTGGTAATGTATGAAAGAGTTATTGTCTTAATTTGCTTGCAGTATCTGGCATTTGAATACCACTTGTGTTGTATGTCTGATATAGGTATCGTAAAGCACAACTTGCTCTTCAAAAAGGTGAAGAAGATCTTGCTCGTGAAGCACTTAAGCGGCGTAAATCTTTTGCAGTATGTCCAAGATTTTTTGCTTGTTTTTTCAATATATTTGTAAATTTCTACTTTAGATTTTAAAAGGGATTGTTTATTTTTGCAGTAAATCAGTCTATCAATTAAGTTGTTGACTTGTTCAATTCTTTTCACATGTTTGCTATATGATCAGTACTTTGTCGGTTGTGCTCCTTCATAGTTAGCAATATTGAATCAACATTTGATGTTTGCATTTGCCATATAATTCTCAATCGTACGAGCTTGTATAGAACCTTGTCTGGAACTTTACACTATGTTCCTAATTTATATAACCTCAAATACATAATAAATATGTAAGTTTGTGAAATGAAATGATCATTCTGGTCGGCACATCCGTCGGTCATGATGTGTTTTGATTAGCTGAAGTCAGTTCAGACATCTAAGATAATGGCAGACCTCACAATGGTTGACTTTTTTGAAGTGCTTTGATGCATACATTTATACTTATGTCAGTATTGTTGATTGAAAAATTTGGAATTTGCTTTAGTTTGACATTTCATTGGATGATATAGGGAAAAAAATCCAACTTCTAAGTAGTGCCTTATCACACATACGTCATCATTGAAAAGCTCATTATATGCTTTTAATATTTTGCAGGATAATGCCAGTTCTTTGAAATCTCAACTTGATCAGCAAAAGAGTGTTGTGGACAATCTTGTGTCAAATACACGCGTAAGCTAAATCTTTTTATATTTCAGTAGAGTCAGTACCTTAAAACACTCAAATGCCATGTTTCACGAATAGCTGAACTAACTCTTTTTATGGAGCCACATAATGGTGATATTGGACTCTGTAGAATCGAGAAAGCGCAAGCTTAAAGTTCAATTTAGCTTAACATTTTGGATTAGTTTTGACATTTGATTATGTTGTGGTTGTATTATTAAAACCTTACTATGTCATAATTATATTTTCAGTTCTCAGAATGAGTACACATTTACTTGAGCTCATCTTATATTCTCCATTAGGCCTGCCTAGTAATTTAAATCACCCCTGATAATGAACTATTGTTAGGTTTGGATTTGTGTATATTGGTTATTCTTTTGATATTCAACTTTTCCTTTTAGGTTTGGTTGCAGTAGTAAGCATCATTCTGCATTGTGTAAAAATTGGGTGTTCATTCCCAATCCGTTGATATCTATTTCAACTTTTTAGTGCAATCTTTTAGAATAATGATCATATTTACTAATTATTGTAGAAGTTGCTGTACTCTTGATTGCAATTTGCAAGATGAAATCCAAATTCTAGGTATGATGCCTAAGGAAGGACCTATAGGTGTTTGTGAATGCCTAGGCTATTTTACTTCTTTTTTTTATCTCCTCTTTGCTTCCTTCAAACTTCACTTGTACCAGCTACCAACCAAAACCTATTTTTCTTTGCTCTACTTGGAATTCTTTATGTTCCTTTGTTAGGTACCAAAATATAACCATAAGGGTTTATTGTAGGGAGAACAAGAAGAATGTAATTAGTTAATTTAGTTTCCGCGTAGTATTGTAAGACCTAGTTTCTGTTTAGAAGTCAGATTAACCATCTACTAGGAAGAGGAGGATTTGTCTTTGGTTTGAGAACTAGAGAAAGTTCTAGTGGAAGGGAAAATTATTCCTCTGCATAACCTTTCTTTTTAATCAAACAAACTCACAGGCAAATAATCCCCTTTCCCTATCATTGAATAATCGACCATTGATAGGTTAATACCATCTTTCTATGAATTATCCTTAGAATCTATAAACCACAATTTTCAATGCTTGTATGCTTTTTCATAGTAAAAAATACATTAATTTACCCATTTTACCTCACCTTTATTTATGCATAATTTTGCACCTACAGAATGCATACGATAATATTTCAGTGCACTAAGTTTTGGGAGAATTATATTATTTTGGAAATAAATGGAATTGGTTTAGCAATTTTAGCTCGCTGTTCTAATACATGCATTTTTAGCTGCAACATATTTATTATTTACCTCGGTTCTGAAATAAGTTGTTCATTTTGTAGCTTTTGGAAAGTAAAATACAAGAGGCGAGGTCGAAGAAGGATACTCTAAAAGCAAGAGCTCAATCTGCAAAGTTTGTATTTCAAATCTTTTATCAACCGGTTTCCATCTTATTCCATTATGTATTCTTTGGTTCCATTCATAATGTTTGTTGGTTGACGTTTCTATAGGACTGCAACCAAGGTGAGTGAGATGCTGGGAAATGTCAATACAAGTAGTGCTCTTTCAGCTTTTGAAAAAATGGAAGAGAAAGGTCAGAAGAAAACTCACCGAGTCCACTCTTTATACATAAATAATACTTATAACCTGATCTGCACTTGATGTTTGCCCATAAACATACTCTTTCATTTGCATGCTGAGAAACATTTGAAGTTCTATGCTTCATGTCTTGCTTTCATTTTCTTTTTTTCATTCAATTGCCTATCTGTATATAAATGAGATTTGAAATCTGGGAGAAAAGTTAGTAGACGAGAAAGGGAAACAAAATTGTTAGAAACCTTATTAAAAGATAGGATACAAGAAAGGGTCGAGACTTACGTTGAAACTGACTTTGGCTCGGTTAGTGTAATAAAATGGAGACAAACATTTGCATCACTACATTCTATGTATGGCATAGAGTTGTGTACACAAACTTTTATGTGCTTTCATCTTTGCATTGGAAATTGTTTTTCTTTCTAATTATGTTCCTATTTTCTTATTAGTGATGACAATGGAGTCCCAAGCTGAAGCTCTGGGCCAGTTGACAACTGACGATCTTGAAGGGAAGGTAAGTGACTATTTACGAACCATATGAGTCTGTATATTCTATGAATTGGATTTTGAGCTTGAGCTTGAAATGCTAGAAATGGAAAAGAAAGTCCAAGGACATGCTTTTCACTCTATCTTTTGTTTCCAATTTTCTGTATAGTATTGAAAACAAAACATGCTTTTCACTCTATCTTTTGTTTCCAATTTTCTATATAGTATTGAAAACAAAACATAATTTCTTACGTAAAATTTTGACATCAAGAAAGTGAAAACAATTTAATATTTTGAAGTAAAAGTGAAATAAGATATGAAAACAAAAACTTTCTCAAGAGTCCAATATACCCTTGATTTATTTTATTTCTTTTGAGAAACAGAATCAAAGTACCCAAACCTAATTTTTTTCTCCTTAATTGAAGATGATATTAAAAATAATCAAAAGTGAAATTGTAGTTTTTTCAAAGCTAGTTTTGCCATGTTTCTCAGCGGGTTCTTAATTAAATACCTGCAAATGACATGCCAAAAAGGCTATGAAAATATATTAATTTTAAATTTTAATTTCAAATAAAACCTTCAAACTAAGAATTTGAAATTTCACAAAAACTGCAATTACAAGTCTAATGTCCAAATATTGTTGTCCATCCATATCCATAGTAAAATATATTCAATCTATGAAGTCTGGACTCGGACACGAACACGGACACGAGGACTCCGCTAATGTAAAAAATATAGGACACGGACACGACTATATATATTTTATATATTAATATAATAATGCAATTTATGAGCGTAATTTATGAAGAGTTTAAAATAAGAAGCAATATTTATGTTTATTTAAACTTAATACTTTCAATCAACGGAAAAAACATAAATCCATCAAAACAAAATGATACAAATCATATCCTAGTCACTCCACATTGAGAAAACCAGCTTCTAAGTGTGACTCATCCAAAGACAAGTCAGCAACTTCAAAAAATTCACTGTCATCTAACGTATGTATAGTGCGGCGGTGAAGAATAAATATCCAGAAACATCTTGAAAAATAAAACAAAAATTTATAATAGAAGATTGAGAAGCTGAAAAAACCTTGTGAAGATCGAATAGCATTGTGTGGCGAAAATGATAAAGAAAACCTTGTAGAGACAGAAGAGTGGAATATGAAAAAAATAAGGAATGCTAATTGCATTGTTTTACACTAGGAAAGTGAAATATGAAAGGTAAAAAACCCCCCTTTTTAAAATTCTGAAATTTTTTAGTTGTTTTTTTTTTTTAAATCTGAAATTTTTTAAGTTGGGACGTGTCCTTTATTTGAAATAAGGTGTCGTATCCGTGTCCGCAGTGGTTAAAATTTTTTTTCTCGTTGGAGACTTCAAAAATGTGTCCGACATGGCGTGTCGGAGCTTCATAGTATTCAATCTATATCCATAGTAAAATATATTCTTAGGAGTCAGTCTTATCTAGGTTTACCTTATCCATCAATTTTGTCATGCATCTTTTGAATTTGGAGTTGTAATATTAAACTTGTTCGGTTATTACATAATTATATGTACTATTCTTGGATTTCTTTCTCCTGCGGGGCTGCGCTCATCTATTTTTACAGTTTTGCATGATAATTGTGAAAATTGTTGATTTTTGCAGTTTGCAATGCTTGAGAGCTCATCAGTTGATGATGACCTCGCAGATTTGAAGAAAGAATTGGCTGGTAGTTCAAAGGTATGCTTAAAACCAAAAATAGAACAAATTTAAAAATAGGACAGGTATATTTATGTTAAATAATTTCCTTGCAAGTTGTTTCCTTTCCCTGTTTTGCATCCAGAATTTGGCAAAATTGCGAAAGGAGTCAATAATATATTTTTCCAAAAGCATTTATATTATTAGGCTACAGAAACGTTCTACACGTGATATTTTTTTAATTCATTGTTGTACTACTTGGTTCGAGCAGAAAGGAGAGCTTCCTCCTGGAAGAAGTAGCACCACCACAAGCACCAAGACTGGAAATCCATTTCGAGATGCTGACATTGAGATAGAACTTGAGCAACTGAGAAAAAGATCAAAGGAGCTTTAAAGTAGGGAATATTTTTTCTCTTTATATTTTATGGTTGAATTCAGTTCGTTGATATATTACATAACGGACTCGGAACCGCAGGTTTTGGTGGCCTTCTGACTTTGGATGTAAAAACATCTTCAATGAGGAGCAAGGTTAGCAACACCATCATATAATGTTTATAATGAGTATCTCTTTTGATGTGTGAGCCATGGTACTTACATTGTATTTTGTACACACATAACTATGCAGACCTCATAGCCAAGTTTATATGGAGAATAGAGTGTATTTTGCCATCCAAATAATGCTTATTTGTTGTGCATATTTTTCAAATTTTGCTACACCTGAAGTTGTAACTCTGCATGGATATGGAAAAGTAGTACTTGGAGCAAGAAAGATATATTGATAGCGTGAAGCTGAATCTTCATTGTTTCAGAATTCAAATTATAGGAGTTTTTTCGCCGTGGTTACTCTTTAAAGAAAATCAGTACTTGAGCTGTCAAATCATTTATTGAAATTTATTGATGGATGGAGTGGATAGTTTCAAAAAGCATGGCAAATAATATGAATTGCCAAATTGAACTCATGCACCCATTAATAACTGCTAAAAAGTCGAAAGCCTCCCCTATATCAACTTCTAAAGCCTCCCCTATATCAATCTCGATAAAAGGTGGCACCCATTCCATTCGAGCTATCACAAAGTTTATATTACATTTGAGATAGATTGTTGTAGATTTTTTAAGTATTGTTAATAGGGATTTCATTTTAGAGAAAAAATTTTGCTTAGCATTTTTCCATCCCAAAAGCATGAAAGAGGCACAATCACAAATTGTTTCAGCCGAATCATATAAGAAAATACTTAGCTATGAATGCACGTGTGATCATATTACTTGGACTTGTCATAGATTTCCAAACTTGTTTACCAAGCGTAACAACATAGTTGAATGCACTTAAATTTTTTAAACTCATACCTCTATCATTCTTATGAATAGACAAATGGCTCAGACAACCAATGAATATCCTTAGCATGAATCCTATTACACCTCCACCAAAAGAATTAATCATTTTCTAAATGTCATCACTTAAGGACGATGACGATAAGAAAATGCTCATGGCATAAGAACGAATAAATTGAAGAACATATTTAATAAAAGACTCCCTTTCCACCTGATAAAGATACTTACTACTACAAAAATTTATCTTTTTTCCAGCTTAATAAACTAAAATAATGTTTTTTTTTTTTAACTTCTTACAATCATGAATGTTATACTGAGATACTTGCCTATTCCCAAAACTTGTTTAACCTTTAGAATATTAGCTACATCGCCCTTAACATTGCCCTTAACATTGCTAGAGAATTTATACTACCAAATATTTCTGTTTGGATGAAGTGTCGTAATGAGGCAGATTAATGTTTTGAGAAAATTTAAAATAATACGAGCAAAATTCATGTTTGGTTAAAAAAATATAAAAATTTGTTTAAATATTGAAAATCTATAAATTATTTTGTCCATATTAAATTTAAGAAATTTCATAAGGAATTTAAAATTGCTATCTCACTCAATACATTGCAAATGTCAAATCGGTGACTATTTATCTTTTAACATTTATAATTTGGTCTCTATATTTGTAAACTTTTCAAATTGACCCCATTTTTTTTTTTGCAAATTAATCGTTAATAGTTTCAAAATTTTATAAATTATTTTCTTTAAATTTTAAAAAATTGCAAAGTGGTCTATATTTTTCAAATTTTATATTTGATCCAAAACTTTTAAAATTTATGAAAATCACTCAAATTTTTTATCAATAAATCATTTTAAATACTTGATTCAAACAAGCAAATATAAAAAATAATAGATTTTCAATTAAATAATTTGAATTGATTAGAATCCTAAATTCTTAAAAAAAAATCAATAGGCTCATATATTTATGAATAAAAACCGACATCTCTTTAATGTGTATTATTTTTGGTAAAGACGGTGACGTTGTTAAAGGTGGTGAAGGTGATGATATACGGATGCAAGCACCTTTGAGATAACTCCTTTTAGATAGTGAAATTGAAGAGTCCGAATAAAGTGTATTAACATGTTCGAAATAGGATGGAGACCGTTTGGTTGAAATGTTACTCAATGTTGGTTTGAATTTCTTAGGAGCTCCATTTGTTTTACCGGTTCTACGGGTGGTTTTAAATTTGTTGTTTCAAGATAAGAAATCTTCCTCATTTTTTCTTTGACGTGAAGTTTCATGTTATCACATGTTTTCAAAAATATCTCTTGAATGACCTTCGATCTCTCATGGTAGATATATTTGATCTTCTCTCTTTCACCACTCAATCATTATCAAACCAAAGCCTTTTCCAATGTGAGTAATCCTTATCCATACGTATGGGTCAATCAAGTTTCATCTTTATGGAAATCAAACAAGCACATGGAAAACTATACATCTTTCGTCCAAATGTTGTTTGGATCTTGTTGTATTTATTCTGAATAATTTTGTTAAGTGATTATCATCCTGTATACAAATCTCTTTTACTATTTCTCAGTCAGTTCTATAATGTTACATGAGAAGATTCAACTTATTGGTTGTAATATTTCTAAAGTGTCTAACTTGATCGATCCAAGCATAAACAATATTCTCTTTCACTTAGTATAAAATTGTGCTTTCAACATATTTCAAGAAATACAAATATGCCATGCGTTCCTTTGTGAACAATATGACAGTTTCAACATATAACTCTTCCAAAGAAGAATTTATTATAGCTTACCAGACATCCATTATGCTTTAAAATAGCACACTAGGTTTGACCATTTTCCTTTCTTCACCCTTGATTTGTTTGGTCACTACCGTAGGCTTGAGCCCACCTCTCCCATTTTGTGTGGATACCACACATTTAGACATATGACTTAGGAAACACATTTCAAACCATATTCCTTAGTAAGGTAACACAATCAATTACAATCACTTATTGAATGTTTTTTTGGTCTTTCAACATAGTCCGACACACTTCCAAAGGCCATGTAAATTTTTCCTCTTTTTCACTTTCCAAAAATGCAAACCCAACTGCAAAATTCATATATGTAGAAGTAACACCAACAATTTTCAAAAGTGGTAGTCTGTACTTGTTAGTCTTATATGTTGAATAAATTATGAGAACACTAGGAAAAATGTTGAACAACTTGGTGGAATCAAGATGACACTAATAAAGTGAAACCGATAACAGAAGTAACATTAAAATGAATCAAACATAAATTCATAGTTGTTAAAGAATCTTAAATAGGTTAGAATGTTAGATGACATTTCCAAGAGTTATTAAAATATCAATTTGAATTAATCAACATTAAAATAACATAGACCAAGGACAATGTATGTAACATGTTTATAAAAGTACTCAAACTAGAATCTCTTCCATCATCACTTAATATCTAAAACACCAAGATGTATAAGCAAAAGCAAATCTGGGTTCTAAAGAGATATTTTGAGAAAACATCACTACTGAATGCAACAACTCAAGCAAACCAGAGCAAGGTAGCAACTGGGAGATCTATAAACAAGCAGACAACCTCATAAGCGCTCTCCTCTTCAGCATACTTTGTGAAGACACACAAAAGAAGAAGATTTTATTGGGTCCAAACACAAAAACCAACCGAGGAAAAAGGCTATGGAGTTTGCTAAGGAAAAATGAAACAATTTCTTAGATAATTTGGACATGTCACATGCTCCTAGGGAATTCCTTAGGGCCAATGCAACAGACTAGGAAATCTAATTTTCTTGTAATAGCTTCCTTTTTATTAATGAAACAAGTTGAATAAATTAATTTCTTTCTACTATTACTTTAGATTCTTGTGAATAACACTGAATAAATACTTAATCAGTTAAACTGAACACGAGCATGAACAAACATTGAATTAATAATAAGAAGCTTAATATAAAGGTTCCAACAAATATAAGGCATAACTATGCAGAAATCTAACATCAAAATCATAATAGATAGCTTCAAACTTATCTCTCTAGATTTTAGAAGAACCATCCTCTGGACTTATGGTAACCCCCTGCCGAACAAGTAATTCTGAAATAAATCGTCCATAAGGAATGGAAAAGGTATTTCCCTCGCGAAAGGAAGAAAAAGTCCTCTTCAAATGGTCAAACATAAATGACGAAGATCAATCTTCAAGCGTGAATTGAGAAGTAGAAGAAGATATTTTTCAATAGGGTCTAAGAGGTCTAAATCCTTATCCTTAGGAAGTAAATTTGAATTCAGAATTTGATTCCAAACAACAACATCAGGACGAACATTTGAGACAACTGATGTATTAGATGGATCTACAAGAATATGCCAAGTAGGAAGATAATGTTCCCAAACAAGAGTTCCTGGGATTTCTCCAATCTCCTAACAATGAATTACATTATAAATCACTTTAGAGGTTACTGTTATAGAAACACCACTTACTCTATATAGATAAACACACTCAGAATTCAGCTAAACAATGGAAGCATTAGTCCAAAACTCTTTAATAAGACTTGGATAAGTGAAACAACAGAGCATCTCAAAGTAGCCATTACAACCTTGTTTAGACACAATCTTCCAACAGTAGAAACCAATCTTAAGCAACACATCAAAATCCAAAAACTTTTCATTGATGACAACCAACTGATTCAAAGGAGAATTAATTGAAGAACTCATCTCAAGTTTGGTTTGATCAATACACAACCAAGAAGAAACAAAAAAGAATAACTGAACAAGAATCCTGCAAGAATAAGAGTCTTTTCATAAAAAGGACACAATGATGTTTCATAAGACAGAGAATAGTAATAACAAGTACCCAAAGAGAAAACATCATTATCCAAAAGTTCTTAACCAACAAAATTTTCAATTCCACTAGATGAATTTCATCTTCATGAAAATTTAAGCATCATAAAGGCCTTTAGAAAACCTTTTACTTAAAATGCTATATCAGAAGTAAAGAATCTTATTCTGAATCATAGAATCTGACAACTTCCAGAAGTTATCATCCATCAGATTCTAGTAGATCTAGACTTAGACAGAGATATCATATATCAGTTATAAGTCTTTAAGATTCTATTCGTAACTATACATTCATCTTGAAACAAGAGTCATGAGTGATATATGAATATTGAATTGTATTCTTAGACAACTAACAAAAGACAATAACATCACAAAAAGTGAGAAAACTGTTGTCATACCCCAAATTTGTCCTACCTGTATATCATTTTCTTTTAGTTCAATAACCAATATCCAAAATTCAAAAAATATATGTTGATTTTCGCTCTGTGGCAAGTTCATGGTTTGTGCGAAAAATCAGGTTTCATTTGAGATTGTCAGTGTGTGTGCAGTGCTAAAAAATCTGTGTGTTGTGTGGAGACAGTTTATCTGATTATCACATTCATTTTCCTTAACCATTTTTATTACAAAAAAAATTATTACAAAAAAAAAGTCAAATCCATAGCCCACCTTTCATTTCTTTTATTAGCTCATTTTCTATCCATTCACATTTTGGTTCGTTTTTCTTCATTTACCCAATTTTATCCATATTTCAATTTTTTTATCCTATTATCATCCATATTTCCTGGTAACCAATTTCACATCCATAAATTCATTCCAAATCCATTTACTATTCACTAAATCATTTTTTTCCTAAAACCATTTTTATTCAATTTTTAATCCATTCTCATTACAAAAATTATTACAAAAAAAAATTGAATCAAGTCAAACCATCATATTTTATAAGCCCATTTACATTCTTATTATCCAAAATTTGAACAAAAAAATTCAGAAGGCTTTACCCTACACCCCTACAATTAATCCTATACCCCCACATCCAATTTTTTTGACCAAAATGCCCTTGTATAAATAGTTAAAAAATCAGATTTTCTTTCCATTTTTACCATTCGTCCAAAGTTACAGAGAGAATTTTTTTTTCACATTTCAGAAGTGTTTACCGGAAGACTATAAGTAAGTCTTCCGGTTTGATAGTTTGTGTACCGGAAGAGTTTTTGAAAGTCTTCCGGTACCGGAAGACTTTATGAAAGTCTTCCGGTATGATGAGGTGTTTTAAAAATGACTTCCGGAAGACTTTGATGAAGTCTTCCGGAATGATGCGTTGGTGCAAAGTGTTCCGGAAGAGTTTCATAAAGTCTTCCGGAATGGTGTTTCAAAAAATTGTGTACCGGAAGTCTTGAAGAAAGTCTTCCGTAAATTATTATTTTTTTAAAGTTTTTTTAATTAAATAAATTTTTTATTGTTTTTTTTCAAGTGGTGCGTTCACGAGGCAGAGATGGGAGGATACCGGTTCGATCGATGGGACGGGGCGATACGTCGAGTAGCACACGCGCAAATGATGTTGGTACATCTGCAGCTGCAGCAGATCCTGTGGGATATCCTGGAGGTCCGTACGATACCAGTATTTTGGTTTCGTACGAGCATCATGTGGCCAGACGGATATGGTTTGGTGAGGTAAGGAATTTATAATTTTTTTACTACTAGTATAAAAAAATTGAAATTATAATTATTTAGTTTTGAATAAAAACTGAAATTATTAGTAGCTATTGTATAATTTGTTTAATTTTATTTGATTTCAGGAGAGAGGTGCAAAGATGGAGTTGAAGGTGGCAGGACATGGGTTGAAGTTGACCCAAATGGTTCCACAGCAGCTTCCACCGGAGATTGAGGCTATCATATCTAGGACTGGTTTAGCTTCCCTACAGAGATCAAGTTTCAAGAAGATCGATGCAAACTTGGTTTCTGCATTTGTTGAGAGGTGGCATCTAGAGACATCTTCATTTCACATGTCGTTCGGTGAAATAACGATTACTCTAGATGATGTGGCATGTTTGCTTCACTTGCCTATCAGGGGATATTCTGGAACCCTCAACCCATCAGTGAAGAGCTAGCTATTGAGTGAGCCGTTGACTACCTTGGAGTGTCATCGAAAGTGGCACTATTCCAGGTTCGTGAGTGCAGAGGTTCGTACTACAAGATAAAGTGGTTATATGATCGATTCGTAGAGCATCGAGCTGCTTCATCATGGGCATATGCGACCATATGTTATTTGATGATGTTAGTGGGTTGCACGATCTTTGCGGATAAGTCGTTTACACTTGTGGAGGCACGATACCTGGCATTATTTAGGGACTTGGATGGGTTGTCGAACTATAGTTGGGCAACAACTGCATTGGTGACATTGTATAGGTTTCTTGGAGATGCGTCCATGTTCAGTTGTAAACAGCTTGGTGGTTATCCGACTCTCTTACAGGTAAATATTTAAATTCAGTTTATTGATATTTTTTTAAGTCTAATGTTAATTTTATTATGTTCAAGGTATATATTTAAATTCAGTTTATTGATTTTCTTTTAAGTCTAATGTTAATTTTATTATGTTCATTATGTTATATTTAATTATTATGTTATTGTTTTTTTAACAGTGCTGGATTCATGAGTATTTTCCTACACTTAGGAAAAAGGAGAGAATTGGATACCAGCTCAGAACTGTGGTCTCCCGCGAGCGATGAGGTGGACATACAAACAAGACGCGTTAAAGGTGGATGAGTTGCGACCTATTATGGATGAGCTAACACCGACCGATTTCATATGGCGGCCATTCGAGGATCATAGAGTTCATCGTCTTTTTGATGAGATTTCTCTATATAGGGGTTGTTTGAGGTGGGGAGATACTATTGTTCCATACATGCCTGACAGGTGTCTTCGACAGTTTGGATACCGTCAGTACATTCCACCTGCACCTATTGATCTTAGGATGGCTGGTGATATTGATGTTGAGTGGATTAGTTACATCCATAGTGTTGGCCAAGTGATTCGTTCGGCTGCACTGGCGACTACCCCATTTGAGGTAGAGGATGGATACCTTGAGTGGTATTATCGTGTTTCGCATCCTCGATTGGTACCGCCTACCCATGATGAGCCGCCAGTTGCATCTATTCCTGAGTACGATGCGGGACCATCTGATCCTGCCTGGGGTTGTGTGTCTACATTGATTCATCGCTACCTTCAGCAGAATGCAGCTGAAGAGGATGATCCACATTTTGCTGAGCTGTTTGCAGCTTTACGTATTGCTCGTTCACAGTGATGTATAATTATGTTTTATGTTATATTTTATTGATATTTTTTAGACTTGGTTTCTTAATATATTGACATTTGAACTTATATGTACGATCTTATTTACGTTATATGTTATTGATAGTTTTTAGACTTAAAAATTGAAATTAAAATTTAATTCCATCGACTATAATTCATAAAGTGTAGCAAACATATAATATAATTCATGAATAAAAATGAATAACATAGTTTATAATTCATAATGTGTTTGTAATATAGGCGTAAGTTGTTGCCAATGTTGTAGACGTGCAGCAAATCCTACCATCCACGATGTTGTTGTTGGATAACGAAAGTTCTTCCAATCTGTTGTCACTGGTGGCAATGGAAATATTTCTTTCATGTTAACCTATATACAAAATTAAACAATACATTATTTAACATTACTCAAAACATTTACTAATAATATCAAATTATAACAATGTCTACCTGAATCCAATGATTTGAGTTTACAAATCCAATGCAATAAAATGAGACATTCGGTGAGAATGTAGTTGTCATAGGGAAGAAAGTCAAACATTCGACTCCTAAACAGACAAGTACCACATTATACCGATTCGCAATCACGTAACCCATATCTGGTAGAGTCAACCATTTATTTATTGGTTGAGAACCACTTCCCTCTATCTTCAAAGAATCTCTCACTTCAGCTAACCGATCAGCAAATAAATTGGCATATAAAGCTGATCTTTTATTATGTATAATTTCCAACTCTAAGTTCCGACGAACCATTGGCCAACCATCTTCAGCATAACCCCGCAATGAAGCAATCACTCTAAATCTACAATTACCATCTGACAATACGTTGACTACGTCATCAATAAATGACCTAATATGATAAGGAAATTGAAGGATGAACCGTTTAGATGATTGTGAAGTTTGTGATAATTTTAACTTCTTTTTCACAGGTTGTGATGGTTGAGATTTCTTTTTTGAATTTTGTGATGGTTGAGATTGTCGTTGTGAAGATTGTGATGCTTGATCAACATATTCATGATACGAAGGATCCCTGTAAACATCATACCCTTCAGGTTTTTTGTCTTTTTTCTTGACTCCACCTTTTGTTTTTATTTTTTCAGGTGGTGCTAACAAAGAAGTCGTTGTGGGAAATGCAAGTTCATAAACCCTACTATGTAATGCCCTTCTTCCAACAACATCTTGTGACCTATACCTTTTCCATAACTCATCCATTGCAGATTTCATACCCACATCTGATTCCTCATCTAAGTCTTCTTCCAACTTAATTTCCATACTTAGTTTCCTCCAATGTACATGCACAACCTCAATTGGTATCAGAATACCACTAATTCTATACCCTACCAACTCACACGCGCAAGGTAATCCATAGGTTGTTCTAAGAGTATATCGACATCTATCCTTGTTAGTTCCAATATAATCAATTCTAGTTAACTCTTCAGCAACGCGCCTCAATGCAGCTCGCGACACTGAAGTACGTAAATATGTGTAAAATGGACTTGAATAGACATGTGCAATTTCATACACACTCTTTTGAAAAGAAGCTCGAATGTTGCTAATTTGTATCTTTAAGTTGTCATTCATGGCCTCCCAACATTTGACCATGTCACCTATACTGTTACCCAACATTTGCTTTAACTTCCAATGAGCAGACTCAACCCTATAATAATACATATTTAAACTAAGTAAGAAAAATACAAAATTCACAAAAAGTATATTTTGGGATCTAAATCAAAACATACCGATTAGTCGTCGTGTTACCCATATGTAGGACTCAATTAATCCATGCGCAAACAAACCTTTGTCTATGTGGTGTCAACCATGTGTCGTTCACGTACTCAAAAATTTTTGGACAATCAACACACTCTTGCTCAAGTTCTTTTAAATGTTGAGCATACTCAACCTCATCACTAGCCCATACAACATCCGTCCATAATTTTCCAATTGACTCCTGCATATCAGGAGCCACTAATAGTTTCCTTTTTGCACCAACATTTTTGTTAATGTGAAACTGACATAGCAAATTATTTGTCCGTGGAAACACAGTCTCAATGACTTTCATCAAAGCAAGATCTCTATCTGTCATCATCACTTGTGGAAATAAATCTTTCTTCACAAACAATTGTTTAAGCTTATCTAACACCCAACAAAAAGTCTCAGTCTGCTCAGACTCAATATACGCAAATGCGACAGCAAAAGTCAACTCGGTTGATGTCATGCCAACAATTTCAAACAAAGGTTTCCTGTATTTGTTTGTCTTATAAGTGCTATCCATAACTAACACAATAGGAAACATATTCAACAATGTAGATGTTAAGAATTGACAGAATATTTGACAAACAAGAAGCTATGAACTTAGTTCAGGATCTCACACCAGATGTTGTGACATTAACAAACAAAGTAAAAGTTATGAACTTAGTTCAGGACATCAGGATGTCACACCAGATGTTGTGACATCACAAACCTGCTATCTGACTTAAATGATGCGTAACATAAGTGATTAAATTCAGGAGAAAATATCTGGAATTAATTGGAAAAAGATAAGCACTCCAAGGCGCATCTTTAGGAAGCTTAGTTATCTGGTTTCAGTGTAACAGAATAACTAACTCACCTTGATTCAAGGAGATAACAAACTAACTCAACCTAATTCAAGGAGATGAATGTGGGATTTATCAAAGTCTGGATAATTTGCAAAAAGCCCACAAACCAAGCATCTATTTAAGGAACTGAAACACTCAAGAAAAGAGCACGAATTTCAGAAGACTATCAAGGGTGTTTGTGAAGCTAGTTATAAGTAGGTTTTAATTGTTTGTCACTTTATGAGCTTTTAAGAAAAAGTGAATTGTGTCTTGATTGAAACTTTTAAGTAAGATCAAGCTGGTGTGTTTGAAGTGTGACTTCAAATTTCTTAATCATTGTAAAGATCACTGTGTGATTGAGGGGGAGTGAGTAGGTACTCATATCTAAGTTGAGTCTTAGGTAGAAATTGCCTTGGGTAGATATTAAGTGAAGGATTAAACTGGTTGGTTTAACTCCATAATTAATATTACTTATATTGGATTTCCTTCCTGGCTTGGTAGCCCCCAGATGTAAGTGTGGAGATACACTGAACTGGGTTAACAATTTTCTGTGTTATTTAATTTACTAGCTCATTAATTTTTGTTTAAGATTTCAAGTGTCTAAACATCTGGTTCGACATCACATATCTGATCCCAGAATTTCAATTGGCATCAGAGCAGGCACCCTGCCTGTATAACTGGGTGAGATCTAGGGACTGCAAATTTTGGGAACATGGACAGAGATGTAGGATCTGTGAATCGACCACCTATCTTGGATGGATCCAACTATGATTACTGGAAGCCAAAAATGGTAACATTCTTGAAATCTCTTGATAGTAGGGCTTGGAAAGCAGTTAACAAAGGATGGGAGCACCCTGTCCAAGACAATAAGGATGGGGCAAAAGTGATGAAGCCTGAAGAAGAGTGGAGCAAGGAGGAAGAAGAGTCAGCACTTGGAAATTCCAAAGCCTTAAATGCCTTGTTCAATGCATTGACAGGAACATATTTAGGCTTGTGCATCACTGTGAGCTAGCCAAGGATGTTTGGGACACTCTCAAAACTACTCATGAAGGAACATCAAAGGTGAAGATGTCAAGACTTCAACTTCTCACCACCAAGTTTGAGAACTTGAGGATGAAGGAAGATGAGACCATTCATGAGTTTTACATGAACATCCTGGAGATTGCTAATACTTCTGGTGCCTTGGGAGAGAAGATGAGTGATGAAAAGTTGGTAAGGAAGATTCTCAGATCACTGCCAAAGAGGTTTGACATGAAGGTTACTGCCATAGAAGAAGCTCAGGACATCTGCACAATGAAGGTTGAGGAGCTCATTGGTTCCCTTCAAACCTTTGAGATGGGAATGAATGATACAATTGTGAAGAAAAACAAAAGCATAGCCCTGGTCTCAAACACTGATAAAGAAGAAGAAAGTCATGAAGCAGGCTCTGAGGACAACTTATCAGAATCAATTGCTATGCTTGGAAGACAATTTAACAAAATTCTCAAAAGAATAGACAACAGGCCAAGACCAAGTGGAAGAAACTCAACCTCTAAGAATAAAAGACCTTATGACTCTAATAGAAGGTCAAACTATGATGAGAAGACTAACCAAAGAAAATGGATCCAATGTCATGGATGTGAAGGATATGTACACATTAGAAGTGAATGCCTAACCTATCTAAAGAAGCAAAAGAAAGGTCTCTCTGTGTCCTGGTCAGATGAAGACTCAGGTAGTGAGTCAGAAGAAGAATCTGCAAAACACATCACTTCTCTAGCTGGAGTATGTGAAACTGAAGGGGGATCTAGTGATGAGGATCTGGCATTTGAAGAGCTTGAAGCATCTTACAGGATGCTGTGTAAAAGGAGCACTGAAGTATGCATGGAAAGTAAACAACAGAAGAAGCAGATTGAGGAATTAAAGGCTGAAAAGGCAAGTCATCTAGAGATCATTGACACTTTGAAAAGTGAAGTCAGCCTACTCAACTCCAAAATGGAGCATATGTCCAAATCTGTCAGAATGCTGAATAGTGGATCAAACACACTGGATGCCATTCTCAACAACAACAAACACTCAGGGGATAGGACTGGGCTGGGATTTAATAAAGCTCAAAACTTTGAGGCTAGCACCAGCCAAACAACTCCAAATACCATGAAGTCAAACAAGATGTTCAAGCAGATGTCTCAACATCATGACAAGAACATGATGAAAAATAAATATCAAAGATGGAGATGCCATCACTGTGGAAGGTTTGGTCACATCAAACCTTTTTGCTACAAACTGCATGGATACCTAAATCAGAGTTCCCAACACCTTCCTAAGCAGAAGACAGAGGTCACCAAGAAAATCTGGATACCTAAAGCTAGTCTTTATACTGATCAAAGCTACCAGTACATGCCTAAGAACAAGTTCAACAAGCAACCTTGGAACTCTAGAGATGGACACTACACAGGGCAGATGCATCAAAGGAAACCTCACAACAGGAAAAAATGGTCCAAGCAGGTTGTTGCCTCTATAGCACACACATCTCTCAGAGTATCTGCTAAGGAAGACTGGTATTTTGACAGTGGCTGCTCAAGGCACATGACTGGACTGAAGAATCTACTGGTAGAATTAAAGTCACACTCATCCAGCTATGTAACCTTTGGAGATGGAGCAAAGGGGGAAATCAAGGGAGTTGGGACCCTGGACTGCTCAGGTGTACCAAGTCTAGATGGTGTGCTGTTGGTAAAAGGATTAACTGCTAACTTGATCAGCATAAGTCAGTTATGTGACCAAGGTTACAGTGTCAACTTCACCAAAACTGAGTGCATAGTTTCTGATAAAGAACAGAAAGTTGTCATGAGAAGAGCCAGATCAAAAGACAACTGCTATATGTGGGAACCCCAAGATTCCAGCCTCACATCTACTTGTTCCTTAGCCAAAGAAGAAGAAGTGAAGCTGTGGCATCAAAGACTAGGTCATCTCCATCTCAGAGGAATAAAGAAGATCTTATCTATGGAGGCTGTAAGAGGGATCCCAAGACTTAAGATTGATGAAATTAAAGTGTGTGGTGAATGTCAAATAGGCAAGCAAACCAAGATGTCACACCCAAAGCTCCAACATCTGACAACTTCCAAAGTCTTGGAATTATTGCATATGGACCTTATGGGACCAATGCAGGTAGAGAGTCTTGGTGGAAAAAGATATGCCTATGTGGTTGTTGATGACTTCTCAAGATATACCTGGATAAGCTTCATCAAAGAAAAGTCTGATGTGTTTGAGGTATTCAAAGATCCGTGTCATAGGATCCAAAGAGAAAAAGCAAGCCGTGTGGTCAGAATAAGAAGTGATCATGGAAAGGAGTTTGAGAATAAAAAATTCTCAGACTTCTGTTCTTCAGAAGGGATTAACCATGCGTATTCTTCTCCCATCACCCCTCAACAGAATGGGATTGTTGAAAGGAAAAACAGAACTATTCAGGAGTCAGCTAGAGCCATGATTCATGACAAGAAGTTACCCCTGTATTTTTGGGCTAAAGCTATGAACACATCATGCTAAATCCACAATAGAGTCACACTAAGAAAGGGGACTTTATCCACCATCTATGAAGTCTGGAAGGGTAGAAAACCTACAGTCAAGTACTTTCATGTAATTGGAAGTAAGTGCTACATTCTGGCTGATAGGGATCAAAGAAGGAAGATGGACCCTAAGAGTGATGAAGGGATATTTCTTGGATACTCCATAAATAGCAGAGCTTACAGAGTATTTAACTCCAGAACCAAGGTTATAATGGAGTCAATAAATGTAATTATTGATGATACCTATGTAAAGACAGATGTTGCTGATGATGTTGGAACATCTGCTGACAATCAAACTGAAGTTGAAATAGATAGTGATAATCTTGACTTCACTTTAACTGAAGCAAGGTCAGAGCAATCCAACAAACCTCCCTCCATCAGAATCCAGAAAGATCATCCTAAAGAACTGATAATTGGTGATCCCAACAGTGGTGTCATCACTAGATCAAGAGAGATGATCTCAGGCTCTTGCTTTGTTTCAAAGATAGAACCTAAGAACATCAAGGAAGCTCTGAATGATGAGTACCAGATCTCTTCTATGCAGGAAGAATTAGGCCAGTTTACAAGGAATGAAGTATGGGATCTTGTTCCTAGGCCTGATGACATTAATGTGATTGACACTAAGTGGGTGTACAAAAACAAGTCTAATGAGCAGGGAGTAGTTACAAAAAACAAGGCTAGGCTTGTAGCTCAAGGATATACACAAATTGAGGGGGTAGATTTTGATGAAACCTTTGCACCAGTAGCAAGGCTTGAATCAATCAGACTACTCCTAGGAATTGCTTGCATCCTAAAGTTAAAACTATTTCAGATGGATGTTAAAAGTGCCTTTCTAAATGGGTACCTTAATGAGGAAGTATATGTGGAGCAACCAAAGGGATTTGTTGATCCAAGCTGTCCAGACCATGTATATAAGCTGAGGAAGGCTCTGTATGGTCTAAAGCAAGCCCCCAGAGCATGGTATGAAAGACTGACCACCTTTCTCATTAAACATGGATATAGGAAAGGTGGAATAGACAAAACCCTGTTTGTAAAGGATGAAGAGGGAAAGATTATGATTGCTCAGATATATGTGGATGACATAGTGTTTGGTGGGATGTCAGACAGGATGGTTAAACATTTTGTTACTCAAATGGAGTCTGAGTTTGAAATGAGCCTAGTGGGAGAACTAACTTACTTCCTTGGACTACAAATCAAACAGATGGAGGACTCCATGTTCATATCCCAAAGCAAGTATGCAAAGAACACTGTCAAGAAGTTTGGGATGGACAATGCAAGTCACAAGAGAACACCTGCCCCCACTCATTTAAAACTGACAAAGGATGACAAAGGTGAGAGTGTGGACCAAAGCTTGTACAGAAGCATGATTGGAAGTCTACTATATCTTACAGCTAGCAGACCAAATATAACTTTTGCAGTAGGTGTGTGTGCAAGATATCAAGCTGAACCAAAAGTGAGCCATCTAAACCAGGTTAAGAGGATCTTGAAATATGTAAATGGTACTTGTGACTATGGCATAATGTACTCTCATGGTTGTGAACCAATCCTCACTGGATTTTGTGATGCTGACTGGGCTAGAAGTGATGATGATAGAAAGAGTACATCAGGAGGATGCTTCTTTCTAGGGAACAATTTAATTTCTTGGTTCAGTAAGAAACAAAATTGTGTGTCCTTATCCACTGCTGAAGCTGAATATATTGCAGCTGGTAGCAGTTGTTCACAGCTGGTATGGATGAAACAAATGCTCACAGAATACAATGTCCCACAAGATGTCATGACATTGTACTGTGACAATTTAAGTGCTATTAACATCTCCAAAAATCCTATCCAACACAACAGAACTAAAGACATAGATATCAAACATCACTTCATCAGAGACCTTGTGGAAGAGAAGGTGATCACATTAGAGCATGTAGCCACAGAGCTGCAATTAGCTGACATATTTACTAAGGCTTTGGATGCTACCCAATTTGAAAACCTAAGGGGTAAATTGGGAATCTGCATATGTGACATATATCAGTTATGGAGAAGTGCCAGCATGTCTCATGACATCGTGTGGCATGATCACCAGATGGCAGCACTAGTGTGGCCAATAACTGTTTGTATTCCAATCTTGAAAATTCCAATAGCAACGGTTTCTATATATGTACAAACGTGCTTTCAAATCCTCACATCCTCATTAGCTCCACTGAACGTTTTGCATGCTACAGCTGAATCTCTAAACTCATCCAAATCTATCAAACCTTTACACATTTCCACTACAATCGAAAAAAAATGTCTCAACATCAAAACCCTAACTCCATTGATGAGGGTCTCAATCAAGAAAACGTGGTGAACGCAACTCCAATATCTATAGTACCAATGGATGCTACTCCTATAAATGAGATCAGAGGAAGCATTCCTATTGCTCAAAAACCCAGGACTCCCCATGCAAGAAGACCTAAGGAGCCAGTCTTCAGCAAAAGCAAGGGAACTCCTTCATCTTCCAGCACCCCCAAAGCTTCTGCTTATGTGGACGCTGTAGCGGTAAAATCGTGAGTGTAAGCTATTGATTAACTAAACTCAAGGTACACAGAGTCGCCACCACGCTTTTATTTTATTCCAAATGGAAAAGGTAAAAAGAACGAATAAAACCTAATGAATCTAAAAGAAAAAGCTAAAAGAATCAAACAGAGAACGGGTAAGGGGATAGGTTACAAATCGGAAAGGTTTTACGCAGCCGAAATGTCCGTGGTACTCCACGGGAACCCTTTGAAATATTTACTGCTTTTTTAGTCTGAAATGGTTTGCTTGAAAAAAGATTGAAGAGATGAGAAGAAGAATGTTTTTTAAGATTTTTGTGTATGAAGAGACGAACGTCTCATGCCTACGTACCCAGAAAGTGCAATGCGAGATCAAAACCCCGTAGTTCGTGGTACAAAGTTTAAAAAGAAACAATGAGTTGAATTGATTTCAAAATGTAAAGATAAGTCGTCATTCTTTAGCGAATAATTCCGCTAGAAAGAATGAATCATATCTAAACATGAAAAATGGTTAAGAAGAAACGTGCACGAGGGCACAGAAACAATTGAATGAGTTTGAATGTTTTTAATGTTTTTGAGAAGAAAGTCCCGATATGCTTATGTAGTTTAGCATTTATTATGAAATAAAAATTGAAAAGGTAAAATCGCATGACCTAAGTCAAGGTTTGATTGCGAAAATATTTGAAGTTTGAAAACAAAGAAAATTTTGAAAAATAGGAAGGAGATTTGAAAATTGAAGAAGTGAGAGGAGATGAAGTGACTATCCTAAGACTTGAAAATAAAAGCTAAAGGAAGAACGATCAAACCGTATGGCGAACATTCTTTGAAACAATCGGATTTCCATCTTGATAATCAAATGAACTCAATCGGAGCCAAAGTCTTCAATCCATAACAACTCAAGCAAAGGGATAGATCCTAAAACCTAAGTCCAAACTCCAAGTCCAATGCTAAGGATAGTAACCATAGTCCGAATTTAAAGTCACAAATCTTTTAGATGTTTAATCTGTTATTAGTGTCTTTGTGTCCAAATGGACAAATGAAAAATCACAAGCATAACAATATAAACAATAAGCAATATGATGAATGATATAGTATAATAAGAGAGATAAGGAGCGAGAGATTGAAATAAAGAGGATAAGGTGCGAGAGATTGAATTAAAATTGGTTAGTATATTAATATTATTATAATATTTACATAGAAATGGTATGATGAACTTAATCAAACACAACCACAAAAAGAGAACCAAAATCGAGGCAACCGGATCCAAATGGATCTTATTCCGAATTCGGGACAAGTTTAGGTCTATGTTAAGCAATCGCCGAGTAATTTACGAAGTAATTACCCTACAAATGAGGCCGGCCACCACCAATTAAGGTGGAAAATATTTGTGTTAATACATGTTAGAGAAATGATATGATGAATCATTCTCCGAAAACATGTCGCACAAAAAGAAAAGGTAAAGGTCTAATCTTAATCGGGATTTCACATTGATTTATCAAATGCAACCTATCACGATCCCAAAGTATGAAAAATGATCCAAATGATCATTTATCCATAGATTTGAAATAATGAAGATTAAACATCTTCGAAAACCAATAATCGCGAATCAGAGATCTCATCGACCAAAACTAAAAGTAAGAAGAAGAAATGGATCTAAAATTTATGATTCACTAAGAAAATTCACAATAAAAAATACTATTAAAAATTAACAAAATGCCTTAAAATCTTTAGATATTCTTATAAAGAAATTTTCTTTGTAGAAAAGTTAGAATTGATTTTTAAAAAGAGATATTAAGAAAAATATTATATAAAAAAAAGAAAATGATAAAAAACAAGTGAAATTTTAGAAAAGAAATAAAATAAAATAAAACATAAAATGGAAAGGGTGATAACGCAAGATTAAGGTGGTGAGAAAATGAAATCTAATCCAAATATTCACAGCCCAAACTAACATTACATTAGTTTCTTAAAAAAATTGAAATAAATTAAAAACATAAAAACAGAAGAATGTGATCTTCTTCTCTTAGAATGCAGCGCCGATACCTTCTTCTCCCTAAAAACTCAGTGATATTGTTCTCAAACTCAGATTTCTCCCTCCCTCGCACCGATCCCGCGGCTCTCCTTCTTCTTTTTCTTAATTGGTGTTTTGTTGTTGATGTGCGGTTTCGAGGAGAAAGAGTTGTTGTCAAGTGATGGTGATGATTTGTATAGGTTGAAGGTTAATTTGAAGATCGGAGGTTATTAAAGAATGGTGAAATTGGTTGGATGAAATTGAATGGAGGTTAATGGAAGAAATTCATCAGATGAAGGATTTGGATGTGACTGAATTGAAGGGGAGAGAAATCGGCCGAATCCGTGAGTTTTTTAGAACTTTGAAACTTGAGTTCTGATTTTAGCAGAAATTTGAGGGGCTGTTAAAGCTTGAAGATTAAGAGAGGGAGAAGCTGATTTTATAGAAGGAGAGGCTGGATTTGAAGTTGCCGTTTTGGTGAAATTTTTCGCGTTTGGGGTTCACGAGTTCTGCGTGTTTTGATCCAGGATTTTTCTTGCGTTTGGGCCTGCGGAAGGCTTGTTGCGTTTAGTAGGCTGATGTGTAATACGGCTTGGTGTGTTTGGAGTTGAGGTACACGTGCGGCTTGCATGTTCAGCTGGGCTGCTGTGTTTTGATTTGCCTGCGGCTTGTGCGTACGGCGTGAAGTCAGTGTGTATGTGTTGTAGCTGGGCTGTTGCTTTTGCATTGTTTGTGTTTGCAGCTTGCGGAGCTGCTGGGCGTGCTTTTTGCAGGTGGCTTCAAGGCTTGCGTGTGTTGTGTTGTTTGTCGCGTGTGGAAGGCTGGGTAGATGAGGCTGCAGCATGAAGGCTTGTTTGTCTTTGTGTGTTAGCGTGAAGTTGTGTTGGCTTGAAGTTTGGCTGGTTCACGTGGCTGTGGCTGCTTTGACGTGTGACGTGTTGTTGGAAAGTGCAAGCTTGAGGCTGTCTGAGCTGCTTGTTGAAAAGCTTAAGGATATTTAGATCCTCCTTTTTTAATGAATGGGCCAATGGGCCCTTTTTTCATAATTTTATTCTCTAAAAATGCAAATGTACTAAAGAAAAATACATGGACTTTTGATAATAATTTTTTGATATTTCTTTGGCAATATATTTTTTTTAAATGAATTTGGTGGTGATAGAATATGGGCTCAAAAATGGTAAAATGGTTTAGAAATTGATAAAGGAAATAAAAGATAAAAATGGATGGAATAATCGGGAATGGTTATTGAAAAAAGGAAATGGTTTAATCAGAAATGGATAATGGATATAAAAATGGAACAAAAATAAAATCTGGTATTAAGCCCACAACCAAATCTGGATTTTTCCATAAGCCTCTGATAATAACGAATACAAACAACACTAAATCTTGCAAATCTGAGCCACAATCACTTGGATCATCTGAAATCGGTCCTGATTACTTGAATTCATACTGAGGAAAATAAATCCTCAGATGAACTGCTAATAAACTTGGTGAACTTGAAGATTCGAACCAAACTTCGCATAAAACACTCTCTGATAACTGATGACTTCGCACATAACACAGTCTTGAACTTTGAATACGCACTGTCCAAGAAATAACCACTGGCACAAACAACTTGTTGTTTGAGACAATCTTCTGATAGTTTGACCAATGATTAGGCCAAACATCCATCTGAATCGAATTGTGACTAAACACACGCATCTAAATTAAAATTACTGCCTTGTCTTTGAATTCCTGCAACACAGAGAAGAAGAAGAAGCAACACTGCAACATATTTTTGTATTTTGGTTAGAGGTTAGTAAATATAAACAGATAGAAACAAGAAAAATCATGGTGATCCTCTGCGAAGCATAGACCTGCACCTGAGAAGGATAAACAAACCAGTGCGTGATCTTGTTTGTATGCAAAATGCAGATGAGATGCGAAAAATCTTAGGGTAAAAAATTAGGGTCTGACAGACACATCAATCAAACAGCTTGTAAACAGGATCCTTGCTGAACAAAGAGTTGTGCCTGGGGTGTCTGTTCCCCTGAACAGTATGCCTGCTCCTCAAGATGACCCAAGCAACCAGGCTGAAGAGGACATACCTGCTCCACAGGATGTCCCAAGAAATGTTGAAACACCTGAGGGCCAGGACAAAGCCCTAAATGATGATGATAAAGCTACTGATGATAAAGCTACTGATGATCAAGCTCCTGATGATCAAGCTGCTGAGAAAGAGGCTTCCCAACCTCCACCTGTTGAAAACCTAGATGATGACTTTGACACAGAGATCATAGCATTTGTTAATCCTAGCATAGCCAAGAGGCTTAGGGCTAGGAAGGATAAGAAGCCAGCTGCTCATGCAACTCCTGAGAAGAGACAGTCAACTCCCAAGAAGGACAAGGCCAAAACTGGTTTTGGACCTACAAAACAATGGAGTAAGGTCAACACTCAGAAGAGGAAGGCCACAACTCCATCTGACTCTGATGTTGAGGAGGATGTTCCAACATCCCAACCCAGGAAGAAGCCAGCACCTCCTAGGACTGCCACTGCTGTTCCTGAAGCACCCCTGGACAATGTGTCCTTCCACCATGTCTCCAGCGTAAGCAAGTGGAAGTTGTCGCTCCCGACAAATGAAAATGGATCAGATGAAGGTACAGACGCGAACGGTCGGCGAGAGGGACAATGAGAACACACAGCCGTGAACTCACTGGAGAATGAATAGAGTCGCCAGCTAGGCATTTTTATCCCGGAGGAAAGGTAATGCTGCATAAACCTAGAAAGATACGGATAAGACGGTTGCGAACCAGAGAGACTGAGAAAGGGGATTGGTTACAACCTGGGAAGGTATTAGCACCCAGATTGTCCGCCGTACTCGACGGGATCCACGCTTAAAAGATTTGTGTTTTAAAGGGGTGGTGTCAGTGCAATTTGTGTATAAAGGAGCTGGAAAAGAATGTACAGGTGTCAGTGTAGAAGAAGTGAAGTGTAATATATACAGTGTCAGTGTAAGAACAGGAGTGAAATGCTCAAGATCATGAGGCTTAAAGAATAAGGCTAGGAAGATGGGGGAATATACAGAGACTTTTGTTCGATAACTGTTAAGTTATGCCTACGTATCCTCTCGTGCAATGAGGAAGTCAGAACACCGTAGTTCGACCCAAAGAGACTGAAAGATGAATTGACTTGTGAACTGCTTACTAGCCTATGCTCAAGTGTATGACCTGTCTGGCTCAGGTGCAAACTGTCTTGCATTGGACGGAAGAAGCAAATTCTCGTTTATGAGTGAAGATGATGAGAAAAGAATCCCGAAGGAGACGATTATTGCTTATTTTTTATGTTTTCAGTCTTTTATTGCTTTTGAAAGTTTGTCATAAGTTAATGAGCTTAACCCTAAACCAATGGATTTAGTAAACTCATCACATCATCCCTCTGATTAGGGGTAATGAGAATACCTTAAATGTGAAGTCAGATTCTCACACTTAATCACCTTTGATGTAGGATTAAGATCATTAACCTACTTGTGATTACTTAGATGTTTTTGGTGTTTTTGTTTAGTGTTGAGTAATGAGGTTAAGCCATAATCAAGGATTAAACAGACTCATTACACCATCCTAATAGAAGGATAATAGATGAGGATGTTTAAGCTGAGGAAAACTCCTCAACTTAATCCATGATTAGGGATTAAACTCATGACAAAACAAGCCTTTGATTAAGTGGATTTTATTTAAAGATATGATGATGAAGTGAATTTTATGGTTTGTAAGACAACTTGAGGGGGACTTGTCCATTAACACTAGGGTTAGTCCTTCTTAACCAATTAAGGAAGAATTAGAACCCTAATGCAAGGCCCAAGTTACAAGTGTGATGTCTTGGTGATTATTAAGTGGATTGATTGAGGGATTTAAACACATTAAGGGTTTAACACTTAGGATTAAAGTTATACACTCCATCCTAAGAGAAGGATGCAGGCATAAGCTTAATCACAAAGCCTTAAAGCCTTTAGGGTTTAGTCCCTGATTATGAGGTGAGAAGAGAAGACCCAAAGGAGACACAAAGGTAAAACTATGGGGGGAGACTAATCAAAACCCTAATTCATTGTCATGCTTGGTTGTTCCTAAGGTTTGTGAGGTTAAACAAGAACAATCTTCAAAGGCCACCAGGAAGCAGATGAACAGGATCAAGAGAAGCAAAGTGACTTGCTTCATTCAAGAAGTCAAGTCACTTGAAGAAAGAAAGTGAGAAGAAGAAGAATGAGCAAGCTCAATCTCAAACACATATATAAATGCAGCAATGGATGCAAGGGAGATGAAAAGAAAAGTTATGAGAAGTGAAGGCAAATTCACTTCCCAAGTTTACTTACCACCTGAAATGTTAGAAAGAAATGCAATGCAATGCAAAATGAAATGAGATGACATGATAAGAAACAAAACCAGAAGCATGTTAATGATGATGATGATGCTATGGAATGCTATAAACATGAATCAAGGCATGGGAATGTTCATACAAGTTCATGGGTGCAAATGGTGCAAGCTTAGAAGCATGGATACACATGACAAGTTAGGAAGCATACAAAGCATGCAACATGGCAAATATGTAATGCAATGATCAAACATACTTTCTACATGTCTTATGATGTTGAATGAGTCACATGAATGCTTGAAATGTCATGGTAAGTCATGTTATGCAAGAGAATGCAAGAGGTATGCAAATGAAGGCCCAAATTAGGGTTTATGAAACAATCAACAAACAAAAACCAAAAACAGAAGCAAACCCTAGGGTAAAAAATGGAAAATGCCACCCAAAGAAACCCTAAGCCTATACTAAACCAATGTCCAAAGGGGAGGTCTCAACTCTTAACCAAACTCAAGATATGATTTTTCTAAGTTATTAGGGTTTTTAGGGTTCCTAAACAAAAGAAATGCCAAACAAATTGAAAATGCAAGATCAAATCATGGCCATTTTATCCTAGAAACTAAATGCCAAACACAAAACAAAGCAAAAAGAATCAATGTCCAACTCTTCTCAAATAGGCAGAAATGATTTTTTGAACTTATGATCAAAATAATGCACAAAATATGATTTAATTCAATGAAAAATTCTTAAAATGCATCAAGATCAAAAAAGAAATTTGGTTTGAAGGTTGGACAATGTTTCTAAATGTCTTAGAACATTTCATGAATTTTTTGGTGATTTTTAAATACCTAAAAGTATTTTTAATTAATTAATTTCCATTAATCAATTAAAAATAATCTTTTAAATATTTAAAAATACTTTTTTAATGATAAAAAATAAAATAAAAATATTTTTGTGTTTACAAAATTAATAAAACTCAGAGGAAAAAGTTTTATAATTTTTAAACCTTTTTTACTATTTTTAAATAAATGTGCAAATAAAAGGAAAAGAAAATGAATTAAAATGAATTTTTAATGAATTAATGAGAAGTAATCAGATCCTAAGGTGGAGATTCAAACTCACACGCGCGGGAGTTGACTGCGCGCCACATCTCACGGCTCAGATTCAAATTTGCTAATTAATGCTTAAAACCCTAACCCTGCCGTTAATCACTCTCAGATGACCGGAACAGTGTTCCGGTCATCTTCTCCGTTCACCTCAAAGTGCCATCTCCCTCCCCAGGCCAAATCAGAAGCTCTAAATCTCCAGAAATCATCTACCAACTATCCTAAGCACGAATCCAACATCAAATCATGTTTAAACTCACACACAAACAAGAATCGAAACAATGAAATTTCTAGGTCAAACTTTCAGAACGCCATAACAAGCTCATTTCTTGCTCATTTTCAAAAGTAAATAGATCCCAATGATCAGTGCAACATGCTAAACAAGATTCTAACATGAAAATGGAGTTCTGGAAAAAAAGTTCATGGTGTCACCTGAGATGGAGCTTTTGATTTAGGAGCTTTCTGGATGATTCTTTGGCTCAATCAGGTCCCAATGATCCACCTTTGAAGCTTTGGATGCTTAGTTGGAGTTTAAACAAACTCTGGAGTGAGTTTGCAGAAGCTCTGACCAAGGGCATGTGAAAATCGTATTTGAGACATGGGGTGTTTCAGGCCAAAACAATGGTTGGTTTCTGGTCAGTGAGGTGAGTAGAGATTGTTGGTGGAGTTTGTTCTTGTGTTTGAGGTTTGTGGAGAGAGATTCGAAGGAAAATGCAGGCAGAGGTGAAGAATGGCAATGGGGTGTTCTTGCTCAAATCAAGCCTGGCTCTTGGTGCTTTGAGGTCTATGAAGTATGGTGAGTTGAAGTGTGGAAATGGTTTGAGTGTTCTGAGCTTGTGGAGGCAGATTCGAAGGCTTATGCAAAAAGGAGTGTTTTTGTGAATGTGTTGGATGAGTGAGTTTCAGCCTTGCTTCTTGATATCTTTGGCTTGCCAAATGATAATGTATTTTAATCCCATAGGTCAGATGATGTGACCTGGCCTATAGTGATTGGTAAGTTTGCTTTTGCAAAAAGTCAAGTTTTGTGTAAGGCAAGTATGGCTCATGATCTAGGCAAGTACATGGCATGGGCTATGCGCAGCACAATGAGGGGAAAGGGCTAGCTTGGTTCAAGGGCCAATGCAGCAAGTTGGTGAAGAGAAATGAGTGGTTTTGCAACTTGTTACTTTATGGTTCACATGAAAGAAAGTCTTGTTACATGAACCAAAACATGAGAAACCTTGGTCCAATTCTGACTTTTAGGACATGTAGAATGTTTGTGTCATGGTTTGAAATGAATTAGGGGTCACAATTGGCTTTGGTTCATGATTTTGCAAAATTCCCATTTGAAGCATGCCTTGAAAATCAATGATTTTTGCCAACTTTGTCACACCATAACTTTTGATCCAAGAAGAGTTTGATCATGTTCTTGTACTTTTTGAAAAGGGAAAGATGAGATCTACAACTTTCATGACCAAAGTTTTTCCATTTGAAGCATTTTTGGACCAAGGATCAAGGCTTGAAAAATGACCTAAAATGAGGCATTCTTGAAAAGTCAACAATGCCCAAAAAGTCAACATTTGCAAAAACCCTAAATTCTTGATTTTTATGAACTTCAACCTTCTTCCATGACCAAATAAAGATCATATACACTCAAAATGATGAAGATCACCCATTGGTTGGGTCATTGGGGGCCTCAGATGCCCTGATTTTACACTGACTTGTCTGAAAAGTCAACTCTTGATCAGATGACTTCCCCATGGAATTTCTTCATGAAAATTGATATGCATACTCCCTATACCATATAGAGACCAATGGAAACAAGAATGACCAAAAAATTTGGGGTTATGGCCTCTGAAACCAAAACCCTAATTTTAGGTCAACTGTGCAGTCAATCCTGGCTCTGCATCCACTCAAACCCTAGTTCTTGTGATTCTTTTGAATTCTTGGCTTTGTGAGGATGTAATATGATGCTTGAACACATGTAGACCCCTTTGAATTGATTGGTTGCCTTTGGGGTAGCTCAAGAGGCTTTTGGCTTGCTCAAATCACAAACCCTAGGTGCAGATGCCTTAGAAACTATGCAGTGAATCAAAAGTGAGATATGAGATATTATGGTTGTGTTTATGCATATGAGAATGATCACAAGCCATGGTGAATGGGTGAGGGCAAATTTGGGGTGTTTACAGCTGCCCCTATTCAAACATGAGTTAGCTGTGCAGGATGTAAGCAACGGCTTAACAGGCAAACAAGATAACTTGTGGTTGAATACCAAAGACAGTCCAAAATTTGCACTCACAGAATGAAGAAGAAAAGGGATATAGATTGTAAAAGAAAATAAAGTATATTGTAAAGTGTGGGCGACGGAGGACGACCGTCGAGCAGAGGACGACTGCTGGGTAAATAACAATGACGGGGACGGCCGACATGCTGGGGATAAAAGGTAAAGCCAAGACGGGGACGGCCGACTAGCTGGGGAAATAAAATCATGATGGGGACGGCCATCAAGATAAAGCTGTAGAATTCTCTGGGGATTAATGAAACATGACGGGGACGGCCATCAAGTTCAAAAAGGTAAAGTAACCAACGATGGGGACGGCCATCGGGCTAAAAGGAAAAGGGACCACGACGGGGACGGCCATCGGGTTAAAGAATAAATGAAATAAACAGATGATGGGGTACGACCACCAAAGGTGAAGGACGATCACCTAGCAGGGGACGGCTGCTCTGTTGGGGATAAAAGAAATACGATGGGGACGGTCATCAAAGGTGGAGGACGACCACCTGGCAGGGTACGGCTGCCGAAAATATCGCGACATAGGACGAATGCCGGATAAAAGGTCAACGATGGGGACGGCCATCGGACGAGCATGATGGAGGACGACCATCAAGAAGTGGAGGACGACCACTCAGCAGGGGACGGCTGCTCTCAAGGCTTATCATGACACAGGACGAGTGTCAGATAACCAAAATCAACAATGGGGGACGGCCATTGGATGATGAAGGACGATCATCAAAAGGTGGAGGACGACCACCTAGCAGGGGACGGCTACTAAAAAGATCAACGATGGGGACGGCCATAGGATGAGCATGATGGAGGACGACCATCAAGAAGTGGAGGACGACCACTCAGCAGGGTACGGCTGCTCTCGGGGTATCATAACACAGGACGAGTGTTAGATAAAGGAAAAAAAAAAAAGCTTTGTTGGTGATCTACTGGGGATATAGTGAACACGGACGAGTGTTCACAACCAAGAAAGGAAGGTATAAGTGTTTGGTATTGTGTATAGATTAAAGATGCGGACGAGCATCCTTAGACTATGATACGGACGAGTATCATGTAGAAACAAATACTGACACGTGTTCAGAGATGATGATACGGACGAGTACCATCTGGTTAACAAAGAACACGGACGAGTGTTGCATCTGAAGGGATTCTTCTGGGGAATAGTAGACACGGACGAGCATCTATATTCAAGAAGACACAAGTGTTTGACACGGTGTATGGATTAAAGATGTGGACGAGCATCCTTAAGACCATGATACGGGCGAGTATCATGTAGAAACAAACACTAGACGCAATGTTCTGAGATGATGGTACGGACGGGTACCAACTGGTTAACAAAGAACAAGGACTATTGTTGAATCTGTGGGTATATAACTGGTATATACAAGATACGGACGAGTATCTGTATAAGAGCGAGTGGTGTATAGATGAGTGTTTTAACTGCTGGGGAGAATGACACGGACGGGTGCCAAGAGAGAAAAGTGTAATATGAACAAGTATCTGCTATACAAAGTCTAGGCGACTGCGCTGGGGATATGACACGGACGGGTGTCAGGAAAGTGTATATGTAAGTATGTGTGAGTGCAAAGAGGGTATCTTTGGCTTTCTGCTGGTAATATGACACGGACGGGTGTCATGAAGTATCTGTAATACGGGCGATTTGTTTGTAAAGAGTGTTCAGGCGACTTTACTGGGGAAAGATGGCACGGACGGGTGCCAAAAGGTGTATATACTGGTGTTTGATGATTTGTGAGGCAACTACTCTTGCTGGTTACTCTGGTGGGGATTTTTGTACAATGATGATGAACGGTTATTATTCACGAGTGTTAATTCAGAACATGGCTTATGATTATGCTATGCGTTTGATTTTTTTGCCGTAATGCTCCGTGTTAGACGGAATGCTACGCTCTGAGGGGAAATATGATGTAAATGCCATGATTATGCAGAGATATCAAACCGGGATTCGGATCCCGTCGCTGCGAAGATCTCTGGCTGATCTGTTCGAAATGGACCTCCCAGCTGGGGATGAGATCATTGATAGACCTGGAGGTATGTATTCATTTGGGGATATAGGTCACTGGTTGACATATCCTTATAATATGGGACCCAGCTGGGGTTTGCAGAAGCCTTCTGTACTTTGTTGTGATCTTCTATGCGCTGCTCTTCTGGATAGAGGCTGGAGCTTGTGGGGAGATGATTCCCTGATCCCTGCATTTAGCTGAGGAAGAATGATTGGTACCGCGGCTGAGGAATGCTGTTGGTAACTCAGCTGGGGAGAGTAATGAGAGGCAACTCAGCTGGGGATATAGCATTTCGGATGCTGAGTTGATTTGCCAGCTTGCTGAGACGTAGCTTGCATGCCTCAAGTTGCGTTCTGGATACCTGTAATCCTGCAAAGATAAGGAAACGCACAAAAGGTCCCGAGGTATCCTTTGCTGGATTCCGTCATAGGAGTTAAGTACTTTCGAGAGTAAGTATATTCCCTGTAAGCATGTGTTTTATTATTATATATTTTTTTAGAGAAAAGCATCTGTACTTATGCAATTAATTTTTTAGAGACATCCGACATCTTTTGCAAATAAAAATATACAAAACGAAACATGACTGAAAAATCTGATTTTATTAATTCGAATGCCCTGAATTGGCAAGATACAGTCTAAGAAACATATCTCCTGAAATGAGGAGATTGTTACAAATTGAGAAACAAAGTGCTGGCAGTGTTGACGACGCTTTAAAAGGAGCTTCTTCCTTCGCTATGACTCGTATGACTTTTGACTTTCTTCTCGTCTTGCTTTCTGGAGAAAGTTGATTCTGATTGAAGCTTGATCCTTTGGAGTTTTAACCAAGTTGCTGACAATACAGACGAATTCAGAATGCAGTTGTTCGCTTATTTCCTTATTTTGCATGGATCGCCCTTTCGGGTTTTCAATCCATCGGGATACCCATTTTTGCCTGAGTTGTCCAATGCGGCTTTTCAACTCAGCGGGTGTACATTTTTTATTTATTTTCCCTTATTTTTGCCCGAGTCTCTTATTCTGTTTTTGACTCGCCGGGATGCCCTATTTTTGCCTGGACTTACATTCTGTTTTTATGTCCAGCGGGTCATTTTTTATGCGAAGTATTTTTTAACTGCATCTGAATTCACAGGGGACGGGAAATCTTCACCATCCATGGTGCTGAGCATCAGTGCTCCACCAGAGAAAACTTTCTTTACCACGAATGGTCCTTCATAATTTGGAGTCCACTTGCCCCTATGATCTGTATGAGGAGGGAGGATTCTTTTCAGCACAAGATCTCCTACTTGGTACTCACGATGCCTGACTTTCTGATCGAAGGATTTCTTCATTCTCTTCTGATATAACTGCCCATGACAGATTGCAGCCAACCTTTTCTCTTCAATCAGACTCAGTTGTTCGTATCGGGCCCGAACCCATTCTGCTTCACCCAGTTTAACATCCATCAGTACCCGCAGAGAGGGTAATTCAACTTCAACTGGTAGGACTGCTTCCATACCATACACGAGTTGATACGGTGTTGCCCCAGTGGATGTCCTGATTGATGTGCGATACCCATGCAAGGCAAATGGTAGCATTTCATGCCAGTCTTTGTAGGTGACTACCATCTTCTGCACAATCTTCTTGATGTTCTTATTAGCTGCCTCAACTGCGCCATTCATCTTTGGCCTGTAAGGAGAAGAATTGTGGTGTTGGATCTTGAAGTCCCGGCACAGCTCTGCCATCATTTTGTTGTTTAAGTTGGAACCATTATCAGTAATGATTCGCTCGGGAACTCCGTATCGACAGATGATATCTCTCTTCAGAAATCGGGCTACCACTTGCCTTGTAACATTTGCATATGAGGCTGCTTCAACCCACTTAGAAAAATAGTCGATGGCGACCAGGATGAATCTGTGGCCGTTTGAAGCAGTTGGCTCAATCTTGCCAATCATGTCAATGCCCCACATGGCAAAGGGCCATGGTGAAGACATGATGTTCAAAGGATTCGGAGGTACATGCACTTTATCTGCGTAGATCTGGCATTTGTGGCATTTCCTGGCATAGGCACAACAGTCTGCATCCATTGTGATCCAATAATAGCCTGATCTTAACAACTTCTTAGCCATTGCATGTCCTCCAGCATGGGTACCAAAAGAGCCTTCATGCACTTCATGCATCAACAAATCTGCTTCCGTCTTGTCAACACATCTGAGGAGTACCATATCAAAGTTCCTCTTGTATAAAGACCCATCAGTGTTCAGAAAGAAACTTCCAGCAAGCCTTCTCAAGGTCTTCTTATCATTGGAAGATGCCCCAGGTGGGTATGTTTGATCCTCCAAGAAGCGCTTAATATCATGGAACCAAGGCTTATCATCTTTGACAACATCTGCTGCGAATACATATGCTGGCCTGTCGAGTCTGGACACTGAAATCTGAGGTACAAAGTTAGCAGCTTGAACTTTGATCATGGACGAAATGGTAGCCAAGGCATCTGCAAACTAATTCTCATCCCGAGGGATATACTCAAGTTTGACTGTTGTGAAGAAAGTCAACAACCTTCTTGTATAATCCCTGTAAGGTATCAGATGATCCTGGTGTGTATACCATTTCCCATTGGTCTGATTGATTACCAAAGCTGAATCTCCGAATACGGTCAATGTCTTGATCCTGAGGTCAATGGCTTCCTCAAGACCCATAATGCAAGCTTCGTATTCAGCTTCGTTGTTAGTGCAGTTGAAAGTGAGTTTTGCCGAGAAAGGCATGTGAACTCCTTTAGGTGTAATGAGTACTGCACCAACACCACGACCGTTCATGTTAACAGCCCCATCAAACATCATAATCCATTCTTCTTCCGGGTCGGGCCCTTCAGTGTGAATAGGCTCTTCATGATCTTTTGATTTAATGAACATGATGTCTTCATCAGGGAAGTCAAATCTCATAGGCTGGTAGTCATCAATGGGTTGCTCAGCAAGATATTCAGACAATACACTGCCCTTGATGGCTTTCTGAGAAGTGTATTGGATGTCGTATTCTGTGAGAGTCATTTGCCATCTTGCAACCCGTCCGGTAAGCGCTGGCTTCTCAAATATGTACTTGACTGGGTCCATCTTCGAGATTAACAAGGTAGTGTGGGTCAACATATACTGCCTTAGTCGGCGAGCAGCCCACGCTAAAGCACAGCAAGTTTTCTCGAGCAGTGAATAACGCTGTTCACAGTCGGTAAACTTTTTGCTTAGGTAGTATATTGCATACTCTTTTTGACCAGACTCGTCATGCTGGCCCAACACACACCCCATTGACTCTTCTAATACTGTCAAGTACATGATTAGAGGTCTTCCTTCAACTGGAGGCATAAGGATTGGAGGTTCTTGCAGGTATTCCTTGATCTTGTCAAAAGCCCTTTGACAGTCTTCATTCCACCTGACCGTCTGTTCCTTTCTTAACAGCTTGAACAAGGGTTCACAGGTTGCCGTGAGGTGAGATATGAACCTTGAAATGTAGTTCAATCGACCTAGAAACCCTCGAACTTCTTTCTCAGTTTTCGGTGTAGGCATCTCTTGGATGGCTTTGACTTTATCAGGGTCAACTTCAATCCCTTTCTCGCTTACAATAAAACCCAGCAGCTTACCGGATCTCACCCCGAATGTGCATTTGTTGGGGTTCAGCTTTAGTTGATACTTCCTCAGACGCTTGAACAACTTGAGCAGATTCACCAGATGGTCTTCTTCAGTAAGGGACTTGGCAATCATGTCATCCACATAACACTCGATTTCCTTATGGATCATATCGTGGAATAATGTTACCATAGCCCGTTGATACGTTGCACCGGCATTCTTGAGCCCAAATGGCATTACCTTGTAGCAGAACGTGCCCCAGGGTGTGATGAATGTTGTCTTCTCCATGTCTTCAGGTGACATTTTAATCTGGTTGTATCCTGAAAATCCATCCATGAAGGAGAATACCGAGAACTGAGCTGTGTTATCAACCAATACATCAATGTGAGGTAGAGGGAAATCATCTTTCGGGCTGGCTCTGTTCAGATCCCGGTAATCAACACACATTCTTACTTTGCCGTCCTTCTTAGGCACATGTACTATATTAGCAACCCACGGCGGGTAGCTAGTTACAACAAGGAACCCGGCGTCCCATTGCTTTTGTACCTCTTCCTTGATTTTCATAGCCATGTCTGGACGAGTACGGCGCAGCTTCTGTTTGACTGGAGGGCATTCTTCTCTCAAAGGCAGCTTGTGCACAACAATGTCGGTATCCAACCCTGGCATATCTTGATACGACCAAGCAAACACATCCACATACTCTTGAAGTAGATCAACCAGTTGCTTCTTCACTGAGTCTTGCAGGCAGGCCCCGATTTTAACCTCTTTCACGTCTTCCTCTGTACCAAGATTAATCACTTCAACCTCCTCCTGGTGAGGGGTAATAACCTTTTCCTCTTGTCTTAACAACCTGGCTAGCTCTTCAGGAAGCTCATATTCTTCTTCAACCCCTTCATCAGCTTGATTGATCGGATTGTCAAAGTCATACGATGTCATAGCCGTGCTGTTGTCGGTGCTGTCGGGAAGGCACTCCCTGCAAGGGTTAAGTTTGTTCATTTTAGTGATTTGATTTTAATCTTTATTTAGAAAAGTGAAATGAAGTTGTCATTTTGAAAACACCGCCATTTATTTTTTTGTACAAAAAAGAAAAATGGAAAAACAGTGAACGAAAAGAAAAAGACTCGTTTGCAAAAAGATGTCTGATATTTCATTAATTAATCTTGTTTGCACAAAAAGTACAGATGGCCCGATTACAAAATGAGTCTTGTCATCTTGGGCAAGATGCAAGACTTTGATGCATGCTTATAAAAATACAGGAAATAATAATTACTCTGCATGAGTAACTCTTATAATTTCCTGGGAAGACCAGTTTGAGACACTGCTCCCCGGGATCTTTGGACGAATCCAGCTTTCCAGGTTGCGTTCTTCTTCCAGCTCGTCTTCCAGACTGTTGATAGCATCAGGGGTAAGCATCCCCCCACTCACAAAGTTGGGCTCTTTCGCAGCCGCTGCTTGATCTTGTTGAGTTGGTCTGTAACCCAACCCAAATCTGTCTTCTTTCTTCTCCACCGATAGCAATTTGCCCCAGCCTTGGGCAGTTCCTTCCTCAACAACCCTCCGGGCTTGTTGGTATGATGACATTGGAGTACCAGATACATCAGATGTCTCATTGACATTCAAGGCTTCGAAACCTTGGCTCATTGTTTCATGGATCTCCCCATCCATTTCAATATACTTATAAGTAGCCAGATGGCTAACAAATATATCCTCCTCCCCACAGATTGTAACAACTTGGCCTTCCCACTCAAATTTTAACTTTTGGTGAAGGGTAGACGTTATTGCGCCGGCGGCGTGAATCCAGGGTCTACCCAACAAACAGCTGTAGGCGGGCTGAATGTCCATCACATAAAAGATAGTTTTAAAGGTCTGTGGGCCAATTGTCACAGGCAGCTCAATCTCTCCCAGAACCGATCTCTTAGAACCATCAAAGGCTCTTACCACCAGGTTGCTGGGTCTCAATGCCAGTCCATCATATTCTAGCTTCACCAGAGCCTTCTTTGGTAAGACATTCAGGGATGAACCTGTGTCTACCAGCACATGAGAAAGGACAGCTCCTTTGCATTCCATGGTGATGTGCAAGGCTTTGTTGTGGTTGCGGCCATCCGCTGTCAAGTCAGTATTGGTGAACCCTAGCCCGTTGCTAGCAGTAACATTCCCAACCACGGTTTCCAACTGGTTGACAGTGATCTCCTCCGGCACGTAAGCTGCGTGCAGTACTTTGAGCAGTGCATTCCGATGGGCTTCGGAGCACATAAGCAGTGAGAGGATAGAGATTTTGGATGGCGTTTGGTGAAGCTGATCCACAATTTTGTAGTCACTCTTTTTGATGATTCGCATAAACTCATCAACTTCTTGATCGAACGGTGTCTTCAAGGCTTCTTTGATTGTTTGATCTTCCTGCACCGGGCTCTTTCCTTTTGCCTTGGCAGCAGCTTCTGCTTCGGCAGTAGGTCTTTGAATTGGTGGAGCGAAGAGACGTCCGCTTCGAGTGAAGCCTCCGCCTCCCCCCACATTATCTACTTGTGGTGCAGGTGTTGATGTTTCAAGAGTGATTCTTTTTCCTTCGCAGTACACGTCAGAGCCATAGTGCCAAGGGATGGCCCTATTGCTTTCATATGGTACTGGTCCAGGCACCATGACAGTGACTGGACTGATTGCTGCTGCTGAAGGGACTGTAATTGTTTGTGGATCATAAAAGATTGTAACTGGTGCTCTGGTGGGAGCAGCACCTTCTGAATGGTAGGCAGAGTTATTCTCAGGATCATAAAATATGGTGACAGTAGAGACATCTTCATGATTTGTTGCTGGAGTTGTAGGAGATATTGGCGGAAGAAAGGATGTTGTTGTTGTAGGAGTTTCAAAATGGAGTGAAGCTGAAGTTGTAGAAGAAAAATTTGCTGAAAACTGATCAGTTGAGATGATAGATGAAGTACTTGTTGATGAAGCCGAAGAAATGTCAGGAACAATAGTTGCTGCAGTTGTAGGAGGTTCTGAAACCGTTGCTGATGAGATTGCTGGATTTGTTGGAAATGACGTGGTGATCTGAAGTTGGCCACTCTGAATAAGGCCATCTATGCCATTCCTCAAATTATCGCACCCATTTACCGAGATATTACAGTAAGCACACCCCAACTCGCATCCTGGGAACATGTTGCATTCCAAGAGCTGAGCCTTAATTTCTACCAATGGTGTCCTGATCTGTCCCACATTGGTTATTAAATAAGACGGTTTGTCTTCTTCAATAACGTTAATCCGGGGACCACCATGGTTTGGCATCGGGTTCTTATTGACATTGGGTGGTGGTGCGAAATTCAGAGCCTTGGAGTCTACCAGGTCTTGTACCTTCATATGCAGAGACCTACATTTTTCTGTGCTGTGGCCAGGTGCGTTTGAATGGAAGGCACACCTAGCGTTGGAGTCATAGTTCCTTGGTAGACTGTTGGGATCCGGAGGTGCCAACGTTCTTAGCTCAACCAGGTCGAGTTTCAGAAGCTGTGGCAGCAGTGTAGCATATGGCATGGGGATCGGATCAATCACTCTGTTAGCTTGAGATGGCCTTTGTTGGAATGGCCTTTGCTGGCTGTTGTTGTTGGTGTTGCTGTTGTTGTAATTTCTTGGAGGATACTGATTTTGTTGGTGGTACTGAGGTTGCGGCTGATAGTTTTGCTGAGGAGGTTGATAGACTGGCTGAGGATGAGCTGGAGCAGGAATGGTGACTGCTGCTATTGACCTTTGAACATATTGGGGCCTGCCCCTGTTTGAATGGATGGCATTGGTCTCGCCAGTTCTTCTCGGGCCTGCAAAAGGCTTCCTTGTACCACTGGACGAGCTTGCACCGTTGTCTGAGATCTTTCCCATTTTTAACAAGCTTTCAATTCTCTCCCCAGCTATGACAACATCTGCAAAGCTAGTGGAAGAGAAAGCAGCCAACCTGTCAATATATGTTCCCTGAAGGGTGTTCATGAACATATCTGCCATTTCCCGTTCAGACATAGGTGGTTGAACAGCAGCAGCCAGTTGCCTCCATCTCTGGGCATATTCTCGGAAACTCTCCCTTGAAGACTGTGACATTCCCATCAGGAGGGTCCTGTTGGGTGCCATGTCTAGATTACACTGATACTGTCTGATGAAGGCCTCTGCCAGGTCCTTCCAGCATCTAATGGTTGCCCTCGTCAAGTGAGAGTACCATTCTCTTGACGCTCCAGTTAAGCTGTCTTCGAAATAGAACATCCAGAGCTTCTCATCCATTGTATAGGCCTTCAGCCTTCCCAGGAATGACTGTAAGTGAGTCCGGGGGCATGAAGTCCCGTTGTACTTTTCAAAACAAGGAGGCTTGAACTTATGGGGGATCCTGACCCCGTCTACCAAGCCCATGTCCATGACGTCGAAGCCCAAAGAGTTTTGAGATTCTAAGGACCTCAACTTCTCAGCTATTTCATCCAATCTTCTATCATATGCTTCTTCCCCAGCACCCATTACTGTGAACTGGTCTTCTTGAGGGTCTTCCTGTAGTACCCTCCCTGCTGTGGCAGTCCCTTGAACATTTGCTGGAATATTGACCTCAGGATGGAGGTGTGGCCCAAATACCGGAGGGTTGACGTGAGGTTGGACTCTTTCATTGTTACTGGTACCGGCAGTCCCTACATGTGGATCCTCTTGATTTTGCCTTTCCACCATGGCTCTCAATCTTTCCTGGCTCTGAGCCATGTTGTTCATAACTTCCATAAACTGAGTCATTTGATTCCTCATCTCTAGCCTTTCATTTGCCATTTGATTTCTGACCTCAGTAAGGTCCTGCTGCATCTGATCCATCTGAATTCCCGGAAGGTTGTTTCGGGTTGGATAACGGTGCGGACGGTTGAGGGGAAATACCCGGCGACGAGCAATAATTCCTGAACATCACAACAGAGGTTAGCAACAACAAAACAAAAACCTACAAAACAAACAAAGGGTTAGCATGCAATGCAGTTATGCTTATTTGTTCTCAAGGTATCCGGTTTGGCCTTCAGTTTTGACCCTTCCAGACCCTTGAAGATGCTGTTGAATGTTGCTTCCGAAGTAAACTAACATGAATATATTACATAAGGTGAAATAATACAACTTGTTCATTTTACAACACAAGCCCCTTAAGGGGTCAAAATACATCACAAAAAGTAAAAGTACATGGAATAGAAACAACAACAAGCAAATGGTCAAACACCAAGGCCAAACTCATCCTCACGAACTTCCTTGAGAAGTGCTTCGGTCACAGGATCAGCCGGCCGCTCCGTGAGATTCCGGATGAGGAGATTCCGGGTCGTAACAGCTGCTGTTAGCTTCTTGTGCTGGCTTTGGTCCTTTGACCTCTTCACTCCGGCTTTGATCTTCAGCTCTGATATCTCCCTCTGGGCTGCTGCCAGGGTTTCTTGCTGTACTTTTGCACTAGCTTCCAGTTGATCCACCTTGTCTTGAACTCTCTTGTCCTCCAGGGTACGAGCCTCGGTGATCCTGACCCACCGGGCTTGACTCTCTTTCAAATACAAGTCTGTCCTTGCTCTTTGGAACTGGGCCTCTTTGCAGGCATTCTTCAGAATTTGTTCTCCAGCTTTAGACTTTTTGATATAATCCCCAGAATTTTCAATCTTAGTCAAATGCTCCACTCTCATCTTCTCCAACCTCTCAATCTCCCTCATACCTTCACTCCTTTCCCGGAGGGTCTTCTGCAAAGCCTGGGTTAACTTCTCATTTCTTTCCTTCAAGCTCTCAAACTCTTCCAAACTGATAGTGGCAGGGGGTGGTGCTGAAGATGACTCAGGCATGTCTTCTATGGTAAAGGGCATCCCAGAGAATTGGGCCCTGGCACGGGACCACTCATAATATTGTGCTGATGCCACATTATTGCACTTCCCCAGAATGGTGATTCCCTTGGTTTGAACATGATCCCAGGCCCAGGCAGCCTGCCTAACAACAGCCAAACTAACCTTGTTCTCACAATAAAGGGTCTCCACCAAGTCCTGTGCCCTAGGAGTGTGGACCAGTGCATAGCCCAATTGCCTCCTGAACAGCAGAGGGTTGTAATTGATACTTCCCTTAACTCCTATTAAAGGCACATTGGGAAAATGTCCACAGCTGGTGATGATATCCCTGCCCTTGGTGCTCTGAGTGCACCATCTGATATCTGCTGAAGTTAGGACAGTGAGTCTCTTAGCCCAGTTGCTTTGCTGATGAGGGTTTAAAAATGCATCTGTCCTGGGTAGATGCCTGAGAAGCCAAGTGTGGAACAATGGAGCACAACACCTCACTAACCTTCCCCTCTGCTTCTCATTCCTCTGATGCACTGAATAGTAAAGATCCCCCAATAAAGTTGGCACTGGGTTCTTTAGGATGAACAGATGGATTGCATTCTTGCTAATGAATCGAGGCTCATCTGCAAACAACACAATTCCATATACACTTAAGGCTAACAAAGCACAAACAGATTTCCATTCCCCCAGGGAGGCCTTCAGACTAGCTTGAGAAATTAAGAAGTCCAGATGAAAGCCAGGGATCCCAGCTTTAGAAGTCATGTGCTGCTCAATCAGGACAGGTTCCAGATGCAAAGCCTTTGCTACTTCTCCATTGGCAGGAAAGACCATCTCAGGGTTGAAAGGGATTCCAGTCCTGATGGGCAAACCAACCAATGAAGAGTACTCTTCCAATAAGGGACCCATCTGAAAGTCTTGAAAGGTGAAACATCTCAATGGGGGATCATAAAACTGAATGCAGGTGTGGATCAGGCTTCTCTGTGAAGGGTCCAGATCCATAACCAAGTTCAGTATATCTCCATAGTTTTCTCTGAACAAGGATATGTGATCTGGGGTGATCAGGGTTTGAACCCTCCTGATGTCTGATAACTCTGGTTGGAAGAAGTGATAGGTGATGTTGCTCTTTTTAGGAGCCATGATGCTGAGACTGAGTAGAGACAGGTACTGATGCTGATGCTGAAGAAGAGGGCCACTGACTGGCTGGTGCTGGTGATAACTGAAGCAGGTGTTGGTGAAGATAGGTCAATACAGAAGATGGGGTCAAAACCAAAACCAGATGAATGATGGATACCCTGAAACACAAATAAGCAAATGTCAAAATGATGCAATGAGTATGTATGCAAATGATATGCAAAGGGTTTGTGACTGAGCTGGATCTGATCAAACTGCTCTGATATAGGTCCAAGTATGTTCAAGAATTCCAGATGGAGGTCTATAAATCCAGTAACCAGGGTGGGGGACTCAAATAAAGAGCCACATGTCCAGGGTTTTAGAATCACAAGAACTGTCCAACATGGAGTACTCTTAACAAATCACAGTAACAGGGTATTCTGAGGTCAAGGTACCTGCAAACCTGTAAACAGCCCAACCCCCTCACAGGTGGTGTTCTAGAACAAGGATCCTCAGACTTGGATTAGTTATGAGAAGTGTAAACACTTCTAACCCGGAGGTACAGTGTTTACAATAACCATAACAAATCCTCCTCTAATTCACCTCAGTTTCTGAAGGTCAATACTAAAAGGTCATCCAGACTTAGCAGGCTTCCCAGATAGCCCTAGCATTGCAGGAAATCTGCAACACAGAGTTCTCAAGAAGAAACCCATATCTGAACCGTGTTTCATATTCCCGCACCAGACCGAAATGGAATGGGAAAGAATATGATTCACTCTAGCCTAGGTGTCACTCAGGTCCCAGGTATAGGACCTTAACTCTCAATGAATCACCCACCCACCAAAACAAAACCAGATCCAGCCAGCAGTACAGTACAACAGTATGATAATATGCAAAGCTATAAAGAAAACAGTAAACAACTGTACATAAAGCAAAAACAAATATAAATATACAAACACAAATAAACACATAACACCCCAGTAAACACAAATCAATCAAGCGCTAGGAGGAACCCACAAAAAGAACCAGAAGCCCTGGTTGCAATATAAGGATTCCCCAGCAGAGTCGCCAAGCTATCGCTCCCGACAAATGAAAATGGATCAGATGAAGGTACAGACGCGAACGGTCGGCGAGAGGGACAATGAGAACACACAGCCGTGAACTCACTGGAGAATGAATAGAGTCGCCAGCTAGGCATTTTTATCCCGGAGGAAAGGTAATGCTGCATAAACCTAGAAAGATACGGATAAGACGGTTGCGAACCAGAGAGACTGAGAAAGGGGATTGGTTACAACCTGGGAAGGTATTAGCACCCAGATTGTCCGCCGTACTCGACGGGATCCACGCTTAAAAGATTTGTGTTTTAAAGGGGTGGTGTCAGTGCAATTTGTGTATAAAGGAGCTGGAAAAGAATGTACAGGTGTCAGTGTAGAAGAAGTGAAGTGTAATATATACAGTGTCAGTGTAAGAACAGGAGTGAAATGCTCAAGATCATGAGGCTTAAAGAATAAGGCTAGGAAGATGGGGGAATATACAGAGACTTTTGTTCGATAACTGTTAAGTTATGCCTACGTATCCTCTCGTGCAATGAGGAAGTCAGAACACCGTAGTTCGACCCAAAGAGATTGAAAGATGAATTGACTTGTGAACTGCTTACTAGCCTATGCTCAAGTGTATGACCTGTCTGGCTCAGGTGCAAACTGTCTTGCATTGGACGGAAGAAGCAAATTCTCGTTTATGAGTGAAGATGATGAGAAAAGAATCCCGAAGGAGACGATTATTGCTTATTTTTTATGTTTTCAGTCTTTTATTGCTTTTGAAAGTTTGTCATAAGTTAATGAGCTTAACCCTAAACCAATGGATTTAGTAAACTCATCACATCATCCCTCTGATTAGGGGTAATGAGAATACCTTAAATGTGAAGTCAGATTCTCACACTTAATCACCTTTGATGTAGGATTAAGATCATTAACCTACTTGTGATTACTTAGATGTTTTTGGTGTTTTTGTTTAGTGTTGAGTAATGAGGTTAAGCCATAATCAAGGATTAAACAGACTCATTACACCATCCTAATAGAAGGATAATAGATGAGGATGTTTAAGCTGAGGAAAACTCCTCAACTTAATCCATGATTAGGGATTAAACTCATGACAAAACAAGCCTTTGATTAAGTGGATTTTATTTAAAGATATGATGATGAAGTGAATTTTATGGTTTGTAAGACAACTTGAGGGGGACTTGTCCATTAACACTAGGGTTAGTCCTTCTTAACCAATTAAGGAAGAATTAGAACCCTAATGCAAGGCCCAAGTTACAAGTGTGATGTCTTGGTGATTATTAAGTGGATTGATTGAGGGATTTAAACACATTAAGGGTTTAACACTTAGGATTAAAGTTATACACTCCATCCTAAGAGAAGGATGCAGGCATAAGCTTAATCACAAAGCCTTAAAGCCTTTAGGGTTTAGTCCCTGATTATGAGGTGAGAAGAGAAGACCCAAAGGAGACACAAAGGTAAAACTATGGGGGGAGACTAATCAAAACCCTAATTCATTGTCATGCTTGGTTGTTCCTAAGGTTTGTGAGGTTAAACAAGAACAATCTTCAAAGGCCACCAGGAAGCAGATGAACAGGATCAAGAGAAGCAAAGTGACTTGCTTCATTCAAGAAGTCAAGTCACTTGAAGAAAGAAAGTGAGAAGAAGAAGAATGAGCAAGCTCAATCTCAAACACATATATAAATGCAGCAATGGATGCAAGGGAGATGAAAAGAAAAGTTATGAGAAGTGAAGGCAAATTCACTTCCCAAGTTTACTTACCACCTGAAATGTTAGAAAGAAATGCAATGCAATGCAAAATGAAATGAGATGACATGATAAGAAACAAAACCAGAAGCATGTTAATGATGATGATGATGCTATGGAATGCTATAAACATGAATCAAGGCATGGGAATGTTCATACAAGTTCATGGGTGCAAATGGTGCAAGCTTAGAAGCATGGATACACATGACAAGTTAGGAAGCATACAAAGCATGCAACATGGCAAATATGTAATGCAATGATCAAACATACTTTCTACATGTCTTATGATGTTGAATGAGTCACATGAATGCTTGAAATGTCATGGTAAGTCATGTTATGCAAGAGAATGCAAGAGGTATGCAAATGAAGGCCCAAATTAGGGTTTATGAAACAATCAACAAACAAAAACCAAAAACAGAAGCAAACCCTAGGGTAAAAAATGGAAAATGCCACCCAAAGAAACCCTAAGCCTATACTAAACCAATGTCCAAAGGGGAGGTCTCAACTCTTAACCAAACTCAAGATATGATTTTTCTAAGTTATTAGGGTTTTTAGGGTTCCTAAACAAAAGAAATGCCAAACAAATTGAAAATGCAAGATCAAATCATGGCCATTTTATCCTAGAAACTAAATGCCAAACACAAAACAAAGCAAAAAGAATCAATGTCCAACTCTTCTCAAATAGGCAGAAATGATTTTTTGAACTTATGATCAAAATAATGCACAAAATATGATTTAATTCAATGAAAAATTCTTAAAATGCATCAAGATCAAAAAAGAAATTTGGTTTGAAGGTTGGACAATGTTTCTAAATGTCTTAGAACATTTCATGAATTTTTTGGTGATTTTTAAATACCTAAAAGTATTTTTAATTAATTAATTTCCATTAATCAATTAAAAATAATCTTTTAAATATTTAAAAATACTTTTTTAATGATAAAAAATAAAATAAAAATATTTTTGTGTTTACAAAATTAATAAAACTCAGAGGAAAAAGTTTTATAATTTTTAAACCTTTTTTACTATTTTTAAATAAATGTGCAAATAAAAGGAAAAGAAAATGAATTAAAATGAATTTTTAATGAATTAATGAGAAGTAATCAGATCCTAAGGTGGAGATTCAAACTCACACGCGCGGGAGTTGACTGCGCGCCACATCTCACGGCTCAGATTCAAATTTGCTAATTAATGCTTAAAACCCTAACCCTGCCGTTAATCACTCTCAGATGACCGGAACAGTGTTCCGGTCATCTTCTCCGTTCACCTCAAAGTGCCATCTCCCTCCCCAGGCCAAATCAGAAGCTCTAAATCTCCAGAAATCATCTACCAACTATCCTAAGCACGAATCCAACATCAAATCATGTTTAAACTCACACACAAACAAGAATCGAAACAATGAAATTTCTAGGTCAAACTTTCAGAACGCCATAACAAGCTCATTTCTTGCTCATTTTCAAAAGTAAATAGATCCCAATGATCAGTGCAACATGCTAAATAAGATTCTAACATGAAAATGGAGTTCTGGAAAAAAAGTTCATGGTGTCACCTGAGATGGAGCTTTTGATTTAGGAGCTTTCTGGATGATTCTTTGGCTCAATCAGGTCCCAATGATCCACCTTTGAAGCTTTGGATGCTTAGTTGGAGTTTAAACAAACTCTGGAGTGAGTTTGCAGAAGCTCTGACCAAGGGCATGTGAAAATCGTATTTGAGACATGGGGTGTTTCAGGCCAAAACAATGGTTGGTTTCTGGTCAGTGAGGTGAGTAGAGATTGTTGGTGGAGTTTGTTCTTGTGTTTGAGGTTTGTGGAGAGAGATTCGAAGGAAAATGCAGGCAGAGGTGAAGAATGGCAATGGGGTGTTCTTGCTCAAATCAAGCCTGGCTCTTGGTGCTTTGAGGTCTATGAAGTATGGTGAGTTGAAGTGTGGAAATGGTTTGAGTGTTCTGAGCTTGTGGAGGCAGATTCGAAGGCTTATGCAAAAAGGAGTGTTTTTGTGAATGTGTTGGATGAGTGAGTTTCAGCCTTGCTTCTTGATATCTTTGGCTTGCCAAATGATAATGTATTTTAATCCCATAGGTCAGATGATGTGACCTGGCCTATAGTGATTGGTAAGTTTGCTTTTGCAAAAAGTCAAGTTTTGTGTAAGGCAAGTATGGCTCATGATCTAGGCAAGTACATGGCATGGGCTATGCGCAGCACAATGAGGGGAAAGGGCTAGCTTGGTTCAAGGGCCAATGCAACAAGTTGGTGAAGAGAAATGAGTGGTTTTGCAACTTGTTACTTTATGGTTCACATGAAAGAAAGTCTTGTTACATGAACCAAAACATGAGAAACCTTGGTCCAATTCTGACTTTTAGGACATGTAGAATGTTTGTGTCATGGTTTGAAATGAATTAGGGGTCACAATTGGCTTTGGTTCATGATTTTGCAAAATTCCCATTTGAAGCATGCCTTGAAAATCAATGATTTTTGCCAACTTTGTCACACCATAACTTTTGATCCAAGAAGAGTTTGATCATGTTCTTGTACTTTTTGAAAAGGGAAAGATGAGATCTACAACTTTCATGACCAAAGTTTTTCCATTTGAAGCATTTTTGGACCAAGGATCAAGGCTTGAAAAATGACCTAAAATGAGGCATTCTTGAAAAGTCAACAATGCCCAAAAAGTCAACATTTGCAAAAACCCTAAATTCTTGATTTTTATGAACTTCAACCTTCTTCCATGACCAAATAAAGATCATATACACTCAAAATGATGAAGATCACCCATTGGTTGGGTCATTGGGGGCCTCAGATGCCCTGATTTTACACTGACTTGTCTGAAAAGTCAACTCTTGATCAGATGACTTCCCCATGGAATTTCTTCATGAAAATTGATATGCATACTCCCTATACCATATAGAGACCAATGGAAACAAGAATGACCAAAAAATTTGGGGTTATGGCCTCTGAAACCAAAACCCTAATTTTAGGTCAACTGTGCAGTCAATCCTGGCTCTGCATCCACTCAAACCCTAGTTCTTGTGATTCTTTTGAATTCTTGGCTTTGTGAGGATGTAATATGATGCTTGAACACATGTAGACCCCTTTGAATTGATTGGTTGCCTTTGGGGTAGCTCAAGAGGCTTTTGGCTTGCTCAAATCACAAACCCTAGGTGCAGATGCCTTAGAAACTATGCAGTGAATCAAAAGTGAGATATGAGATATTATGGTTGTGTTTATGCATATGAGAATGATCACAAGCCATGGTGAATGGGTGAGGGAAAATTTGGGGTGTTTACAGCTGCCCCTATTCAAACATGAGTTAGCTGTGCAGGATGTAAGCAACGGCTTAACAGGCAAACAAGATAACTTGTGGTTGAATACCAAAGACAGTCCAAAATTTGCACTCACAGAATGAAGAAGAAAAGGGATATAGATTGTAAAAGAAAATAAAGTATATTGTAAAGTGTGGGCGACGGAGGACGACCGTCGAGCAGAGGACGACTGCTGGGTAAATAACAATGACGGGGACGGCCGACATGCTGGGGATAAAAGGTAAAGCCAAGACGGGGACGGCCGACTAGCTGGGGAAATAAAATCATGATGGGGACGGCCATCAAGATAAAGCTGTAGAATTCTCTGGGGATTAATGAAACATGACGGGGACGGCCATCAAGTTCAAAAAGGTAAAGTAACCAACGATGGGGACGGCCATCGGGCTAAAAGGAAAAGGGACCACGACGGGGACGGCCATCGGGTTAAAGAATAAATGAAATAAACAGATGATGGGGTACGACCACCAAAGGTGAAGGACGATCACCTAGCAGGGGACGGCTGCTCTGTTGGGGATAAAAGAAATACGATGGGGACGGTCATCAAAGGTGGAGGACGACCACCTGGCAGGGTACGGCTGCCGAAAATATCGCGACATAGGACGAATGCCGGATAAAAGGTCAACGATGGGGACGGCCATCGGACGAGCATGATGGAGGACGACCATCAAGAAGTGGAGGACGACCACTCAGCAGGGGACGGCTGCTCTCAAGGCTTATCATGACACAGGACGAGTGTCAGATAACCAAAATCAACAATGGGGGACGGCCATTGGATGATGAAGGACGATCATCAAAAGGTGGAGGACGACCACCTAGCAGGGGACGGCTACTAAAAAGATCAACGATGGGGACGGCCATAGGATGAGCATGATGGAGGACGACCATCAAGAAGTGGAGGACGACCACTCAGCAGGGTACGGCTGCTCTCGGGGTATCATAACACAGGACGAGTGTTAGATAAAGGAAAAAAAAAAAAAAAGCTTTGTTGGTGATCTACTGGGGATATAGTGAACACGGACGAGTGTTCACAACCAAGAAAGGAAGGTATAAGTGTTTGGTATTGTGTATAGATTAAAGATGCGGACGAGCATCCTTAGACTATGATACGGACGAGTATCATGTAGAAACAAATACTGACACGTGTTCAGAGATGATGATACGGACGAGTACCATCTGGTTAACAAAGAACACAGACGAGTGTTGCATCTGAAGGGATTCTTCTGGGGAATAGTAGACACGGACGAGCATCTATATTCAAGAAGACACAAGTGTTTGACACGGTGTATGGATTAAAGATGTGGACGAGCATCCTTAAGACCATGATACGGGCGAGTATCATGTAGAAACAAACACTAGACGCAATGTTCTGAGATGATGGTACGGACGGGTACCAACTGGTTAACAAAGAACAAGGACTATTGTTGAATCTGTGGGTATATAACTGGTATATACAAGATACGGACGAGTATCTGTATAAGAGCGAGTGGTGTATAGATGAGTGTTTTAACTGCTGGGGAGAATGACACGGACGGGTGCCAAGAGAGAAAAGTGTAATATGAACAAGTATCTGCTATACAAAGTCTAGGCGATTGCGCTGGGGATATGACACGGACGGGTGTCAGGAAAGTGTATATGTAAGTATGTGTGAGTGCAAAGAGGGTATCTTTGGCTTTCTGCTGGTAATATGACACGGACGGGTGTCATGAAGTATCTGTAATACGGGCGATTTGTTTGTAAAGAGTGTTCAGGCGACTTTACTGGGGAAAGATGGCACGGACGGGTGCCAAAAGGTGTATATACTGGTGTTTGATGATTTGTGAGGCAACTGCTCTTGCTGGTTACTCTGGTGGGGATTTTTGTACAATGATGATGAACGGTTATTATTCACGAGTGTTAATTCAGAACATGGCTTATGATTATGCTATGCGTTTGATTTTTTTGCCGTAATGCTCCGTGTTAGACGGAATGCTACGCTCTGAGGGGAAATATGATGTAAATGCCATGATTATGCAGAGATATCAAACCGGGATTCGGATCCCGTCGCTGCGAAGATCTCTGGCTGATCTGTTCGAAATGGACCTCCCAGCTGGGGATGAGATCATTGATAGACCTGGAGGTATGTATTCATTTGGGGATATAGGTCACTGGTTGACATATCCTTATAATATGGGACCCAGCTGGGGTTTGCAGAAGCCTTCTGTACTTTGTTGTGATCTTCTATGCGCTGCTCTTCTGGATAGAGGCTGGAGCTTGTGGGGAGATGATTCCCTGATCCCTGCATTTAGCTGAGGAAGAATGATTGGTACCGCGGCTGAGGAATGCTGTTGGTAACTCAGCTGGGGAGAGTAATGAGAGGCAACTCAGCTGGGGATATAGCATTTCGGATGCTGAGTTGATTTGCCAGCTTGCTGAGACGTAGCTTGCATGCCTCAAGTTGCGTTCTGGATACCTGTAATCCTGCAAAGATAAGGAAACGCACAAAAGGTCCCGAGGTATCCTTTGCTGGATTCCGTCATAGGAGTTAAGTACTTTCGAGAGTAAGTATATTCCCTGTAAGCATGTGTTTTATTATTATATATTTTTTTAGAGAAAAGCATCTGTACTTATGCAATTAATTTTTTAGAGACATCCGACATCTTTTGCAAATAAAAATATACAAAACGAAACATGACTGAAAAATCTGATTTTATTAATTCGAATGCCCTGAATTGGCAAGATACAGTCTAAGAAACATATCTCCTGAAATGAGGAGATTGTTACAAATTGAGAAACAAAGTGCTGGCAGTGTTGACGACGCTTTAAAAGGAGCTTCTTCCTTCGCTATGACTCGTATGACTTTTGACTTTCTTCTCGTCTTGCTTTCTGGAGAAAGTTGATTCTGATTGAAGCTTGATCCTTTGGAGTTTTAACCAAGTTGCTGACAATACAGACGAATTCAGAATGCAGTTGTTCGCTTATTCCCTTATTTTGCATGGATCGCCCTTTCGGGTTTTCAATCCATCGGGATACCCATTTTTGCCTGAGTTGTCCAATGCAGCTTTTCAACTCAGCGGGTGTACATTTTTTATTTATTTTCCCTTATTTTTGCCCGAGTCTCTTATTCTGTTTTTGACTCGCCGGGATGCCCTATTTTTGCCTGGACTTACATTCTGTTTTTATGTCCAGCGGGTCATTTTTTATGCGAAGTATTTTTTAACTGCATCTGAATTCACAGGGGACGGGAAATCTTCACCATCCATGGTGCTGAGCATCAGTGCTCCACCAGAGAAAACTTTCTTTACCACGAATGGTCCTTCATAATTTGGAGTCCACTTGCCCCTATGATCTGTATGAGGAGGGAGGATTCTTTTCAGCACAAGATCTCCTACTTGGTACTCACGATGCCTGACTTTCTGATCGAAGGATTTCTTCATTCTCTTCTGATATAACTGCCCATGACAGATTGCAGCCAACCTTTTCTCTTCAATCAGACTCAGTTGTTCGTATCGGGCCCGAACCCATTCTGCTTCACCCAGTTTAACATCCATCAGTACCCGCAGAGAGGGTAATTCAACTTCAACTGGTAGGACTGCTTCCATACCATACACGAGTTGATACGGTGTTGCCCCAGTGGATGTCCTGATTGATGTGCGATACCCATGCAAGGCAAATGGTAGCATTTCATGCCAGTCTTTGTAGGTGACTACCATCTTCTGCACAATCTTCTTGATGTTCTTATTAGCTGCCTCAACTGCGCCATTCATCTTTGGCCTGTAAGGAGAAGAATTGTGGTGTTGGATCTTGAAGTCCCGGCACAGCTCTGCCATCATTTTGTTGTTTAAGTTGGAACCATTATCAGTAATGATTCGCTCGGGAACTCCGTATCGACAGATGATATCTCTCTTCAGAAATCGGGCTACCACTTGCCTTGTAACATTTGCATATGAGGCTGCTTCAACCCACTTAGAAAAATAGTCGATGGCGACCAGGATGAATCTGTGGCCGTTTGAAGCAGTTGGCTCAATCTTGCCAATCATGTCAATGCCCCACATGGCAAAGGGCCATGGTGAAGACATGATGTTCAAAGGATTCGGAGGTACATGCACTTTATCTGCGTAGATCTGGCATTTGTGGCATTTCCTGGCATAGGCACAACAGTCTGCATCCATTGTGATCCAATAATAGCCTGATCTTAACAACTTCTTAGCCATTGCATGTCCTCCAGCATGGGTACCAAAAGAGCCTTCATGCACTTCATGCATCAACAAATCTGCTTCCGTCTTGTCAACACATCTGAGGAGTACCATATCAAAGTTCCTCTTGTATAAAGACCCATCAGTGTTCAGAAAGAAACTTCCAGCAAGCCTTCTCAAGGTCTTCTTATCATTGGAAGATGCCCCAGGTGGGTATGTTTGATCCTCCAAGAAGCGCTTAATATCATGGAACCAAGGCTTATCATCTTTGACAACATCTGCTGCGAATACATATGCTGGCCTGTCGAGTCTGGACACTGAAATCTGAGGTACAAAGTTAGCAGCTTGAACTTTGATCATGGACGAAATGGTAGCCAAGGCATCTGCAAACTAATTCTCATCCCGAGGGATATACTCAAGTTTGACTGTTGTGAAGAAAGTCAACAACCTTCTTGTATAATCCCTGTAAGGTATCAGATGATCCTGGTGTGTATACCATTTTCCATTGGTCTGATTGATTACCAAAGCTGAATCTCCGAATACGGTCAATGTCTTGATCCTGAGGTCAATGGCTTCCTCAAGACCCATAATGCAAGCTTCGTATTCAGCTTCGTTGTTAGTGCAGTTGAAAGTGAGTTTTGCCGAGAAAGGCATGTGAACTCCTTTAGGTGTAATGAGTACTGCACCAACACCACGACCGTTCATGTTAACAGCCCCATCAAACATCATAATCCATTCTTCTTCCGGGTCGGGCCCTTCAGTGTGAATAGGCTCTTCATGATCTTTTGATTTAATGAACATGATGTCTTCATCAGGGAAGTCAAATCTCATAGGCTGGTAGTCATCAATGGGTTGCTCAGCAAGATATTCAGACAATACACTGCCCTTGATGGCTTTCTGAGAAGTGTATTGGATGTCGTATTCTGTGAGAGTCATTTGCCATCTTGCAACCCGTCCGGTAAGCGCTGGCTTCTCAAATATGTACTTGACTGGGTCCATCTTCGAGATTAACAAGGTAGTGTGGGTCAACATATACTGCCTTAGTCGGCGAGCAGCCCACGCTAAAGCACAGCAAGTTTTCTCGAGCAGTGAATAACGCTGTTCACAGTCGGTAAACTTTTTGCTTAGGTAGTATATTGCATACTCTTTTTGACCAGACTCGTCATGCTGGCCCAACACACACCCCATTGACTCTTCTAATACTGTCAAGTACATGATTAGAGGTCTTCCTTCAACTGGAGGCATAAGGATTGGAGGTTCTTGCAGGTATTCCTTGATCTTGTCAAAAGCCCTTTGACAGTCTTCATTCCACCTGACCGTCTGTTCCTTTCTTAACAGCTTGAACAAGGGTTCACAGGTTGCCGTGAGGTGAGATATGAACCTTGAAATGTAGTTCAATCGACCTAGAAACCCTCGAACTTCTTTCTCAGTTTTCGGTGCAGGCATCTCTTGGATGGCTTTGACTTTATCAGGGTCAACTTCAATCCCTTTCTCGCTTACAATAAAACCCAGCAGCTTACCGGATCTCACCCCGAATGTGCATTTGTTGGGGTTCAGCTTTAGTTGATACTTCCTCAGACGCTTGAACAACTTGAGCAGATTCACCAGATGGTCTTCTTCAGTAAGGGACTTGGCAATCATGTCATCCACATAACACTCGATTTCCTTATGGATCATATCGTGGAATAATGTTACCATAGCCCGTTGATACGTTGCACCGACATTCTTGAGCCCAAATGGCATTACCTTGTAGCAGAACGTGCCCCAGGGTGTGATGAATGTTGTCTTCTCCATGTCTTCAGGTGACATTTTAATCTGGTTGTATCCTGAAAATCCATCCATGAAGGAGAATACCGAGAACTGAGCTGTGTTATCAACCAATACATCAATGTGAGGTAGAGGGAAATCATCTTTCGGGCTGGCTCTGTTCAGATCCCGGTAATCAACACACATTCTTACTTTGCCGTCCTTCTTAGGCACATGTACTATATTAGCAACCCACGGAGGGTAGCTAGTTACAACAAGGAACCCGGCGTCCCATTGCTTTTGTACCTCTTCCTTGATTTTCATAGCCATGTCTGGACGAGTACGGCGCAGCTTCTGTTTGACTGGAGGGCATTCTTCTCTCAAAGGCAGCTTGTGCACAACAATGTCGGTATCCAACCCTGGCATGTCTTGATACGACCAAGCAAACACATCCACATACTCTTGAAGTAGATCAACCAGTTGCTTCTTCACTGAGTCTTGCAGGCAGGCCCCGATTTTAACCTCTTTCACGTCTTCCTCTGTACCAAGATTAATCACTTCAACCTCCTCCTGGTGAGGGGTAATAACCTTTTCCTCTTGTCTTAACAACCTGGCTAGCTCTTCAGGAAGCTCATATTCTTCTTCAACCCCTTCATCAGCTTGATTGATCGGATTGTCAAAGTCATACGATGTCATAGCCGTGCTGTTGTCGGTGCTGTCGGGAAGGCACTCCCTGCAAGGGTTAAGTTTGTTCATTTTAGTGATTTGATTTTAATCTTTATTTAGAAAAGTGAAATGAAGTTGTCATTTTGAAAACACCGCCATTTATTTTTTTGTACAAAAAAGAAAAATGGAAAAACAGTGAACGAAAAGAAAAAGACTCGTTTGCAAAAAGATGTCTGATATTTCATTAATTAATCTTGTTTGCACAAAAAGTACAGATGGCCCGATTACAAAATGAGTCTTGTCATCTTGGGCAAGATGCAAGACTTTGATGCATGCTTATAAAAATACAGGAAATAATAATTACTCTGCATGAGTAACTCTTATAATTTCCTGGGAAGACCAGTTTGAGACACTGCTCCCCGGGATCTTTGGACGAATCCAGCTTTCCAGGTTGCGTTCTTCTTCCAGCTCGTCTTCCAGACTGTTGATAGCATCAGGGGTAAGCATCCCCCCACTCACAAAGTTGGGCTCTTTCGCAGCCGCTGCTTGATCTTGTTGAGTTGGTCTGTAACCCAACCCAAATCTGTCTTCTTTCTTCTCCACCGATAGCAATTTGCCCCAGCCTTGGGCAGTTCCTTCCTCAACAACCCTCCGGGCTTGTTGGTATGATGACATTGGAGTACCAGATACATCAGATGTCTCATTGACATTCAAGGCTTCGAAACCTTGGCTCATTGTTTCATGGATCTCCCCATCCATTTCAATATACTTATAAGTAGCCAGATGGCTAACAAATATATCCTCCTCCCCACAGATTGTAACAACTTGGCCTTCCCACTCAAATTTTAACTTTTGGTGAAGGGTAGACGTTATTGCGCCGGCGGCGTGAATCCAGGGTCTACCCAACAAACAGCTGTAGGCGGGCTGAATGTCCATCACATAAAAGATAGTTTTAAAGGTCTGTGGGCCAATTGTCACAGGCAGCTCAATCTCTCCCAGAACCGATCTCTTAGAACCATCAAAGGCTCTTACCACCAGGTTGCTGGGTCTCAATGCCAGTCCATCATATTCTAGCTTCACCAGAGCCTTCTTTGGTAAGACATTCAGGGATGAACCTGTGTCTACCAGCACATGAGAAAGGACAGCTCCTTTGCATTCCATGGTGATGTGCAAGGCTTTGTTGTGGTTGCGGCCATCCGCTGTCAAGTCAGTATTGGTGAACCCTAGCCCGTTGCTAGCAGTAACATTCCCAACCACGGTTTCCAACTGGTTGACAGTGATCTCCTCCGGCACGTAAGCTGCGTGCAGTACTTTGAGCAGTGCATTCCGATGGGCTTCGGAGCACATAAGCAGTGAGAGGATAGAGATTTTGGATGGCGTTTGGTGAAGCTGATCCACAATTTTGTAGTCACTCTTTTTGATGATTCGCATAAACTCATCAACTTCTTGATCGAACGGTGTCTTCAAGGCTTCTTTGATTGTTTGATCTTCCTGCACCGGGCTCTTTCCTTTTGCCTTGGCAGCAGCTTCTGCTTCGGCAGTAGGTCTTTGAATTGGTGGAGCGAAGAGACGTCCGCTTCGAGTGAAGCCTCCGCCTCCCCCCACATTATCTACTTGTGGTGCAGGTGTTGACGTTTCAAGAGTGATTCTTTTTCCTTCGCAGTACACGTCAGAGCCATAGTGCCAAGGGATGGCCCTATTGCTTTCATATGGTACTGGTCCAGGCACCGTGACAGTGACTGGACTGATTGCTGCTGCTGAAGGGACTGTAATTGTTTGTGGATCATAAAAGATTGTAACTGGTGCTCTGGTGGGAGCAGCACCTTCTGAATGGTAGGCAGAGTTATTCTCAGGATCATAAAATATGGTGACAGTAGAGACATCTTCATGATTTGTTGCTGGAGTTGTAGGAGATATTGGCGGAAGAAAGGATGTTGTTGTTGTAGGAGTTTCAAAATGGAGTGAAGCTGAAGTTGTAGAAGAAAAATTTGCTGAAAACTGATCAGTTGAGATGATAGATGAAGTACTTGTTGATGAAGCCGAAGAAATGTCAGGAACAATAGTTGCTGCAGTTGTAGGAGGTTCTGAAACCGTTGCTGATGAGATTGCTGGATTTGTTGGAAATGACGTGGTGATCTGAAGTTGGCCACTCTGAATAAGGCCATCTATGCCATTCCTCAAATTATCGCACCCATTTACCGAGATATTACAGTAAGCACACCCCAACTCGCATCCTGGGAACATGTTGCATTCCAAGAGCTGAGCCTTAATTTCTACCAATGGTGTCCTGATCTGTCCCACATTGGTTATTAAATAAGACGGTTTGTCTTCTTCAATAGCGTTAATCCGGGGACCACCATGGTTTGGCATCGGGTTCTTATTGACATTGGGTGGTGGTGCGAAATTCAGAGCCTTGGAGTCTACCAGGTCTTGTACCTTCATATGCAGAGCCCTACATTTTTCTGTGCTGTGGCCAGGTGCGTTTGAATGGAAGGCACACCTAGCGTTGGAGTCATAGTTCCTTGGTAGACTGTTGGGATCCGGAGGTGCCAACGTTCTTAGCTCAACCAGGTCGAGTTTCAGAAGCTGTGGCAGCAGTGTAGCATATGGCATGGGGATCGGATCAATCACTCTGTTAGCTTGAGATGGCCTTTGTTGGAATGGCCTTTGCTGGCTGTTGTTGTTGGTGTTGCTGTTGTTGTAATTTCTTGGAGGATACTGATTTTGTTGGTGGTACTGAGGTTGCGGCTGATAGTTTTGCTGAGGAGGTTGATAGACTGGCTGAGGATGAGCTGGAGCAGGAATGGTGACTGCTGCTATTGACCTTTGAACATATTGGGGCCTGCCCCTGTTTGAATGGATGGCATTGGTCTCGCCAGTTCTTCTCGGGCCTGCAAAAGGCTTCCTTGTACCACTGGACGAGCTTGCACCGTTGTCTGAGATCTTTCCCATTTTTAACAAGCTTTCAATTCTCTCCCCAGCTATGACAACATCTGCAAAGCTAGTGGAAGAGAAAGCAGCCAACCTGTCAATATATGTTCCCTGAAGGGTGTTCATGAACATATCTGCCATTTCCCGTTCAGACATAGGTGGTTGAACAGCAGCAGCCAGTTGCCTCCATCTCTGGGCATATTCTCGGAAACTCTCCCTTGAAGACTGTGACATTCCCATCAGGAGGGTCCTGTTGGGTGCCATGTCTAGATTACACTGATACTGTCTGATGAAGGCCTCTGCCAGGTCCTTCCAGCATCTAATGGTTGCCCTCGTCAAGTGAGAGTACCATTCTCTTGACGCTCCAGTTAAGCTGTCTTCGAAATAGAACATCCAGAGCTTCTCATCCATTGTATAGGCCTTCAGCCTTCCCAGGAATGACTGTAAGTGAGTCCGGGGGCATGAAGTCCCGTTGTACTTTTCAAAACAAGGAGGCTTGAACTTATGGGGGATCCTGACCCCGTCTACCAAGCCCATGTCCATGACGTCGAAGCCCAAAGAGTTTTGAGATTCTAAGGACCTCAACTTCTCAGCTATTTCATCCAATCTTCTATCATATGCTTCTTCCCCAGCACCCATTACTGTGAACTGGTCTTCTTGAGGGTCTTCCTGTAGTACCCTCCCTGCTGTGGCAGTCCCTTGAACATTTGCTGGAATATTGACCTCAGGATGGAGGTGTGGCCCAAATACCGGAGGGTTGACGTGAGGTTGGACTCTTTCATTGTTACTGGTACCGGCAGTCCCTACATGTGGATCCTCTTGATTTTGCCTTTCCACCATGGCTCTCAATCTTTCCTGGCTCTGAGCCATGTTGTTCATAACTTCCATAAATTGAGTCATTTGATTCCTCATCTCTAGCCTTTCATTTGCCATTTGATTTCTGACCTCAGTAAGGTCCTGCTGCATCTGATCCATCTGAATTCCCGGAAGGTTGTTTCGGGTTGGATAACGGTGCGGACGGTTGAGGGGAAATACCCGGCGACGAGCAATAATTCCTGAACATCACAACAGAGGTTAGCAACAACAAAACAAAAACCTACAAAACAAACAAAGGGTTAGCATGCAATGCAGTTATGCTTATTTGTTCTCAAGGTATCCGGTTTGGCCTTCAGTTTTGACCCTTCCAGACCCTTGAAGATGCTGTTGAATGTTGCTTCCGAAGTAAACTAACATGAATATATTACATAAGGTGAAATAATACAACTTGTTCATTTTACAACACAAGCCCCTTAAGGGGTCAAAATACATCACAAAAAGTAAAAGTACATGGAATAGAAACAACAACAAGCAAATGGTCAAACACCAAGGCCAAACTCATCCTCACGAACTTCCTTGAGAAGTGCTTCGGTCACAGGATCAGCCGGCCGCTCCGTGAGATTCCGGATGAGGAGATTCCGGGTCGTAACAGCTGCTGTTAGCTTCTTGTGCTGGCTTTGGTCCTTTGACCTCTTCACTCCGGCTTTGATCTTCAGCTCTGATATCTCCCTCTGGGCTGCTGCCAGGGTTTCTTGCTGTACTTTTGCACTAGCTTCCAGTTGATCCACCTTGTCTTGAACTCTCTTGTCCTCCAGGGTACGAGCCTCGGTGATCCTGACCCACCGGGCTTGACTCTCTTTCAAATACAAGTCTGTCCTTGCTCTTTGGAACTGGGCCTCTTTGCAGGCATTCTTCAGAATTTGTTCTCCAGCTTTAGACTTTTTGATATAATCCCCAGAATTTTCAATCTTAGTCAAATGCTCCACTCTCATCTTCTCCAACCTCTCAATCTCCCTCATACCTTCACTCCTTTCCCGGAGGGTCTTCTGCAAAGCCTGGGTTAACTTCTCATTTCTTTCCTTCAAGCTCTCAAACTCTTCCAAACTGATAGTGGCAGGGGGTGGTGCTGAAGATGACTCAGGCATGTCTTCTATGGTAAAGGGCATCCCAGAGAATTGGGCCCTGGCACGGGACCACTCATAATATTGTGCTGATGCCACATTATTGCACTTCCCCAGAATGGTGATTCCCTTGGTTTGAACATGATCCCAGGCCCAGGCAGCCTGCCTAACAACAGCCAAACTAACCTTGTTCTCACAATAAAGGGTCTCCACCAAGTCCTGTGCCCTAGGAGTGTGGACCAGTGCATAGCCCAATTGCCTCCTGAACAGCAGAGGGTTGTAATTGATACTTCCCTTAACTCCTATTAAAGGCACATTGGGAAAATGTCCACAGCTGGTGATGATATCCCTGCCCTTGGTGCTCTGAGTGCACCATCTGATATCTGCTGAAGTTAGGACAATGAGTCTCTCAGCCCAGTTGCTTTGCTGATGAGGGTTTAAAAATGCATCTGTCCTGGGTAGATGCCTGAGAAGCCAAGTGTGGAACAATGGAGCACAACACCTCACTAACCTTCCCCTCTGCTTCTCATTCCTCTGATGCACTGAATAGTAAAGATCCCCCAATAAAGTTGGCACTGGGTTCTTTAGGATGAACAGATGGATTGCATTCTTGCTAATGAATCGAGGCTCATCTGCAAACAACACAATTCCATATACACTTAAGGCTAACAAAGCACAAACAGATTTCCATTCCCCCAGGGAGGCCTTCAGACTAGCTTGAGAAATTAAGAAGTCCAGATGAAAGCCAGGGATCCCAGCTTTAGAAGTCATGTGCTGCTCAATCAGGACAGGTTCCAGATGCAAAGCCTTTGCTACTTCTCCATTGGCAGGAAAGACCATCTCAGGGTTGAAAGGGATTCCAGTCCTGATGGGCAAACCAACCAATGAAGAGTACTCTTCCAATAAGGGACCCATCTGAAAGTCTTGAAAGGTGAAACATCTCAATGGGGGATCATAAAACTGAATGCAGGTGTGGATCAGGCTTCTCTGTGAAGGGTCCAGATCCATAACCAAGTCCAGTATATCTCCATAGTTTTCTCTGAACAAGGATATGTGATCTGGGGTGATCAGGGTTTGAACCCTCCTGATGTCTGATAACTCTGGTTGGAAGAAGTGATAGGTGATGTTGCTCTTTTTAGGAGCCATGATGCTGAGACTGAGTAGAGACAGGTACTGATGCTGATGCTGAAGAAGAGGGCCACTGACTGGCTGGTGCTGGTGATAACTGAAGCAGGTGTTGGTGAAGATAGGTCAATACAGAAGATGGGGTCAAAACCAAAACCAGATGAATGATGGATACCCTGAAACACAAATAAGCAAATGTCAAAATGATGCAATGAGTATGTATGCAAATGATATGCAAAGGGTTTGTGACTGAGCTGGATCTGATCAAACTGCTCTGATATAGGTCCAAGTATGTTCAAGAATTCCAGATGGAGGTCTATAAATCCAGTAACCAGGGTGGGGGACTCAAATAAAGAGCCACATGTCCAGGGTTTTAGAATCACAAGAACTGTCCAACATGGAGTACTCTTAACAAATCACAGTAACAGGGTATTCTGAGGTCAAGGTACCTGCAAACCTGTAAACAGCCCAACCCCCTCACAGGTGGTGTTCTAGAACAAGGATCCTCAGACTTGGATTAGTTATGAGAAGTGTAAACACTTCTAACCCGGAGGTACAGTGTTTACAATAACCATAACAAATCCTCCTCTAATTCACCTCAGTTTCTGAAGGTCAATACTAAAAGGTCATCCAGACTTAGCAGGCTTCCCAGATAGCCCTAGCATTGCAGGAAATCTGCAACACAGAGTTCTCAAGAAGAAACCCATATCTGAACCGTGTTTCATATTCCCGCACCAGACCGAAATGGAATGGGAAAGAATATGATTCACTCTAGCCTAGGTGTCACTCAGGTCCCAGGTATAGGACCTTAACTCTCAATGAATCACCCACCCACCAAAACAAAACCAGATCCAGCCAGCAGTACAGTACAACAGTATGATAATATGCAAAGCTATAAAGAAAACAGTAAACAACTGTACATAAAGCAAAAACAAATATAAATATACAAACACAAATAAACACATAACACCCCAGTAAACACAAATCAATCAAGCGCTAGGAGGAACCCACAAAAAGAACCAGAAGCCCTGGTTGCAATATAAGGATTCCCCAGCAGAGTCGCCAAGCTGTCGCTCCCGACAAATGAAAATGGATCAGATGAAGGTACAAACGCGAACGGTCGGCGAGAGGGACAATGAGAACACACAGCCGTGAACTCACTGGAGAATGAATAGAGTCGCCAGCTAGGCATTTTTATCCCGGAGGAAAGGTAATGCTGCATAAACCTAGAAAGATACGGATAAGACGGTTGCGAACCAGAGAGACTGAGAAAGGGGATTGGTTACAACCTGGGAAGGTATTAGCACCCAGATTGTCCGCCGTACTCGACGGGATCCACGCTTAAAAGATTTGTGTTTTAAAGGGGTGGTGTCAGTGCAATTTGTGTATAAAGGAGCTGGAAAAGAATGTACAGGTGTCAGTGTAGAAGAAGTGAAGTGTAATATATACAGTGTCAGTGTAAGAACAGGAGTGAAATGCTCAAGATCATGAGGCTTAAAGAATAAGGCTAGGAAGATGGGGGAATATACAGAGACTTTTGTTCGATAACTGTTAAGTTATGCCTACGTATCCTCTCGTGCAATGAGGAAGTCAGAACACCGTAGTTCGACCCAAAGAGATTGAAAGATGAATTGACTTGTGAACTGCTTACTAGCCTATGCTCAAGTGTATGACCTGTCTGGCTCAGGTGCAAACTGTCTTGCATTGGACGGAAGAAGCAAATTCTCGTTTATGAGTGAAGATGATGAGAAAAGAATCCCGAAGGAGACGATTATTGCTTATTTTTTATGTTTTCAGTCTTTTATTGCTTTTGAAAGTTTGTCATAAGTTAATGAGCTTAACCCTAAACCAATGGATTTAGTAAACTCATCACATCATCCCTCTGATTAGGGGTAATGAGAATACCTTAAATGTGAAGTCAGATTCTCACACTTAATCACCTTTGATGTAGGATTAAGATCATTAACCTACTTGTGATTACTTAGATGTTTTTGGTGTTTTTGTTTAGTGTTGAGTAATGAGGTTAAGCCATAATCAAGGATTAAACAGACTCATTACACCATCCTAATAGAAGGATAATAGATGAGGATGTTTAAGCTGAGGAAAACTCCTCAACTTAATCCATGATTAGGGATTAAACTCATGACAAAACAAGCCTTTGATTAAGTGGATTTTATTTAAAGATATGATGATGAAGTGAATTTTATGGTTTGTAAGACAACTTGAGGGGGACTTGTCCATTAACACTAGGGTTAGTCCTTCTTAACCAATTAAGGAAGAATTAGAACCCTAATGCAAGGCCCAAGTTACAAGTGTGATGTCTTGGTGATTATTAAGTGGATTGATTGAGGGATTTAAACACATTAAGGGTTTAACACTTAGGATTAAAGTTATACACTCCATCCTAAGAGAAGGATGCAGGCATAAGCTTAATCACAAAGCCTTAAAGCCTTTAGGGTTTAGTCCCTGATTATGAGGTGAGAAGAGAAGACCCAAAGGAGACACAAAGGTAAAACTATGGGGGGAGACTAATCAAAACCCTAATTCATTGTCATGCTTGGTTGTTCCTAAGGTTTGTGAGGTTAAACAAGAACAATCTTCAAAGGCCACCAGGAAGCAGATGAACAGGATCAAGAGAAGCAAAGTGACTTGCTTCATTCAAGAAGTCAAGTCACTTGAAGAAAGAAAGTGAGAAGAAGAAGAATGAGCAAGCTCAATCTCAAACACATATATAAATGCAGCAATGGATGCAAGGGAGATGAAAAGAAAAGTTATGAGAAGTGAAGGCAAATTCACTTCCCAAGTTTACTTACCACCTGAAATGTTAGAAAGAAATGCAATGCAATGCAAAATGAAATGAGATGACATGATAAGAAACAAAACCAGAAGCATGTTAATGATGATGATGATGCTATGGAATGCTATAAACATGAATCAAGGCATGGGAATGTTCATACAAGTTCATGGGTGCAAATGGTGCAAGCTTAGAAGCATGGATACACATGACAAGTTAGGAAGCATACAAAGCATGCAACATGGAAAATATGTAATGCAATGATCAAACATACTTTCTACATGTCTTATGATGTTGAATGAGTCACATGAATGCTTGAAATGTCATGGTAAGTCATGTTATGCAAGAGAATGCAAGAGGTATGCAAATGAAGGCCCAAATTAGGGTTTATGAAACAATCAACAAACAAAAACCAAAAACAGAAGCAAACCCTAGGGTAAAAAATGGAAAATGCCACCCAAAGAAACCCTAAGCCTATACTAAACCAATGTCCAAAGGGGAGGTCTCAAATCTTAACCAAACTCAAGATATGATTTTTCTAAGTTATTAGGGTTTTTAGGGTTCCTAAACAAAAGAAATGCCAAACAAATTGAAAATGCAAGATCAAATCATGGCCATTTTATCCTAGAAACTAAATGCCAAACACAAAACAAAGCAAAAAGAATCAATGTCCAACTCTTCTCAAATAGGCAGAAATGATTTTTTGAACTTATGATCAAAATAATGCACAAAATATGATTTAATTCAATGAAAAATTCTTAAAATGCATCAAGATCAAAAAAGAAATTTGGTTTGAAGGTTGGACAATGTTTCTAAATGTCTTAGAACATTTCATGAATTTTTTGGTGATTTTTAAATACCTAAAAGTATTTTTAATTAATTAATTTCCATTAATCAATTAAAAATAATCTTTTAAATATTTAAAAATACTTTTTTAATGATAAAAAATAAAATAAAAATATTTTTGTGTTTACAAAATTAATAAAACTCAGAGGAAAAAGTTTTATAATTTTTAAACCTTTTTTACTATTTTTAAATAAATGTGCAAATAAAAGGAAAAGAAAATGAATTAAAATGAATTTTTAATGAATTAATGAGAAGTAATCAGATCCTAAGGTGGAGATTCAAACTCACACGCGCGGGAGTTGACTGCGCGCCACATCTCACGGCTCAGATTCAAATTTGCTAATTAATGCTTAAAACCCTAACCCTGCCGTTAATCACTCTCAGATGACCGGAACAGTGTTCCGGTCATCTTCTCCGTTCACCTCAAAGTGCCATCTCCCTCCCCAGGCCAAATCAGAAGCTCTAAATCTCCAGAAATCATCTACCAACTATCCTAAGCACGAATCCAACATCAAATCATGTTTAAACTCACACACAAACAAGAATCGAAACAATGAAATTTCTAGGTCAAACTTTCAGAACGCCATAACAAGCTCATTTCTTGCTCATTTTCAAAAGTAAATAGATCCCAATGATCAGTGCAACATGCTAAACAAGATTCTAACATGAAAATGGAGTTCTGGAAAAAAAGTTCATGGTGTCACCTGAGATGGAGCTTTTGATTTAGGAGCTTTCTGGATGATTCTTTGGCTCAATCAGGTCCCAATGATCCACCTTTGAAGCTTTGGATGCTTAGTTGGAGTTTAAACAAACTCTGGAGTGAGTTTGCAGAAGCTCTGACCAAGGGCATGTGAAAATCGTATTTGAGACATGGGGTGTTTCAGGCCAAAACAATGGTTGGTTTCTGGTCAGTGAGGTGAGTAGAGATTGTTGGTGGAGTTTGTTCTTGTGTTTGAGGTTTGTGGAGAGAGATTCGAAGGAAAATGCAGGCAGAGGTGAAGAATGGCAATGGGGTGTTCTTGCTCAAATCAAGCCTGGCTCTTGGTGCTTTGAGGTCTATGAAGTATGGTGAGTTGAAGTGTGGAAATGGTTTGAGTGTTCTGAGCTTGTGGAGGCAGATTCGAAGGCTTATGCAAAAAGGAGTGTTTTTGTGAATGTGTTGGATGAGTGAGTTTCAGCCTTGCTTCTTGATATCTTTGGCTTGCCAAATGATAATGTATTTTAATCCCATAGGTCAGATGATGTGACCTGGCCTATAGTGATTGGTAAGTTTGCTTTTGCAAAAAGTCAAGTTTTGTGTAAGGCAAGTATGGCTCATGATCTAGGCAAGTACATGGCATGGGCTATGCGCAGCACAATGAGGGGAAATGGCTAGCTTGGTTCAAGGGCCAATGCAGCAAGTTGGTGAAGAGAAATGAGTGGTTTTGCAACTTGTTACTTTATGGTTCACATGAAAGAAAGTCTTGTTACATGAACCAAAACATGAGAAACCTTGGTCCAATTCTGACTTTTAGGACATGTAGAATGTTTGTGTCATGGTTTGAAATGAATTAGGGGTCACAATTGGCTTTGGTTCATGATTTTGCAAAATTCCCATTTGAAGCATGCCTTGAAAATCAATGATTTTTGCCAACTTTGTCACACCATAACTTTTGATCCAAGAAGAGTTTGATCATGTTCTTGTACTTTTTGAAAAGGGAAAGATGAGATCTACAACTTTCATGACCAAAGTTTTTCCATTTGAAGCATTTTTGGACCAAGGATCAAGGCTTGAAAAATGACCTAAAATGAGGCATTCTTGAAAAGTCAACTATGCCCAAAAAGTCAACATTTGCAAAAACCCTAAATTCTTGATTTTTATGAACTTAAACCTTCTTCCATGACCAAATAAAGATCATATACACTCAAAATGATGAAGATCACCCATTGGTTGGGTCATTGGGGGCCTCAGATGCCCTGATTTTACACTGACTTGTCTGAAAAGTCAACTCTTGATCAGATGACTTCCCCATGGAATTTCTTCATGAAAATTGATATGCATACTCCCTATACCATATAGAGACCAATGGAAACAAGAATGACCAAAAAATTTGGGGTTATGGCCTCTGAAACCAAAACCCTAATTTTAGGTCAACTGTGCAGTCAATCCTGGCTCTGCATCCACTCAAACCCTAGTTCTTGTGATTCTTTTGAATTCTTGGCTTTGTGAGGATGTAATATGATGCTTGAACACATGTAGACCCCTTTGAATTGATTGGTTGCCTTTGGGGTAGCTCAAGAGGCTTTTGGCTTGCTCAAATCACAAACCCTAGGTGCAGATGCCTTAGAAACTATGCAGTGAATCAAAAGTGAGATATGAGATATTATGGTTGTGTTTATGCATATGAGAATGATCACAAGCCATGGTGAATGGGTGAGGGAAAATTTGGGGTGTTTACAGAAGTATGCCTATCAAAGAAAGGTGGCTTTGGAAAGAGAGCTGGGTAGCAATGCTTTGGAATGCATTGAGGTAATTGATTTAATCTCAAATGCTGGTCTATTCAAAACTGTCTCCAACTTTCCCCCTTGCTATGAACTACTGGTAAAATAATTCATAGTCAATTTACAAGAAGGGTGTGCTAATGGGAAATCTGAGGATTTCAGGAAAGTATATGTCAGGGGGAGATGTGTTGATTTTTCTCCTAGGGTGATAAATCAGTACCTGGGGAGAGAATCAGATGGGCCAAATGAGCTGGGCAAAAATGACAATCAAGTCTTCAAAATAATCACTGCCAACCAGGTCAAGTCATGGCCAATCAAAGGCAAACTATCTGTCAGCTTGTTAACAAGAAAGTATGCCATGCTGCATAGAATTGGAACTGTCAACTGGGTCCCCACCAACCACACCTCATCTATAGCTACTGGGCTTGGAAGGTTTATCTGTGCTGTAGGCACCCAAACCAAGTTGGATTATGGGGCATATATCTTTGATTAAACTCTCAAGCAATAAAGCTTCCAATAGCCTTCCCATCACTGCTTTGTAGAATAATTCTCAACCAATATCCAGGCATCCTTACTGACAAGGATTCTGTCTATAAAAGGGAGAGTCCACTGTCCTTTCACTACAAACTGTTTCTGAGTCATCATGCTGCAGATGTTGAAGCTCCAGGTGGGCCATCTGCTGGGCCATCTGCTGTCAAGACTCCCATATCAAAGGCAGCCCTGAGCTCAGGACAACCTGCAAAGAGCTGGATGAAAGGAAGAAGAAGATTAAAGACATAATTCAAAGGCTGGAGCTGGAAGAGGTTGCTAAGAATGTTGATGAATCTGATGCTGAGTATGAGGATGCAGAAGATACAGAGTATACTGAGTCTGAGTGAAGCTGTGTCTGTTTTGCTTTGTATTTCTGAATGTTTTTTTCTGTTTCTGTTTCTGTAATGTTTGGCCTCAAATTTATGTCTAACAAGGGGGAGAAGTGTATTGAACAATGCTGCTGCTGTTAATGTCTGGTTGATGAACAATGCTGATGTTATATTTCTGTCTTCTGAACTAAGTTATATTTGAATGTTCATTGGTATATCAAAGTCTGTTGAACAAGTCATAGCAGTATACATACATGTTTGAGGGGGAGCAAATTATTAGCTCTCACATGATTCAACAGAAAAGAACTCTGCTGCTCTCTGATAAAACCAGAAGATTGTGTTAGCCAAAAATTAGCCAAAGGGGGAGTTTGTAGATGTTAAGAATTGGCAGAATTTTTGACAAAAAAGAAGATATGAACTTAGTTCAGGATGTCACACCAGATGTTGTGACATTAACAAACAAAGTAAAAGTTATGAACTTAGTTCAGGACATCAGGATGTCACACCAGATGTTGTGACATCACAAACCTGCTATCTGACTTAAATGATGCGTAACAGAAGTGATTAAATTCAGGAGAAAATATCTGGAATTAATTGGAAAAAGATAAGCACTCCAAGGCACATCTTTAGGAAGCTTAGTTATCTGGTTTCAGTGTAACAGAATAACTAACTCACCTTGATTCAAGGAGATAACAAACTAACTCAACCTAATTCAAGGAGATGACTATGGGATTTATCAAAGTCTAGATAATTTGCAAAAAGCCCACAAACCAAGCATCTATTTAAGGAACTGAAACACTCAAGAAAAGAGCACGAATTTCAGAAGACTATCAAGGGTGTTTGTGAAGCTAGTTATAAGCAGGTTTTAATTGTTTGTCACTTTATGAGCTTTTAAGCAAAAAGTGAATTGTGTCTTGATTGAAACTTTTAAGTAAGATCAAGCTGGTGTGTTTGAAGTGTGACTTCAAATTTCTTAATCATTGTAAAGATCACTGTGTGATTGAGGGGGAGTGAGTAGGTACTCATATCTAAGTTGAGTCTTAGGTAGAAATTGCCTTGGGTAGATATTAAGTGAAGGATTAAACTGGTTGGTTTAACTCCATAATTAATATTACTTATATTGGATTTCCTTCCTGGCTTGGTAGCCCCCAGATGTAAGTGTGGAGATACACTGAACTGGGTTAACAATTTTCTGTGTTATTTAATTTAATAGCTCATTAATTTTTGTTTAAGATTTCAAGTGTCTAAACATCTGGTTCGACATCACATATCTGATCCCAGAATTTCAAACAACTTAACTGAATCTGGATGTGCCCAAAATATATCTTTAATAACTTTAGAGTCGTCTCTTTTTCTACTCCAATAAACATAACCTGCAACCTCAATAAGCTTAAACAAATGTTGTATCTCACTTCCAGGACCTCTTATCTCTTTTTCCATCATACTCTTCTGCTTGTATATTTGTGTGATCCGAGTGACACAATCTGGATCTCGCTTGTGCAAGGAATGCAATATATTTCTAGGTGCAACCTTTCTCTTTGTTAAATCAGCAACATGTTGCTTCTGATTCGCTGTCAACCTACCAACAAATGAGTGACCTTCTAATCTATCAGGTAAATCATGGTTATGAACGCCACATTTTACATCAATCTTCCATCCAGATCCATCTTTTGTCGGAGTTGACATGATCTTAAATGGATATCCACATTTTTTGGTCGCACTTTCTATTCCACTATGAATATCCTTGTATTTCCCACCTTTATCGCAACCAAATATTATTTTGTTACTTCTTCCTCTCTTGCCTGTTTGTGTATCTGAACGAGTGATGATGACCGTCACTTTATTTCGTAATCCGGTGTCTTTAACCCGTCTTATCACCTCATCTCGTGTACCAAATCTCTCTGACGTTGTAAATACATCTAATGTATTCACACATATCGGTTCTTTTTCGTATATAGGTACTGCACCTACACAATAAAAATATTTTTTAATAAAAAATATAAAAAATATAAAAAAATAAAAAAATAAAAAAAATAAATTTTTTTTTACACACCGGAAGACTTTATGCAAGTCTTCCGATATTGTATCTCTTACAATACCGGAACACTTACATAAAGTCTTCCGGTACACATACTCAAGGATACCGAAAGACTTAATAAAAGTGTTCCGTTCCGAAACACTTTTATTAAGTCTTCCGGTGAGCAAACATTACAAAACCGGAAGACTTTCCCAAAGTCTTCCGGTATGTTAATTAACGTACCGGAACTCATATTAAAAGTCTTCCGGAACGTGTTTTTTGGGACCAATTTTTTTCTAGAATCTGACGGTTTGACACAAATGGTAAAAAAAAAATTATAATAAAATATAATAAGGTTATAATAGGCATTTTGAAAAAATTGTAGGGGTAAAGGTATGGATGTAGGGGTATATGGTAAAGCCTTCAAAAATTCATTACAAAAAGCCCACTTTTTATTTACTAACTTATCATACCAAAATAAACAAAAAAAATAAGCAATTTAAATTCCCATTCAAAGTCCATTTTACAACTTTAGCCCAAATAGAGAATTTACATCATGAAGGAAGAGTGAAAATAATAAAAGTTATGTCATCAAAGTTCAGCCATATTAGACATCACAATCTTATTCCATAACAATAACAGGCCCCACAGAGGCACACCATGTCCTTTTTCACACTAGAAAAATCCCGCACAACAAACCGATTCGCACAACATATTCCATTCGTACTCACAAGCAAAACGCAACAGCATAACAAAATTCTTCCTCCAATCTTTGTCCGCAAGTTTTCCCTTTCTGCCCTCACATTCCTCTCTGTAAATCCACCCTCATTCTTCGCAGAATTTCAAGCTTGGAAAGTCTAGAAAAATTCTACCAAAATCAACCCAAACACCAAGCTTCAACCACAAAATAATAAAAAAAAATGCTGCAAAAACTTTCTTCAACACTCAACTTCATCACTGCATAACAATAAACACAAACCTCTGTTCATCATCACCCTCACTTTCACAATATAGAATTTTCGTTCATCAACAATCACTACAAACAACCTTTCACCACCATTTTTCATCATTCTACACCGTGCAGTGAGAGAGACGAGTGCGAGAGAGACCGAGGATGAAATCTCTGAGGAACTGAGCGATAGAAAACCGAACGAGAGTGGTCGTCGTCATTGTCGAAAAAATAAAACGGGTGGATTTTTTCCTTTCACCTTTTTCTAAAACATGATGATTTTTTTATTGCTGATGTTTCTTTCTTTATAAACTCATCCTTGTTATTTTTTTATTTTATTTATTTATTATTTTTCTCAATCCATGTTTTTTTTGTACATTCTGATCTTGGACCTTTAAAGTCCATATATTATTCATGTTATTTCTACATTACACCCTCAAATCAGACGCCACCCCTCCTTTTATTTCTATGTTATTTTTGTTGATTTTGTTTAAAAAACCTTCTTCTTGTGTTTGGATTTGGCTTGACCGATAAGTCAAGGTTGGATGCCATACACACCCATGCATCACACGCCAACCCCCATTTCTTTTTTTTTTTCAATTTTTGTTTTTTTAGTTCATTTTATAGTTTTAAGTTCTCTTATTGTTGTTATTACTTTGTTTAATTTTGTTTTGCTTTAGAAAAACGTTTTAAAAAATTTAGTGAATTAATTGGTATTTATAACATGGTGGGAGAACTGACTTGGGTGTTTTTGTTTCCAAAAACTATGTTGCGGATAGCAAGAGTCGCCAACGACTTTTATTTTATCCAATAAGGAAAATGAATAAAAGAATGAAAAAGACCTTTAAAAAAGATTTGAGTTCGGGGGGTAAGTTATACAAAGGGAAGGTGTTAACACCCTTTGTATCCATGGTTATCCATGGGCTCTTAATTACTTAGCTCACTTTACTTTTGTTTGAAAAATAGTGTAGTGTGTGTTTAGAAAATATTTTTATAAGTCTTTAACTTTGCAATGATCCTCGTATGGATGTATACAAAGTGTTTAGTTTGAAAATTATTTTGAAAAGTGGGGTGTAAAGAGTGTTTTGAAAAGAAGTGAGCAAGTACTCAAGAACTACTTACCCCAAGTTTGTAAGGTCTTTCTTGTTATTTATTTCCTTTAGGGGTAAGACCGTCCTTACTATTAATGAGTAAGTAGTCTTTACCTTGGATGTCTAAAGGGACAAGCGTAGGGTCATTGTATGGTCATAGAAGGCAACCTTGTAGGGGTATCTTAAAAATTCGAAGGGACGATCATCATTTTCATAGGATCATCGAGGGACGAGATCATTTATTCGTAGGCAACTCGTAGGGACTATGATCTTTTATCTGAAGGGACTTGATGATTTTTATTCGTAGGGACATTTATTAAGACACCCCTACATTTGAGGGACTTGACCATATTTTGAAGGCAACCAAGAGGGGAAACCCTAGGGGTGCAGATGACGATCGTATAACGACCGACTTACGTGTGTGAATGAAGTGTATTAATTACAGTTATTTTGTCTTTTGAAATTAGTGATCTAACGGTTGATTTTATCTTGACTTACAATCCTATTATTCATACATCTAATAGTTATAAGGTGCAAAAAGTAAAAACTCTAATTAAACTATTACAAGGCTTTGGGAGAGTTACATAATTAGAAAATCCTTGCAGAAAATAAAGTGCAGAAAGAATAAAAATTTCTACGCTATTACATCCCATAGGCAGTTACAATATTTAGGAAAATCGTGCGAGAAAAGTAAATCTAGCTATTACAAGGATTTGTGCATCCTATACAATTGTTCTAGGAATTATAAATGACAAAGAAAGTAAAATCGGGAAAAAAGAATTGGAGAGAGAGAAATATTTGATATTTGTTTAGTGAAACTAATTAATTGATTTTTTTATGAATAATTTATTTTATGAAAAAGAAAGAAATTTAAATCTAATTAATCATTAATTTAAAAAATAATTTTTTTGTACTTTAGGATTTAAAAAAAGATTATTTTTTTTATTATTTTTACTTTTTTAATTAATTAGTTTCTAACGACGTTGGATCGTTGAAAATTTACAAAAAAATAAAGTAATATACAAATTGCTACCGCATAGGCGATCATCGCAACTGGATCAGATAAACGTAAATGTCACACCTCATGCACATAAATATGCGAACGGCGTATCGACACGATTCATCCAAACAAAGTAAAATAAATAATAAAGAAAACTATATATATATATATATATATATATATATATATATATATATATATATATATATATATAACGAAAAAGAAAAAAAAGTAAGAAATATATGTTAAAAACAAAGTGACGTTAGTATATTAAAAAAAAGTGAGTTAGTATATATATATATATATATATATATATATATATATATATATATATATAAGATGACCTTCATATCGGTATGAATAAGATGACCTGCATATTACACGACCTGCATATTAGCGTGACCAGGTAAGATTAATGTATGATCCGCCGGTTTGGTTCTTTCTGTTCTGTGTTTTGTTTTTCGGTTTTGTTTCTCCCTGAGGCAAGAATTTTTTTCGTCCTTGAGGTTGGTGAAGGTCATGTGTTTATATAGGATAAGGAAATATGTTTAAAAAGTTGGGTCTTGTTGATGAATTTGAGGTTGCTTGAGAATGAAGCTAGGAAGTTTTCATTTTGGTCAAAATTTGGTATTAAGACATACTCTTTTGGTTTTGAACGAAATTGGATCCTTATAATGATCATAAATATCAAATATTTGATCCTATAATAATCCTAAGATCAAATATTTGATTTTTCAATATTTATCTTAATTAAAATTGAATTTAAATGAATTAAATACAATATAATATAAAATAAATATAAAAAATCAGATATTATGATCTATGGTTTGTGCATGATCTTATAATTGAGTTCGGGTTAGAAAAATATGGGCCCATTTGGAAGAAACTTGTGTTTTGGTCATTATTTGCTTCATACACCTCCTCAAAATTTCTCAACTTCAATAATGCATAACTCTCTCAATTTTTATCCCATGTATATGTTCTAGGACTTTTTAGAAATATTAGAGTGTCCTATAACTTATCCTTTTGGTCCCATATCCATTTGATCTCCCATTTTCAAGTTATGAGCTTTTGAAAAAGTTGACTTTTTGTTGATTTTTTAAAGGACCTGTAATGTCTTGGCTCATACCTCTCAAATGAAGCATTTTTGGCCTTGACTTGTGAGACATAAAGTTGTAGGGAATTGAATTTCCTTCAAACTGAGCTTAGGATGAGAAATTTTTGATGAATTATGTGAAAGTTATGGCTGGTCAAAGTACAATTGACGTTTCTTGTAAAAACCATAATTTAGTAACTCCTAATTCTTGATGATTCTGAGGCTTCCTTGATGAATCATGATCAACCCTTGATCAAATGATTAATTTCACCTCATAATCTTGATGTTGACCAAAAATCTTGACGTTTGACTTTAAGTTGACCACAGTTGACCTCAGTTTGACTTTTTACCAAGTTAACTGATTTTTGGATATCTGAAAATTTGACTGGTCAAACTTATTGGGAAATCTCTGAAACTTGACATGGGGATTCTTTAAGACATGCGTGATGTTATGAAGCTCACTTGAGGCCTTGGAAGTCCATTTATCCTGGAGAAACTCAAAACCCTAGTTCTAGATGTATTGTTCAGGATGAGGCTTTGTTTGATTAAATCTTCAATCCTTTTGACCAATTAGGGACCTTGAGAACCTCTTGACCATTGAGAAATCTTGAGACACATTTCCTTGATTGCGGGAGGGAAAATTTTGGGGTACAACAATATTTCTTCCATTTGTAATCATTTTTATTTATGTATTGGGACCAATGATATAACAAAAGATAGATTTGTCCGATTTCATTAAACCGACAACACTTGATCAATACGAGGCAATGTAGTTTAGTTATACTTTATTAGTCATTTTATTTCCGATTCATGGTCGATGAACATCTAATCTTGAGATTTGTCGCAAGCCGACTTAAAATATCGATTAAATGATGAGACCATTTCATTTCCCTTATGGAAATTTATTTTATTGCACTTTATTTTATTTTATTTTTAACATTAGGTCGATGAAAGTATAAAAATCGAGATTATTACAAATCTTAGTTAAGACGAGACCATTAATTGATTGCCTTTTTCATTGTGAAATTGAAATTAAAATTCAATTTAATTTTCGAAATCCACACTGATGCATAAATTAACGCTCGACTTCTCATAGAACGTTTCTAAAATTGAATCGGTTCTAAGATAGTTAAAGAGACACATTTCGACGCTTTCGATTAAATTTTGAGTCACGCCACTTCATATAGCTTAGGACACTTCACACATGCTTCCATTTGGGCCCATAGAATGAACCCTGTTATTTCGTGCAATCTCGTGTAATTTACTTTGTACCTCTCTCCCATTCCATTTGTACGCAATTTACTTTTCCGCTTTATTTATCGTTTCGATCGCTAGGAGCACTCTTAGGGACTAGTATCAATTTCACCCCTCTCACAAACCCATGGTATAATACCAAGTGGTTTCACTCGCACACACTCATACTATATATTCAGTTATAGTTTCGTTTGCTTGGAGCACCCCTAGGGACTAGGAATCAGATCCACCTAACCAATCAAACAATAAACCTCCATTTGCATTCACCATCAAACTCAAAAAACCAAAACGTCTCTTTTAGACTCAAACCTTTGATACAACGTCAAGCGGTCTTAGGTAATCAAAACACCTAATAATTATCGAAACAAGGTGAAAAAGAAGTGTATCGAATCTTCGGTGGGTTTCCTCAATTACTTGGATGTGAGGCATCAGTCTCGGGTGTAAGCAATTGACACCTAATAAAATAACAACCAACCAACCGTAGTACCGCGAACTACGAAGCTCTATCTTTCCCATTACATGAGGGAATACATAGGCACGAGAATCTTACTTCTTTCTGAGCACCCTAGGAACATAACCACTACTTTCCCCTTTAGTAATTAAAACTTAGATTAGAATCGTTCGCATTTACTTTCTGTTTATTATTCGAATAAGACAAATGAAATATGTTAACATTCAATGACAAATCAAACTAAGAGGTTCCCGTTGAGTACAACAGATGTAAGAGGTGTTAATATCTTCCTCTTACGGAATCGACTCCCGAACCAAGAATTTGGTTCCAACAACCATGTTATTTCCATTTTCAAAAGGTTTCTCGATATTTTCCTTTTACTTCTTTTTTTGGAATAAAATAACTTCGATGGTGACTCTGTTCGAACATGTTTTCGTGGTCTTTTATCGCAAGGTCGTACGAAAACTGTTTCCATAAATATGATCATCATCTGGCTTAATAAGACATTCAATATAGACAAATACAACAAAGTTTATACTTAAAAGATTTATGAAGTTCTCTTTACCAAAAGTGCTTCTCTAAAAGTCTAATAGAAACTTTGTATTTACATCTACATAAATGTTTCATTGAATTAAAAGATAAACAAAAAAGAAACAAGGATACCTTTTTTTTTGTTTTTCTCAGTCATACTTGATTCAGTATTCAGACTTGACCAATAGAGTCTGAACACATCTCTGAGTGGTTTCTGATTTAATGGTTGTCTAACCACTGATTCCATTATTCTCACCAAATTCAGTACCACCAGTACTTGAATCTGAGATGTTGGTTCTTCTTCCATTAAATGTCGTAATCAACCTTTGATAAGCAACATGGAAGATGAATATGCTCATTTCCTTAAAATCCACAATAAATACATTATGATACTCATATTTCTATAAGACCATACATGTAGGTATATATAGACTCTTCTTTTCCTTATGTATCAATCTGATAGCAGAATCTTAAATCACTCCTGAGTGTAAGTCTAGGATGAGTTATGATAATAACATAATCTTGTTCTAAGCAGAATCACTAATAGGATTAAATATTTTGACATTGAAATTATTGACAAGCTCAGAACCATATGGTGTTGGCTATCAGAGATTGACACAAAGCAAGTCGAAGTACCGTCATAGTACAACTGACAGAACTCAAAGAGAAATTGAATACTTCTCATAGAAATGTCTTTTGATACAAGTTCCATGATGATCCTTAATCAAGGAGCAATGGAGTCGTTTAAGATTTCACCTTAAAGAACAATTTTCCAAGTTGAGCGATATTGAAAAAAAAATCAAATCATGAAAAATTAAAGGCAAAATCACTCTTAGATTTAGACAGTGACATATTTTTTGATGCATTTTAGTTTTTATCTTACAATGTATTTAGGTGATAAAACTTATTTTGGATGTAATGTTAGTTAGTTGTTTACATGGATGTAATCCAAATACATTTTGATGTGTTTTTATGTATATCAAACATTACTTGTATAAATATTGGAATTAACATTCTGATGTGTTTGTATGTCATAAAACAACTCCATAAAATAGTTACTGCTAAATGATTTGGTGTGATGCTAACAACGAAGATTCCAAATTTCAATATCCGGACAAAACCTATATTATGTGTATGATACTAAAAAGGGTAAATTCAGATTTCAATTTCCGGAGACTCCAAATATTCGGACTGTGGAATATTGGAACAAACCATAGTATGAATAACATGCCGTCGAAGTCTGCTCACATGCTATTGTTTAATTGGACCTTGTGTTATGGATCCAATTGTTTAAGTTAGCTTATACCCTAAGTTAGCTTGTAATGGATAATTGTTAAAAAGCCCATTAGGTTAGTGTGTTAGTTTTATTATAAATAGCATACTAGTATCTTATATTTTGTGTAAGGGAAAATAGGAAGATAAAACCCTAATTCAAAATTGAGAGAGGTTATTTGTTATTCTTGTATACTTGTAATCTTGTTTTAAAGAGAAAGGAAAGAATATAAGTTTATAACCAATCCTTGTTGTTATCTATGGTAACCCTTAACCCTAATGCTTGTGGGTTTCCTAACTAATCACAAAGAAACCTATTATAGTTTGTTTCTAAGGTATCTAATTCACAACAAGTTGGTGCGGTGAACATGGAGAAGATGCCTTCAACAAAGTATGAGATTGAAAAGTTCATTGGAGTGAATGATTTCGGTCGGTGGCGCTTGAAGATGAAAGCCTTACTTGTTCAGTAGGGTTGTTTGGAAACATTGAAGGGAGAGACGATCATGAATGTTACGTTGATGGCAGCTGGAAAGACGATCATGATTGAGAAAGCACACAACGCAATATTGTTGAGCCTCAGTGATAAATTTCTTCGACATGTATCAAAGGAGACGATTGCGTCAGGGTTATTGTTGAAACTTGAAGGTTTGTACATGACCAAATCGTTGGTGAATTGACTCTACCTGAAGCAACCCTTGTATTCATTCAAGATGAGTGAAGACAAAATGTTGGCTGAGCAGTTGGATATGTTCAATAAGCTGATTCTTGATCTTGAAAATATTGATGTGAAGATCGATGACGAAGATCAAGCGATGTTGCTATTATGCGTCTTGCCCATAACACATGCTCACTTCAAAGAAACCCTCTTATATGGAAGAAAGTCTCTGACCTTTGAAGATTTTCAATCTGCCTTGTATTCTAAGGACTTGAATGAACGGAAGGAGCATAAACATTCGACGGTTGGTGAAGGTTTGGCCTTTAAGGCGAACTTCTTGCCAAAGGATGGTAAGTTCGAGAAGAAGAAGGGAGAAAGTCAGCATAAATCTTATAGTGGTGAAGCATCTGGGGCTCGATACTATCATTGTAAGAAGGAAGGTCACATTTGAAAGGTGTGCCCTAAAAGCCTGAAAGATCGTGGAGGTAATAATAATGGCAATGCTGCCATTATTCAAGACGATTTCGACTCATATGATGTTCTTGTGGTTTCGAGCGGCGACTCAAGAAAAGAGTGGATTATGGATTCATGTTGCACTTGGCACATGACTCCAAATAAAGACTTGTTCAAGGAATTATGTGATCAAGATGGTGGATTAGTGCTGCTGGGAAACAACAAAGCTTGCAAAATTGCAGGTATTGGATCTGTGAGATTCAAGCTCCATGATGAGTCAGACTATTGACTGAAGTTAGGTATGTACCTGACTCGAAGATAAATTTGATTTCTCTTGATGAATTCTACAAGAAGGGATATGTCTTTAAAGGAAAGAAAAGTATCCTAAGAGTCATGAAGGGGTCGATGGAAGTCTTGAGAGGCGTGAAGAAACAAGGCTTGTATACCATTGAGGCTGAAGTTATAAGTGGTTCGACAATTGTTGCATCCACGAAATTGTTGTCGAAGACAAAATTATGGCACATGAGATTGGGCCATGTCAGCGAGAAAGGCCTGGTCTAAGTGGGGAAACAGAACCTACTAGGTGGTGACAAAGTCGAGAAGTTGGAGTTTTGTGAACCTTGTGTATCTGGTAAATCCTGTAGGGTGAAGTTTAACAAAGGTAAATAAAGAACACATGGATCCCTTGATTACATCCATGCTGATCTTTGGGGGCCTGCAAGGAATCCTTCACATTCAGGTGCAAGATATTTTCTATCCATAGTTGATGACTATTCCAGAAAGTTATGGGTATTCATTCAGAATATGAAGGATAAAACTTTTGAGAATTTCAAGAGTTGGAAGGTTCTGGTCGAAACTCAAACTGGAAGAAAGGTCAAGAGGTTGAGAACTGATAATGGCCTTGAATTCTGCAATGAAGCTTTCGACAATTACTGTGTCGAGTCTGGGATTGCAAGGCATAAGACTGTATCAGGTGTAATACGGTGGGAGAACTGACTTTTAGTTTTTTGTCGCAAAATATGTTGCGATAAGCAAGAGTCGCCATCGACTTTTATTTCATCCAATTAGGAAAGGTATAAAAGAACAGGAAATACCTTTTAAAAGATTTTGAATTCGGGGGATAAGTTATACAAAGGGAAGGTGTTAACACCCTTTGTATCCATGGTTATCCATGGGCTCTTAAATGCTTAGCTCACTTTTTACTTGCTTTGTTTGAAAAGTGTAGTGTGTGATTAAAATATTTTCGTAAAGATTTAACTTTGTAATGATTCTCGTATGAATGTATACAAAGTGTTTACTTGTTTGAAAGTATTTTGAAAAAGAGGGTGAGGTGTAAAAAGTATTTGTTTTGAAAGTTGTGAGCAAGCATTTAAGAATTACTTACCCTAAGTTGTAAGGTCTTTCTTGTCATTTTCGTTTCCTTAGGGATGTAATTGTCCTCATTATTAGTTAATAAGTAGTCTTATACTTGGATTTAGAGGGATAAACATAGGGTTATCATTATGGTCATAGAAGGCAACATGTAGAGATACCTTAACAATTCGAAGGGACTATCATCATTTCCGTAGGGACAATATCCTTTATTTGAAGGCAACTTTGAAGGGACAACGAGGGACTATGATATTTTATTCGAAAGGAAACTGTGATGATTTATTTCTTTAGGCAACAAGTTAAGGTATCCCTACGTTTAAGGGACTTGACAATTTATTGTAAGGCAACAAAGAGAGGTTACCTTAGAGGTGGGAGTGTGCAAGTGTGTTCAGTTATCTTAATCTTGGAAATTAGGGCTATCTAACAGTTGATTTTAGTCTTGCCATACAATCCTATTAAGCATGCATCTAACAATTTATAATATTCGGAAAATAAACCCTAATTAATATTACAAGGCTTTGGGACAAATACATAATAGTAAAAACCCTTGCAGAAAATATAAAGTGCGGAAAATAAACCTAACTATTACAAGGCTTTGGCAGTTACATTATTTTTTAGAAAGAAAGAAAAAATCAAGCGAGAAAAATAAATCTAACTATTACAAGTGTCGTGCAACCTATACAATTATCCTAAGAATTAAAAAAAACAAAGGAAAAATAAAATCGGGGAGGAGATAGAAGTATCATGTATTCGTTTCATGAAATCAATCAATTGACTTTTCTTTTAAAAAAAGAAGAAAGATAAATGTATTGATTTAAAAAAAATTAAATTAAGAAAAATAAATTTAATTTAATAAATAAAATACTTTTAATATTTATAAAGAAAAGTTATTGAATTTTCTATTTTTCTATTGGTTAAAAAAAGTTAATTGAATTAAACAATTAATTTAATATAAATAAAATAAAAGAAAAGAAATTAGGAAAAATAATTAAAAAGAAATAAGAAAAAGGTCCAAAAAATAAGGGGGGGGGGGACGCTGGGAGTCGAACCCAGGTCCCTTGGTTCACCAGCGCGCGCCCTTACCACCAGGCTATGTTGCTTCTGCAATCAAGGAATGGAAAATGATTATTATATAATAAAACAAAATTTAAAACATTTTCAAACGCAAAAACACGCGCCCAGGCCTTCATCTTCTTCATTGACCGTCCAGACTTTTACCTACATATGGTTTTCGTCACTAAAGCCTATAGGTACGGTTTTGTTCGTCACTATAGTACCTGCAAATTTACAAACATCAAAATATGCGTTATCAATGCAATCCAAGAGTATAGGTCAACTGGAAATTGTCCTATGAAACCATTTGTACATTTAATTTGGCCTGAAATCATCTCTAGCTAGGGTTCCCTAAAATCACAACTGTGAACCCTAACAATGGTGGTTTGCGATTCCTGCATCTAAAATCAAATTAGATTATCCAGAAAGCTTGCAAACATCATAATAAACAATAATATGCAGTCAAATTGAGTTTATCATGCGTGTATGAATGAAATCGATTTAAAAAATAATGCATAACCAAGTGACGATTATGGTGTTTTACGGGTTCTTGGATGATGGTAATGATTGGGACACCTTCAGGGGAACCTCAGGAATGTGTTTGGACCTTCAAATCACCTTGAAAGGGGCCACAACCTTGAAACTGAAACTCACTTGTTCTTGAGTTTTTTTTTAAGTTTTTAGGGTTCTTTTAGATAAAATAATTTGTCCTCTTAACATCTGAAATTGTTATGTACCTATAGAAGAATGAATTATGTCAACTTATGGGCTTGGATTCACATCTTTTTGGGATGATAGGATTTTATTGAATTTGTCATTGAAAACTTTATATTTTAGTCATTATTGTGCTATCGTGACTTTCCCTCTTGTTTTTTTTTACGAATTTGGGATCACATATCATGTAAATAACTTCAATATCTGGTCCTTAAATAGACCTAATATCAAATCTTTTGATTTTTCACTATATATTTTGATTAAAATTGAATTTAAATGAATTAAATCCAATAAAATATGAAATAAATAAAGAAAATAAAAATATATGACTTATGGGTCGTGGATCATCTTAAGATTAAGTTTGGATTGTGAAAAGATAGGCCCATTTGACAAAAACTTAAGTTTTGGTCATTGTTTGCCTTATACACCTCCTCAATTTTTCTCAACTTTAACAATGCACAACTCTCTCAATTCTTATCCCATGAATGTGATCTTGGACTTTTAGAAAGCTTAAAGTGTCCTTTAATCACTCCTTTTGGTCCCATGTCAATTTAATCTCCCATGTTCAAGTTATGAGCTTTTGAAAAAGTTGACTTTTTGTTGACTTTTTTATAGGATTTGTAATGTCTTGGCCCATATCTCTCAAATGAAGCATTTCTGGCCTTGGCTTGTGAGACACAAAGTTGTAAGGAATTGAATTTCCTTCAACATGAGCTTTGGATGGGAAATTTATGATGAAGCATGTGAAAGTCAGGTCTGGTCAAAGTTCAGTTGACTTTCTTCTTAAGAAACCCTAATTTAGCAACTTTTGCCTTGTGATGAATTTGAGGTTTTCTTGATGAATCATGATCAAACCTTGATCAAATGATGAATATTACTTCATAATCTTGATGTTAACAAAAAATATTGAAGTTTTAATGTATGTTGACCACAATTGACTTTTTACCCAAGTTAATGTTTATTGATTATCTGAGCATCTGAATGGCCAAACTTGTAGGGCAAGTTTTGAAACTTGACACGAGGATCCTTTGAAGTATAAGGGATACCATGAAATCCACTTGAGGCTTTGGAAGTCCAATTTTCTTTGAGAAATACAAAACCATAATGTGAGATCCATTGTTTAGGAGGAGGCTTTGTCTGATGAAACCTTGAGTCCCTTTGAGCAATTGAGAATCTTATGACCATTAGGAGACCTCTTGAGACATATTGTCTTGAAGATATGAGGGAAAAGTTAGGGGTACAACAACTGCCCTTGTTCAATCTTCTTAAACCTGAGGGAGTAGATTGTCATACACGCCATTCGTGACCTGAAGGTGGAAGAGGATTGAACACTTAAAGCCCAAAAATTTGCACTCGCCGATGCGCAAAGTAACACTGTTTGGTTGATTGTATTGCTTGAATGGGCTTAAAGATTCCATTCGGAGTAATTAGTACCTGGTAGAGAGAAAAATGTTTCTTGAATGTAATTCCTGGAGGATAAGGAGGTCCAAGATATTGATAGATGTGATCCTGGGGGATGTAGCAGTCCAAGATATTGGTAGACGTATCTCCAAGGGTTTATCGTAGCCCAAAAGAGAAAGAGAAGTATATGAGGGTTTATCGTAGCCCAAAGTGTTGATGTACATATCTTCAAGGGTTTATCGTAGCCCAAGAGAGAAAGAGAATTACCTGAGGGTTTATCGTAGCCCAAGGTACCGATAGATGTATCTCCGAGGGTTTATCGTAGCCCAAGGTACTTTATGTAGTCCTGGAGGATAAAGTAGTCCAAGAAGTTGATAGAGACTTGGAGGATAAAGCAGTCCGAGAAGTTGAAAGATGTGATCCTGGGGGATAAAGCACTCCAAGATATTGTTTGATGTGATCCCGTAGGATAAAGCAACCCAAGATGTCATTTGATAAGTTATTGATGATATTTGTTTGCTAAGGAATTAACCTAAAAGAACGAGGTTAGTCCTATGCAGTGTCATGATGTATGTAATGCATCGTATGACGCTCTTAATGCGAATGAGAATGTTATATGTATGTTGCATGTGTATACTATGATATGCGGTAGATGATGCATAAATGCACTATATAGTAGGAGCATATTAGTGGCTTCATATAACTACTGCTAACCGGGGAAAATAAATCCCGATTTGCAATTGAGGAATATGAAGACATCGTTTCTGACTTGTTTCAGAATATTGTACTTGGGATCTTTCGACTTCTGTTTGGAAATGAAGGCATTCGAGGAGAGTTAATCGTTCGTCGTGCTTCTTATTGAAGAATTAAGTTCCTAAATACCCTGACTAGGGATAAAAGAGATTGACATTCCTCTGAGAGACTTATTCGACCAAGTGTCAATTTTTTTGGGGGTATCAGGCTTGATAGGATCTTGCCTGGGACTTCGTAGTGTTGGAGATACAAACTCTATTGGGGAGGATTCGTGGATTTCTGTTAGATATAGCCTTGTTGGGGATTCCAATCTCCAAGAATCCTTAGTAAATGTTATTTTATGAATTTTTGGTAAACATCAATCATTTAAAAACAAATATTTATTCGAAATAATCAATGGACGTTTATGCAAAATAAAATAAAAAACGAGAAAAGTAAAGTTGAGTTTGAAATAGAATTGTATTGATCTTGAAGGTATCCCATAAACAAGTGATCTTGTACAAGGAGACATAAATCCTAGTAAGAGGATATTGTCGTAAAATTGAAAAAGGTACAAAGTAATTAAACAAAGAAAACAGCTATGTGATGGTCCCATCGGGTTTCAATTATGCTATTGTCATTATATCTTCAAGCATCTCATCCATTGCGGCCGGAAGAGAAATGACTGGACTGATCTGTGCCGTTTGAACTTAATATTGGTAACACAACTAGTTGGAATTAAATGGGTGATCCATCAAGACATAGTTGTACGCTTTAATCCCTAACTTTTTCCTGGATCGCCTTTTCAGGTTTTTAGTCCACTAGGATACCCTTTTTTCCCAAGCCGCCTTTTCAGGTTTTCGACTTGTCGGGTGTACAATTATATATATATATATATATATATATATATATATATATCCCTGATTTTTTCCCGAACCCTTTTGGTTCGCCATGATGCCCTTATTTTTGCCTAGGCCAGTCAACCTAGCGGGTCTCTTTTTATGCGTAGTATTTTTTGACTATGTCAACGTTTACAGAGTGCGGGAAATCTTCACCATCCATGGTGGTAAGTATCATAACGCCTACAAAAAATACCCTTTTGATTACAAATGGTCCTTCATATGTGGGAGTCCATTTGCCCATGGGATCCCCTTGTGGTAATATGATACACTTTATTACCAAATCGCCAACCTGATATGCCCGATGCTTGACTTTCTTGTTAAAAGATTTGATCATGCGCTTCTGATACATCTGACCATGACAAACAGCCGCGAGCCTTTTTTCCTCAATCAAATTTATTTGGTTAAGTCGAGTCTGGATCTATTCATCCTCATCTAACCCTACATCTTTCATAATCCTTAAGGAAGGAATTTGCACTTCAATAGGTAGGACAACCTCCATGCCATAGAAGAGAGAGAATGGGGTTGCCCTAGTTGAGGTACGTACTGTGGTGCGATAACCATGGAGAGCAAATGGTAACATCTTATGCTAGTCTTTGTATGTTACCGTCATCTTTTGCACGATCTTCTTGTGTTTCTTTTTGGCAGCTTCCGCTGCATCATTCATTTTTGATCGATATGGAGATGAATTGTGATGCTTAATTTTAAACTGCACGCAGATTTTATTAATCATATTGTTGTTCAGATTAGTATCATTGTCTGTGATAATCCTTTCAGGGATTCCATATCGACAGATAAGATTATGCTTGATGAACCGAGCCACAACATTCTTGGTAACAGAAGCAAACAAGGATGCCTCTACCCACTTCATAAAGTTATCAATGGCAACAAGGATGAAACAATGTCCATTGGAAGCGGCAGGTTTAATATCTCCAATCATATCAATGCCCCGTATTGCAAAAGTCCAAGGAGTAGTTAGAATATTCAACGAAACCAGAGGTATATGTATTTTATCAGCATAGATCTGTCATTTGTAACAAGTTTTGGAGTGCTGATGGAAATCAGTTTCCATGGTAGACCAGTAGTAACCTACTCTCAAAATATTCTTAGCCATCGTATGCCCACTAGAATGAGTACCAAAGATCCCATCATGCATGTATTCCATAATCTCTCTTGCTTCCTTCTTGTTAACACATCGAAGCAAAATCGAATCGTGATTGCGCTTGTACAAAATTCCGTTACTCAGGAAAAACTTGGCAGAAAACCTCCTTAGAAACTTCTTGTCATTGATAGACGCCCCTTCAGGATACTCCTGAGCTTCAAGATATCTTTTTACTTCCTGGAACCAAGGTTTTTCTTCTACTCCCTCCGTATCAACCTCATAACAGTATGTTGGTTCATTTAATCTGTCAATAGTGATTCTAGGAGCTTCATGATCCCGACTAACTCTGAACATATATGACATGGCAGCTAATGAGTCTGCCAACTTATTCTCTTCTCGTGGAATATGTTCGAAAGTTATCTCTTCAAAGTATGGGATCAAAGTCAACACATGTTCTCGGTAAGGATTGATATTTGGATGCTCTGTGTCCCATTCTCCTTTAATCTGACTAACTACTAGGGTTGAGTCCCCATATACATTCAAGAATTAGATTTTCATCTCAATGGAAGCCTTGATACCCATGATACATGCTTCATATTCAACCATGTTGTTGGTACAATCAAAGAAAAGTATAGCATTAAACGGCGTATAACAACCCTCGGGATAGATAATCATAACACCAATACCATTGTGCCGCTCTCGGGATTTTCATCCTAGTACAAACCCGAAAGTGGCGCGGAAAAGGTATAGTCTCCATCCATAAATTTTTATCCCGAATGAATGGGAAAGGTAATGCTGCACAAACCAAAGAGAATAGGAAAGGACAAGGTCCTGCGAACGAAAGACCTAGGTTCTGGAGTCGGTTATGACCTGGGAAGGTATTAGCACCCCATACCGCCGTACCCGACGAGATCTACACTTGTTAGTCTATATCAAAGGGTGAGAAAAAAACTACTGAACAAAAGAACTGCTTACTGGAACTGGAATGAGAAAGGGAACTGGAAAAGAAATTGAAGAGGAAAAATGTAGGGAAAATAAATATTGTACTCGAACAGGCCCTACCCCGCTGCCTACGTATCTCATTGATAAAATGAGGATCAGAGTTGACGTAGTTCTCCTAACTAAGGAGGGAACTTTGTTTGTGTTTTTTTAGGATAACGTTTCCATAGTTCTAACTCAGGTGTTGCAGGCTCGCTAAATTGAGTGTGTTACCGTGTTGTTGTCGAACAGTTGAGACAAGTCATAATCGTCTGCAAAGAATGGGATACGAGAAGAGAAGACGTGGTGTCTTTGTTTATTGTCTTTTAGAAGAAGTGTTTTGATTTTGGTGTTTATCGTATGTACCACACTTTCATTATTAAATGTTTTTAATTTTCTTTAAAGATGAGAAGTGAGACCCAAGTTGCAAAAGGAAAACTCTAAGAGAGCTAGACTTACCCTAAGTAATTTTATCATGGAGATCCTATGGTTAATGAGGTTTTCTAATCCTAATGAAGAAGAAGAGGAAAGGAAGAGGAAACTAGAAAGTAACTTACTTATCCAAAGAAGTTAAGTTGTTTCTAAAGAGGGGAAGAAATAAGTTGTACAACAAAGCACAAAGTTCTAAGACAAACACAATTTGAAAGTATAAAGAGATAAAGGAATAATTTGTATGTGGCTTACCTCAAACCCCCTACAAAACAAAGGTTAGATACACAATGCATATTGAAAGCATAAGCAAATACAAAAGCTAAACAAGTCATAAAAAAATTAGCAAATTAAATCCCTAAGGTCACCAACTAGAAGGCAACAACACTCTATAAAATCTCACAAAGATTCACAATTAAACCCCTCCAAATGTTTATGCAAAGTCAAGTTAGGGTTTCAAGGCATTAGGCTCAAGTAATAGGTTCAAAAGGATACCTAAAGTGACCTAAAATTATGGAAAAAATGTTTTTCAACACTTCAACATATCCTCTGAACAAAGCAAAAAAAATGGACTAAAGACTAGGTTTAGATTAAGAGAAATAAAATGGACAAGACAAAATGTTAACATGGAAATCCAATGAAAAAGAAATCAAATGAAAAATCAAAATAAAATTGAAAAATCAAAGAAATCAGAAAATAAAAAATCACAAAAATTCTGGAATGAGTTAATATGTTTGTGTAAATTTTCTAGAATTTTATTAAGAGTTTTGGCATTTTTTATGGATTAAAAGTAAAACTATGTAAAAAAAGGAATACAAAAAATAAGGAGAAGAAGGAGGGGTGTGAACTAGCAATTATGAAGCTGAAACATAGGAATGTGCTTGGAGAGGGGGTGCTGAAAGCGTTTGGATTAGGCCCAGAATGCATAGAGATCCTTGTAGTCCATGCTATGTGTATCAGTCAACACTCTTGACTTAGAGGTACAACTGCAACCGTTGGATTTTGCAGCTGAGGATGATGATTATTATGGAGGTCTTTTATTTGAGGGAGTATGGTTGTTATCATCGGGTAATACGCGTGGGAGCAGAATCCGGTGGTCCTACCAGACGGTGACACTTGCACCGCCAGAATGGACCACCAACCAAACTGTATCCTTCAATTTGAATTGGACGGTGGGAGGTTAATGAGGTTTTATGATTTTTAATTGATTTTAACGGTTCCATAAACACTCTTTATGAATTTTATTTTCCTTGTTCATAATTTAACAAGTTCATGCCTCTTCTCTCTCTAAGAACACATTCTTCATCTTCTTCCTAGGCCTAATCCATCGTCGGAAAACACACCACTGGAGAAGATAAACCTCCACCGCCATAGAATCGGCTTCATCAACATTCTACGGTCAACATACCTCTAGCCTAAACCAACACCTCTAGCTTAAATCCGAAATTGCAACATACTACAACCTTATCTCTCTTCTCACTCAAATCCGAAATCAAACTCTCACACTCTCAAATCGGTATATTCGAAGCCTAAATCACAGAAATTGCAACCTGGAAGGCACCTACCATGCAAGAACAATGTAAGCAAATCGTACCTTGTGATTTCATCGATGATGAAGATGCTGATTGATGAATGAGGATGAGGACACTTATGTTTCGGTTATGGAGATTAAAGCTTGAAGAGAGAGCCCCAGTTGTTGAAAGATGATGATTAAGATCGTAGGATGATGCCGATTGATTGAAGGTTATGGAGATGATGATGAAGTTACTCACATACAAACATCTCTGAGTCTTCGTAGCGATCTTGTTTTTCTTCTTCGCGTTTGCACCATGTGAATCCCTGAACTGTTGTTGAGTTATGTGTAGGATTTGCATGCTTGTTCTTGAAGTTGAGTTCGAAGCGTTTTAACAGATGGATAAAGATTGATGATGCTCTTTTCTGTTGCAGGTTGTTGAGTTTGCAGATTGATGAAGATTATCGTTGAAGGTGATGTGATTCGAATTTCTAAAGTTCTGCATTTTTTGAAGATGAAGAAAATATTTAGAAGACTGAAGGTGAAGGATTAATTGTGATGAACATCGATTTTAAGAAGAATGTGGTTGTGGTGATGGAGTGTTGCAGAGAGATTGAGGAAGATGGTGAAGGTTCTGGTGAAAAACTGAGGGAGAGGATGAAGATCAACAACCATCTGGTTCTTATAGATCAATGGTAAGGGTAATCTCGAGATTTCCTAGCAAAAATCAGTTAGATTAAGTTGAGATTTCTATTAGGGATTTTGTAACTATTTTTGTATTGAATTTTCTTCTCTTTTTTTCTATTGAAATTTTCTAGTATAATTTGTTTCTTGAACCTGCTATGTGAATTCAATAATAGTTGGAGTTTTCTTTTTTTTATTTATCTGAATTTTATCAACATAACCACCTTGAGTAGAAGTAGTTTCCCTTCGAGCTTGACCCGTGTTCCTTGCATTATTTTGGTTTTTGTACTAAGTTGTTCTATTATTTGTGGTGCAACATCAGCTCGAGTAACACTTCCAGCCGCATCGATGTCAGCCAGAGCATCCTAGTTAGGAGTGGGTATCCCTCCACCTGAGCTCAAACCTGTCATCCTAATTTCCGCTGATAACTTCTCTGATCAAATGTAGCAGCTAGTTTATGGATACTTCTAGCAAGCTGCGAATATGAAACTGGCTTTTTCTTTTGCTTTTGAGGCATGATGCTGGTTCTAAAATGTTGTTATCTTTCTGTAATCAAGAAACTGCTGTGAATTCTTGGCTTTCGTATAAATAATCATTTTTCAAGTTTTGTGAGAGTTCTTGTAATGGATTATAATTTCAACACTTCTGAACTCAACATTGTAGTTGGAATTTTCTATGTAATTTGGAATAAAGCTTGTAATTCTCTAACTCATGATGTCAGGCTTTTCAATCTTGTACGAACTTTATATTGAATTTTCCTTATAGCCCAGAATCCTCATAAGTTAAACCTGAATACCCTTTTGTTATCATCTTTTTTTGGACTTTTTGTTGTCTCTTAGTTTGTGCAGAAACACTAGTTTCAGAAATACTAGATGGACTAGAGAACAAATATGCAAGTAGTTTTTTTGTAAAGCCAGTGGTGTTACGATTTACGTAGCATGTCATCTTGGCCTTGTCGTGAGGGCACATTGGAAGGGAGGCTCAGGTGGGATCATGTGTGTTACTGATGGCAATGTGTGGAAACTATTGACTCAACAGCAACTTGTTTCCTCCTTTTTTTATTCCTATTTTTAGTTTGGTTATAGTTTGGATTTTTGTAAATGATAGAAGGGTTTTTTGAATTAAACGAATATTAAGAAGAAAATTTAAAATGACTGATGACTGGCCTCAAAAACCAATATGGGTAACATGGACATATAGAAAATGGACTTGGTTTTGCAATACATGGTTGAATAATGAAAAAGGTTTATAGTTTAGAAAAGATGTGGGCTTGGCTTTTATAGAGAAATGAATTCTAAAAAGAAATGGAATTACAATGAGATAATGAAGTTGAATGAGAGAAATAAAGAAAATATGGATCATGATTTATGATTAAAAATAAAACTAGAAAAATAGATATGGTTTAGAAATAAACGTAAAGAAAGATGGGAACAAAAATAATTAGTTTAATGGATAATTTGACAAAATGATTAGAAATGGATATGGAGCTTGATATTTTTGTGAAACGGACCAATTACCACCAACATGTACATAGCCACGAAAGCTCGATTCATCAATTCACTCAAATCAAAATCAATCTTGCATCGTTTCCACCGAAACCACTTAATCAGAGGGAATACGACTACCACTGAACAAATCACAAGTGAAACAACGATCATTTGGATAAATCATTCTCTGAGCATCTGGTCACTTCAAATTCGTCTAAAACAAACATGAGCCACTATTTGATAACCAGATAACTTTCAACCCCGACAACCTGAATTTTGGATACAAATTATCTGAGGAATAAACCACCGACACATGTAAATTGCAGTTGAAGTGATTCCCTGATAGTTTGACAAGGATTAGACCAAACATCCATCTGGATCGAAATATAACCGAACCACAACATCTGAAGTGATCACTGCCATGCTTTATGCTATGCTTTATTTTTCTATGCAAAGATGCAATGATATGTACGTAATATGATATGTTAAATGCTATAAAAATGAGTGGGAAAATTTTGGGGTGTTACAACTGCCTCTATTCAATCACTATAGACCTGAATGGATGATAGCAGTAGCTTTCAGAAGTTTGAGGTATGCAGGGATTGAATACCAGAAACAGCCAGAAAATTTGCACTATGTGGAAGAAGAACTAGGAAATAAAACCAACCATATGAACTATGCTCAGATGAAATTCTAATGGGAAGAATAGTAAACGGGGAAGTGCCTTTCGAATGATGTTAGAAGACTACTAACTTGCCACGCTGTGGGTGGACTTTGAAAGTCTATCTTTTTGAACCACGTCATACGACTACTGGCTTGCCACACTGCAGGTGGACTTTTGATAGGCTGCAGCAATGCCTTAATGATGTCTTTCAGATGGCATTTTACGACTATTGACTTGCCACGCTGCGGGTGGACCTTCTCCAATCTGCGGTTGGACTTCAGATACTTTGCCACCCTGAGGACAGACTTTCGCCAATCTACAGTTGGACTTCAGATACTTTGCCACCCTGAGGACAGACTTTCGCCAATCTGCGATTGGATTTCAGATACTTTGCCACACTGAGGACAGAGTTTTGCCAATCTGCGATTGGACTTCAGAATACTTTGCCACCCTGAGGACGAACTTTTTCCAATCTGTGGTTGGAAATTTTGCCACGCTACGGGGGACTTCTTGCCACACTACGAGGGACTTTCTTCCACACTACGTGGGACTTTTACCACACTACGGGGGACTTATTGCCACACTACGAGGGACTTTTGCCACACTACGGGGGACTTTTTGCCACACTATGGGGGACTTTCGCCACACTACGGGGGACTTCTTTCCACATTACGGGGAACTTTTTGCCACACTACAGGGGACTTTTGCCACACTATGGGGGACATTTTGTGCTTTTCCATCCTGAGGAGGGACTTTCTCCAATCTATGGTTGGACTTCAGAAATTTTCCACCCTGAGGATGGACTTTGGCCAATCTACGGTTGGACTTTAGAAATTTTCCTCCTTGAGGATGGACTTTGGTCAATCTATGGTTGGAATTTAGAAACTTTTCATCCTGGGGATGGACTTTGGCGAATCTGCGGTTGGACTTTCGAACTTTTCCACCGTGAGGATGGACTTTGGCTAATCTGCGGTTGGACTTTAGAAATTTGCCACCATGAGGATGGACTTTGGACAGTCTACGACTGAACTTTGTAAGTTTTCCACCCTGTGGATGGACTTTGGCCAGTCTACAGTTGGACTTTGGAAGTTTTCCACCCTAAGGATGGACTTTCGCCAATCTACGGTTGGACTTTAGAAATTTTCCGCCTTGAGGATAGACTTTGTCCAATCTACGATTGGACTTTAGAAATTTTCCACCTTGAGGATGTACTTTGGCCAATCTACAGTTGGACTTTAGAAATTTTCCACCCTGGTGTAAACACTCCAAATTTTCCCTCTCAATTTCTCAGGCCTTGGCTTATGATCACACATATTTCATAGCATATCATTACATCTTACATTGCATATTCACCTTTAATATCTCATTGCATCTCTACACAGCTAGGGTTTGTGATAAGATGAATCTTGAAGAGAGTATGAGGTATCTCAGAGGCCATGAAGCATGACAAGAAGGTCCTTGAGTGTTCTAAGGTCATATTATACCCCCAAGGACTCTTGGAAGTCAAAAGATCACAGGAGATTGCAGAGCCACCCAGGCAGGCTCAGGGTTCCTGCACAGATGACCTAAAATTAGGGTTTTGGGTTTGAGGCCCTTACAACCAAAATTTTTGGTCATTCTTGATTCAAATGGTCTTTATATGATACAAGGAGTGTGTGGAAGTCATCTGATCAAATGGTAACTTGTTGTGCAAGAAAAGCCAGGATTAGGGCATCTGAGGCCTCCAACAAGGGTCCCAAAGGGTCATCATCATCAATTTGAGGTCCTATGACCTTTATTTGGTCTTAAGAATGTTTAAAAGATCACAATATTGATGAATTTTGAGCCATTGCAAAAGTTGCCATTTTTGGACATGACTTGAAGTGAAAACTTTCCATTTTGGGAAAGATTTTCAACCTCCTCTTTCTTGATCAAAAAGGTTTCAAATGAATTTTCTTCAAACATGAAAGTTGTAGATTGGATCTTCCCATTTTCAAAAAGTACAATAACTCCTCTTGATTCATCCTAGAACTCAAGATATGGCAAGTCAAAGTTGGGAAAAATCTTGTAATTTTGAAGTTTAGGCCAAAGAGGGAAATGTGCAAAAGTGAATTTCAGGCCTCTACATGACTTCTAATCCACTCAAATACATCATGGCATGATCAAACAACATCTCAAAGTCAGAATTGAGCTTTGAACCAAGGGATTTTATGACTTGTTTCTCAAGAAATCAAAAAGTTGCAAAATTGCAAAACCTATGCAAACTCTTGATCCAAGCCATACAGCTCACAACATTTGATCCTAGGGTTCTCCTTGAAGCCAGCTGAGGCAGCTCAAGCCCTCAAATCAGCTTTGCCATGGCCCATACCTCAAGTACATAACTTTTGACTTTTTGGCCAATCAAGCCATGCCATTCCCACAGTGGATATATACTCTTCTGACTCATTCCAATTGTTTATGCATTTCCTAAGGATCATAAAACACAACTCACAAGAGCTCAGAAGACACACACTTCCCAAAAACTTCCTTTCTTCAATTCTCCTAATCCAGCCATCAAACTTCAAAAATTCCTTCACCAATCAACCACACATCACCCATAGAACAAATCCCACCCCTCATAATGGCCTGAAACACAACACACAAGAACCTTATTTTCTTCCATATCAGAACTGAACCTCTCAAACTAGCCACTTTCAAAGCATTCCAAGCATTCCATTAGCCTTAGGAGGTTCAAAGGAGGCTGTTTGCACAAGAGGGAGGCTCTGAAAGCTCACTTTCGAAGGTCTCCAGCTCAGGTATAGCTCAAGAACTTTTATCTCATAACTTCATTTTCTTGTTACAAAATGAATCTTCATGTTGCACTGATCATCTAGATGTGTTTAGAATTGAAAATGAGCAAGAAATGACCATTTCATGTTGTTTTGAAAGTTTGCCCGTGTTTTGATTTTTGCTTCGATTTTCTTGATTCATGTGTTATAAATGTTGTTTGATTGTTGATTTGTGTTCCATGAAGTGTGGGGAGTATTTCTGGGCAGGTTAGAGGTATTGGGATGGCCCGGGGAAGAAGATATGGTTTTGGCTGGCCGGAGAAGATGACCAGAGCACTGTTCCGGTCATCTGAAAGTGATTAGGGTTAGGGTACCCAGATTGAATGTGAGCCCTTAGATTTTGATTAGGCTAGGGAGTGGACGGTTCAGATTAGTCATTAACCCTAATTTTAATTAATTAAAATAAAACCTAATTAATTAAATCAGATTGAATGACAACCTATGGATTGTGCACGTATTAGAAGTTTAAACCTGGACCATTGGATCTTCATACCTTCAGTCAAGCTGACTCACACCCTCAACTCTTGATCTGGATTCCACGCAATCTGAGCCCTCCCTTTCAATTACTTTTCATTTTTATTTTATTTATTTCATTTTGTTTTCCTATATTTATTAAAAATAGCAAAACATTTTCAAAAATTCTAATTTTTTACACTTTCATTCTAATTAATATTAAAAACCCAAAAACATTTTTATTTTTATTTTTTGCATTAAAAAAGTATTTTTAAATTGTTTAATTGTATTATTTAATTAATTAATTCATTTTCATTAATTAAAAATACTTTTAGGTATTTAAAAATCACCAAAAAAATCAGAGAGCCTCTTTGAACATTAAGATCAATTTACAAACTCATTCACACATTTATTTTAGGGTTTGATCATGTTTTGACAATTAAACTTGAATTAGGGTTTTGAAAATCCCCTTTTTTCATAACCCTAATTCAAAAATTCATTTCTGCCTAACCAAAATGAGTTTGTACTTGGTTCTTTTTGCATTATTTTACATGTTGCATCTAGTATCTAGGACATTTAAATCATATTTTTGCATTGCATTTTCAATTTGTTTTGACTTTTCGTTTGCAAAGTGTCCAAAACCCTAGCCAAACTTAGGAAAACCATAACTTGACTTTGGTATAGCTTTAGACCTCCACCTTTGGAGGGTGTTCTTATGTAGGTTTAGGGTTTGTGTGGATACAATTTCAATTTTTTATCATGTGATTTGCTTCCGATTTTGATCATGGACTTTGTGCATATGTACATACTAACTTTTCAGGTGCAAATGGTAAGTTAATCAGGATGTGGATGTGCATCCAAATCCAATCTCTTCTCACCCTCTTATTTATTTGTGTTTGAAGTGAATTTGATTCACTTGTGTTTGTTTCTCTCCCACTCCTAGGTTACTTAACTTCTTCAGGAAGTAAGTAACCTATCTTTCTCTCTCTTTCTCTTTCATCTGCTTCTTCCTTGGTGGCCATCTGAAGACTTCTCTTTAAGCCTCATAAACCATAGAAACATCCAAGCATGATAACTTTAGGCTTATGAATAGTCCCCCTTAGTCTTTTACTTTTTGAGTCTCTTTGAGTCTCTGCTTCTCATCTCAATAACAAAGGCTAAACAGTTAAAATTTTGGGGCTCTGTATTAGGGTTATGCCTGTATCTTTATCTTAGGATGGAGTGTATAACTTTAATACTTAGTGTTAAACCTTTAAGTTGTTTTCACCTTGTAACACGGTGGGAGAACTGACTTTAGTTATGTTGCGGATAGCAAGAGTCGCCACCGACTTTTATTTTATCCAAAGGAAAGGCATAAAAGAACAGGAAAGACCTTTTTAAAAGATTTTCGGGTCCGGGGGGTAGGTTATGTAAAGGGAAGGTGTTAACACCCTTTACATCCATGGTTATCCATGGGCTCTTAGTTACTTAGCTCACTTTAAAATGTTTTTGAAAATGTGAAGTGTGTGAATAGAAATTTTCTTAAGTGTTTATAATGACCCATGTACGGATGCGTATAAACCTTTGTTTTGAAATTTTTTGTGTGAAATTGTGAAGTGTTTGAAAAGTTTTGAAGAGTGAGCAAGTAACTATGAGGAACCTACCCTAAGTTTGAGTCTTTTCTGTTCTTGAATCCTTTAAATGGTAAGACTATCCCTATTATTAAGGAATAAGTAGTCATTACCTTGGATGTGAGGGACAAGTGAAGGGACATCTGTTTATTTAGGCAACTGTGGGGTGTATAAGCAATTTTGGAGGGACTATCATCTTTATTCGAAAGGGACAAGATCATTACGAAGGCAACATTCGAAAGGGACTTGATCTTTTATCTGTTAAGGGACTAGATGACTTTATTTTGAGGGACTTTTGCTTTATACACCCTACTTGACCTTTTTGATTAGGCAACATGAGAGGTATCCCTAAGGAAGTGAGATGGCGATCAAAGATCGACTTACGTGTGTGAGTGTTCAATTTTAATATTTATCTTTAAATTTAAATGATCTAAATTAATTTTAAATATACAAACATATTTACACTCCCTATTTACTAATCATAGCATAAAATAAATATTTAACATTATTAATAAAATATTACATCCAGGAACAATTACATAATAATAATTAAGCAAAATTAAATATAATAAGCAAAATAAATAAATAATTATAATTGGGTTAGTGAAAATAATAATAATAAAAATAATACCAAATTTAATGGGGTTAGTAATAAATAAATATCACAAGAATATAATTAATAATAATAATGATATAAATAAGAATATTAAAATAATTAAAAATTCAATTTTATAAACAATTATTATTTAATATTAAAATGTAAACAATTATACTAATTATTATAAAGTTTTAAGTTATGTGCAAATTATAAAATTAAATTAATTATGAACATATTATGAAAATAAATTATAATTACAAAAATTAAATTATCAATTTTTAAACATGTAATAAAAATTATTTATATACAAAATTAAATTATGAACAATTTATGAAATATTTACATATTATAAAAATAGGGTTAATTATAATTATATTTACAAAATTTAACAAAATATATACATGATAAAATATGATCATACTATTATATTTACAAAATTTTAATTATTTTAAACATATTTATATGTAAGAATTAAGTTATAAATGAATTAAAAAAAAGAAAATTAGGGTTTTAGGAAATTAGGTTTACATATTTTAGAAAATAAAATTAGGATTTATGGTTTAATTTACAATATTAATTTGACTATTTAAAAGAAAGAAATAAACATATAATAATAATATATATACATATTTTAGTTTAAATATAAATTAGAATTTAAATTTATAGAAAATAAGTTAGAGGTCCCTTTTTTTTTTGAAAATATGGAATTAACATAAATATTTACCTATTACTATTTTTATTATAATTAGAAATAATCATGAAATAATAAAATTAAAACAAAATAATTGAAAAAAATAAAACCAAAACTTACCTGGGGCAAGGATTGAACCCACGCCCTAGGCTTTGCCACCCTCTGGACGTATAAGACTACCACCAGGCCGCGCACGCTTTTGTGATAATGATCAGGCAACAATTATTTTATTGTTTAACCTGCGAAAACATGGAAAATAAAAATAAAACCAAAATGGCCTGGGGGTGGTTTGAACCCAGGACCATTCGTTTACCAGCAAGACATACAAACTAATTGAACCAAACGCGCTAGTTAACATATAACATAAACAAATTCGTTTTAAGCCCTGTATCAAATTCAAATCAGATTTTCGCGCGCATGAGTCTTCGTCTTCTTCCTCTAGATCCACGAATTTACCTGCGAATTTTCAAACGAAGTTTGCTGCGAATTTTCTTGCCCACAAAACCTGTGAATTTCAAATGTTATGTAATAGGTACAATTTCATCAAATTAATAACACCAATGAATTCCCCATGACTTATACGATTCATCTATGTCATTAGAAGTCATTGATATTAGTTAAATCATAAAGCCCCAAACTGAAGCTTGGAACCCTAGTTATGGTGAAATGCGTTGTAGGTCACGAAACTTCAAGAAATTAATCCAGAAACGATCCTAGGGTCATAACAAACACAAATCGCACATCAAATTTGATCAATAATGGTTAAAAGTATAAAAACGAAAAGATGCATAAGTTGATGAAAACATGATTCGGTTCATGCTTATGGGGGCATTTTGAGTGATGCAAATGATCAGGATAGCTTTAAGAAGCATCAAGGATCATGTCTCCACCTTTAAAAGACCTTGAAACCTCTTGTAAATCAAAAACCGAATGTGTGTTTTTTCTTGAATTTTTGAAGTTTGATTATGGTTCTTAAGGCTGCCAAATTCGTCCCTAGTGCTTGCAGTGTCTTCAAGTATATATAATGATTGAATTAGGTCAAAAAGAATGGACCTTGTATCATGAAAATTGATTACTTGATTATGAAGAAATCTCTCATCCAAAAATATCAAAAAAATCCAATATATTATTACTATTTTGGCCTAGCACGAATTTGGATGTTGATAATTGGTCTTGAATGGTGTTTATGACTTTCTAGAAGAAGAATCACCCTTAAATATTGATTTTTTGATTTTATTTTGATTTAATATGTATTTAAATGAATAAAATTCAAATAAATATTAAATAAAATAAAAAAAATCAGAAAATTACATGGGTGGGTCGTGCTTGATGTTATATTGAAGTTTGGATCACAAGATTGCAAGCCCATTTGGAAGAAATTGATTTTAAAACCCTATTTTCTTCATACACCACTCAAAAATTTCCCAACTTTGCAAGGGCACATATCCTTCAATTTTAATGCTATGAGGGTGTTCTTGGACATTTTGAAAATCTTGAAGAGTCCTCTAACCAACCCCACTGGTTTCATGTTCATATCATTTACCATTCTCAAGTTATGCCCTTTTGAAGTTGTTGACTTTTTGTTGACTTTCAAAAGGACCTATAATGTCTTAGCTCATACCTTCCAAATGAAGCATTTTTGGGCTTGGCTTGTGAGACACAAAGTTGTAGAGAATTCAATTTCCTTCAAAATGAGCTTTGGATGGAGACTTGGTGATGAATCATGTGAAAGTTATGGCTGGTCAAAGTTCAGTTGACTTTTCCTGAGGAAACCCTAATTTAGAAACTTTTGATTCTTGATGATCTGAGCTATCCTTGATGAATCATGATCAACCCTTGATCAAATGATGAATTTTATTTCATATACTTGATGTTGGCAAAAAATCATGAAGTTTGACTTTGGTTTGACCACAGTTGACCTCAGTTTGACTTTTTAACTGCTTTGACTGATTTTGACTTATCTGATCATCTGACTGAGCAAACCTTTGAGAAAAGTTCTGAAATTTGTCATGGGGATTCTTAGACACATATAATATGTTATGAAGCTCACTTGAATTCTTGGAAGTCCATTTAGCCTGATTAAAGTCAAAACCCTAGTTTTGGATGCACTGCTTAGGATGATGCATTGTCTGAGGGAATTGTCAAATCTTCTGACCAATTGTGAACTTTGTGAACCTTGTGAACCTCATAAGATGTCTTGTGAATCTCATGGGAGGTATTTTGAGCCTTGTGAACCTTGTGAACCTCATAAAGTGTCTTGTAAACTTCATGAACCTCATGAAAGGTCTTGTAAGTATTGTGAACCTTGTGAACCTTGTGAACTTCATAAAGTGTCTTGTAAACTTCATGAACCTCATGAAAGGTCTTGTAAGTATTGTGAACCTTGTGAACCTCATAAAGTGTCTTGTGAACTTCATGAACCTCATGAAAGGTCTTGTAAGTGTTGTGAATCTTGTGAACCTTGTGAACCTTCTTAGCACACAAAGTCTTGTATTGTGAGGGCAAATTTTGGGGTGCAACAGCTGCCCCTGTTCAATTTTCTGAAACCTGAGGGGTTAGACTGGTATATTTGCCAGTCATGACCTGGAAGGTTGAAGGGGATTGAACACAAAAGCCCAAAAATTTGCACTCACCAGTGCATAGAGTGATACAGATGATTAGTTGAATATGCTTGAGTGGGCTTAAAGATGCCACTTGGAGGGAAATTCTTCAGGTACATTTCTTGGAGGATAAAGCAGTCCAAAATATGAAGGTATAATGATAGCTTTCAGGAAGATAAACAACGTCCCGAGGTAATGATATGCTTTCAGAAAGATAAACAACGTTCTGAGGAAATAATATGCTTTCAGGAGGATAAACAACGTCCTGAGGTAATGATATGCTTTCAGAAAGATAAACAACATTCTGAGGAAATAATATGCTTTCAGGAGGATAAACAACGTCCTGAGGTAATGATATGCTTTCAGAAAGATAAACAACATTCTGAGGAAATAATATGCTTTCAGGAGGATAAACAACGTCCTGAGGTAATGATATGCTTTTAGAAAGATAAACAACGTTCTGAGGTAATAATATGCTTTCAGGAGGATAACAACGTCCTGAGGGAATGATATGCTTTCAGGAGGATAACAACGTCCTGGGGGAATGATATGCTTTCAGGAGGATAAAGCAGTCCTGAGGTAATAATATAACCTCTGGGAAGATAAACAACGGCCCAGGGTAATAATATGCTTTCAGGAGGATAAAGCAGTCCTGAGGGATTGATATGCTTTCAGAAGGATAACCAACGTTCTGAGGAAATAATATGCTTTCAGGAGGATAAACAACGTCCTGAGGAAGTGGTAACCTTTGGGAAGATAACAACGGCCCAATAGTCACAAGTTGTTGATGAAGTTTGTCTGCTGGAGAATTAACCTGAAAACAAGGTAGCATTCTGTATGGTAATATTAGTTTATGTATTATGTATGCATGTATAATATGATGCACTTAAGTGATGTATTATGTATCTATGTATATGTATGGTATGATGTAAATGATGTATGTATGATATGATGCTGCCTGAAGCGTCTGGATATCTTCGTATAACAACTGATGGCCAGGGAACATAAATCCCAATTCGTTGCTTGAAGAATATGAGGAACTCTTCCCGTCTTGTTTGATAATATATTATACATAACCTCCCGTCTACTGGGGATAGCAGGATATACATAACCTCCCGCCTTCGTTCGATAGTAAGGTATACATAACCTCCTATCTTCGTTCGATAGTAAGGTATACATAACTTCCCGCCTTCGTTCGTCGTATTCCTATTGGAAAAATAAATTCCCGACTATCCGTATGAGGATAAAAGAGATGGATATAAATTCCAGGGGAGATATGACTCGAAGTACTTATGAAGATGGATTTGCCCTACTGGGGATTTGTAACTGTCTTGTAGGAATGAACCGGTGAATCTTCGTTGAAATCCTTCCCTTATTCGTCCTTAGTAAATACTATTACTGCATTTCATGCATTTCTGGTAAAAATCAATCATATTCAAAAGCATACATACATTCAAACACAACCAATGGACGTTTCGCTTGTGTAAATAGGGTAAAAGTAAATCTGGATCCAGAGGAAAAAGTAAAGCTGAACTTGAAAACAGAATCATTTCAATTTCGAGAGCGTATAACCAAATGGATTTTAGAGCTCATGAGATCCTTAACTTTCCTGAATACCTTCCCAGAAATCCTCATGGTTAGATCTGAAGATATGATACTGACACCATCTGATACTACCGGTGTAGACAATTAATTCCCACAATGACTTCTGCTGAGAACTCCAAATCAAGGTAATATAACGAGAGGAATGTGTCTTCAAATTGTAATGGACCATATACGCTCTGGATACTAGATTTGAAAAGAAAGCATTGCCCCTTGGTTGAGGATGAATTGTCCCCAAAGGGAAGTATCTGAATGTAGTTACCTCAGGAGAACTAAGCAGAATGCCCCATAATAATATGCCCTTGGCATCATGAACTTTGTAATGTTACCCTTGGTAATTCAAATACATGAGGAAAGCTGCCCCTGGCTATTAAGCACTGTTGGATCTGGAACTGATTGCCCCGAATGATTTGAACAGTAACTTGGTATGCCCCCTTGATTAGGAAACAATGACCATGCCCCTGGCATTATTAATTCTGTAATGTTACCCTTGGCACTTCAGATAGATGAGGAGATCTGCCTCTGGCTGCTTAAACATAGTCGAATCTTGTCCTGATTGCCCCAAATGAGTTAGGCAGCATCATGGCATGCCCCCTTAATTGGGAGATAATAATTATGCCCCTTTGTATACATGGACTTTGATCCAGGAAGCAACTTTGTTTATCGGAAGGACTTTGAACATTCATCCGGTAAGTTTCTTTGTTTATCAAACACTCAAGTATATGTAAACAAATATATTCAAAAATGCAATGCTTATGTCTGTCTTGAAATTTTGAAAAAGAGTTATTTTAGAGAAACATTTTTTGTGAAAACTGTGATATTAACTCAAGTTTTATAATAAGCCCTAAAGGAGTCAGGATACCTTTTTGTAACAGTACGCTTTCAAACTAACCATGCTTCAGTTAGGACTTTTAAAGGGTTGTAACGTGTCCTGGTTCATGGTTTAAGAAACAAAAGATAAAGGCTCAAATTTATTTGTACCCAACCCATCTTCCATGATGTTCTTCAGTCCTATACTCAATTAACTTATGCATTGAGGCCCAAATGAGTTTGGAATTGTAACACTGACATTTGTGATGGTTCAGAAACCCAAAATTTATTTGAACATTCAGTCATCTTTCTTTGTTGAGGATTCATAGTGACCTCTTTTTTTTTCTTTTGACTTTATTATCCCTTCTTTTTTCCTGAACTGCTTATTTCAAGGTTACAGTCAGCGGGATGTCTTAATGTTTTACTAAGTCTCCTTCATAGGTTTTGACTTAGCAAGACTGTTCTTTTGCTGGATATTGACTGTCAGGTTTAATGATTACCGAGAACCATCATTAGTTGTATACAACACAGATAATTGGCATATTTGAGTTAACCGAGTAACTACCCTGCCCCGGGTTATGAATAAGGGTTTTAATTTGTGCGAGAATAAAAACTCCTACTTCATAGGCTCCAAAGGGTTGACTAGGGATTAACTTCCTTATATCTCCACTGTTTAGGAATTGAAACAATGCCTGTACATCGTCAGCATAGTCTGTTCAAAAGCATACTGCATAAGATTATGGTATTGTTTTCGTCATCCTCCCTCTACAGGCTTATAGCTTTATCAGGAGTTAAATATCACAAGATAGAAATAAGAAGCATAATTCAAAATATAGTGGAACGAATGGATTAATTCAAGACAAACATATGCAATGCATTAATGAAAACAAAAGTTTAACATAATAGTAAGTGTTTAGACAAAACAAAAGAAATTACAAATGAAAGCTCAAATGTTGTCCCATCCAGTTGGCTGAATGTCTTCAATTGCAATCTGTGAACTTTGAGGAGCAATATACTTCACCATGAAATCAAATTTGCCACTTGGATGTCCCAAGGTGCCCCATATCTCAACAGGAATAGGTAGGCTTCCTTTCTTGCTACTTTGGGCAACTTGTCTTGCAGCTTCGATGTTTGATGGACGATAGTAGAACTCAATTTGACCTTCTGGAGTAACCTCTAGGATTCCTTCGTCAATCAGGTCTTGAATCTTTTTCTTCAATGTCCAACAACTATTAGTATCATGTCCAGGACAGTTGGAGTGATACCTACACCTTGCCTTGGGATTATAGCTAGGAGAGGAAGTTTTAGGATTTTGAGGAGAATTTTTCAAGGAAATTAGTTTCATCTCCAACAAGCATTGCAGAACTTGTGACATTGGAGTGCTGGATTTGATAAACTGTCTTCTACATCCCTTGTGTTGAGGTGGATTAACTTTACCATGTATTTTTTCTTTAACTGAAGAACAATCAGTGGTAACCGGTTTCTTACCTTCTTTTATCCTCATCTTCCTTTCAACCAAATCAGCTTGTTTTAACGGAGGTTGATTGACAATTAGATTCCTGACCCCATTACTTTGAAGTTTTTGGACAAAGGTTCTCAGCTCTTCTTGCCCCTGAGATAAACTTTGGATAAGAGCCACCTGGCCATTCATCTGGATCCTCATTTCTGTTATCTCAGCTTGCAATTGTTCCAACTGACCATCCTTATTGTCCTCAGGACTCTTCTTCTTAGCCAGCAGTGTCTTCAACTCATCTTGTCCCTTGGACAAGTTCATAATCAACTCTTAGAATCGGGCATTCTGAGCCTGGAGATCTTTGACTGTTTGTTCAAGAGCCATTGCTGAAATAAACAGCGAGAAGATAAGAAACCTGTGCACAAGAAACCTGTGATGCAATGATATGGTATGCATATGCAATGTTTTTCAAGGACCGCAGGTTTTAAATTTGCTTAAACAAACAAGAAGGTAAACTTTTATTAGTAATAAATTTGTTTTGCCTCTTGGGCTTACAAAAAATGAAATAAATACAAGAGATGGGGTTTTAAGTCTCCCATGGACGTTTCCTCTTTGTGTTGAGGTATGAGTTGAGATTCCGTTCCTCGTGAAGTTGCTTTGTTAGTTCCAGGATTCTTTCTTGGCTTGTTTTGTAATGAGCCTCGAAAGTATCCCTTTGCTCCTTCAGCTGGATCCAGGATCTCTGTAAGTCTTCCATGTCAGTAGGCATGTCTGGGTGAAGGATGATATAAGAAGTATCTCCTTCAGCAACAGGTTCCATGGTAACTGGCAGGATAGCAGGATACGGCATCATAAGATTCTGAGCACGAGATCGCACCCATATGAGATAAGCTTCCATAGGAATAGTGTACTTAGGCTCCAGAGTCTTGCTGTCAACCTTATTCACTTTTCCCCATGCTCGTATTAATCTCTGACGGTAACCTTAAAGATCGTTGTCGTAGTCAAACACAATACCCTGAATCAACATGTCATGTGGACCATCACTCCGAGCATAACCAAACTGTCGTAAAGCTAAGGAAGGATTGTAGGTAATGCCTCCTCTTATGCCTAGAAGTGGCACATTAGGAAACTCCCCACAACGGTCAATGATAGTGACATTCTCCATAGATCTGGAGCACCAATGGATATCTGAATGAGAGAGTGACATAATTCTCTTGGATCACCTGAATCCCTGTTCATTCTTCATCACTGAGTGAGGAAGGTGAGAAATAAACCACCTAGATAACAAAGGTATGCAGCACATTAGAGTTCCTTTTGCTCTTGTAGTACGAGTATGAAGAGAATGCAGGATATCTCCAAGTAAAGTAGGCACTGGATTGTGACTCAGGAATATATTGATGGCATGAACGTCTATGAACTGATCAGGATTGTGGAACAACACTAAGCCATAAATCAATAAGGCTAATATCTCCTCAAAAGCATCGTAGCTCATGGCCTTCAAGAACACTTGAGCCTTATCCATTAGCACCTTAGCAAGAATACCTTTGACTCCGCTTCTCGTTTCTAGAACAATGTCAGACTTCTTCAGATGTAGAGCTGCAGCAATAACCTCTGGTTTAAGCTCCTTCTACAAGCCTGTGAAGGGTCTTTGATCAAGAACAGGTATACCCAGAAGTTTAGAGAACTCTTCCATTGTAGGAACCAGCTGATAGTCGGGGAATGTGAAGCAATGGTGTTTAGGGTCAAAGAACTGGAATAGAACACTCATCATGTCTTCATTGAATCCTGAGGTGACTAGATCCAATAGGTGACCAGGTCTCTTGATGAACTGGGAATGATCAGACACTTGAGAAACCAACTCTTTAAGCTTAGCAGGTATCCCTACAAAGTTGATCCTGATAGTGTTTCTACGAGCAGAAGCCATGACCTGCAACAAAGAACAAAGATAAATCCTTTGGTCCTTGAAATGGTTAGTGAAAATGCTATGCTTATGATGCATGATGATGCTATGATGTTATGTTCAATCACAAACATGTGGCACACACAAGCAAGTCACACCATAGCCCTAGGTTTAAAGGCTTGCATGAGGTTCAAAGGTAAGTACCCTCCCCTGAAGTTTAGTTGGTTCATCCTGTCCTACAAAGTAACCAGGTTCTAAGGGATCTCAATATCATTGATCCTTCACAAGGGTGGTTGTTCAGTAGGCAACTTACTTGCCAACCAAAACCCTCCAAGTTTAGGATCTCAATGAGTGTAGTATTGAGTATCAACCAACTTCAGTCTGCACCAAAGCCGGTTATCTCACTACTTTTATAAAGGCCAGGATGGGATAACTAGGGTTCTAAAAGTTAGTTAGTGTATTGACAACATATGGCAGCCTCATATTATCCTCAACTTGACTTAAGGAACATAAGCACCAACCAAGAAGTCACACTAACTATGGCCACCAGATCAACCATATCGGTATACGCCGTACAGTTTCCTTGGTCTATTGCCATTTACCTAAGGTACACTAGATCCGGGTTAGGATCTTTCACACATAAGAGCCCAACAAGTAAGTATAAAGCAAACAAGGCAAACAAATTTAAAGTGATCTAATTCCTAAGGGTACCCCTCTTTAATATTAAATCCCCAGCAGAGTCGCCAGTTCTGTAACACGGTGGGAGAACTGACTTTAGTTATGTTGCGGATAGCAAGAGTCGCCACCGACTTTTATTTTATCCAAAGGAAATGCATAAAAGAACAGGAAAGACCTTTTTAAAAGATTTTCGGGTCCGGGGGGTAGGTTATGTAAAGGGAAGGTGTTAGCACCCTTTACATCCATGGTTATCCATGGGCTCTTAGTTACTTAGCTCACTTTAAAATGTTTTTGAAAATGTGAAGTGTGTGAATAGAAATTTTCTTAAGTGTTTATAATGACCCATGTACGGATGCGTATAAACCTTTGTTTTGAAATTTTTTGTGTGAAATTGTGAAGTGTTTGAAAAGTTTTGAAGAGTGAGCAAGTAACTATGAGGAACCTTCCCTAAGTTTGAGTCTTTTCTGTTCTTGAATCCTTTAAATGGTAAGACTATCCCTATTATTAAGGAATAGGTAGTCATTACCTTGGATGTGAGGGACAAGTGAAGGGACATCTGTTTATTTAGGCAACTGTGGGGTGTATAAGCAATTTTGGAGGGACTATCATCTTTATTTGAAAGGGACAAGATCATTACGAAGGCAACATTCGAAAGGGACTTGATCTTTTATCTGTTAAGGGACTAGATGACTTTATTTTGAGGGACTTTTGCTTGATACACCCTACTTGACCTTTTTGATTAGGCAACATGAGAGGTATCCCTAAGGAAGTGAGATGGCGATCAAAGATCGACTTACGTGTGTGAGTGTTCAATTTTAATATTTATCTTTAAATTTAAATGATCTAAATTAATTTTAAATATACAAACATATTTACACTCCCTATTTACTAATCATAGCATAAAATAAATATTTAACATTATTAATAAAATATTACATCCAGGAACAATTACATAATAATAATTAAGCAAAATTAAATATAATAAGCAAAATAAATAAATAATTATAATTGGGTTAGTGAAAATAATAATAATAAAAATAATACCAAATTTAATGGGGTTAGTAATAAATAAATATCACAAGAATATAATTAATAATAATAATGAAATAAATAAGAATATTATAATAATTAAAAATTCAATTTTATAAACAATTATTATTTAATATTAAAATGTAAACAATTATACTAATTATTATAAAGTTTTAAGTTATGTGCAAATTATAAAATTAAATTAATTATGAACATATTATGAAAATAAATTATAATTACAAAAATTAAATTATCAATTTTTAAACATGTAATAAAAATTATTTATATACAAAATTAAATTATGAACAATTTATGAAATATTTACATATTATAAAAATAGGGTTAATTATAATTATATTTACAAAATTTAACAAAATATATACATGATAAAATATGATCATACTATTATATTTACAAAATTTTAATTATTTTAAACATATTTATATGTAAGAATTAAGTTATAAATGAATTAAAAAAAAGAAAATTAGGGTTTTAGGAAATTAGGTTTACATATTTTAGAAAATAAAATTAGGATTTATGGTTTAATTTACAATATTAATTTGACTATTTAAAAGAAAGAAATAAACATATAATAATAATATATATACATATTTTAGTTTAAATATAAATTAGAATTTAAATTTATAGAAAATAAGTTAGAGGTCCCTTTTTTTTTTTGAAAATATGGAATTAACATAAATATTTACCTATTACTATTTTTATTATAATTAGAAATAATCATGAAATAATAAAATTAAAACAAAATAATTGAAAAAAATAAAACCAAAACTTACCTGGGGCAGGGATTGAACCCACGCCCTAGGCTTTGCCACCCCCTGGACGTATAAGACTACCACCAGGCCGCGCACGCTTTTGTGATAATGATCAGGCAACAATTATTTTATTGTTTAACCTGCGAAAACATGGAAAATAAAAATAAAACCAAAATGGCCTGGGGGTGGTTTGAACCCAGGACCATTCGTTTACCAGCAAGACATACAAACCAATTGAACCAAACGCGCTAGTTAACATATAACATAAAAAAATTCGTTTTAAGTCCTGTATCAAATTCAAATCAGATTTTCGCGCGCATGAGACTTCGTCTTCTTCCTCCAGATCCACGAATTTACCTGCGAATTTTCAAACGAAGTTTGCTGCGAATTTTCTTGCCCACAAAACCTGTGAATTTCAAATGTTATGTAATAGGTACAATTTCATCAAATTAATAACACCAATGAATTCCCCATGACTTATACGATTCATCTATGTCATTAGAAGTCATTGATATTAGTTAAATCATAAAGCCCCAAACTGAAGCTTGGAACCCTAGTTATGGTGAAATGCGTTGTAGGTCACGAAACTTCAAGAAATTAATCCAGAAACGATCCTAGGGTCATAACAAACACAAATCGCACATCAAATTTGATCAATAATGGTTAAAAGTATAAAAACGAAAAGATGCATAAGTTGATGAAAACATGATTCGGTTCATGCTTATGGGGGCATTTTGAGTGATGCAAATGATCAGGATAGCTTTAAGAAGCATCAAGGATCATGTCTCCACCTTTAAAAGACCTTGAAACCTCTTGTAAATCAAAAACCGAATGTGTGTTTTTGCTTGAATTTTTGAAGTTTGATTATGGTTCTTAAGGCTGCCAAATTCGTCCCTAGTGCTTGCAGTGTCTTCAAGTATATATAATGATTGAATTAGGTCAAAAAGAATGGACCTTGTATCATGAAAATTGATTACTTGATTATGAAGAAATCTCTCATCCAAAAATATCAAAAAAATCCAATATATTATTACTATTTTGGCCTAGCACGAATTTGGATGTTGATAATTGGTCTTGAATGGTGTTTATGACTTTCTAGAAGAAGAATCACCCTTAAATATTGATTTTTTGATTTTATTTTGATTTAATATGTATTTAAATGAATAAAATTCAAATAAATATTAAATAAAATAAAAAAAATCAGAAAATTACATGGGTGGGTCGTGCTTGATGTTATATTGAAGTTTGGATCACAAGATTGCAAGCCCATTTGGAAGAAATTGATTTTAAAACCCTATTTTCTTCATACACCACTAAAAAATTTCCCAACTTTGCAAGGGCACATATCCTTCAATTTTAATGCTATGAGGGTGTTCTTGGACATTTTGGAAAGCTTGAAGAGTCCTCTAACCAACCCCACTGGTTTCATGTTCATATTATTTACCATTCTCAAGTTATGCCCTTTTGAAGTTGTTGACTTTTTGTTGACTTTCAAAAGGACCTATAATGTCTTAGCTCATACCTTCCAAATGAAGCATTTTTGGGCTTGGCTTGTGAGACAAAAAGTTGTAGAGAATTAAATTTCCTTCAAAATGAGATTTGGATGGAGACTTGGTGATGAAGCATGTGAAAGTTATGGCTGGTCAAAGTTCAGTTGACTTTTCCTGAGGAAACCCTAATTTAGAAACTTTTGATTCTTGATGATCTGAGCTATCCTTGATGAATCATGATCAACCCTTGACCAAATGATGAATTTTACTTCATATACTTGATGTTGGCAAAAAATCATGAAGTTTGACTTTGGTTTGACCACAGTTGACCTCAGTTTGACTTTTTAACTGCTTTGACTGATTTTGACTTATCTGATCATCTGACTGAGCAAACCTTTGAGAAAAGTTCTGAAATTTGTCATGGGGATTCTTAGACACATATAAGATGTTATGAAGCTCACTTGAAGTCTTGGAAGTCCATTTAGCCTGATTAAAGTCAAAACCCTAGTTTTGGATGCACTGCTTAGGAGGATGCATTGTCTGAGGGAATTGTCAAATCTTCTGACCAATTGTGAACTTTGTGAACCTTGTGAACCTCATAAGATGTCTTGTGAATCTCATGGGAGGTCTTGTGAGCCTTGTGAACCTTGTGAACCTCATAAAGTGTCTTGTAAACTTCATGAACCTCATGAAAGGTCTTGTAAGTATTGTGAACCTTGTGAACCTTGTGAACTTCATAAAGTGTCTTGTAAACTTCATGAACCTCATGAAAGGTCTTGTAAGTATTGTGAACCTTGTGAACCTAATAAAGTGTCTTGTGAACTTCATGAACCTCATGAAAGGTCTTGTAAGTGTTGTGAATCTTGTGAACCTTGTGAACCTTCTTAGCACACAAAGTCTTGTATTGTGAGGGCAAATTTTGGGGTGCAACAGCTGCCCCTGTTCAATTTTCTGAAACCTGAGGGGTTAATGATTTTAATCTAGTATCATTAGGGTAATTAAGTTGAGATTCTCATCTCATACTTAAGTAGACTCATTATCCCTAATCAGGGATGATATAATGAGTTTACAAACCCTTGATTAAGGCTTAAGCTCATTATCCTATGCAAAACACCAAAAACAAATAAAAAACTGAAAAACACAAAAACAAACAATAAATTCCTCCTCCGGGATTCTTTTCTCATCACATTCACTCTGAAAACGAGAACTCGCTTCTTCTGTCTAATGCAAGACAGTTAGCACTCAAGCCAGACGAGTCATACACTTGAGCATAGACAAGCAAGCAGTTCACATAAAAAACATATAAGTCTCTTTGAGTCGAACTACAATGTTCTGACTTCCTCATTACACGAGAGGATACGTAGGCATAACCTAACGGTTATCAAACAAAAGTCCCCAGGTCTCCCCCTCTCCTCTTTCCAGCTTTCTTTTCTTAGCCTCAATTATGAGTTCCCATTCTTTGTATACCGTCACCCTGTACATCCTTTTCTTTTATAACACTGTTAGAACATACACTTCCCCCTTTTTTAAAACACAATCAGGTAAGCGGGAATCCCGTCGAGTACGAAGGACGATCTGGGTGCTAATACCTTCCCAGGTCGTAAACAACCCCCTTACCCAGTCTCTTTGGTTCGCAACCGTCTTATCCATATCTTTCTAGGTTTATGCAACATTACCTTTCCTTCGGGATAAAAATGCCTAGCTGGCGACTCTATTCAACCTCAACCTTCAACATCGCCGACTCCAGTTCGCGTTTGTACCAGGATGAAAATCCGGGGAGCGACACCTGGGGATGAACTTTGCTCAATCTGCGGTTGGATTTTCGAACTTTGCCACCCTAAGGATGGACTTTGGCCAATCTACGATTGGACTTTAGAAATTTACCACCTTGAGGATGGACTTTGTCTAGTCTACAACTGGACTTTAGAAATTTGCCACCCTGAGGATGGACTTTGGCCAGTCTACAGTTGGACTTTAAACATATCAAACCTAAATTATGTTGGGTATGCATATGTTGAATTGTATGGCATGATGCCCTATGACATTGGGGATTCTATGTTTTGAGTATGTCAATGAAATGATGCAAATGCAAGTGGAATTCCTAATGAGGAAGTAATAAGTTCCTGTTGAATCTGATGAGAATGCAAATGATCGCTGATTCGATCTCGAGAAGCCCTGTGGGGATAATATCTCTGCTGGAGAAGAGCGTGAATAATCCATCTGTCTCGAATTATTACCTTTTCCAAAAAAAATTGAACTTTAGATTTGAGGGCCCTACAAGGGGATACTTCAACTACTGGGGATTGCATCTCACCAATAAGACTCCGTTGGGGGATCGACAACTTTCCGACTTAGCTGGGGAAAGGTCTTGTCAAAGCTCTGCTAAGGAGAACTCTTTGCCAACTTGAATTTTCCAAACCTCTATGGGGAAGGGAATCATTCAGCTGGCTGCCGGGAATGCATGGATTCTTGCAAAAATTCTTCACCGTGGGAAGACGACTCTCTATTTGGGGATTATCAATCCTTATTGCTCTATTGGAGCAAGGAAATCTTCCGAGATCTGTTGGGGAAGAGAAAAAATTGTCTAAGATCTGTTGGGGAAACGGAAGTCACCCTAGATCTATTGAGGAACAAAATCAGGGAAACTTGTTGAAGAGAAAAATATGTGATGCCTTATGTTGGATATAACTTCCACCCGTCTGTTGGGAATAACAAAACTAAAACACATCCTGCTGAGGAGGAAAGATTTCAAGTAGTCTCGTGCTGGAGAGTATTTGCTTTTTCTTGGAATGTACCTCAAGAGGATTTTACAAAAGACCTGGTGTCTTTAAAATCTTAGATATTATGGTAATCGTATGAATTTTCATAATAACCTTGTTGAGGAGGTAGCCATTGTCAACATAGATTAACTTATAGCTGTCAAAAGTGATGAACGAGAGAATTGGCTTGACGAGCGACTGCTAGATGAGTAATGGACTCAATCAGTAAAAGTTATGACAAAAGGTGACACAGAAACTCTTCAGGAGTATGGCTGTCCTAGTACTCTTAACTCTGGATAGGTGCTTCCGATTGTCTGTCTTTAGGAAATAATGAATTCTCGTGCTATTGGGGTGACCTTCCCCAGTAAGAGTATTTGAATAGTTTTGCCCTTGACTGGATAATCTTTGAGTGAATACTCAAACTGAATGCTCCTGGAGATATTTGAATCTCGAAGTGATTACCCCAATTAGGCTGAAATTTGAAGAGATTGCTCGATGTAACTGCCCCAGATTGGCTGTCTCTTACCACGACTGGTTGGACTAGTCCTTACTCAATGGAGCTTCCTGGAAAAGGGCACCTCGACGTGATTGTCTTTCCGAAGTTTCTGACTTCTCAACTTGGAAAAATTAAGTTTCTGGACTGAAGTTCCTTAGGTGAACTTCTATGGTGCCAAACAAATCTACGCAAGCAGAAAATGTTTTATTCTGAGAATGATTATTCTAATGAAACACACAGGTTAATCTTGAATATTTACTAAAAAAATATTGTAAGCCTTTGTGAGAGAATCACTAGTTAAGATACGACGTTATTTTTGAATAAAATAAAAGCATGCACATGAAATACCAACAAAGGTCTTTTAGCACAACTCATAGGAATCAGGAACATGGTCCTGTGGTAGTACGCTCTCAAAATAACCTTGTTTCAATTAGGAATTTTGAGGGTTGTATCGTGGCTTGGTTCACGGTTATAGAAATAAAGGATATAAGCTCGAAGTTTATTTGTACCCACCCCTCTTTGTGATGTCATACATTCCTATGTTCAGCTAATCTTCACAAGAGTTCACCTTTCATAAGTGTTTCTTGCCGATTGAGGAACCATTAATGCTAACAGTTCAAGCACCATTGAGGTTGTTGTTGGGAGTCAGTCACCCCTATTATATTTTGTGCCTGTATCACACGACTTTGTTATTACTTAAGGATTTTTCTTGTGTAATCCTTTTCCATTTTACTTTATCATTCTTTTGTTGTTTATCCCTATCTTTTGCCTGGACTGATTCTTTTGAATCTTTTGATTTTGAAGTCCAACAGGATGCCTTAAGTTTTTCCTAAGTCGCTTGTTTTCAAGTTTTGACTTAGCTGGCTTTTTCATATCTATTTTTGAACAAATCGTGTGACACTGTTTGTCTTGATTGCTTTGCGAGGGTTGTGAATGCCTCATTCTTTGGTCAATGAAGGATAACCCTTGTGGTTTTTAGTTTTTGGACCTCTTGATTGGGTAACCATTGTGGTTTTTGGTCTTTGGACCTCTTGATTTAATACCATAGAATGTAATGGATCCTTAAATATACTATTTTATGAAAGTCTGAATGTTCGGTCCAACTAGCTGACACCTACCCTGCCCCTGGGTTACATGTGAGGGTTTTTTTCGTGCGAAAAGAAACTCCTATTTCAAGGCTCAAATGGGTTAGCGACGGTCTATCTCCCTTATATCTCCGATGTTTAGGGATTTGAAATAATGCCTGTACATCATCAACAAGGTCTTATTTAAGAGCACACAATTAGAGATTCTTTACGTTTTTGTTTCGTCATTCTCCTTCATAGAGTTTAAACACGACAATTGGTATTGCAATGCACACATACAAAATTATAAGTGACAAATGAATTACTTCAAGAAAAACATGTGAGCTTTATTATGATTAATATTAAAAACAAACAAGTTTCATACATGTAGACAAATGGTTAGAAAATAAAAGGAACTACAAATGGAAATGTAGTAGAGAAGCTGAATATTGCCATAGTTGAGGAGGCTTGAATCCGTCTGGACCTGACAATGTTGGATACTTTCAGTGATCAATAGCTTTTTCATGGACTTGTAATCTTCAAGTAAATGGTTGTCGCTCCCAAAGATTTGCATCCCGGTACAAGCACGAATGGTCGACGAAGAGAGAAAATGAAATGAAGATGAATAGAGTCGCCAGCTAGGCATTTTTATCCCGAAGGAAAGGTAATGCTGCATAAACCTGGGGAAAGATGGATAAGACGGTTGCGAACCAGAGAAACTGAGAAAGGGTGTTGGTTACAACCTGGGAAGGTATTAGCACCCAGATTGTCCGTCGTACTCGACGAGATCCACGCTTACAAGATTGTGTTTAAAAGGGGTAGGTGTATGTGCTATCTGTGTGAAAAATCTAGGAAATGAATGTACAGGTGTCAGTGCAAAAGGTGTGAATGCTCAGGAACTGAGGCTTAGAAAAGAAAACTGAAGGAGGGGGGTGACACATAGACTTTTGTTTGATAATAGTTAAGTTATGTCTACGTATCCTCTCGTGCAATGAGGAAGTTAGAACACCGTAGTTTGACTCAAAGAGACTGAAAGATAAATTGACTATGAACTTCTTGCTTGTCTATGCTCAAGTGTATGACTCGTCTGGCTCGAGTGCTAACTGTCTTGCATTAGACGGAAGAAGCAAGTTCTCATTTGTGAATGAGTGTGATGAGAAAAGAATCCCGAAGGAGATGATTATTGTTTGTTTTTGTGTTTTTCAGTTTTGTTATTATTTTTGATATTTTGCATAAGTTAATGAGCTTAAGCCTAAATCAAGGGCTTGTAAACTCATTATATCCTCCCTGATTAGGGATAATGAGAATACTTAAGTATGAGATAAACATCTCAACTTAATTGCCATGACGATGTAGGATTAAGATCATTAACCTACTTGTGATTATTAAGATGTTTTTGGGTTTTTGTTTAACATTAAGTAATGAGTTTAATCTCTAATCACAGATTAGTGAACTCATTACACCATCCTAATAGAAGGATAATAGATGAGCACACTTAAGCTGAGGAAGATACCTCAGCTTAATCCATGGTTAGAGATTAAATTCATTATATGACAAGCCTTTATTAAGTGGATTTTAATTAAGGGATGAGATTAAGAAATGAATTTTATGGTTTATAAGACAACTTGAGGGGGACTTGTCCATTAAACACTAGGGTTAGTCCTTCTTAACCATAAGGAAAAATTAGAACCCTAATGTAAGGCCTAAGTTACAAGATAAAGTCTTAGTGATTATTAATTTGTTTTGATTAAGAGGTTTAAACAAATTAAAGGTTTAACACTTAGGATTAAAGTTATACACTCCATCCTAAGAGAAGGATGCAGGCATAACCCTAATTCCAAAGTCCTAAAACTTTAAGAGTTTAGTCTCTGATCATTGGGATGAGAAGAGAGACTTAAGGAGACTCAAAGGTAAAAATATAAGGGGGACTAACCACAACCCTAATTATTATCATGCTTGAATGTTCCTATGGTTTGTAAGACTTAAGAAAGATCTTCAAGGAAGCCACCAATGGAAGAAAGCAGATGAAAAGAGGAAGAAGCAAGAACAAGTTACTTACTTCAATGAAGAAGATAAGTAACTTAAAGAAAGAAAGTAAGAGATGGAACATAAGAGAATCAAATTCACTTCAAGGACAAGTAAAATGCATATGAAAAAGATAAGAAGAAGTGAGAGGTGAAGGCAAATTCACCTCCCAAAATAACTTACCAAAACCTGAAAAGTTAGCATGAATGCATAAAGCATAAATCAAAATGAAATGAAATGAAATGAGATGAAATGACCAAAGTAAGAAGTGTTCATGAAATGTAAATGTCATGTAAGATGATGTAAAGGCATACAAAATGCATATGTGTGATCATACAAAGATGGGATGCAAAGGAAGCATGCTTTGAAGTTTGAAAACACATGAAAGTTTATGAAATGAAATGAATGCTAATCATGGCAAGTGAATGAAGAAATGATCAAGAAAGGTTCTAATATGTCCTAAGATGTCTAAGATGACATATGAATGCATGAAATTTCATGGAAAGTTCATGTATTGATGCATATGCAAGGTGAATGCAAATGAACATGAGAAATTAGGGTTACATGGATATGTGAGATGGAAATGGATAAAACAGAAGCAAGTGACATGATAAAAATTTGAAATTAAGCTCAAACAAACCCTAATCCCATATTAGGTCACACCCCAAAGGAGAAGGTCAGAAGCCTAACCAACCAAAAGTTATGATTTTCTTAAGTTTTCTAGGGTTTTTGGGTGGTTCAAAGGGAAAAATGCAAATCAAATTGAAAATGCAAGATAAATTCATGAGGAAAACGACCTATAAACTACATGCAATATGTAAAGCAATGCAAGAAGAATCAACTTCAAACTCTTCTTGGTTAGGTAGAAATGATTTTTTAAAGTTAGGGTTTAAAAACATGATTTTTATGACCCTTAATTCAAAGAAAATAGGCAAACTATTATCAAACCTAAAAAGAAATTTATGTGAAGAGTTTGAAAATGTTTCTAAATGCATTGGGATGATTCATGATTTTTTGGTGATTTTTAGAAACCTAAATGTATTTTTAATTAATTAAAATGCTTTAATTAATTAAAAATAACATTTAAATAATTTAAAAATACTTTTTAAATGCAAAAAATAAAATAAAAATAATTTTTGGAATGAGAAATTTTTTTAAAGTCAGAATGCAAAAGAAAATATGTTTGTGATGCTTTTTGGTTTTTTAAATAAATTATGCAAGAAAATGCAATAAAAATGCAATAAAAAATGATTTAAATGGATGGTATGCTGATCTAAGGGCTCAGATTCAAATCCAAGGGGAAAAGCTTGACTGCGCGCGTGAAACAAGGGCCCAGATTACTCCTGACTAATTAATCCTATTTAAGTTAATTAATCATATTTAGGGTTTAATGACCTAATCCTGGCCGTTTACACGCTAACCCTAATCTTAATCTAAAGGCCAAGATTTAAACTGGGGATTTAAATAGGATTAGCCCTAATTAATCTCAGGTGACCAGAGCTAAGCTCCGGTCATCTCCTCTGGACACACCTTCATGCCATCTCACTCAATACGCCACCAAAATGCATCAAACTCTCCAGAAATGATCAATGAACAACAACAAACAAGAATCCAGGCACAAAATTCATTTATATTACATCAACAAGAATCGAAGCAATCAAGTTTTACGGGCAAAATTTCAGAGAGTCAATACATGGCCATTTCTCAATCATTTTCAAAACAAATCATATCAGTGTGATCAGGGGAGCACAAGGAATCATTTAGAAACTTAAAACAAGAGTTCTGGAAAAAAAGTTCATCATAGCTACCTGAGTTGAAGCTTTTTGTTCTTGAGCTTTCTGACCCTTTCTTTTGTGAAAACCAACTCCTTTGATCCCTCTGAGTCTACTGTGATGCTTGGAATGTGTTTATTTGGCCTCCTTTGTGAGCTTCAGTTCTGAGATTGCAGAAATCGTGTTTGAGTTTAGGGGTGTTTCAGGCTATGGTGATGGGTGGGAAATGATCCTTGGGTCATGTGGAGATGATTGGTGGAAGAGTTTGTAATTTTTGTTGGTTGTGTTATGAAATTCGATTAAGGGAAGGTTTCTTGAGGTTTTTGTGATTCTGAGTGTGTGTGTGGATCCAGGCCTCAATGTTGTGTTCTTTTGAGTCCTTAGGGTTCACATAATGTATGCTGATTGGCCAGAGAGTTGTTGTGGCACAAGCTGATTGGTATGATGGTTTTTGCAAAAAGTCAAGATTTGTGTACTTGAGGTATGTGCACGGGTCAGAGGAGATTTCATGGGGTGTCTGGCCTTAGCTGGGTTCAAGGATAGCCATGGGATTGGTTTTGATGTGCTGGAAGGCTTGGATGAAGAGTTATCACATGTTTTGCAAAATTCCCTCTTTGAAGTTTCTTGGATCATAAGTCATGAAAACCCTAGGTTCAATGCACATTTCTGATCTTTTGAGGTTTATTTGACATATTGTGAAGTGTTTGTGCACATTAGAAGTCATTAGAATGTTTGAACATGCCAAATTGCAAAATCCCTCTTTGACATGAAACTTGAAATTATAAGATTTTTGCCAACTTTGAAAGGCCATAACTTGAGTTCTATGATGAATCAAGACATGTTCTTGTACTTTTTGAAAATGGAAAGACCCAATCTACAACTTTCATGACCAAGAATATTTCATTTGAAGCATTTTTGGTTAAGAAAGAGGAGGTTGAAAAACTTTCCCAAAATGGAAAGTTTGCATTTCAAGTCATTTCCATTTTTGGCAAGTTTGCAATTGGCTCAAAATTCTTCAATCTTGTGAACTTCCAACCTCTTCTAAGATCAAATAAAGATCATAGAACTTAAATTTGATGAAAATACCCCTTTGGTTCCATTGTTGGGGGCCTCAGATGCCCTGATTTTGCCTTAACTTGCTCAGGAAGTTACCCAGTGAACAGATGACTTCCACAATGAATTTCTTCATCAAACTTGGTACACATGATCCTTATAACATATTGTAAACACCCCAAATTTGCCCTCACCCATTCACACCATGGCTTGTGATCTCCTCATATGCATAAACTCAATCATAGCATCTCATATCACATTTTTGATTCATTGCATTGGTTCAAAGTCATCTGCATCTAGGGTTTGTGATCTGAGCAATCCAAGAGCTTCTTGAGCCACTACAAAGGTCATCAATCACTTCAAAGGGGTCCATGTATATTCAAGCATCATATTATATCCCCTCAAAGTCAAGAATGTCAAAAATCACAAGAACTGAGAATGGCATGGAAGCAGAGCCAGGTTTAACTGCACAGATGACCTAGAATTAGGGTTTTGGTTTCAGAGGCCATAACTCCAAATTTTTTGGTCATTATTGTTTCTATTGGTCTCTATATGGTATAGGGAGCATGCATATCAATTTTCATGAAGAAATTCAATGGGGAAGTCATCTGATCAAGAGTTGACTTTTTGAGTAAGTCAGTGTAAAATCAGGGCATCTGAGGCCCCCAATGACCCAACCAAAGGGTGTTCTTCATCATTTTGATTGTGTATGATCTTTATTTGATCATGGAAGATGTTGTAAGTTCACAAAATTGAAGAATTTCAAGTCACTTGCAAAGTTGACTTTTTGGGAAAGTTGACTTATATTGAAAATTGCCATTTTGGGAAACTTTTTCAACCCTTGCTTTTTGATTCAAAAATGCTTCAAATAGAAAAACTTTGTTCATGAAAGTTATAGAATGGATCATTCCCTTTTCAAAAAGTACAAGAACATGACCTAATTCATTTTGGATCAAAAGTTATGGCTTGTCAAAGTTGGCCAAAATCACAAAATTTGAAGTTTTCTACCAAAGAGGCAAAGTTGAAAAATCACTTGCCAAAGGAAATTGTGCTACCAAATGGACTTCTAATCATCATACAAACATAAGCCAATGCCTAAAGATCAGAATTCACCAAGAGTTTGATCATTTTTGTGACTTGTGGAACAAGAAATTTCAAAAGAGCCAAGAATGGAGCAAGTTGCAAAACCTCACTCAAGGATGAATCCACTTGCTTACTGACTTCATAATCAATACTAGGGCTCTCCACACTTCTTGCTGCGCAGGACACCCCATTTGTCCTTGGCTAGCTAGGAGCCCATACCTCTCTTACACAAATTTGACATTTTGGCAACTTGAGCCATACCAATCACAGCAGTACACATCAACTCATCTGACCTATCACACTTGTTTATGCAAACCAAAAGCAAGCCATTTCACTCAAGACACAAGCCTGAAAGCACCAAGAACATAGCACTCTCATTTTCCACCCCATTTGCAAAACTCTTCGAAACTCATCACACAAGCTGCAAACACACAAACAAACTTCACAAACAAACTCAGCATGCTTCACTGATCAAAAACCACTCATCACCATAGCCTGAAAGGCACTGAAACAAAAACACGATCACCACCCTCCCTTGAACAGAACTTCTGCCATCTCACAAACCAGCCATCCTCAAAGCTTTCTAAGCCTCATTTCATCATCAGGGGGTTCAAAGGAGTGGACTTGCAGCAAAGGAAAGGCCAGAAAGCTCAGGACCAGGAGTTTCCATCTCAGGTAGCCATCTCAAACTTTTTTTCCAGAAACTCCATTTTAAGTTCTTAAATGATTCTATGTGCTCCCCTGGTCATAGGGATATGATTATTTTTGAAAATGGTTGAGAAACCAGGATGTATGATTGCTCTGAAACTTTTCTGCCCTAAATGTGTTTTGCTTCGATTTGCATGATTAATGATGAAAAAATGATTTTTGTTTGGGGGTTTTGATTCAGTGTTGAATGGGGATGAATTCTGGGCAATTAGATTTCATTTTCATGACGTTTTGAGAAAGTTAACAACTTTCAGGTGAGGGTCTAGCCGAAGAAGACGACCGAAAGTCTTCTCCGGCCACCTGAAATTAATTAGGGTTAATCTGTGTAATTATGAGAGTTTAAATGTGGAGCGTTGATCTGGTTGACTTAGTCAACTTCCCGCGCGCGTGTGTGGTCCAGATTTGCCACTTAGCCCTAATCTCACTTAATTAAATTAATTAATCAATATTAGCCAGTTTGAATGTCAACCCTTGGATCTGGCGCGCAGTCTTTTCCCCCTTCCTGAGTTTGAATCCAGACCTTTAGATGTGCATACTTTTCATTTAATTCATTTTATTTTCTTTTTTATTTCATTTGTTTTCTACATTTTATTTAAAATAGTAAAAATCATTGAAAAATTCTGAAAATTTTTATTCAAGCTTTTATTAATTTTCAGGAACCAAAAACATTTTTATTTTTATTTTTTGCATTAAAATTTATTTTTAAATCATTTAAAAGTTTATTTTTAATTAATTAATGAGAATTAATTAATTAAAAATACTTTTAAGTATTTAAAAATCACAAAAAAATTCATGAAACATTTAAAATCATTTAGAAACATTGTCCAACTCTCAAACCAAATTTCTTTTTTGATCTTGATGTCTTTTGACAATTTTCCATGGAATTAATTTCATTTTAAGGCATTATTTTGATCCAATATTCAAAAATTCATTTCTGCCTAGCCTTTAAGAGTTGGACTTTGATTCTTTTTGCATTGCATCTTGTATAGCATGTAGTTTATAGGATTAAATTGGCATGAATTGACCTTGCATTTCCCATTTGTTTGGCATTTTTCTTGACAAGGTACCTTAAAACCCTAACAATCTTGAGAAATTCATAACCCTCATTAGGTTAAGAGTTAGAACCCCTCCTTTGGGCAGTGAGTTTGTATAGGTTTAGGGTTCCTTTGAATGCATTTTCAATTTTTTATCATGATGTTTGCTTCTGGTTTTGATTTTTGTTTTGTGCATTGATCATAAACCCTAATTTGGGCTTTCATTTGCATCCATCTTCCATTTGCTTGCATACCATGACTTGCCATGATATTTTGTGCATCCATTTGATTCATAATACATCTTAGGACATGTTAGAATCATGTTTGATCATTGCATCTTTCATTTGCCATGTTGTATGTCATTTGCATTTGATATCTTTTCATGTATGTTCATGATTCTAAGCATGCTTCTCTTGTATCCACATGTTTGTATGATCATCCTCATGCCTTGTTTCATGTTTGCATCATCTCATAGCATCATTATCATCACACTCATGCTTCTGGTTTTGGTTTGCATCATGTCATTTCATCTCATTTTGTATTGCATTGCATTTCTTTCACTAATCTTTCAGGTGGTAAGTTACTTTGAGAAGTGAATTTGCCTTCACTTCTCACAATTTATTTTCATCTCCTCTTATGCATCATTGTAAACACCCCAAATTTGCCCTCACCCATTCACACCATGGCTTGTGATCATTCTCATATGCATAAACACAATCATATCATCTCATATCTCACTTTTGTTTCACTGCATAGTTTCTAAGTCATTTGCATCTAGGGTTTGTGATCTGAGCAATCCAAGAGCTTCTTGAGCCACTCCAAAGGCAACCAATCAATTCAAAGGGGTCCATGTGTGTTCTTATATCATATTCCATCTCCTCAAAGTCAAAAATGCAGAGGAATCACAAGAACTAGGGTTTGAGTGGATGCAGAGCCAGGATGAACTGCACAGTTGACTGAAAATTAGGGTTTTGGTTTCAGAGGCCATAACTCCAAATTTTTTGGTCATTCTTGTTTCCATTGATCTCTATATGGTATAGGGAGTATGCATATCAATTTTCATGAAGAAATTCCATGGGGAAGTCATCTGATCAAGAGTTGACTTTTCAGACAAGTCAGTGCAAAATCAGGGCATCTGAGGCCCCCAATGACCCAACCAATGGGTGATCTTCATCATTTTGAGTGTATATGATCTTTATTTGATCATGGAAGAAGGTTGAAGTTCATAAAATCAAGAATTTAGGGTTTTTGCAAATGTTGACTTTTTGGGCATAGTTGACTTTTCAAGAATGTATCATTTTAGACCATTTTTCAAGCCTTGATTCTTGATCCAAAAAGGCTTCAAATGGAAAAACTTTGGTCATGAAAGTTGTAGATCTCATCTTTCCCTTTTCAAAAAGTACAAGAACATGATCAAATTCTTTTTGAATCAAAAGTTATGGTGTGGCAAAGTTAGCAAAAATCATTGATTTTCAAGTTATGCACCAAAGGCAAAAATTGCAAATTCTCCTTCCAAGGCCAATTCAGTCACCATATGGGCTTCTAATGCACTTAACATGATCATGTAACTTCTAAAAGTCAGATTTGAACCAAGGTGCCTCATGTTTCATGGCTTATGCAACAAGATTTTTCCATGTGAACCATAAAGCAAGCAACTTGCAAAAACTATCATCACATCTCACCCACTTGATTTCTTGGATGCTGAACCAGCCCTAGCTTCTCTCCATGCCATGCTGCGCCAGTCCATGTACTTATGCTAGCCTAGAACCAAGCCCATGCCTCTCTTACAACCAAGTTGACATTTTGCAAAAGTAAACATCCCAATCAATAAAGGGCATGTCAAATCAACTGACCAATGAGAGAGAGTCATGTGGACAATTTGCAAGCAAAACATAAGAAGAGGCAAGGCTGAAACCAACACATTCCACACATACACAAAAACCTACCAAGTTGCAAGTTCCTTCGATTCTCTCTGTCCAGCATACAAACACTCAAGCCAACTTCACCAATCATCTCACCTCACTCCATAGACCACCCAGCAACCAAGAACCAAGCCTGAAACAGCAAGAATCCCCCATTGCCATTCTTCACCTCAGCCTGCATTTTCTATCGAATCTCTCTCCACAAGCCATGAACACTTAAACAAACTCCACCAACAATCTCCACTCACCTCACTGACCAGAAACCACCCTTTGTTTTGGCCTGAAACACCCTATATCTCAAATACGATTTTCATCCTCCCTTGGTCAGAGCTGCTGCAAACTCACTCAGGAGGTTGTTTAAACTCCAGCTAAGCATCCAAAGCTTCAAAGGTGGACCATTGGGACCAGACTGAGCCAAAGAATCATCCAAAGAGCTCCTGAATCAAGAGCTCCATCTCAGGTGACACCATGAACTTTTTTCCCAGAACTCATTTCTCTTGTTAAAATCTTGTTGTGTGTGTTACACTGATCATTGGGATCTCTTTACTTTTGAAAATGAGCCAGAAATGAGTGTGTAATGCTGTTCTGAAAGTTTGACCTAAAAATTTCATTGCTTCGATTCTTGTTTGTGTGTGAGTTTAAATGTGATTTGATGCTGGATTCGTGCTTAGGGTAGTTAGTAGATGATTTCTGGAGAGTTAGAGCTTCTAAAATGGCCTAGGGAGAGAGATTGATTCTGGGGATGGCCGGAGAAGACGACCGGAACACTGTTCCGGTCGCCTGATTGTAATTAACGGCAAAGTTAGGGTTTTAAGCATTAATTAGCAAGTTTGAATTTGGACCGTGAGATGTGGCGGGGAGTCAATTCGCGCGCAGGCAGTTTCAAATCTGGACCCTAGGATTTGAATACTTTTCATTAAATCAGATTTAATTCATTTATTTTCTTTTATTTTTCAATTGTCTTGCATATTTAATTTTAAAATAGTTAAAAATTCTTAAAAATTATGAAACTTTTTCTTTAAGGTTTTATTAATTTTTAAGACCCAAAAATATTTTTATTTTATTTTTTATCATTAAAAAAGTATTTTTAAATATTTAAAAGATTATTTTTAATTGATTAATGGGAATTAATTAATTAAAAATACTTTTAGGTATTTAAAAATTACAAAAAAATTCATGAAATGTTCTAAGACATTTAGAAACATTGTCCAACCTTCAAACCAAATTTCTTTTTTGATCTTGATGAATTTTAAGAATTTTTCATTGAATTAAATCAATTTTTATGCATTATTTTGATCATAAGTTCAAAAAATCATTTCTGCCTATTGGAGAAGGTTGAGACATTGATTCTTCTTGCATTGTGTTATGTTTAGCATGTATTTTCAAAGATAAAAAGGCCATGAATTGTTCTTGCATTTTCAAATTGTTTGGCATTTGTTTTGTTAAGAACCCTAAAAAACCCTAATAACTTAGGAAATTCATATCTTGAGTTTGGTTGAGAGTTGAGAGCTCCCCTTTGGGAAGTGGTTCATCATAGGCCTAGGGTTTCTTTGGGTGCCATTTTCCATTTTTTATCATGAGGTTTGCTTCTGTTTTGGGTTTTTGTTTGTTGTTTGATCCATAAACCCTAATTTTGGGCTTTCTCTTGCATCCTTCTTGCATTCTCTTGCATAACATGACTTGTCTTTGCATTTTGTACATGTTTATGATTCATTTGACATATTAAGACATATAGGAAACATGTTTGATCATTGCATTGCATATTTGCCATGTCATTTGTCTTGTATGCTTCATAACATTTCATGCTTGTTCATGCTCCTTAACTTGCATCATTTGCATTCATAATCTTGTATGAACATCCCCATGCCTTGTTTCATGTTTGCAGCACCTCATAACATCATAATCATCATCAACATGCTTCTGGTTTTGCTTAGCATCATATCATTTCATCTCATCTTGCATTGCATTGCATTTCTTTCTAACATTTCAGGTGGTAAGTAAACTTGAGAAGTGGATTTGCCTTCACTTCTCATAACTTTTCTTTTCATCTCTCTTGCATCCATTGCTGCATTCTTATATGTGTTTGAGTTTGAGCTTGCTCATTCTTCTTCCTCCCACTTTCTTTCTTCAAGTGACTTGACTTCTTGAATGAAGCAAGTCACTTTGCTTCTCTTGATCCTGTTCATCTGCTTCCTGGTGGTTCCATTGAAGATCTTCTTTTTTAAACCTCACAAACCTTAGGATCATCCAAGCATGACAATGATTAGGGTTTTGATTAGTCCCCCCATAGTTTTACCTTTGTGTCTCTCTTTGGGTCTTCTCTTCTCACCTCATAATCGGGGACTAAACCCTAAAGGCTTTAAGACTTTGTGATTAAGCTTATGCCTGCATCCTTCTCTTAGGATGGAGTGTATAACTTTAATCCTAAGTATTAAACCCTTAAGGTGTTTAAATCTCTTAATTAATCCATCTAATAAATATCAAGACATCACACTTGTAACTTGGGCCTTGCATTAGGGTTCTAATTCTTCCTTAATTGGTTAAGAAGGACTAACCCTAGTGTTAATGGACAAGTCCCCCTCAAGTTGTCTTGCAAACAATAAAACTCACTTCATCATCATACCATTAATCTAAAATCCACTTAATCAAAGGCTTGTTTTGTCATGGGTTTAATCCCTAATCATGGGTTAAGTTGAGGAGTTTTCCTCAACTTAAACATTCTCATCTATTATCCTTCTTTTAGGATGGTGTAATGAGTCTGTTTAATCCCTGATTATGGCTTAACCTCATTACTCAACACTAAACAAAAATCACAAAAACATCTAAATAATCACAAGTAGGTTAATAATCTTAATCCTACACCCAAGGTGATTAAGTGTGAGAATCTGACTTCACACTTAAGGTATTCTCATTACCCCTGATCAGAGGGAAGATGTGATGAGTTTACTAACCCATTGGTTTAGGCTTAAGCTCATTATCTTATGACAAAATCCAAAAACAATAAAAGACTGAAAACTCAAAAACAAACAATAATCGTCTCCTTCGGGATTCTTTTCTCATCACCCTCACTCACAAACGAGAACTCGCTTCGCCCGTCTAATGCAAGACAGTTCGCATCTGTGCCAGACAGATCGTACACTTGAGCATAGGCAAGCAAGCAGTTCACAAGTCAATTCATCTTTCAGTCTCTTTGGGTCGAACTACGGTGTTCTGACTTCCTCATTGCACGAGAGGATACGTAGGCATAACTTAACGGTTATCGAACAAAAGTCTCTGTATATTCCCCCTCCTTTCAGTTTCATTCTCTTAAGCCTCATGATCTTGAGCATACTCTTTTTCTTACACTGACACTATATATATACACTTCACTTCTTTTTACACTGACACCTGTACATCCTTTTCCAGCTCTTTTATACACAAATTGCACTGACACTACCCCTTTAAAACACAAATCTTTTAAGCGTGGATCCCGTCGAGTACGGCGGACAATCTGGGTGCTAATACCTTCCCAGGTTGTAACCAACCCCCTTTCTCAGTCTCTCTGGTTCGCAAACCGTCTTATCCATCTTTTCTAGGCTTATGCAGCATTGCCTTTCCTCCGGGATAAAAATGCCTAGCTGGCGACTTTATTCATCTCCAGTGAGTTCACGGCTGTGTGTTCTCACTGTTCCCTTCGCCGACCGTTCGCGTCTGTACCCTTATCTGACCCTGTGTCACTTATCGGGAGCGACAGCTTGGCGACTCTGCTGGGGACCCTTATACTGCAACCAGGGCTTCTGGTTCTTTTTGTGGGTTCCTCCTAGCGCTTGATTGATTTGTGTTTATTGGGGGTGTTATGTGCTATTTGTATGTGTATATTTGCTTTATTTACTACTTTTTGTACAGCTTTATTTATTGCTTTCTTTACTGTTTTTTTATTTATTTATCATATTGTCATACTGTGCTGCTGGCTGGATCTGGTTTTTCTTTGGTGGGTGGGTGTTTCATTGAGAGTTAAGGTCCTATACCTGGGACCTGAGTGACACCTAGGCTAGAGTGAATCATATTCTTTCCCATTCCATTTCGGTCTGGTGCGGGAATATGAAACACGGTTCAGATATGGGTTTCTTCTTGAGAACTCTGTGTTGCAGATTTCCTGCAATGCTAGGGCTATCTGGGAAGCCTGCTAAGTCTGGATGACCTTTTAGTATTGACCTTCAGAAGCTGAGGTGAATTAGAGGAGGAATTGTTATGGTTATTGTAAACACTGTACCTCCGGGTTAGAAGTGTTTACACTTCTCATAACTGATCCAAGTCTGAGGATCCTTGTTCTAGATCATCACCTGTGAGGGGGTTGGGCTGTTTACAGGTTTGCAGGTACCTTGACCTCAGAATACCCTGTTACTTTGACTTTGTTAAGAATGCTCCATGTTGGATAGTTCTTGTGATTCTAAAACCCTGGACATGTGGCTCTTTATTTGAGTCCCCCACCCTGGTTACTGGATTTATAGACCTCCATCTGGATTTCTTGAACACACATGGACTTATATCAGGGCATTTTGATCAGATCCAGCTCAGTCACAAACCCTTGCATATCATTTGCATACATACTCATTGCATCATATTAACATGTGCTTATTTGTGTTTCAGGGTATCCACCTTCACCTTTGGTTTTGGTTTTGACCCCATCTGCTATATTGACCTGTCTCCACCAGCACTTGCTTCAGTTTGTCAGCCATATACTTCAGATACTTGCACTAGCCAGCCAGTGGCCCACTCCTCAGCATCTTCATCAGCACTCTACTCAATCTTCAGCATCATGGCTCCAAAGAAAAGCAACATCACTTATCATTTCTTCCAACCAGACTTATCAGACATCAGGAGGATCCAAACCCTGATCACTCCAGAGCACATACCTTTGTTCAGGGAGCATTATGGGGATATACTTGACTTGGTCATGGATCTGGACCCATCTCAGAGGAGTTTGATCCACACCTGCATTCAGTTTTATGACCCTCCATTGAGATGTTTCACCTTTCAAGACTTTCAGTTGGGGCCTCTTCTGGAAGAATACTCATCATTGACTGGTCTGCCCATCAAAAGAGAAATCCCATTCAACCCTGAAATGGTCTTTCCTAGCAATGGAGAGGTGGCAAAAGCTTTGCACCTGGAACCTGCTTTGATTGAACAGCATATGACCTCTAAAGCTGGGATCCCTGGATTTCATCTGGACTTCCTGATTTCTCAAGCTAGTTTGAAAGCCTCCCTGGGGGAGTGGAAAGCTGTTTGTGCTCTATTGGCCTTGAGTGTGTATGGAATTGTATTGTTTGCAGATGAGCCTCGATTCATTAGCAAAAATGCAATCCATTTGTTCATCCTGAAGAACCCAGTGCCAACTTTGCTAGGAGATCTCTATTACTCAGTCCATCAGAGAAATGAGAAGCAGAGGGGAAGATTAGTGAGGATTTGTGCTCCATTATTCCATGCTTGGCTTCTTAAGCATCTACCCAGGACAGATGCATTTCTAAATCCTCATCAGCAAAGCAACTGGGCTAAGAGGCTCACTACTCTCACTTCAGCAGATATCAGATGGTGTACTCAGAACACCAAGGGCAGAGATATGATCACCAGATGTGGGCACTTTCCCAATGTGCCTTTAATAGGAGTTAAGGGAAGTATCAACTACAACCCTCTGCTGTTCAGGAGACAATTAGGCTATGCACTGTGTCGCTCCCGGGATTTTCATCCTAGTACAAACGCGAAAGTGGCGCGGAAAGGTTAGAGTCGCCAGCCAGACATTTTTATCCCAAAGGAATGGGAAAGGTAATGTTGCACAAACCTGAGGAAGAAGGAAAAGGACAAGGCCTTGCGAACCAAAGATCGGGGTTCGGGAGTCGGTTACGAATTGAGAAGGTATTAGCACCCCAATCCGTCCGTCGTACCCGACGGGATCCACGCTTGCTTGCTTGTTTCAATGGGTGAGAAAATACGAATGCTGCTGAATAAGACCGCTACTGAAATAAAGGGAATGGAAAACGAGAAATGAGCTGAAATGAGAATGAAAAGAAAGGGGGAAATGTAGGGAAAATAAAGAATGTGCTCGAACGGGCCCTACCCCGCTGCCTACGTACCTCATCGGGATAATGAGGATCAGAGTCGACGTAGTTCGCCTAACTAAGGCTTACACTCATTTGTGGTTTTTAGGATGACGTTGCCATAGCTCTAGCTCAGGTGTTACCGGCTCTGACACGAGGGTGTTTACCGTATCGCTGTTTGAACTGTCGAGACAAGTCATGAAGAGTATGAGATGAGAATGAGAAGACGTGACTTCTTGGTTTGTTGTCTTTTAGAAGAAATGTTTTGAATTTGTTTGTGAACTATCTTGTACTAAGACCTATCCATCGCGGGAAGTATTTACACCTCGCCCCGAAACAGGACGCGTATAAACACTCCGCAACAAAGTCTCGTGTCGTACAAGATTGTTCGGTTTTTATTAAGTGTTTTATTGTTTTTCTTTTGAGATGAGAAAGAGAATGACTCAAGTTGGAAAAGGGAAAATCTAATGGGAACTAAGACACACCCTAATTTTATTGATTTATTTACAAGGGAGATCCTATGGTTAATGAGGTTTTCTATTCCTAATGGAGAGGAAAGCAAAAAGGAATAGGAAAAAGGATGCAACTTACTTCCTAAGGAAGATAAGTTGATCCTAACAAGGGGGAATCCTACCAAACACAAATATGGAAGGAAAAATGAGTAGAATGCATAAAAGAAATGCATAAAAAATAAGGGATAAAGTGAAGTAAACTTGCCTCAATCTTCCCCACTACAAAACAAGTGGTTAGTGCACATTTTTATTAAAAAGAATAAGGCAAAACACACATTAATTAAATCCTAATTAAACTTGGACCTAAACTAGACTCTATTTAAATCCTAAAGGAACTAGAAAAATGCTAAACCAAAAATACAGCACCTATTACAGCCCCTATTACACAAACAGCCATGAAAACAATGCATGATACAACTCAGCCAGCATGCAACATGAAAAAGTAGGTGTAAAAGGTCAAATGCAGCATGCACACAACAAACAAATTTTACAGCAGCTATATACAAAAACAGCTATGAAATGCAAAATTCAGAATTGATTATTTTCATTTTTTAATGCACAAACTCAATTAAAAATGCACTAAACACATCATGAACACACATTTGAACATAGATCAACATATAAAAATGCAAGAACATGAACATTTTTGATGATTATGCAAGAATACACCACATGGTTAATTATGCAACAAGTAAGGCAAAAATGTAACACATAAACATGCATATGAACATGGCATTTGAACATGGTGATTATTGATTATGAACATGCAATATATGATTCAACAAACACACTAAACTCAATGCAAAATTCAGAATTAAATGGATAAAAGTGATGCAACAAATTCTACCAAATGCACATACATACATGATTATGCAAAATGCAACATACATCAACATAATGATACAATGAAATGCAAAATGATTTAATGCAATGCAAACATGTAAAACAGAATGCAACATGATTATTATGTGTCAAATAATGCACAAACATGGTAACAACATGCAAGAAACCAAGATATGCACAAATAAACACAAAAATGCATAACACGCGACATGAACGGAATCGTGTCGAAACGACTCGAAATGGGGGAACTAGCTACTGGAAATGGATCCAAAAATTCCCTAAAATCACTACCTAAACATGTATGAACATTAAAGGCACTAGGAAGCAAGATTGAGCACTCAACTAAGCTAAGAATCCAAAATTCAACAGCGTTAACCGGTTAACCATATAGGTTAACCCGTTAACGGGCAAAAAATACAGCATTTTGGCCAAAAACGCATGCGTTAACCGGTTAACCAAATGCGTTAACCGGTTAACACTGAACAAAAAGTGAAAAATGCTTTTGAAATAAGTGCTTTTGGCCACAATCTTCCTTCTAAATAATCCTAAACCCCACCTAATCATGCTAACACTAATTTCTACTTATTTTGAGCTTATTTACACATGCTAGCACCTATATCTATTAACACCTTAAATCCTAAAGCAACAAAAATCACAAATCACAAACAAACATAATCGAAACGGAATTGATTTTAAACAAAGCAAAAAAAACACTTAAAGAATGCCAAAAGTGGCGAGATGAAGAGAATAACTTAAAGAAGAAGTGATTAAGATCACCAACCTACGAAGCGGAGGAGTGCTTCGGTAATTGTTGCAAGAATCGGAGCTTGATCGAAGAGAAAACCGTGAAAACCGAGAAACCGCAAAATAAATGCGTTCTTGATGCTTGAACCTTTGCACACTTCCGATAAGCCGAAATCTTCAACAAAATCACTAGCTTCTTCTTCTACGATCCACAATTAATGGAGGTTGGAGGCTTAAGCTTCAAGATCTTCAAGTTTCAATGTGAAACTTGAAGAGCTTATTCAAAGAAGCTTTGGTGAAAGGAGGGAAAATGGAGGAAAAGTGAGAGAGAAAAAGTGATTATGAAAAAAGTGAAAAATTTGGAATTGTGGGAACCCTTTTCAATGAAGTGATTAATGGTTATATAGAGATTAGGCTAGGAGTTAGGTTTGGGTTTGGGGCCCAAAAATTAGGTTTGGGATCCAAAGTTAGGTTTGGAAGTTAGTTAGGGTTAGGGTTGGAAAAGGGAATATTCCTTGGAATATTCCTTGGAATATTCCTTGGAACACTCTAGAAGATGGTGGAAGGTGGTGGAAGTTTCCAAGGGAAATGGAGTGGAATTGAAGTGGAAAAATGAGATGGAAAGAATGAAAGGAAGTGTGGAAAGAAAGTGGAAGGAAAAGCGGAAAGAAAAGGGGAGGAAAGTGGTGAATTCTTCCTTTTTAATGGGTTAGCTTGAAAGTGGTGTGGATTATTTTTGGTACATCATTTTCTCTCGAACTCCAATGTTTGCCAAGCCTCGATCGACCACACACCTCATGCAAAGGACGATGAATGACTTATTTATTATTTTTTTTCAAATGCGATGCGATGATATGCGGAATGATGCAAGAATGAAGCGTGAATCGCTCGAGGTTGATGATAAATAAGAGGGCAAATTTTGGGGTGTTACAGCTGCCCCTATTCAATCACTGTAGACTTGAATGGATGACAGCAGCTGCTTTCAGACATTTGAAGTATGCAGGGATTGAATACTAGAACAACCCGAAAATTTGCACTCGCACTGTGATGGAACTTTGGAAATTGCCACGCTGCGGGTGGACTTGGGAATCTTTGCCACACTGCGGGTGGATTGCTGAATAACTTGCCACACTGCGGGTGGACTTTAAAGGTTTGCCACACTGCGGGTGGACTTTTGAAATTTGCCACGCTGCGGGTGGATTTGGGATACATTGCCACACTGCGGGTGGACTTTGGAAATGATGCCACCCTGAGGATGGACTTTCGCCAATCTACGGTTGGACTTCAATATACGCTGCCACACTGCGGGTGGACTTCGGAAATTGCCACACTGCGGGTGGACTTTGAGATATGATGCCACCCTAAGATGGACTTTGGCCAATCTGCGGTTGGACTTCAAAATACATTGCCACACTGCGGGTGGACTTTAAAGAGTTGCCACACTGCGGGTGGACTTTTGAAACTTGCCACGCTGCGGGTGGACTTTTTGGAACTTGCCACCCGAAGATGGACTTTGGCCAGTCTGCGGCTGGACTTTTGCTCACTACGGGAGACTTTTGAGATTTGCCACACTGCGGGTGGACCTTTTGCTCACTACGGGAGACTTTTGCTCACTACGGGAGACTTTTGAGATTTGCCACACTGCGGGTGGACCTTTTGCTCACTACGGGAGACTTTTGCTCACTACGGGAGACTTTTGCCCACTACGGGAGACTTTTGCTCACTACGGGAGACTTTTGCTCACTACGGGAGACTTTTGCTCACTACGGGAGACTTTTGCCCACTACGGGGGACTTTTGCTCACTACGGGAGACTTTTGCTCACTACGGGAGACTTTTGCTCACTACGGGAGACTTTTGCCCACTGCGGGGGACTTTAGAGATTTGCCACCCGAAGATGGACTTTGGCCAGTCTACGGCTGGACTTTTGCTCACTACGGGAGACTTTTGCTCACTACGGGAGACTTTTGCTCACTACGGGAGACTTTTGCTCACTACGGGAGACTTTTGCTCACTACGGGAGACTTTTGCTCACTACGGGAGACTTTTGCCCACTACGGGGGACTTTTGCTCACTACGGGAGACTTTTGCTCACTACGGGAGACTTTTGCTCACTACGGGAGACTTTTGCCCACTGCGGGGGACTTTAGAGATTTGCCACCCGAAGATGGACTTTGGCCAGTCTGCGGCTGGACTTTTGCTTGCCACCCGAAGATGGACTTTGGCCAGTCTGCGGCTGGACTTTGAAGCTTGCCACCCGAAGATGGACTTTGGCCAGTCTGCGGCTGGACTTTGAAGCTTGCCACCCGAAGATGGACTTTGGCCAGTCTGCGGCTGGACTTTGAAATTTGCCACCCGAAGATGGACTTTGGCCAGTCTGCGGCTGGACTTTGCAATTGGAATTGCACGGTATATTGCCCCATGACACTGGGGATATTATGTCTTGAGTATTGTTGATGAACTGGTGACTGTAAAAGAAATTCCTGACGCGGAAGTGATAAGTCTCTGTTGACTCTGTGGGGAAACACAATGATCGCGAATTCAATATCAAGTAGCCCTGTGGGGATGACATCTCTGTTTGGAGAGGAGCGTGAATAATTCATCTGTCCCGAATTATCACCTTTGCCAAAAATAAATTGGACTTTTAGATTTGAGGGCCGTGCCCGGGGATACTCGGACTATTGAGGAATATCCACTCTTATGGATCTGCTGGGGAGGAGAATGATTTATCTGAAATCTTCTAGGGGAATAGGAATTGCCTTAGACCTGTTGGTGATGACAACACCGAGACACGTCCTGCTGAGGAGGAAAGATTTCAAGTTGTCTCGTGCTGGGGATTAGTTGCTTCTGCATGGATTTTACCTTTAAGAGGATTTTACAAAAAGACTTGGCGTCTTTAAACTCTTAGGTATTGTAACGACTGCATGAATCAATGTGATGACCTCGCTGAGGAGGTAACCATTGCCAATGTGGATGAATTTGTATCTGTCAGAAGTGCTGAACGAGATAGTTGACTTGACAAGTAACCACGGTATTCTAGACTCCGGGTAAATGCTTCTGATCGTCTGTCTTCGGGAAAGAATGAATTCTCGTACTATTAGGGTGGCCTGCCCCAGGATGAGTACTTGAATAGTTTTGCTCTTGACTGACTAATCTTCGCTCTTGGAGAGATTTGAATCTCGGAGTGATTGCCCCAGTTTGACTGAAATTTGAAGGGATTGCTCAACATAACTGCCCCAGATTGGCCCAGTACTTTAATTTTGAAGAGATTGCTCGACGTGACTGCCCCAGATTAGCTGGCTCTTACCATGACTAACTGGGGAAATCTCTGCTCAATGAAGCTTTATTCGGATAAGTGCACCTTGACGTGACAGTCTTTCAGAAGTTTTAGACTCCTCAACCTGGCAAGCTTGAGCTTCTGGATTGAATTTCCGTATGTGAACCATTTATGATGCTCAACAAATGTATGCAAGTGAGAAAATGTTTATTCTTAGAATGAAAATCCTAATTCAACAAACATGTTAATCTTGAAATTTTGAAAATGGATCGTTAACTTTTGTGAGCGAATCACTAGTTAAGATACGACCTTTATTTGAATGAAAGTATGTACATGCAATACCAACAAACGTCTTTTAGCACAACTCATAGGAGTCAGGAACGCGGTCTCTTGTTAGTACGCTCTCAATTTAACCCTGTTTCAGTTAGGACTTTTAAGGGTTGTATCGTGGCCTGGTTCACGGTTATAGAACAAAGGATAAAGGCTCGAAATTTATTTGTGCCCACCCACTCTTCGTGATGTTCTCCATTCCTATGTTCAGCCAGTTTTCACAAGCATTCACCTTTCATAAGGGTTTCGCGTTGATTGAGGAACCATTGCTGCTATCCGTTCAAGCACCAATCAAATTATTGTTGAGAGTCAGTCACTCCTCTATCTTTTGTGTTTATGCCACACGACTTTGTTCTTATTTGAGGATCTTTCTTGTGTAATCCTTTCTGTCTTTCGCTTTTGCATTATTTTGCTTATCCCTAACTTTTGCCTGGACTGATTCTTGTGAATCTTTGATTGTGAAGTCCAGCGGGATGCCCTAACTTTTGCCTAAGTCGCTTGTTTTCAAGTTTCGACTTAGCGGGCCTTTTCTTTTCTTTTTTCTTTTTTTTTGCATTTTGAACAAGTCGCGTGACATTGTTGTCTTGATTGCTTCACGAGGGTTGTGACTGCCTCATTTTGTGGTCGACGAAGGATAACCATTGTGGTTTCGGGTCTTTGGACCTCTTGATTAGCATAGTAGAATGCAATGGATCTTCAAATACACTCCTTTATGAAAGTTTGAACGCTTGGTCTGACTAGCTGATGACTACCCTGCCCCTGGATTACATGTGAGGGTTTTTTTTATGTGAAAAGAAACTCCTACTTCAAGGCTCGAAGGGGTTAGCAAGGGTTTATCTTCCTTATATCTCCAGTGTTTAGGATTTGAAACAATGCCTGTACATCGTCAACAGGGTCTTACTTGAGAGCACACAATTCAGAGATATTGCGTTTTCGTTTCGTCATTCTCCCTCATAGAATTTAAGCATGACAATTGGTATTGCGATATACATATGCAAAATTATAAGGGAATGCAAATGAATTTACTTCAAGAAAAACATGTGAGTTTTATTATTTCTGACATTCAAAAGCAAACAAATTTCATATATTGACAAATGTTTAGCACATAAAAGAAACTACAAATGGAAATGTAGTACAGAAACTGAATATTGCCATAGTTGAGGAGGCTTGGCTCCGTCTGGACCTGTCAGTCTTGGATACTTTCGACGATCAATAGCTCTTTTCACAGACTTGTGATCTTCGATTTGCAGTTGCATGCTCAACCATGGCAGTAACACTTCCTCTTCTAGCTATACTGACTCTGACACAAGACATCTGAAGGAAAAAGTGAAGCTGGGGAGTAAAGTTGCCCCAAAAGTTTGCTCGGAAAGACCTGACGATCTTCTGCCTACGTATCTCCATTGACTGATGACCAATGAAGAATCAGAGCGACGTAGTTCCCCTCAATAGGGATGAAAAACGAACAATGAAGAAAGGCAATCTCATACATGCCATCACTGAGAGTATTTGAATACTGCTGGCTTTATTTGCTTCATGAATACCCTGGCGTCCTGGGTGATCAGCTCGAAGACTTCAGCTTAACGTGAACCATCTGGTAGAATAACCGCAACACCGGTTCCATTATGACTAGGCATCGGATTATGGAGTACATTTGGGAGAGGAGCGAAATTGATCGCCTTGGAGTCAACTAGGTCCTGTACCTTGTTCTGAAAGGCCCAACATTTCTCAATACTGTGCCCCTGGGCACCTGAATGGAATTCGCACCTGGCGTTAGCATCAAAATTCGGAGGTAGATTGTCAGGAGCGGGAGGTCTCATGGTACGAAGCTCGACCAGGTTCAACTTTAGCAGCTCTGGAAGCAATACAGCATATGGGCATGGGACGGGGTCGAGTCTGCGGTTTCTCGCTCTTGTTCTTTCTTGGAACGGTCTCTGTACCTGTTGTTGCTGACCCTGTGGACTCTCTTGGGAAACTGAAATTGGATGCCGACAAACGACATCTGAAGGGAAGAAGTTGATAAATGAAGTTGATAAATAAGGTTGCTCGGAAAGATCTTGCACGATCTCCTGCCTACGTATCTCCATTGACCAATGGAGAATCAGAGCAGCGTAGTTCCCCTCAATAGGGATGAAAATAGCTTCGTTCAAAATTTCCATAACCAAACTCATCTGAGCCTTCATCTGGTTGACTTCCTCTTTCAATAGTTTCTGATTCCGAAATAAAGCTTATACTTCTGCCTTGAATGGCCTCAGCTGGGTCTTCCTTTCAGTTACCTCCGCCCGGAGTTGCTTCAGATACATACTTTGATGACTGTGATTCAAGTTGTCCATTCTGATGAGAAATCAGACCAGGAAAAGAATTTGTCTCTGAACACCTGTCAAGAATGCAAGGATGTATGCAAATGCCATGTTCAGTTATTTCTGAGGAATCTATCTGCTTTGATTCAAGTTTTGACACAGAAAAATCTAACAGCATGATTCAGATATGCGATCCTCGGAAATAACTGAACATGTGTGCAGAAATGATATGATGTCATGTATGCAATAGGCATGTGATCAATGATCTGATGTTGGTGTCGGTGCATGGTCTCAAAATCCAGATATCACAATAATCATCCCTCTGATCCGGGGTTCATAACTTAAGAACAGAAATCCAGATCACAAAACTGAATCAAAGGCAAAGTGGGTATGCTGAAGGTACCAGGGTTCCTGCAAACCTGTAAACCCCTCCCAATCTCACGGGTATTGCTACTCGGGTCAACATCACGGACTCTCAAAGCCGAATAGCAATAATACGTTCACCATCTCCGAGAAATGGCTCATGACCAGATCAGGGAATCGGTTTGGCATTATGTACTACTCAGGGAGGTCTCAGTTGAGTCCGGAAAAACAAGCATCCCTCATAAGTTCTCCAGCTTCAAGCACTGAATCGAGAAACAATAGTACATTCATCCCGAAGGGTACAATACTATCGTCATACGAACAGTTTGCTTTAACTGAATTCCTATGAGAGAACCAGGCCATCCTATGCGAGTTCCCAATGGACCCTCGGATGCGAGTGGGTTTGCCAACAAATGTGGTCTGCCACTGTCATCACTGGAGAGGGGTGTTCCCATTAAGGTCCTCGAAGATCGGTCACCAGATGCACATAACTATCAAGGTCGTACCCTGAAGTGAGGTAATCCCCACACAGAATAGTTCCAAGACGGTCGCAATCTGGGTGTGGAACACATCGCCACCCATCATGGTGAGATACCATAAGAGTACAATGTCTGTCCACGCTAATCCTATGGTGCACTCAAGCCGGGTATTTGGCTTATCTCACAGTAACTCCCACCCACAGAAAAAATGAAAACCAGCACAGCCAGACAGTCCAGTATAATATGATGCATGGAAAATAAAATACTGAAAGCGGTAAATAAATGCTGTAAAGTAAAGCTGTAAAGTAAAAACTGTAAATAAACAGTAAAGCTAAACTAAAGCACACAGCAACAAACAGGTAAACACCCAAAGAAACAAAACCAAACAGGCGCTAGGATTGACTCTACAAGGGAAACCGGAAGAATCAGGTTGGTCCCCAGCAGAGTCGCCAGCTGTCGCTCCCGGGATTTTCATCCTAGTACAAACGCGAAAGTGGCGCGGAAAGGTTAGAGTCGCCAGCCAGACATTTTTATCCCAAAGGAATGGGAAAGGTAATGTTGCACAAACCTGAGGAAGAAGGAAAAGGACAAGGCCTTGCGAACCAAAGATCGGGGTTCGGGAGTCGGTTACGAATTGAGAAGGTATTAGCACCCCAATCCGTCCGTCGTACCCGACGGGATCCACGCTTGCTTGCTTGTTTCAATGGGTGAGAAAATACGAATGCTGCTGAATAAGACCGCTACTGAAATAAAGGGAATGGAAAACGAGAAATGAGCTGAAATGAGAATGAAAAGAAAGGGGGAAATGTAGGGAAAATAAAGAATGTGCTCGAACGGGCCCTACCCCGCTGCCTACGTACCTCATCGGGATAATGAGGATCAGAGTCGACGTAGTTCGCCTAACTAAGGCTTACACTCATTTGTGGTTTTTAGGATGACGTTGCCATAGCTCTAGCTCAGGTGTTACCGGCTCTGACACGAGGGTGTTTACCGTATCGCTGTTTGAACTGTCGAGACAAGTCATGAAGAGTATGAGATGAGAATGAGAAGACGTGACTTCTTGGTTTGTTGTCTTTTAGAAGAAATGTTTTGAATTTGTTTGTGAACTATCTTGTACTAAGACCTATCCATCGCGGGAAGTATTTACACCTCGCCCCGAAACAGGACGCGTATAAACACTCCGCAACAAAGTCTCGTGTCGTACAAGATTGTTCGGTTTTTATTAAGTGTTTTATTGTTTTTCTTTTGAGATGAGAAAGAGAATGACTCAAGTTGGAAAAGGGAAAATCTAATGGGAACTAAGACACACCCTAATTTTATTGATTTATTTACAAGGGAGATCCTATGGTTAATGAGGTTTTCTATTCCTAATGGAGAGGAAAGCAAAAAGGAATAGGAAAAAGGATGCAACTTACTTCCTAAGGAAGATAAGTTGATCCTAACAAGGGGGAATCCTACCAAACACAAATATGGAAGGAAAAATGAGTAGAATGCATAAAAGAAATGCATAAAAAATAAGGGATAAAGTGAAGTAAACTTGCCTCAATCTTCCCCACTACAAAACAAGTGGTTAGTGCACATTTTTATTAAAAAGAATAAGGCAAAACACACATTAATTAAATCCTAATTAAACTTGGACCTAAACTAGACTCTATTTAAATCCTAAAGGAACTAGAAAAATGCTAAACCAAAAATACAGCACCTATTACAGCCCCTATTACACAAACAGCCATGAAAACAATGCATGATACAACTCAGCCAGCATGCAACATGAAAAAGTAGGTGTAAAAGGTCAAATGCAGCATGCACACAACAAACAAATTTTACAGCAGCTATATACAAAAACAGCTATGAAATGCAAAATTCAGAATTGATTATTTTCATTTTTTAATGCACAAACTCAATTAAAAATGCACTAAACACATCATGAACACACATTTGAACATAGATCAACATATAAAAATGCAAGAACATGAACATTTTTGATGATTATGCAAGAATACACCACATGGTTAATTATGCAACAAGTAAGGCAAAAATGTAACACATAAACATGCATATGAACATGGCATTTGAACATGGTGATTATTGATTATGAACATGCAATATATGATTCAACAAACACACTAAACTCAATGCAAAATTCAGAATTAAATGGATAAAAGTGATGCAACAAATTCTACCAAATGCACATACATACATGATTATGCAAAATGCAACATACATCAACATAATGATACAATGAAATGCAAAATGATTTAATGCAATGCAAACATGTAAAACAGAATGCAACATGATTATTATGTGTCAAATAATGCACAAACATGGTAACAACATGCAAGAAACCAAGATATGCACAAATAAACACAAAAATGCATAACACGCGACATGAACGGAATCGTGTCGAAACGACTCGAAATGGGGGAACTAGCTACTGGAAATGGATCCAAAAATTCCCTAAAATCACTACCTAAACATGTATGAACATTAAAGGCACTAGGAAGCAAGATTGAGCACTCAACTAAGCTAAGAATCCAAAATTCAACAGCGTTAACCGGTTAACCATATAGGTTAACCCGTTAACGGGCAAAAAATACAGCATTTTGGCCAAAAACGCATGCGTTAACCGGTTAACCAAATGCGTTAACCGGTTAACACTGAACAAAAAGTGAAAAATGCTTTTGAAATAAGTGCTTTTGGCCACAATCTTCCTTCTAAATAATCCTAAACCCCACCTAATCATGCTAACACTAATTTCTACTTATTTTGAGCTTATTTACACATGCTAGCACCTATATCTATTAACACCTTAAATCCTAAAGCAACAAAAATCACAAATCACAAACAAACATAATCGAAACGGAATTGATTTTAAACAAAGCAAAAAAAACACTTAAAGAATGCCAAAAGTGGCGAGATGAAGAGAATAACTTAAAGAAGAAGTGATTAAGATCACCAACCTACGAAGCGGAGGAGTGCTTCGGTAATTGTTGCAAGAATCGGAGCTTGATCGAAGAGAAAACCGTGAAAACCGAGAAACCGCAAAATAAATGCGTTCTTGATGCTTGAACCTTTGCACACTTCCGATAAGCCGAAATCTTCAACAAAATCACTAGCTTCTTCTTCTACGATCCACAATTAATGGAGGTTGGAGGCTTAAGCTTCAAGATCTTCAAGTTTCAATGTGAAACTTGAAGAGCTTATTCAAAGAAGCTTTGGTGAAAGGAGGGAAAATGGAGGAAAAGTGAGAGAGAAAAAGTGATTATGAAAAAAGTGAAAAATTTGGAATTGTGGGAACCCTTTTCAATGAAGTGATTAATGGTTATATAGAGATTAGGCTAGGAGTTAGGTTTGGGTTTGGGGCCCAAAAATTAGGTTTGGGATCCAAAGTTAGGTTTGGAAGTTAGTTAGGGTTAGGGTTGGAAAAGGGAATATTCCTTGGAATATTCCTTGGAATATTCCTTGGAACACTCTAGAAGATGGTGGAAGGTGGTGGAAGTTTCCAAGGGAAATGGAGTGGAATTGAAGTGGAAAAATGAGATGGAAAGAATGAAAGGAAGTGTGGAAAGAAAGTGGAAGGAAAAGCGGAAAGAAAAGGGGAGGAAAGTGGTGAATTCTTCCTTTTTAATGGGTTAGCTTGAAAGTGGTGTGGATTATTTTTGGTACATCATTTTCTCTCGAACTCCAATGTTTGCCAAGCCTCGATCGACCACACACCTCATGCAAAGGACGATGAATGACTTATTTATTATTTTTTTTCAAATGCGATGCGATGATATGCGGAATGATGCAAGAATGAAGCGTGAATCGCTCGAGGTTGATGATAAATAAGAGGGCAAATTTTGGGGTGTTACACACTGGTCCATACTCCCAGGGAGCGAGACTTGGTTGAGACCCTCTACTGTGAGAACAAGATTAGTTTGGCTGTTGTTAGACAGGCTGCCTGGGCCTGGGATCATGTTCAAACCAAGGGAATCACCATTTTGGGGAAGTGCAATAATGTGGCATCAGTCCAATATTATGAGTGGTCCCATGCTAGGGCCCAATTCTCTGGAATGCCCTTTACCATAGAAGACATGCCTGAGTCATCTTCAGCACCACCCCCTGCCACTATCAGTTTGGAAGAGTTTGAAAGCTTGAAGGAAAGAAATGAGAAGTTAACCCAAGCCTTGCAGAAGACCCTCAGAGAGAGGAGTGAAGGTATGAGGGAAATTGAGAGATTGGAGAAGTTAAGAGTGGAACACTTGACCAAGATTGAGAAGTCTGGAGAATACATCAACAAGTCCAAAGCTGGTGAGCAGATTCTGAAGAATGCTTGTAAGGAAGCCCAGTTTCAGAGAGCAAGGACAGACTTGTATTTGAAAGAGAGTCAGGCCAGGTGGGTCCGGATCACTGAGGCCCGTACTCTAGAAGACAAGAGAGTTCAGAACAAGATGGAGCAGATGGAAAAAGCCTTGGCAGCAGCCCAGGAGGAAATATCAGAACTAAAGATCAAAGCTGGGGTGAAGAAGTCCAAAGATCAAAGTCAGAACAAGAAGTTGACTGCAGCAGTTGCAGCAAGAAACCTTCTCATCAGAGGCCTCACGGAGCGCCCGGCTGATCCTGTGACCGAAGCACTTCTTAAGGAAGTTCGTGAGGATGAGTTTGGCCTTGGAGTTTGATCATTTGCTTGTTGTTGTTCCTTTTCATGTACTTTTGCTTTTTGTGATGTATTTTGACCCCTTTGAGGGCCGGTGTTGTAAAATGAACAAATTGTATTATTTCACCTTTGTAATATATTTGTGTTGGTTTCCATCTGAGTTCACATCAAAAGCAACTTCAACAGCATCATCTTCAAGGGTCTGGAAGGGTCAAAACTGAAGACCAAACCGGATACCTTGAGAACAAATAAGCATAACTGCATTGCATGCTAACCCTTTTGATTGTTTTGTAGGTTTTTGTTTTGTTGTTGCTAACCTCTGTTGTGATATTCAGGAATTATTGCTCGCCGCCGGGTATTTACTCTCAACAGGCCACACAGGTACCCAACCAGAAACAACCTTCCGGGAATCCAGATGGATCAGATGCAACAAGACCTAACGGAGGTCAGAAACCAGATGGCCAACGAAAGGTTGGAGATGAGAACTCAGATGACGCAGTTCATGGAAGTTATGAACAACATGGCCCAGAGCCAGGAGAGACTGAGGGCCATGGTGGAGAGGCAAAATCAGGAGGAGCCTCATGTAGGAACTGCAGGCACCAGTAACAATGAAAGGGTGCAACCACATGTTAACCCCCCTGTGTTTGGCCCACATCTACATCCTGAGATTAACATTCCTGCAAATGTTCAAGGAACAGCCACTGCAGCCAGAGTACTTCAAGAAGATCCTCAGGAGGACCAGTATACAGTAATGGGTGCCGGAGAGGAAACTTATGACAGGAGATTGGATGAAATAGCTGAGAAGTTGAGATCACTGGAGTCTCAAAATTCTTTGGGCTTCGACGTCATGGACATGGGTTTGGTAGAAGGGGTCAGGATTCCCCATAAGTTCAAGCCTCCTTGCTTCGAAAAGTATAATGGGACTTCATGCCCCCGGACTCATCTACAATCATTTCTGGGAAGGCTGAAGGCCTATACAATGGATGAGAAATTGTGGATGTTCTACTTCGAAGATAGCTTGACTGGAGCTTCGAGGGAGTGGTATTCCCATCTGACAAGGGCAACTGTTAGATGCTGGAAGGACCTGGCAGAGGCCTTCATCCGACAGTATCAATACAACTTAGACATGGCACCCAACAGGACCCTCCTAATGGGAATGTCACAGTCGTCCAGGGAGAGCTTCAGAGAATATGCTCAAAGGTGGAGGCAACTGGCTGCTGCTGTTCAACCACCAATGTCTGAGAGAGAAATGGCAGACATGTTTATGAACACTCTTCAGGGAACGTATATTGACAGGTTAGCTGCTTTCTCTTCCACCAGCTTCGCAGATGTTGTCATAGCTGGGGAGAGAATTGAAAGCCTGTTAAAGATGGGAAAGATCTCAGATAATGGTGCCAGCTCGTCCAGTAGTACAAGAAAGCCTTTTGCAGGCCCAAGAAGAACTGGCGAGACCAATGCCATTCACACCAACAGGGGTAGGCCCCAATATGTTCAAAGGTCAATAGCAGCAGTCACCATCCCTGCTCCAGCTCATCCTCAGCCAGTCTATCAACCTCCTCAGCAAAATTTCCAACAACAACCTCAGTATCATCAGAATCAGTACCCTCCAAGGAATTACAACAACAACAACTCCAACAACAACAATCAACAAAGGCCATTCCAACAGAGGCCATCCCAAGCTAACCGAGTGATCGACCCGATCCCAATGCCGTATGCTGCTTTGCTGCCACAACTTCTGAAACTCAACCTAGTTGAGCTAAGAACGTTGGCACCTCCGGATCCCAACAGTCTACCAAGAAACTATGACTCCAATGCTAGGTGTGCTTTTCATTCCAACGCACCTGGTCACAGTACAGAAAAATGCAGGGCTCTGCATATGAAGGTACAAGACTTGGTAGATTCCAAGGCTCTGAATTTTGCACCTCCGCCCAATGTCAATAAAAACCCTATGCCAAACCATGGTGGTCCCCGAATTAATGCTATTGAAGAAGACCAACCGTCTTATTTAATAACTAGTGTGGATCAGATCAGGACACCATTGGTGGAAATCAAAGCTCAACTCCGTGAAAACCAAATATTTCCGGGGTGTGAACTAGGGTGCCCATACTGCAATATCTCATGGAATGGGTGTGAGGACATGAGGAATGGCATTGACAGCCTTATTCAGAATGGCCTACTACAGATCACTACATCATTTCCGGCAAATCCGACAACTTCATCAACAACGGTTTCAGATCCTCCTACAAACGCAACAACTATTGTTCCCGACAATTCATCAGCACCATCAACAAGTACTTCATCAGTTCTCCCAAATGATCAGTTTTCAACAGTTCCTCCTGCTACAACTTCAGCTTCATTCCATTTCGAATCTCCATCAACAACAACAGCAGTCCTTCCAACAGTACCTCCTACAACTCCAGCAATCAATCATGAAGATGTCTCTACTGTTACCATATTCTACGATCCTGAAAATAATTCCGCTTATCATTCAGAAGGTGCTGCTCCCACCAGAGCACCAGTTACAATCTTCTATGATCCACAAACAATTACAGTCCCTTCAGCAGCAGCAATCAGTCCAGTCACTGTCACGGTGCCTGGACCAGTACCATATGAAAGCAATAGGGCCATCCCTTGGCACTATGGCTCTGACGTGTACTGTGAAGGAAAAAGAGTCACTCTTGAGACATCAGCACCTGCACCACAAGTAGATAATGTGGGGGGAGGCGGAGGCTTCACTCGAAGCGGACGTCTCTTTGCTTCACAAGTTCAAAGACCTACTGCCGAAGCAGAAGCTGCTGCCAAGGCAAAAGGAAAAGGCCCGGTGCAGGAAGATTCAGCTGCCAAAGAAACCCTGAAGACTCCATTCGATCAGGAAGTTGATGAGTTTATGCGAATCATCAAAAAGAGTGATTACAAAGTTGTGGATCAGCTTCACCAGACGCCATCCAAAATCTCTATCCTCTCACTGCTTATGTGCTCCGAAGCCCATCGGAATGCACTACTTAAAGTCCTGCACGCAGCTTACGTGCCTGAGGAGATTACCGTCAACCAGTTGGAAACCGTGGTTGGAAATGTTACTGCTAGCAATGGGCTAGGGTTTACCAATTCTGACTTGACAGCGGATGGCCGCAACCACAACAAAGCCTTGCACATAACCATGGAATGCAAAGGAGCTGTCCTTTCTCATGTGCTGGTGGACACAGGTTCTTCCCTGAATGTCTTACCAAAGAAGGCTCTGGTGAAGCTTGAATATGATGGACTGGCATTGAGACCCAGCAACCTGGTGGTGAGAGCCTTTGATGGTTCGAAGAGATCGGTTCTGGGAGAGATCGAGCTGCCTGTGACAATTGGCCCGCAGACCTTTAAAACTATCTTTTATGTGATGGACATTCAGCCCGCCTACAGCTGTTTGTTGGGTAGACCCTGGATTCACGCCGCCGGCGCAATAACGTCTACCCTTCACCAAAAGTTAAAATTTGAGTGGGAAGGCCAAGTTGTCACAATTTGTGGAGAGGAGGACATTTTTGTCAGCCACCTGGCAACCTATAAGTACATTGAAATGGATGGAGAGATCCATGAAACAATGAGCCAGGGGTTTGAAGCTTTGAATGTGAATGAAGCATCTGCTGTATCTGGTACTCCAATGTCGTCATACCAACAAGCCCGGAAGGTTGTTGAGGAAGGAACTGCCCTAGGCTGGGGCAAGGTTTTAGCTGTGGAGGAGAAGAAGGACAAATTTGGGTTGGGTTACAGACCAACTCAACATCAAGCAAAGGCTGCTGAGAAGCCTGGTTTTGTCAGTGGGGGGATGCTTACCCCCGATGCTATCAACTGTCTGGAAGACGAGCTGGAAGAGGAGCGCAATCTGGAGAATTGGATTCGTCCAAAGATCCCGGGGAGCAGTGTCTCGAACTGGTCTTCCCAGGAAATTATAAGAGTTACTCATGCAGAGTAATTATTATTTCCTGTATTTTTTATAGCATGCATCCAAGTCTTGCATCTTGCCCAAGATGACAAGACCCATTTTGTAACCAGGGCCATCTGTACTTTTGTGCAAACAAGATTAAATTAATGAAATATCAGACAATCTTTTGCAAACGAGTCTTTTTCTTTTCTGCTCACTGTTTTTCCACTTTTCTTTTTGTACAAAAATAAATGGCGGTGTTTTCAAAATGATAACTTCATTTCACTTTTTTCTAAAGCAAGATTAAAATCAATCACTAAAATGAACAAACTTAACCCTTGCAGAGAGTGCCTTCCAGACAACACCGACAACAGCACGGCTATGACATCGTATGACTTTGACAATCCGATCAATCAAGCTGATGAAGGGGTTGATGAAGAATATGAGCTTCCTGAAGAGCTAGCCAGGTTGTTGAGACAAGAGGAAAAGGTTATTACTCCTCACCAGGAGGAGGTTGAAGTGATTAATCTTGGTACAAACGAAGACGTGAAAGAGGTCAAAATCGGGGCCTGCCTACAAGACTCAGTGAAGAGACAACTGATAGATCTGCTTCAAGAGTATGTTGATGTGTTTGCTTGGTCGTATCAAGATATGCCAGGGTTGGATACCGACATTGTTGTGCACAAGCTGCCTCTGAGGGAAGAATGCTCGCTAGTTAAACAGAAGTTGCGCCGAACTCGCCCAGACATGGCTATGAAAATCAAAGAAGAGGTACAAAAGCAATGGGACGCCGGGTTCCTTGCTGTAACTAGCTATCCGCAGTGGGTTGCTAACATAGTACCTGTGCCTAAGAAAGACGGCAAAGTAAGAATGTGTGTTGACTACCGGGATCTGAACAGAGCCAGCCCGAAAGATGACTTCCCATTACCTCACATTGACGTATTGGTGGATAATACGGCTCAGTTCTCGGTATTCTCCTTCATGGATGGATTTTCAGGATACAATCAGATCAAGATGTCACCTGAAGACATGGAGAAGACAACATTCATCACACCTTGGGGCACGTTCTGTTACAAAGTGATGCCATTCGGACTGAAGAATGCTGGTGCCACATATCAACGGGCTATGGTGACATTATTCCATGATATGATCCACAAGGAAATAGAATGTTATGTGGATGACATGATTGCCAAGTCCCTTACAGAGGAAGATCACCTGGTGAATCTGCTAAAGTTATTCAAGCGACTGAGGAAGTACCAACTGAAGCTGAACCCCAACAAATGCACATTCGGGGTGCGATCCGGTAAGCTGCTAGGATTTATCGTAAGTGAGAAAGGGATTGAGGTTGACCCTGATAAAGTCAAAGCTATTCAAGAGATGCCTGCACCGAAAACTGAGAAAGAAGTTCGAGGGTTCTTAGGTCGATTGAACTACATTTCACGGTTCATATCTCACCTCACAGCAACCTGTGAACCTTTGTTCAAGTTGTTAAGAAAGGAACAAACAGTCAGGTGGAACGAAGATTGCCAGAAGGCTTTTGATAAGATCAAAGAGTACTTACAAGAACCTCCAATCCTCATGCCTCCAGTAGAAGGAAGACCTCTGATTATGTACTTGACAGTGTTAGAAGAGTCGATGGGGTGTGTGTTGGGCCAGCATGACGAGTCTGGTCGAAAAGAGTATGCAATATACTACCTAAGCAAAAAGTTTACCGACTGTGAACAGCGTTATTCACTGCTCGAGAAAACTTGCTGTGCTTTAGCGTGGGCTGCTCGCCGACTAAGGCAGTATATGTTGACCCACACTACCTTATTGATCTCAAAAATGGATCCAGTTAAGTACATTTTCGAGAAGCCAGCTCTTACCGGACGGGTTGCAAGATGGCAGATGATTCTCACAGAATACGACATACAGTACACATCTCAGAAAGCCATCAAGGGCAGTGTACTATCTGAATATCTTGCTGAGCAACCCATTGATGACTACCAGCCTATGAGGTTTGATTTCCCTGATGAAGACATCATGTTCATTAAAGCAAAAGATCATGAGGAGCCTATTCATACTGAAGGGCCCGACCCAGAAGAAGAATGGACTATGATGTTTGATGGGGCTGTTAACATGAATGGTCGTGGTGTTGGTGCGGTACTCATTACACCTAAAGGAGTTCACATGCCTTTCTCGGCAAAACTCACTTTCAACTGCACTAACAACGAAGCTGAATACGAAGCTTGCATTATGGGTCTTGAGGAAGCCATCGACCTCAGGATCAAAACATTGACCGTATTCGGGGATTCAGCTTTGGTAGTCAATCAAACCAACGGCAAATGGTACACACACCAGGATCATCTGATACCTTACAGGGATTATACAAGGAGGTTACTGACTTTCTTCACAACAGTCAAGCTTGAGTATATCCCTCGGGACGAGAATCAGTTCGCAGATGCCTTGGCTACCATTTCGTCCATGATCAAAGTTCAAGCTGCAAACTTTGTACCTCAGATTTCAGTGTCGAGACTTGATAGACCAGCATATGTGTTCTCAGCAGATGTTGTAAAAGATGACAAGCCTTGGTTCCATGACATTAAGTGCTTCTTGGAGGATCAGACATACCCACCTGGGGCATCTTCCAATGATAAGAAGACTTTGAGAAGGCTTGCTGGAAGTTTCTTTCTGAACACTGATGGGTCTTTATATAAGAGGAACTTTGACATGGTACTCCTCAGATGTGTTGACAAGACGGAAGCAGATTTGCTGATGCATGAAGTGCACGAGGGATCTTTTGGTACCCATGCTGGAGGACATGCTATGGCTAAGAAGTTGTTAAGATCGGGTTATTACTGGATCACAATGGATGCAGACTGTTGTGCCTATGCCAGAAAGTGTCACAAATGCCAGATTTACGCAGATAAAGTGCATGTGCCTCCCAATCCTTTGAACATAATGTCTTCACCCTGGCCCTTTGCCATGTGGGGCATTGATATGATTGGCAAAATTGAGCCAACTGCTTCAAACGGCCACAGATTCATCCTGGTCGCCATTGACTATTTCACCAAGTGGGTTGAAGCAGCCTCATATGCAAATGTTACAAGACAAGTGGTAGCCAGATTTCTGAAAAGAGATATCATCTGTCGGTATGGAGTGCCCGAGCGAATCATTACTGATAATGGTTCCAACTTAAACAACAAAATGATGGCAGAACTATGCCGGGACTTCAAGATCCAACATCACAATTCTTCTCCTTACAGGCCAAAGATGAATGGTGCTGTTGAGGCGGCAAATAAGAATATCAAGAAGATTGTGCAGAAGATGGTAGTCACCTACAAAGACTGGCATGAAATGCTACCGTTTGCCTTGCATGGGTACCGCACATCAATCAGAACATCCACTGGGGCAACACCATATCAGCTTGTGTATGGTATGGAAGCAGTCCTACCTGTTGAAGTTGAATTACCCTCCCTACGGGTACTAATGGATGTTAAACTGAGTGAAGCAGAATGGGTTAGGTCCCGATACGAACAACTGAGTCTGATCGAAGAAAAAAGATTGGCCGCAATCTGTCATGGGCAGTTATATCAGAAGAGAATGAAGAAGGCCTTCGATCAGAAAGTCAGACACCGAGAGTACCAAGTAGGAGATCTTGTGCTGAAGAGAATCCTCCCTCCTCATACAGACTACAGGGGAAAATGGACTCCAAATTATGAAGGACCATTCGTCATAAAGAAAGTTTTCTCTGGTGGAGCACTGATGCTCAGCACCATGGATGGTGAAGATTTCCCGTCCCCTGTGAATTCAGATGCAGTTAAAAAATACTTCGCATAAAGTGACCCGCTGGACATAAAAACAGAATGTAAGTCCAGGCAAAAATAGGGCATCCCGGCGAGTCAAAAACAGAATAAAAGACTCGGGCAAAAGTAAGGGAAATAAATAAAAAATGTACACCCGCTGAGTTGAAAAGCCGCATTGGACAGCTCAGGCAAAAATGGGTATCCCGATGGATTGAAAACCCGAAAGGGCGATCCATGCAAAATAAGGGAATAAGCGAACAACTGCATTCTGAATTCGTCTGTATCACCTACAACTTGTTAAGCTTCAAAGGATCAAGCTTCAATCAGAATCAACTCTCTCCAGAAAGCAAGACGAGAAGAACGTCATTGTCATACGAGTCATAGCAGAAGAGGAAGCTCCCTCAAAGCGTCGTCAACACTGCCAGCACTTTATTTCTCAATTTGTAACAATCTCCTCATTTCAGGAGATATGTTTCTTTGACTGTATCTTGCCAATTCAGGGCACATGAATTAATAAAATCAGATTTTCGGTCATGTTTCGTTTTTACATTTATGTTTTGCAAAGAGTTGTCTGATATCTCTAAAAATACAATTGCATAAGTACAGATGCCCTTCTCTAAAAAAATAAAAACACATGCTTACAGGGAATGTGATTATTCTCGAAAGTACTTAACTCCTATGACGGAATCCAGTAAGGGATACCTCGGGACCTTTTGTACGTTCCATTACCTTTGCAGGATTGCAGGTATCCAGAACGCAACCTGGGGCATGCAGGTTATGTCTCAGCAAGTAGGCGAATCATTATCAACTCGGTCTATATTCCACATGGCACTAGAAGGTGCCCATTTCCCCAGCGAAGCTGCCAAATCAGCATACACTCAATCTCAGCATCCGAAATGCTCTATCCCCAGCTGAGTTGCTCCCCATTGCTTCCCCCAGCAAAGTTGCCAAATCAACTAACAGGTTTAACACTCAGGATGTTTTCTCGCCAGCCGAGTTGCCTCTCATTACTCTCCCCAGCTGAGTTATCAACAGCATTCCCCAGCTGTAGTGCCAACCATCCTTCCTCAACAGAATGCAGAAATCAGGGAATCATCTCCCCACAGAGCTTCAAGCCTTTATTCAGAAGAGCAACGCACGGAGAAGTCACAACAGAGTACAGAAGCTTCTACAAACCCCAGCTGGGTCCCATATTACGAGGATATGTCAACCAGTGACATATATCCCCAAACAGATGCATCACTAGATCTACCAATGATCTCATCCCCAGCTGGGATGTTCACTTCAAGCAGATCATCCAGAGATCTTCGCGGCAACGGGATCCGAATCCCGGATCGGTGCCTCTTTGCATAATCATAGCATTCACATCATATTATACCCTCAGAGCGTAGCATTCCGTCTAATACGGAGCATTACGGCAAAAATCAAATACATAGCATAATCATAAGTCATGTTGTGAATTGAACGCTTGTGATTAGTAACCATTCATCAGAATACAGATTACTTTTCCCCAGAGTCCCCACCAGAGTCCCAGCAAAAACAGTTGCCTCATATTCACAAACACTACCATACACACCCCTTGATACCCGTCCGTATCATCACTCCCCAGTAAGGTCGCCTGAATACACTCAACAAACAAATTACCCGTACTACAGATACTTCCTGACACCCGTCCGTGTCAAATCACCAGCAGAAAGCCAAAGACATCCTCTTTGCACTCACATATACTTATATACACTTTCTTGACACCCGTCCGTGTCATATCCCCAGCGCAGTCGCTTACACCTTTATCACTCATATACTTGTTAATATCATACTTTTCTCTCTTGACACCCGTCCGTGTCACTCTCCCCAGCAGGAAACACTCATCTATACAATACAATACTCATTACTCATGGTACACTTATACAGATACTCGTCCGCATCTTGTATACATCATCACTCATATCCCCGCAGATTCAACACTAGTCCGTGTTCTTTGTTAACCAGTTGGTACTCGTCCGTACCATCATCTCAGAACATTACGTCTAGTGTTTGTTTCTACGTGATACTCGTCCGTATCATAGTCTTAAGGATGCTCGTCCGCATCTTTAATCCATACACCGTGTCAAACACTTATGTCTTCTTGAGTATAGATACTCGTCCGTGTCTATTATTCCCCAGAAGAGTCCCTTCGGATGCAACACTCGTCCATGTCCTTTGTTAACCAGTTGATACTCGTCCGTATCATCATCTCTGAACATGTGTCAGTTTGTTTCTACATGATACTCGTCCGTATCATAGTCCTAAGGATGCTCGTCCGCATCTTTAATCTATACACAATACCAAACACTTATACCTTTTGTTTCTTGGATGTAAACGCTCGTCCGTGTTTACATTATCCCCAGTAGATCACCAACAAATTTTCTTTTTATCTAACACTCGTCCTGTGTTATGATACCTTTGAGAGCAGCCGTACCCTGCTGAGTGGTCGTCCTCCACTTCTTGATGGTCGTCCTCCATCATGCTCATCCGATGGCCGTCCCCATCGTTGATTTTAGCAGCCGTCCCCTGCTAGGTGGTCATCCTCCACCTTTTGATGATCGTCCTTCATCACTTTATCCAATGGCCGTCCCCATTGTTGATTTTGGTTATCTGACATTCGTCCTATGTCATGATAAACCTTGAGAGCAGCCGTACCCTGCTGAGTGGTCGTCCTCCACTTCTTGATGGTCGTCCTCCATCATGCTCGTCCGATGGCCGTCCCCATCGTTGACCTTTTCTATCCGATGGCCGTCCCCATCGTTGATATTTTCGGCAGCCGTACCCTGCCAGGTGGTCGTCCTCCACCTTTGATGGTCGTCCCCATCATATTTCTTTTAACCCCAACAGAGCAGCCGTCCCCTGCTAGGTGATCGTCCTTCACCTTTGATGGCCGTACCCCATCATCTGTTTATTTCATTCATTCTTTAACCCGATGGCCGTCCCCGTCGTGGTCCCTTTTCCTTTTAACCCGATGGCCGTCCCCGTCGTGGTCCCTTTTCCTTTTAACCCGATGGTCGTCCCCGTCGTGGTCCCTTTTCCTTTTTAGCCCGATGGCCGTCCCCATCGTTGGTTACTTGACCTTTATGAACTTGATGGCCGTCCCCGTCATGTTTCATTAACCCCCAGAGAGTTATACAGTTTTATCGTGATGGCCGTCCCCATCATGATTTTATTTTCCCCAGCTAGTCGGCCGTCCCCGTCTTAGCTTTACTTGTTTTTCCCCAGCTAGTCGGCCGTCCCCGTCTTAGCTTTACTTTTTATCCCCAGCATGTCGGTCGTCCCCGTCATCGCTTTATTTCCTGCACTTTACCAGCATGTCGGCCGTCCCCGTCATCGCTTTGCTTCACATACCACTTTACCCAGCAGTCGTCCTCTGCTCGACGGTCGTCCTCCGTCGCCTACACTTTACAATATACTTTATTTTCATTTACAATCTATATCCCTTTTCTTCTTCATTTCTGTGAGTGCAAATTTTGGACTGTCTTTGGTATTCAACCACAAGTTATCTTGTTTGGCCTGTTAAGCCGTCGCTTACAACCTGCACAGCTAACTCATGTTTGAATAGGGGCAGCTGTAAACACCCAAAATTTGCCCTCACCCATTCACACCATGGCTTGTGATCATTCTCATATGCATAAACACAATCATATCATCTCATATCTCACTTTTGTTTCACTGCATAGTTTCTAAGTCATCTGCATCTAGGGTTTGTGATCTGAGCAATCCAAGAGCTTCTTGAGCCACTCCAAAGGCAACCAATCAATTCAAAGGGGTCCATGTGTGTTCTTATATCATATTCCATCTCCTCAAAGTCAAAAATGCAGAGGAATCACAAGAACTAGGGTTTGAGTGGATGCAGAGCCAGGATGAACTGCACAGTTGACTGAAAATTAGGGTTTTGGTTTCAGAGGCCATAACTCCAAATTTTTTGGTCATTCTTGTTTCCATTGATCTCTATATGGTATAGGGAGTATGCATATCAATTTTCATGAAGAAATTCCATGGGGAAGTCATCTGATCAAGAGTTGACTTTTCAGACAAGTCAGTGCAAAATCAGGGCATCTGAGGCCCCCAATGACCCAACCAATGGGTGATCTTCATCATTTTGAGTGTATATGATCTTTATTTGATCATGGAAGAAGGTTGAAGTTCATAAAATCAAGAATTTAGGGTTTTTGCAAATGTTGACTTTTTGGGCATAGTTGACTTTTCAAGAATGTATCATTTTAGACCATTTTTCAAGCCTTGATTCTTGATCCAAAAAGGCTTCAAATGGAAAAACTTTGGTCATGAAAGTTGTAGATCTCATCTTTCCCTTTTCAAAAAGTACAAGAACATGATCAAATTCTTTTTGAATCAAAAGTTATGGTGTGGCAAAGTTAGCAAAAATCATTGATTTTCAAGTTATGCACCAAAGGCAAAAATTGCAAATTCTCCTTCCAAGGCCAATTCAGTCACCATATGGGCTTCTAATGCACTTAACATGATCATGTAACTTCTAAAAGTCAGATTTGAACCAAGGTGCCTCATGTTTCATGGCTTATGCAACAAGATTTTTCCATGTGAACCATAAAGCAAGCAACTTGCAAAAACTATCATCACATCTCACCCACTTGATTTCTTGGATGCTGAACCAGCCCTAGCTTCTCTCCATGCCATGCTGCGCCAGTCCATGTACTTATGCTAGCCTAGAACCAAGCCCATGCCTCTCTTACAACCAAGTTGACATTTTGCAAAAGTAAACATCCCAATCAATAAAGGGCATGTCAAATCAACTGACCAATGAGAGAGAGTCATGTGGACAATTTGCAAGCAAAACATAAGAAGAGGCAAGGCTGAAACCAACACATTCCACACATACACAAAAACCTACCAAGTTGCAAGTTCCTTCGATTCTCTCTGTCCAGCATACAAACACTCAAGCCAACTTCACCAATCATCTCACCTCACTCCATAGACCACCCAGCAACCAAGAACCAAGCCTGAAACAGCAAGAATCCCCCATTGCCATTCTTCACCTCAGCCTGCATTTTCTATCGAATCTCTCTCCACAAGCCATGAACACTTAAACAAACTCCACCAACAATCTCCACTCACCTCACTGACCAGAAACCACCCTTTGTTTTGGCCTGAAACACCCTATATCTCAAATACGATTTTCATCCTCCCTTGGTCAGAGCTGCTGCAAACTCACTCAGGAGGTTGTTTAAACTCCAGCTAAGCATCCAAAGCTTCAAAGGTGGACCATTGGGACCAGACTGAGCCAAAGAATCATCCAAAGAGCTCCTGAATCAAGAGCTCCATCTCAGGTGACACCATGAACTTTTTTCCCAGAACTCATTTCTCTTGTTAAAATCTTGTTGTGTGTGTTACACTGATCATTGGGATCTCTTTACTTTTGAAAATGAGCCAGAAATGAGTGTGTAATGCTGTTCTGAAAGTTTGACCTAAAAATTTCATTGCTTCGATTCTTGTTTGTGTGTGAGTTTAAATGTGATTTGATGCTGGATTCGTGCTTAGGGTAGTTAGTAGATGATTTCTGGAGAGTTAGAGCTTCTAAAATGGCCTAGGGAGAGAGATTGATTCTGGGGATGGCCGGAGAAGACGACCGGAACACTGTTCCGGTCGCCTGATTGTAATTAACGGCAAGGTTAGGGTTTTAAGCATTAATTAGCAAGTTTGAATTTGGACCGTGAGATGTGGCGGGGAGTCAATTCGCGCGCAGGCAGTTTCAAATCTGGACCCTAGGATTTGAATACTTTTCATTAGATCAGATTTAATTCATTTATTTTCTTTTATTTTTCAATTGTCTTGCATATTTAATTTTAAAATAGTTAAAAATTCTTAAAAATTATGAAACTTTTTCTTTAAGGTTTTATTAATTTTTAAGACCCAAAAATATTTTTATTTTATTTTTTATCATTAAAAAAGTATTTTTAAATATTTAAAAGATTATTTTTAATTGATTAATGGGAATTAATTAATTAAAAATACTTTTAGGTATTTAAAAATTACAAAAAAATTCATGAAATGTTCTAAGACATTTAGAAACATTGTCCTACCTTCAAACCAAATTTCTTTTTTGATCTTGATGCATTTTAAGAATTTTTCATTGAATTAAATCAATTTTTATGCATTATTTTGATCATAAGTTCAAAAAATCATTTCTGCCTATTGGAGAAGGTTGAGACATTGATTCTTCTTGCATTGTGTTATGTTTAGCATGTATTTTCAAAGATAAAAAGGCCATGAATTGTTCTTGCATTTTCAAATTGTTTGGCATTTGTTTTGTTAAGAACCCTAAAAAACCCTAATAACTTAGGAAATTCATATCTTGAGTTTGGTTGAGAGTTGAGAGCTCCCCTTTGGGCAGTGGTTCATCATAGGCCTAGGGTTTCTTTGGGTGCCATTTTCCATTTTTTATCATGAGGTTTGCTTCTGTTTTGGGTTTTTGTTTGTTGTTTGATCCATAAACCCTAATTTTGGGCTTTCTCTTGCATCCTTCTTGCATTCTCTTGCATAACATGACTTGTCTTTGCATTTTGTACATGTTTATGATTCATTTGACATATTAAGACATATAGGAAACATGTTTGATCATTGCATTGCATATTTGCCATGTCATTTGTCTTGTATGCTTCATAACATTTCATGCTTGTTCATGCTCCTTAACTTGCATCATTTGCATTCATAATCTTGTATGAACATCCCCATGCTTTGTTTCATGTTTGCAGCACCTCATAACATCATAATCATCATCAACATGCTTCTGGTTTTGCTTAGCATCATATCATTTCATCTCATCTTGCATTGCATTGCATTTCTTTCTAACATTTCAGGTGGTAAGTAAACTTGAGAAGTGGATTTGCCTTCACTTCTCATAACTTTTCTTTTCATCTCTCTTGCATCCATTGCTGCATTCTTATATGTGTTTGAGTTTGAGCTTGCTCATTCTTATTCCTCCCACTTTCTTTCTTCAAGTGACTTGACTTCTTGAATGAAGCAAGTCACTTTGCTTCTCTTGATCCTGTTCATCTGCTTCCTGGTGGTTCCATTGAAGATCTTCTTTTTTAAACCTCACAAACCTTAGGATCATCCAAGCATGACAATGATTAGGGTTTTGATTAGTCCCCCCATAGTTTTACCTTTGTGTCTCTCTTTGGGTCTTCTCTTCTCACCTCATAATCGGGGACTAAACCCTAAAGGCTTTAAGACTTTGTGATTAAGCTTATGCCTGCATCCTTCTCTTAGGATGGAGTGTATAACTTTAATCCTAAGTATTAAACCCTTAAGGTGTTTAAATCTCTTAATTAATCCATCTAATAAATATCAAGACATCACACTTGTAACTTGGGCCTTGCATTAGGGTTCTAATTCTTCCTTAATTGGTTAAGAAGGACTAACCCTAGTGTTAATGGACAAGTCCCCCTCAAGTTGTCTTGCAAACAATAAAACTCACTTCATCATCATACCATTAATCTAAAATCCACTTAATCAAAGGCTTGTTTTGTCATGGGTTTAATCCCTAATCATGGGTTAAGTTGAGGAGTTTTCCTCAACTTAAACATTCTCATCTATTATCCTTCTTTTAGGATGGTGTAATGAGTCTGTTTAATCCCTGATTATGGCTTAACCTCATTACTCAACACTAAACAAAAATCACAAAAACATCTAAATAATCACAAGTAGGTTAATAATCTTAATCCTACACCCAAGGTGATTAAGTGTGAGAATCTGACTTCACACTTAAGGTATTCTCATTACCCCTGATCAGAGGGAAGATGTGATGAGTTTACTAACCCATTGGTTTAGGCTTAAGCTCATTATCTTATGACAAAATCCAAAAACAATAAAAGACTGAAAACTCAAAAACAAACAATAATCGTCTCCTTCGGGATTCTTTTCTCATCACCCTCACTCACAAACGAGAACTCGCTTCGCCCGTCTAATGCAAGACAGTTCGCATCTGTGCCAGACAGATCGTACACTTGAGCATAGGCAAGCAAGCAGTTCACAAGTCAATTCATCTTTCAGTCTCTTTGGGTCGAACTACGGTGTTCTGACTTCCTCATTGCACGAGAGGATACGTAGGCATAACTTAACGGTTATCGAACAAAAGTCTCTGTATATTCCCCCTCCTTTCAGTTTCATTCTCTTAAGCCTCATGATCTTGAGCATACTCTTTTTCTTACACTGACACTATATATATACACTTCACTTCTTTTTACACTGACACCTGTACATCCTTTTCCAGCTCTTTTATACACAAATTGCACTGACACTACCCCTTTAAAACACAAATCTTTTAAGCGTGGATCCCGTCGAGTACGGCGGACAATCTGGGTGCTAATACCTTCCCAGGTTGTAACCAACCCCCTTTCTCAGTCTCTCTGGTTCGCAAACCGTCTTATCCATCTTTTCTAGGCTTATGTAGCATTGCCTTTCCTCCGGGATAAAAATGCCTAGCTGGCGACTCTATTCATCTCCAGTGAGTTCACGGCTGTGTGTTCTCACTGTTCCCTTCGCCGACCGTTCGCGTCTGTACCCTTATCTGACCCTGTGTCACTTATCGGGAGCGACAATCATTGCTGCATTTTGTCTTGTGCTTGAGATTGAGCTTGCTCATTCTTGCTCTTCTTACTTTCTTTCTTCAAGTGACTTGTCTTCTTAAATGAAGCAAGTTACTTTGCTTCTCTTTGCTCCTTTCATCTGCTTCCTGGTGGTTTCTCTGAAGATCTTTCTTGTAAACCTCACAAACCTTAGGAACAACCAAGCATGACAATGATTAGGGTTTTGATTAGTTCCCCCCACTTAGTTTTACCTTTGTGTCTCATTGAGTCTTCTCTTCTCATCTCACAATCAAGGACTAAACCCTAAAGGTTTTAAGGCTTTGTGATTAAGCTTATACCTGTATCCTTCTATTAGGATGGAGTGTATAACTTTAATCCTAAGTGTTGAACCCTTAATGTGTTTAACTCCTTTAATCAATCCATCTAATAATCACCAAGACATCAAGCTTGTAACTCGGGCCTTGCATTAGGGTTCTAATTCTTCCTTAATTGGCTAAGAAGGACTAACCCTAGTGTTAATGGACAAGTCCCCCTCAAGTTGTCTTACAAACCATAAAAATCACTTCCCCATCTTATCATTAACTAAAATCCATTTAATAAAGGCTTTGTTTTGTCATGGGTTTAATCCCTAATCATGGATTAAGTTGAGGAGTTTTCCTCAACTTAAACATTCTCATCTATTATCCTTCTATTAGGATGGTGTAATGAGTCTGTTTAATCCCTGATTATGGCTTAATCTCATTACTTAACACTAAACAAAAACACCAAAAACATCTAAATAATCACAAGTAGGTTAATGATCTTAATCCTATATCATGGTGATTAAGTGTGAGAAGCTGACTTCACACTTAAGGTACTCTCATTACCCCTAATCAGAGGGAAGATGTGATGAGTTTACTAAATCCATTGGTTTAGGCTTAAGCTCATTAACTTATGACAAACTTTCAAAAGCAATAAAAGACTGAAAATACAAAAACAAACAATAATCGTCTCCTTCGGGATTCTTTTCTCATCACACTCACTCATAAACGAGAACTCGCTTCTTCCGTCTAATGCAAGACAGTTTGCACCTGAGCCAGACAGGTCATACACTTGAGCATAGGCAAGCAAGTAGTTCACAAGTCAATTCATCTTTCAGTCTCTTTGGGTCGAACTACGGTGTTCTGACTTCCTCATTGCACGAGAGGATACGTAGGCATAACTTAACAGTTATCGAACAAAAGTCTCTGTATATCCCCCCTCCTTCTAGCATTATTCTTTTAGCCTCATGATCTTGGGCATCTCATTTCTACACTGACACTGTACATTTATACACTTTATTTCTTTCACACAGACACCTGTACATCCTGTTTCAGCTCTTTTGTACACAAATTGCACTGACACTACCCCTTTGAAACACAAATCTTTTAAGCGTGGATCCCGTCGAGTACGACGAACAATCTGGGTGCTAATACCTTCCCAGGTTGTATCCAACCCCCTTTCTCAGTCTCTCTGGTTCGCAACCGTCTTATCCGTATCTTTCTAGGTCTATGCAGCATTACCTTTCCTTCGGGATAAAAATGCCTAGCTGGCGACTCTTTTCATTTCATCCTTTCGCCGACCGTTCGCGTCTGTACCTTATTTGAGCCAGTCTCATCTTTTTGGAGCGACAACTTGGCGACTCTGCTGGGGACCCTTATACTGTAACCAGGGCTTCTGGTTCTTTTTCTGGGTTCCTCCTAGCGCTTGTTTGATTTGTGTTTACTGGGGTGTTATGTGTTTGTATATTTATTTTGTTTATTGCTTTATGTATAGTTATTTATTGCTTTCTTTACAGCTTTATATACATCATACTGTCATACTGTGTTTGGCTGGATCTGGTTTTGTCTTGGTGGGTGGGGTTCTATTGAGAGTTTAAGGTCATATACCTGGGACCTGAGTGACACCTAGGCTAGAGTGGTTCATGTTCTTTCCCATTCCATTTCGGTCTGGTGCGGGAATATGAAACACAGTTCAGATATGGGTTTCTTCTTGAGAACCCTGTGCTATAGATTTCCTTTAGTGCTAGGGCTATCTGGGAAGCCTGCTAAGTCTGGATGACCTTTAGTATTGACCTTCAGAAACTGAGGTGAATTAGAGGAGGATCTTTTATGGTTATTGTAAACACTGTACCTCCGGGTTAGAAGTGTTTACACTTCTCATAAGTGATCCAAGTCTGAGGATCCTTGTTTTAGAACACCACCTGTGAGGGGGTTGGGCTGTTTACAGGTTTGCAGGTACCCTTGACCTCAGCATACCCTGTTACTTTGTTTTGATTAAGAGTACTCCATTTTGGGACAGTTCTTGTGATTTTAACCCTGGACATGTGACTCTTTATTTGAGTCCCCCACCTTGGTTACTGGACTTATGAACCTCCATCTGGACTTCTTAGACATACATGGACTTATATCAAGGCAGTTAATCAGATCCAGCTTGATCACAAACCCTTGCATATCATTTGCATACATCATCATTGCATCATTTAACATTTGCTTATTTGTTTTTCAGGGTATCCATATTATATTTTGGCTTGGTTTTGACCCCTTCATCTGCATAGGCCCCTGTTCACCAGCTATCTGCTTTAGCTACTTTCATCAGCTACCTGCATCACCAGTATTAGCCTGTCAGTGGCCCATCTTCAGTGTTAGTCTCCATCATCAGCATCTGTCTCAGCTCTTCATCAGCAGACATGGCACCCAAGAAGAGCAACATCTCATATCATTTCTTTGAGCCTGAGCTGACTAGCATCAGGAAGGTCCAGGCCCTTATCACTCCAGACCACATACCACTATTCAGAGAACATTATGGAGGCATCCTTGATGTGGTTATGGATTTGGATCCTTCTCAGAGGAGTTTGATTCACACTTGCCTACAGTTCTATGATCCTCCTTTGAGATGTTTTACTTTCCAGGATTTTCAGTTGGGGCCTTTATTAGAGGAGTATTCATCACTGGTTGGAGTACCTGTCAGGGGTGGTATCCCCTTCAACCCAGAAATGGTTTTTCCCAGCAATGAAGAAGTGGCAAAGGCACTGTATCTGGAACCTTTTCTGATTGAGCAGAACATGACAACCAAGGCTGGAATCTCTGGTCTACACTTGGATTTCTTGACTTCTCAGGCTATCCTGAAGGCCTCCTTGGGAGAATGGAAGGCAGCCTGTGCATTGTTAGCCATCAGTATATATGGGGTTGTACTTTTTGCAGATGAGCCTAAGTTTATTAGCAAGAATGCCATTCACCTTTTCATCCTGAGGAACCCAGTGCCCACCTTACTGGGAGATTTCTACTACTCTATTCATCAAAGGAATGAAAAGCAAAGAGGAAGATTGGTGAGATGCTGTGCTCCCCTGTTCCATACCTGGCTGCTCAAACACTTGCCCAAGACTGATGCATTCTTGAATCCTCACCAACAGAAGAATTGGGCTAGAAGACTTATTGCTTTGACCTCAGATGACATCAGGTGGTGCACTCAGAGCACCAAGGGCAGGGACATCATTACTAGTTGTGGGCAGTTCCCCAATGTACCTCTGATAGGAGTGAAGGGTTGCATCAACTACAACCCTCTGCTATTCAAAAGACAATTGGGCTATGCATTGGTCCACCCTCCTAGAGCACAGGACTTGGCTGAAACCCTTTATTGTGAGATTAAGCCTAATCTAGCTGTTGTCAGGCAAGCATCCTGGGATTGGGACAATGTCCAGACCAAAGGGATGGCCTTTCTTGGGAGATGCAACAATGTGGCCTCAGCTCAGTACTATGAGTGGTCTCATGCCAGGGCTCAAATTTCTGGGATGCCCTTCACCATTGAGGACGCACCTGGACCATCCACAACATCTGCTCCAGCCACTGTCAGCCTGGAAGAGTTTGAGAAACTAAAAGAGAGGAATGAGAATCTGACTCAAGCTTTGCAGAAGACCCTCTGGGAGAGGAGTGATGGTCGTCTGGACATTGAAAGGCTAGAAAAGCTTAAGGTGGAGCATCTAGCCAGGATTGAGAAGTCAGAGGAATACATCAAGAAGTCAAGGGCTGGGGAGCAGATTATGAAGAATGCCTGTAAAGAGGCCCAGTTCCAGAAGGCTATGACTGATCTCTATCTGAAAGAAAGTCAAGCTAGGTGGGTCAGAATCACTGAAGCTCGCACTCAGGAAGATAAGAGAACTCAGGACAAGATTGAGCAGTTGGAGGCTAATGCAAAGGAGCAACAGGAAACCCTGCTAGCAGCCCAGAAGGAGATCTCAGAATTGAAGCTTAGGGCTGGTGTGAAGAGGTCAAAGGACCAGGGCAGACTCAAGAAGCTAACCACTGCTATCACCACCAGGAATCTTTTTATCAGGAACCTCACAGAGCATCCAGCTGACCCCGTGACTGAAGCACTTCTGAAGGAAGTTAGGGAGGATGAGTTTGGTCTTGGTGTCTGACTTTTGTTTGTTGTTGCTTTCATTTCATGTACTTTTCTTCTTTTTATGTTGTATTTTGACCCCTCAGGGGCATGTATTGTAAAAAAAAAAAACTATGTATGATTCATCATTTGTAATATATTCATTAGTTTGTTTCATCTGAGTTCTTTCAAAGCAACATCAAAGCGCCTTCCTCAAGGGTCTGGAAAGGTCAAAACCAAATGCCAAGCCGGATACCTTGGAAACAAATAAGCATACTGCATTGCATACTAACTTTTGTCTTGTTTTGTAGGTTTTGTTTTGTTTTTGTTACTAACTCTGTTGTGGTTCAGGAACTATTGCTCGACGTCGGGTGTTCCCACTCAACCGTCCGCACAGATATCCTACCCGCAACAACCTTCCGGGTATACAAATGGACCAAGTACAGCAGGACCTTACAGAAGTCAGGGCTCAAATGGCCAATGAGAGGTTGGAAATGAGAAACCAGATGACCCAGTTCATGGAGGTGATGAATGGTTTGGCTCAAAGCCAAGAAAGATTAAGGGCATTGGTAGAGAGGCAGACCCAGGAGGAACCCCATTTGGGGACTGGAGGAACGAGCAACAATGAGAGGGTTCAGCCTCATGTTAATCCACCTGTGTATGGGCCTCATCTTCATCCAGAGATCAACATCCCTGCTAATGTACAAGGGAATGCCACTGCAGGCATAGTATTACAAGAAGACCCCCAAGAGGATCAATTCACTGTGATGGGAGCTAGGGATGAAGCCTATGACAGAAGGCTAGATGAAATTGCTGAAAAATTGAGATCTCTGGAGTCTCAAAATTCCCTGGGCTTTGATGTCATGGACATGGGATTAGTGGACGGGGTAAGGATTCCCCACAAGTTTAAACCTCCGTGCTTTGAGAAGTACAACGGAACCTCCTGTCCACGAACCCATTTGCAATCCTTTCTGGGGAGGCTGAAGGCATACACCATGGATGAAAAACTGTGGATGTTTTATTTTAAAGACAGTTTAACTGGGGCTTCAAGGGAATGGTACTCTCATTTGACCAGAGCAACCATCAGGTGCTGGAAGGACCTAGCTGAGGCCTTCATTAGACAGTACCAATACAACTTGGATATGGCTCCTAACAGGACCCTCCTGATGGGAATGTCTCAGTCATCCAGGGAAAGCTTCCGGGAATACGCCCAGAGGTGGAGACAGCTTGCTGCTGCTGTCCAGCCACCCATGTCGGAAAGGGAAATGGCCGACATGTTTATGAACACCCTTCAAGGGACATACATTGACAGGCTAGCTGCCTTTTCTTCCACCAGCTTCGCTGACGTAGTCATAGCTGGAGAAAGGATCGAGAGCCTATTAAAGATGGGCAAAATTTCTGATAACAGTGCGAGCTCGTCCAGCAACCCCAGAAAGCCTTTTTGTGGGGCCAAGAAGAACAGGTGAGACTAATGCTATTCAGGCCAACAGGGGCAGACCTCAATATGTTCATAGGTCCGTGTCAGCTGTCACTATTCCCGCTCCAATCCCTCAGCAACTAGCATATCAACCACAACAACAACCCCACTACCAACAACAAACTCAGTATCCGCCTCAGAGAAACTACAACAACACCAGCAACAACAATCAACAAAGATCTTTTCAACAGAGACCATCTCAGGCCAATAGGGTGATTGATCCAATCCCTATGCCTTATGCCGTTTTATTTCCACAGCTCCTGAAGCTCAACTTGGTTGAGTTAATGACGTTGGCACCACCAGATCCTTCCAGCCTGCCAAGAAATTATGACGCCAACGCCAGATGTGCTTTTCACTCCAATGCACCTGGCCACAGTACAGAGAAGTGCAGAGCTTTACAAATGAAGGTACAAGACCTGGTAGATTCTAAAGCTCTAAACTTTGCACCCCCGCCAAATGTCAACAAGAACCCCATGCCCAACCACGGAGGACCCAGGATTAATGCTATTGAGGAGGATAAGCCGTCTTTCTTAATAACCAGTGTTGGGCAAATTCGGACACCCCTGGTAGAGATTAAAGCTCAACTCATTGAATGCCAGATGTTCTCGGGGTGTGAGCTCGGGTGCGGTTATTGCAACATTTCAGTAAATGGGTGTGATAACTTGAGAAGCGGCATAGATGGTCTTATCCAGAGTGGCCTACTTCAAATCACGACATCAACACCTTCAAATCCAGCAATCTCTTTGGCAACAATTACCGAGTCTTCTACAACTGCAACAACAGTCAGTCCAAGCAATTCATCAGCACTATCAACAATGGCTCCATCCATCATATCAACAAACCATACGTCAACAAACATTCCTTCTACAACATCAGCACCCCTTTATTCAGAATCTTCTACAACAACAACACCCATCCAATCAACAGAATCTTCTACAACACCAACAGATATTTCAGCTGTCACCATTTATTATGATCCGTCATATGTTCCTCCTAACAACAATTTTCAACAACAAATCGTGGCATCTCCTGCCAGGCCACCAATCACCATCTACTACGATCCACACACTATTTCAACACCCTCCTCTGCTGCAGTCAGTCCGGTTACCATCACGGTACCTGGACCAGTTCCATATGAAAGCAGTAATGCCATCCCTTGGCATTATGGCTCTGACCTTTACTGCAATGGGGAGAAAATCACTCTTGACTCTTCAACCTCTTCTCCACAGATTGGCAATGTCGGGGGAGGCGGAGGCTTCACCAGAAGCGGACGCCTCTTTGCTTCGCAAACACAGAGACCTAATGCCGAAGCAGAAGCTGCTGCCAAAGCAAAGGGAAAGAGTGTGGTAGTGGAAGAACCTATTCTCAAGGAAACACAGAAGACATCTTTTGAACAAGATGTATACGAGTTTATGAGAATTATCAAGAGGAGTGATTACAAAGTGGTGGATCAGCTTCACCAAACTCCCTCAAAAATCTCCATTTTATCCCTGCTGATGTGTTCCGAAGCTCACCGGAATGCATTACTAAAAGTCTTGCACGCAGCATATGTGCCAAAGGAGATCACCGTTAATCAGCTGGAGACCGTGGTAGCAAATGTCAATACCAGCCATGGGTTGGGTTTTACCAATGCTGATCTAACGACTGAGGGATATAATCACAACAAGGCTTTACACATCACTCTTGAATGCAAGGGTGCTGTTCTATCACATGTATTGGTAGACACTGGGTCTTCACTCAATGTTTTACCCAAGAAAGCCTTGGTGAAGCTGGAGTATGATGGCTTGGCATTACGTCCAAGTAATCTGGTAGTGAGAGCATTTGATGGCTCTAAGAGATCAGTGTTGGGAGAGATTGATCTGCCTGTGATGATTGGCCCATAGACTTTTAAAATTACCTTCTATGTGATGGACATTCAGCCGGCCTACAGCTGTTTGTTGGGTAGACCTTGGATCCATGCCGCTGGCGCAGTTACGTCTACCCTTCACCAGAAGTTGAAATTTGAGTGGGAGGGCCAGATCATCACCATCTGTGGTGAAGAAGATATTTTTGTTAGCCACCTGGCTACATACAAATACATTGAGATGGATGGATAGATCCATGAAACCATGAGCCAGGGATTTGAGGCCCTGAACATAAATGAAGCATCTGCTGTACTTGGAACCTCCATAACATCTTATCAACAAGCCAGGAAGGTTGTTGAAGAGGGGACTGCCCAAGGCTGGGGCAAGCTGCTACCAGTGGAGAAGAAGGAGGACAGATTTGGGTTGGGTTACAAACCAACTCAACAAGATCAGACAGAGGCTGCTAAGAAGCCCAACTTTGTCAGTGGGGGGATGCTCACCCCGGATGCAGTGAACAACTTGGAAGATGAGTCGGAAGATGAGAGCAACCTGGAGAGCTGGATACGTCCAAGGATCCCGGGGAGCCATATCTCAAACTGGTCTTCCCAGGAAATTATAAGGGTTACTCCTGCAGAGTAATTATTATTTCCTATATATTTTAAGCATGCATCAAGTCTTGCATCTTGCCCAAGATGACAAGACTCATTTTGTAATCGGGCCATCTGTAATTTTGTGCAAACAGATCAATCAATGAATATCGGACATCTTTTGCAAATGAGTCTTTTCCTTTTCCGCTCACTGTTTTTCCATTTTTCTTTTTGTACAAAATAAAATGGCAATGTTTTCAAAATGACAACTTTATTTCACTTTTCTAAACAAGATTAAAATCAATCACTAAAATGAACAATCTAAACCCTTGCAGAGAGTGCCTTTCAGACTGCACCAACAACATCACAGCTATGGCTTCGTATGACTTTGACAATCCAATCAATCAAGCTGATGAAGGGGTTGAAGAAGACTATGAGCTTCCTGAAGAGCTAGCCAGGTTGTTAAGGCAAGAGGAGAAGGTTATCACTCCTCATCAGGAGGAGGTCGAAACGATTAATCTTGGTACTAATGAAGATGTGAAAGAGGTTAAGATCGGGGCCTGCTTACAAGACTCAGTAAAGGAACAACTGATGGGCCTGCTTCGTGAATATGTGGATGTGTTTGCTTGGTCTTATCAGGATATGCCGGGGTTGGACACCGATATTGTTATGCACAAGCTACCTTTAAGAGAAGACTGCCCGCCAGTAAAACAGAAGATACGCCGTACTCGCCCAGACATGGCAATGAAGATTAAAGAAGAGGTACAAAAGCAGTGGGACGCCCTGTTCCTTGCTGTGACTAGCTATCCACCGTGGGTTGCTAATATTGTACCTGTGCCTAAGAAAGACGGCAAAGTGAGGATGTGTGTTGACTACCGGGATCTGAACAGAGCCAGCCCGAAGGATGATTTCCCATTACCTCACATTGATGTATTGGTGGATAATACGGCTCAGTTCTCGGTATTCTCCTTCATGGACGGATTTTCAGGATACAATCAGATCAAGATGTCACCTGAAGACATGGAGAAGACAACTTTCATCACACCCTGGGGCACGTTCTGTTATAAGGTGATGCCATTCGGACTGAAGAATGCTGGTGCAACCTATCAACGGGCTATAGTAACATTATTCCATGACATGATCCATAAATAAATCGAGTGTTATGTGGATGACATGATTGCCAAGTCCCTCACAGAAGAAGACCACCTGGTAAATCTGCTGAAGTTATTCAAGCGTCTGAGGAAATACCAACTGAAGTTGAACCCCAACAAGTGCACATTCGGGGTACGATCTGGTAAGCTGCTGGGATTTATTGTAAGCGAGAAAGGGATTGAAGTTGACCCTGATAAAGTCAAAGCCATTCAAGAAATGCCTGCACCAAAGACAGAAAAAGAGGTTCGAGGTTTTCTAGGTAGATTGAACTACATTTCAAGGTTCATATCTCACCTTACAGCAACCTGTGAACCTTTGTTCAAGCTATTGAGAAAAGAACAGACGGTCAGGTGGAACGAAGACTTCCAGAGGGCTTTTGACAAAATCAAGAAATACTTGCAAGAGCCTCCAATCCTTATGCCTCCAGTTGAAGGAAGACCTCTAATAATGTACTTGACAGTATTAGAAGAGTCGATGGGGTGTGTGCTGGGCCAGCATGACGAGTCTGGTCGAAAAGAGTATGCAATTTACTACCTAAGCAAAACGTTTACCGACTGTGAACAACGTTATTCACTGCTCGAGAAAACTTGCTGTGCTTTAGCGTGGGCTGCTCGCCGACTGAGGCAGTATATGTTGACCCACACTACTTTACTGATATCAAAGATAGACCCAGTCAAGTACATTTTTGAGAAGCCAGCACTTACCGGACGGGTTGCAAGATGGAAAATGATCCTCACAGAATATGACATTCAGTACACATCTCAGAAAGCCATCAAGGGCAGTGTACTGTCTGATTATCTTACTGAGCAACCTATTAATGACTACCAGCCTATGAGATTTGACTTCCCTGATGAAGACATCATGTTCATAAAAGCAAAAGATCATGAAGAGCCTATTCACACTGAAGGGCCTGACCCAGAAGAAGAATGGACTATGATGTTTGATGGGGCTGTTAACGTGAATGGTCGTGGTGTTGGTGCAGTACTCATTACACCTAAGGGAGTTCACATGCCTTTCTCGGCAAAACTCACTTTCAACTGCACTAACAACGAAGCTGAATACGAAGCTTGTATTATGGGTCTTGAGGAAGCCATTGACCTCAGGATCAAGACTTTAACCGTATTCGGAGATTCAGCTTTGGTAATCAATCAAACCAATGGCAAATGGTACACGCACCAGGATCATCTGATACCTTACAGGGATTATACAAGGAGGTTATTGACTTTCTTTACAACAGTCAAGCTTGAGTATATCCCTCGGGACGAAAATCAGTTTGCAGATGCTCTTGCCACTATTTCATCCATGATCAAAGTTCAAGCCGCCAACTTTGTACCTCGGATCTCAGTGTCCAGACTTGACAGGCCAGCATATGTATTTGCAGCAGATGTTGTTAAGGATGATAAGCCTTGGTTCCACGACATCAAATGCTTCTTGGAGGATCAAACATACCCACCTGGGGCATCTTCCAATGATAAGAAGACTTTAAGAAGGCTTGCTGGTAGTTTCTTTCTGAACACTGACGGTTCCCTGTACAAGAGAAACTTTGATATGGTACTCCTCAGATGCGTTGATAGAACAGAAGCAGACTTGTTGATGCACGAGGTGCACGAAGGATCCTTTGGTACCCATGCTGGAGGACATGCAATGGTTAAGAAATTGCTAAGATCAGGTTATTACTGGATCACAATGGATGCCGACTGCTGTGCCTACGCCAGAAAATGCCATAAATGCCAGATTTATGCGGATAAGGTGCATGTGCCTCCCAATCCTTTGAATGTAATGTCTTCACCCTGGCCTTTTGACATGTGGGGCATTGATATGATTGGCAAGATTGAGCCGACTGCTTCAAACGGCCACAAATTCATTCTGGTTGCTATTGACTATTTTACCAAGTGGGTCGAAGCGGCTTCCTATGCAAATTTTACAAGGCAAGTGGTAGCCCGATTTCTGAAGAGAGACATCATTTGCCGGTATGGAGTTCCCGAGCGAATCATTACCGATAATGGTTCCAACTTAAACAACAAAATGATGGCAGAGCTGTGCCGGGACTTCAAGATCCAACACCACAATTCTTCTCCTTACAGGCCAAAGATGAATGGCGCTGTGGAGGCAGCTAACAAGAATATTAAGAAGATTGTGCAGAAGATGGTAGTCACCTACAAAGACTGGCATGAAATGCTACCATTTGCTTTACATGGGAACCGTACGTCAATCAGAACGTCCACTGGGGCAACACCGTATCAACTTGTTTATGGTATGGAGGTAGTCCTACCTGTTGAAGTTGAATTACCCTCCTTGCGGGTATTGATGGATGTTAAGCTGAACGAAGCAGAATGGGTCCGATCCCGATACGAACAACTGAGTCTGATCGAAGAAAAGAGATTAGCTGCAATCTGTCATGGGCAGTTATATCAGAAAAGAATGAAGAAAGCCTTCGATCAGAAAGTCAGACTCCGAGAGTACCAAGTAGGAGATCTTGTGCTGAAAAGACTCCTCCCTCCTCATACAGACCACAGGGGCAAGTGGACTCCAAACTATGAAGGGCCATTCGTAGTAAAGAAAGTTTTCTCCGGTGGAGCACTGATGCTCAGTACTATGGATGGTGAAGACTTCCTGTCCCCTGTGAATTCAGATGCAGTTAAAAAATACTTCGCATGAAAGTGACCCGCTGGACATAAAAACAGAATGCAAGTCCAGGCAAAAATAGGGCATCCCGGCGAGTCAAAAACAGAATAAAAGACTCGGGCAAAAATAAGGGAAAATAAACAAAAAATATACACCCGCTGAGTTGAAAAGCCGCATTGGACAACTCAGGCAAAAAATGGGTATCCCGATGGATTGAAAACCCGAAAGGGCGATCTATGCAAAATAAGGGAATAAGCGAACAACTGCATTCTGAATTCGTTTGTATCACCTACAACTTGTTAAACCTCGAAAGGATCAAGCTTCTTTCAGAATCGACCTTCTTCAGAAAGCAAGACGAGAAGAACATCAAAGGTCATACGAGTCATAGCAAAAGGGAAGCTCCTTGAAGCGTCGTCAACATTGCCAGCATTTTGTTTCTCAATTTGTAACAATCTCCTCATTTTAGGGGATATGTTTCTTTGACTGTATCTTGCCAATTCAGGGCACATGAATTAATAAAATCAGACTTTTAGTCACACGTTGTCTCGTACTCTTTTATTTGCAAAAATGTCCGATGTCATTAATATATCGATTGCATAAATACAGATGCGTCTTTCTGAAACTACGTGCTTGCAGGAAATATACTTATTCTCGGGAGTGTCTGAACTCTCATGATGGGACCCAGTAAAAGATACCTCGGGATTACTTGTGCGTCCCTCTGTCTTTGCAGGATTGCAGGTATTCAAAAGCACAACAGGGGGCATGTAAGCTTCATCCCAGCAAGCTGGCAAATCAACACTCACTCAGTCTTAGCACCCAAAGTGTTTTCTCCCCAGCTGAGTTGCCACTTGTTATTTCTCCCCAGCCGAGGTGCCAATCATTCTTCCTCCTCAGCCAAGTACAAAAGCCAGGGAACCACTTCCCCACAGAGTTTCAGCCTCTATCCAAAAGAGCAACGCATGAAGGAATCACAACCGAGTGACGAAAGCTTCTACAAACCCCAGCTGGGTCCTTCATTTACTGGAATAGGTCTATCATTGACCCATTTCCCCAAGCAGAATCATATGCGTTAGATCTACCAATGATCTCATCCCCAGCTGGGATGTCCATTTCAAGTAGATCAACCAGAGGTCCCCGCAGTAACGGGATTTAAATCCTGGATCAGTATCTTTGCATAATCATAGCATTCGCATCATATTCGCCCCCATAAAGCGTAGCATTCCGTCTAAAACGGAGCATTACGGCAAAAATCCAACATATTGCATAATCATAAGCCATGTTCTGAATCAAACACTTGTGAATAATGACTATCTATCGACCATATACAGAATGCTCACCAGATTCCCCAGCAGAAAGCCAAAGCATCCTCTTTGCACTCACAGATACATATATATACAATTCCTTGACACTCGTCCGTGTAACCTTCCCCAGCACAGTAACCTAAACACTTTGTATATCAGATATTTGTTTATACTATGCTTCTCTTCTTTTGACACTCGTCCGTGTCACTCTCCCCAACAGGTTAAATACCCGTCTATACACTACTCATACTTATTACTCATATTTCACTCATATAGATACTCGTCTGTATCTTGTATACACCACTTATATCATCTCAGATTCGACACTAGTCCATGTTCTTTGTTAACCAGTTGGTACTCGTCCGTACCATCATCTCAGGACATGCGTCAAGCGTTTGTTTCTACCTGATACTCGTCCGTATCATAATCTTAAGGATGCTCGTCCACATCTTTAATCCATACACGTGTCAAACACTCATGTCTTCTTGAATTTAAACACTCGTCTGTGTCTACTATTCCCCAGAAGAGTCCCCTCAGATTTGACACTAGTCCATGTTCTTTGTTAACCAGTTGATACTCGTCCGTATCATCATCTCTGAACATGTGTCAGTATTTGTTTCTACCCGATACTCGTCCATATCGTAGTCTTAGGGATGCTCGTCCGCATCTTTAATCCATACACAACGTCAAAACACTTATACCTTTATTTCTTGGATATAAACACTCGTCCGTGTTTACTATTCCCCAGTATATCGCCAGCAAAGAAAAATTTCTTTTCTATCTGACATTCGTCCCGTGTCATGATAAACCCTGAGAGCAGCCGTACCCTGCTAGGTGATCGTCCTTCACCTCTTGATGATCGTCCTTCATCATGCTCATCCGATGGCCGTCCCCATCGTTGATCTTTTCTATCCGACATTCGTCCTATGTCGTGATATTTTTAGCATCCGTACCCTGCTAGGTGATCGTCCTTCACCTTTTTGATGATCGTCCTTCATCCTTTAATCCGATGGCCGTCCCCATCGTTGATATTGTTATCTGACATACGCCCTATGTCATGATAAACCTTGAGAGCAGCCGTCCCCTGCTAGGTGATCGTCCTTCACCTCTTGATGATCGTCCTTCATCATGCTCATCCGATGGCCGTCCCCATCGTTGACCTTTTATCCGGCATTCGTCCTATGTCGCGATATTTTTCGGCAGCCGTACCCTGCCAGGTGATCGTCCTTCACCTTAGATGACCGTCCCTCATCTTACCCCTTTCAGAGCAGCCGTCCCCTGCTAGGTGATCGTCCTTCACCTTTGATGACCGTCCCTCATCATTATTTCATTTATTCTTTAACCCGATGGCCGTCCCCGTCGTGGTCCCTTTTCCTTTTCCTGATGATCGTCCTTCATCAGTTTAGCCCGATGGCAGTCCCCATCGTTGTTTACATTACTTTATGAACCTGATGGCCGTCCCCATCATTTTTCATTAATCCCCAGAGAGTCGTATAGCTTTACTTGATGGCCATCCCCATCATAATCCCTTTTATCCCCAGCATGTCGGCCGTCCCCGTCATTGCTTTATTTCCCGCACTTTTCCAACGTGTCGGCCGTCCCCGTCATTGCTCTTTCCCCAGCAATCATCCTCTGCTCGACGGTCGTCCTCCGTCGCCCGCACTTTATAATATACTTTATTTTCTTTTACAATCTATATCCCTTTTCTTCTTCATTCTGTGAGTGAAAATTTTGGACTGTCTTTGGTATTCAACCACAAGTTATCTTGTTTGCCTGTTAAGCCGTTGCTTACATCCTGCACAGCTAACTCATGTTTGAATAGGGGCAGCTGTAAACACCCCAAATTTTCCCTCACCCATTCACACCATGGCTTGTGATCTCCTCATATGCATAAACTCAATCATAGCATCTCATATCACATTTTTGATTCATTGCATTGGTTCAAAGTCATCTGCATCTAGGGTTTGTGATTTGAGCAATCCAAGAGCTTCTTGAGCCACTCCAAAGGTCATCAATCACTTCAAAGGGGTCCATTTATATTCAAGCATCATATTATATCCCCTCAAAGTCAAGAATGTCAAAAATCACAAGAACTGAGAATGGCATGGAAGCAGAGCTAGGTTTAACTGCACAGATGACCTAGAATTAGGGTTTTAGTTTCAGAGGCCATAACTCCAAATTTTTTGGTCATTATTGTTTCTATTGGTCTCTATATGGTATAGGGAGCATGCATATCAATTTTCATGAAGAAATTCAATGGGGAAGTCATCTGATCAAGAGTTGACTTTTTGAGTAAGTCAGTGTAAAATCAGGGCATCTGAGGCCCCCAATGACCCAACCAAAGGGTGTTCTTCATCATTTTGATTGTGTATGATCTTTATTTGATCATGGAAGATGTTGGAAGTTCACAAAATTGAAGAATTTCAAGTCACTTGCAAAGTTGACTTTTTGGGAAAGTTGACTTATATTGAAAATTGCCATTTTGGGAAACTTTTTCAACCCTTGCTTTTTGATTCAAAAATGCTTCAAATGGAAAAACTTTGGTCATGAAAGTTATAGAATGGATCATTCCCTTTTCAAAAAGTACAAGAACATGACCTAATTCATTTTGGATCAAAAGTTATGGCTTGTCAAAGTTGGCCAAAATCACAAAATTTGAAGTTTTCTACCAAAGAGGCAAAGTTGCAAAATCACTTGCCAAAGCAAATTGTGCTACCAAATGGACTTCTAATCATCATACAAACATAAGCCAATGCCTAAAGATTAGAATTCACCAAGAGTTTGATCATTTTTGTGACTTGTGGAACAAGAAATTTCAAAAGAGCCAAGAATGGAGCAAGTTGCAAAACCTCACTCAAGGATGAATCCACTTGCTTGCTGACTTCATAATCAATCCTAGGGCTCTCCACACTTCTTGCTGTGCAGGACACCCCATTTGTCCTTGGCTAGCTAGGAGCCCATACCTCTCTTACACAAATTTGACATTTTGGCAACTTGAGCCATACCAATCACAGCAGTACACATTAACTCATCTGACCTATCACACTTGTTTATACAAACCAAAAGAAAGCCATTTCACTCAAGACACAAGCCTGAAAGCACCAAGAACACAACACTGTCATTTTCCACCCCATTTGCAAAACTCTTCGAAACTCATCACACAAGCTGCAAACACACAAACAAACTTCACAAACAAACTCAACATGCTTCACTGATCAAAAACCACTCATCACCATAGCCTGAAAGGCGCTGAAACAAAAACACGATCACCACCCTCCCTTGAACAGAACTTCTGCCATCTCACAAACCAGCCATCCTCAAAGCTTTCTAAGCCTCATTTCATCATCAGGGGGTTCAAAGGAGTGGACTTGCAGCAAAGGAAAGGCCAGAAAGCTCAGGACCAGGAGTTTCCATCTCAGGTAGCCATCTCAAACTTTTTTCCAGAAACTCCATTTTAAGTTCTTAAATGATTCTATGTGCTCCCCTGGTCATAGGGATATGATTATTTTTGAAAATGGTTGAGAAACCAGGATGTATGATTGCTCTGAAACTTTTCTGCCCTAAATGTGTTTTGCTTCGATTTGCATGATTAATGATGAAAAAATGATTTTTGTTTGGGGGTTTTGATTCAGTGTTGAATGGGGATGAATTCTGGGCAATTAGATTTCATTTTCATGACGTTTTGAGAAAGTTAGCAACTTTCAGGTGAGGGTCTGGCCGGAGAAGATGACCGGAAGTCTTCTCCGGCCACCTGAAATTAATTAGGGTTAATCTGTGTAATTATGAGAGTTTGAATGTGGAGCGTTGATCTGGTTGACTTAGTCAACTTCCCGCGCGCGTGTGTGGTCCAGATTTGCCACTTAGCCCTAATCTCACTTAATTAAATTAATTAATCAATATTAGCCAGTTTGAATGTCAACCCTTGGATTTGGCGCGCAGTCTTTCCCCCCTTCCTGAGTTTGAATCCAGACCTTTAGATGTGCATACTTTTCATTTTATTCATTTTATTTTCTTTTTTATTTCATTTGTTTTCTACATTTTATTTAAAATAGTAAAAATCATTGAAAAATTCTGAAAATTTTTATTCAAGCTTTTATTAATTTTCAGGAACCAAAAACATTTTTATTTTTATTTTTTGCATTAAAATTTATTTTTAAATCATTTAAAAGTTTATTTTTAATTAATTAATGAGAATTAATTAATTAAAAATACTTTTAAGTATTTAAAAATCACAAAAAAATTCATGAAACATTTAAAATCATTTAGAAACATTGTCCAACTCTCAAACCAAATTTCTTTTTTGATCTTGATGTCTTTTGACAATTTTCCATGGAATTAATTTCATTTTAAGGCATTATTTTGATCCAATATTCAAAAATTCATTTCTGCCTAGCCTTTAAGAGTTGGACTTTGATTCTTTTTGCATTGCATCTTGTATAGCATGTAGTTTATAGGATTAAATTGGCATGAATTGACCTTGCATTTCCCATTTGTTTGGCATTTTTCTTGACAAGGTACCTTAAAACCCTAACAATCTTGAGAAATTCATAACCCTCATTAGGTTAAGAGTTAGAACCCCTCCTTTGGGCAGTGAGTTTGTATAGGTTTAGGGTTCCTTTGAATGCATTTTCAATTTTTTATCATGATGTTTGCTTCTGGTTTTGATTTTTGTTTTGTGCATTGATCATAAACCCTAATTTGGGCTTTCATTTGCATCCATCTTCCATTTGCTTGCATACCATGACTTGCCATGATATTTTGTGCATCCATTTGATTCATAATACATCTTAGGACATGTTAGAATCATGTTTGATCATTGCATCTTTCATTTTCCATGTTGTATGTCATTTGCATTTGATAACTTTTCATGTATGTTCATGATTCTAAGCATGCTTCTCTTGCATCCACATGTTTGTATGATCATCCTCATGCCTTGTTTCATGTTTGCATCATCTCATAGCATCATTATCATCACACTCATGCTTCTGGTTTTGGTTTGCATCATGTCATTTCATCTCATTTTGTATTGCATTGCATTTCTTTCACTAATCTTTCAGGTGGTAAGTTACTTTGAGAAGTGAATTTGCCTTCACTTCTCACAATTTCTTTTCATCTCCTCTTATGCATCATTACTGCATTTTGTCTTGTGCTTGAGATTGAGCTTGCTCATTCTTGCTCTTCTTACTTTCTTTCTTCAAGTGACTTGTCTTCTTAAATGAAGCAAGTTACTTTGCTTCTCTTTGCTCCTTTCATCTGCTTCCTGGTGGTTTCTCTGAAGATCTTTCTTGTAAACCTCACAAACCTTAGGAACAACCAAGCATGACAATGATTAGAGTTTTGATTAGTTCCCCCCACTTAGTTTTACCTTTGTGTCTCATTGAGTCTTCTCTTCTCATCTCACAATCAAGGACTAAACCCTAAAGGTTTTTAGGCTTTGTGATTAAGCTTATACCTGTATCCTTCTATTAGGATGGAGTGTATAACTTTAATCCTAAGTGTTGAACCCTTAATGTGTTTAACTCCTTTAATCAATCCATCTAATAATCACCAAGACATCAAGCTTGTAACTTGGGCCTTGCATTAGGGTTCTAATTCTTCCTTAATTGGCTAAGAAGGACTAACCCTAGTGTTAATGGACAAGTCCCCCTCAAGTTGTCTTACAAACCATAAAAATCACTTCTCCATCTTATCATTAACTAAAATCCATTTAATAAAGGCTTTGTTTTGTCATGGGTTTAATCCCTAATCATGTATTAAGTTGAGCAGTTTTCCTCAACTTAAACATTCTCATCTATTATCCTTCTATTAGGATGGTGTAATGAGTCTGTTTAATCCCTGATTATGGCTTAATCTCATTACTTAACACTAAACAAAAACACCAAAAATATCTAAATAATCACAAGTAGGTTAATGATCTTAATCCTATATCATGGTGATTAAGTGTGAGAAGCTGACTTCACACTTAAGGTACTCTCATTACCCCTAATCAGAGGGAAGATGTGATGAGTTTACTAAATCCATTGGTTTAGGCTTAAGCTCATTAACTTATGACAAACTTTCAAAAGCAATAAAAGACTAAAAATACAAAAACAAACAATAATCGTCTCCTTCGGGATTCTTTTCTCATCACACTCACTCATAAACGAGAACTCGCTTCTTCCGTCTAATGCAAGACAGTTTGCACCTGAGCCAGATAGGTCATACACTTGAGCATAGGCAAGCAAGCAGTTCACAAGTCAATTCATCTTTCAGTCTCTTTGGGTCGAACTACGGTGTTCTGACTTCCTCATTGCACGAGAGGATACGTAGGCATAACTTAACAGTTATCGAACAAAAGTCTCTGTATATCCCCCCTCCTTCCAGCATTATTCTTTTAGCCTCATGATCTTGGGCATCTCATTTCTACACTGACACTGTACATTTATACACTTTATTTCTTTCACACAGACACCTGTACATCCTTTTTCAGCTCTTTTGTACACAAATTGCACTGACACTACCCCTTTGAAACACAAATCTTTTAAGCGTGGATCCCGTCGAGTACGACGGACAATCTGGGTGCTAATACCTTCCCAGGTTGTAACCAACCCCCTTTCTCAGTCTTTCTGGTTCGCAACCGTCTTATCCGTATCTTTCTAGGTCTATGCAGCATTACCTTTCCTTCGGGATAAAAATGCCTAGCTGGCGACTCTTTTCATTTCATCCTTTCGCCGACTGTTCGCGTCTGTACCTTATTTGAGCCAGTCTCATCTTTTGGGAGCGACACATATTAAGAACATTAGAAACATGAATGGCCCAATAATTTGGAGTTAGGCCTATGAAACCAAAACCCTAATTTTGGTCATCTGTGTAGTGAAACCCTAGCTCTGCTTCCATGCCTTTGCCAACTCTTGTGATTTCTTGACTTCTATGAACCTTGAGGAGCATAATATGATGATAGAACACACATGGACCCTCTTGGAAAGCTTTGAGGCCTTTGGGATGGCTCAGATAGAATCTTGGATTGCTTAGATCACAAACCCTAGATGCAGATGAACTTGAACTATGCAGATGAAACAAATATGCAATATGAGGTGGTATACTTATGCTTATGAAAAAAATGAAAGATCACAAGCCATGGTGTGATAGAGAGTGAGGGAAAATTTGGGGTGTTTACAGCTGCCCATATTCAAGCATGAGTTAGCTGTGCAGGGTGTAAGCGCCTGGCTTAACAGACAAACAAGATAACTTGTGGTTGAATACCAAAGACAATCCAAAATTTGCACTCGCTGGATATAAGAAGAAAAGGGATATAAATTGTAAAAGGTAGTATAATATGATTATCAAAAAGGCGATGGAGGACGACCATCGAGCAGAGGATGACTGCTGGGGATAAAATGGTAAGTAAAGCAATGACGGGGACGACCGACATGCTGGGGAAATAAAGAGACCACGACGGGGACGGCCATCAGGTAAAGAAACAAGATTCTCTGGGGATTAAAGTAAAGGAAATGATGGGGGCGACCATCAGATTTGCAAAATAAGGTAAACATCGATGGGGACGGCCATCAGTTTAAAGAATAAATGGAATAATGATGAGGGACGGTCATCAAAGGCGATGGACGATCACCTAGCAGGGGACGGCTGCTCTTTATCACGACATATGACGATTGTTGGATAGAAAAGGTCGACGATGGGGATGACCATCGGATAAGCATGATGAAGGACGATCATCAAGAGGTGAAGGATGATCACCTAGCAGGGTACGACTGCTCTAAGGGTTTATTACGAGATAGGACGAATGTCGGATAACAAGATCAACGATAGGGACGACCATCAGATGAAATGATAAGGGACGGTCATCAAAAGGTGAAGGACGATCACCTAGCAGGGGACGACTGCTAAAAATATCACGACATAAGACGAATATCGGATAGAAAGTTCCAATAATGGAGACTCCGTTGGGGAAGGGGATGAGGGACGGTCATCCAAAGGTGAAGGACGATCACCTGGCAGGGTACGGCGGCCGAAAATATCACGACATATGACAAATGTCGGATAGAAGCAAGTTGTTTTGTTGGTGACTTGCTGAGGAATGGTAAACACGGACGAGTGCTTACGATTAAGAATAAAAAGTATAAGTGTTTGATGCTGTGTATAGATTAAAGATGCGGACGAGCATCCTTAGGACCATGATACGAACGAGTATCGGTAGAAACAAACGCTGACGCATGTTCAGAGATGATGATACAGACGAGTACCAACTGGTTAACAAAGAACACAGACGAGTGTCGGATTTGTTGAAGAGTGATATATAAACAAGATACGAACGAGTATCCAAGACTTTTGTTATAAGTATGAATGAGTATTGGTTTGTTGGTGAAGTATGAGAAAGGCACGGACGAGTGTTTGATTTGTTGGGGAATGCACGACACGGACGGGTATCAAATAAGTACTATATATAAACAGGCATCTATTTTGGGAGTGCAAAGGAGATGCTTTGTCTTTCTGTGGGGATAGGGCGACACAGACGGGTGTCGAAAAGAGCATATTATGAACAAGCCTTTGTTTTTGAGAGTGCATAGGGGATGCTTTGGCTTTTTATGTGCAGGGGTGTATTTTGTATATTTTCCTGATGGAATATTGATGGTAATTGCAGGTGGCTGGCTCGAACCTGACTTGTGATCTTGCAATATGTTTGATTTTTTCCGTAATTCTCCATATTAGACGGAATGCTACGCTCATTTGGTGAATATGATGCAAATTCTATGATTATGCAAAGGAGAAACCGATCCGGGATTCGGATCCCGCTTGGATAAAGATCTCTGGCTGGTCTGCTTGGAGGAATGTCCCGACTGGGGAAGAGATTGTTGGTAGATCTATCTGCAAGGAGAACTTAGCTGGGGAGAAGGAAGCTTCAGCAACTCCGCTGGGAAAGTATGCATGTATTGTTCTCCTGGGGAGAGAATAGAAACCCTGTGGGAGACAGTTCCCATTAACTTTGCTGAGGATGATAGAAATCTGGCTCTCTGGTGGGGTTCTCGGCTGGGGAAGCTTCTGTTGAGTAGACTTATGCCGGGGATGAGGAGGGTTTGGCAACTTTGCTGGGAAAAAGCATTTCAGATATTGCTCGGGAGGTCCTGCTTAGGGAAGTAGCATGTTGGGGATTCAATACCTGACATGCCCCATGTTGCGTATTGAATGCCTGCAACCTATTAAGACGAAATAAGCACATAAGTATCCCGAGGTATCCCTTACCGGATTCCGTCGTAGGAGTTAGATTTTCCTGAAAGTAAATATATTTCCCGCAAGCATTTATTAAAAATGGATCATTTGTTTTATGTTAGTGTTGTATCATGAATATGGAACATATTGCAAACGAAACAAAAATGTACAAAACGAGATGTGACTTAAAATTCTGATTTTATTAATCTGGGTGCCCTGAATTTGAAAATACAGTCAAAGAAACAAATCCCCTGGAATGAGGAGATTGCTATAAACCGAGAAAATAAAAGTGTTGGCAATGTTGACGACGCTCCGGTGATCTTCCTTTGCTATGACCTGTATGACCTTGGCGTTCTTCTCATCTTGCTCTCTGAAGAAGGTTGATTGTGACTGACACTTTATCCTTTCGAAGCTTGCCGTGTTGTGAGTGATACAAACGAATTCAGAATGCAGTTGTTCGCTTACTCCCTGATTTTGTGTGGATCGCCCTTTCGGGTTTTCAATCCACCGGGATACCCATTTTTGCCTGAGCTGTCCAATGCAGCTTTTCAACTCAGCGGGTGTACATTTTTCAATTTTCCCTTATTTTCCCCCGAGTCTTTTATTATGTTTTTGACTCGTCAGGATGCCCTATTTTTGTCTGGACTTACATTTTGTTTTTATGTCCAGCGGGTCATTTTATGCGAAGTATTTTTTAACTGCATCTGAGTTCACATGGGATAAGAAATCTTCGCCATCCATAGTAGTGAGCATCAGTGCTCCACCAGAGAAAACCTTCTTTACTATGAATGGACCATCGTAATTTGGAGTCCATTTTCCCCTGTGGTCTGTATGAAGAGGAAGGAGTCTTTTCAAAACAAGATCTCCCACTTGGTATTCCCGAAGCCTGACCTTCTGATCGAAGACTTTCTTCACCCTTTTCTGATACAACTGCCCATGACAAATTACAGCTAATCTTTTCTCTTCGATCAAATTCAGTTGATTGTACCGAGAACGGACCCATTCTGCTTCATCCAGCTTTACATCCATCATTACCCGTAAGGAGGGTAGCTCAACTTCAACAGGTAGGACAACTTCCATACCATACACAAGCTGATAAGGTGTTGCCCCAGTGGACGTTCTGATTGAGGTTCGATACCTATGCAAGGAAAATGGTAGCATTTCATGCCAGTATTTGTAAGTAACCACCATCTTTTGCACAATCTTCTTGATGTTCTTGTTAGCTGCCTCAACAACGCCATTCATCTTTGGCCTGTAAGGAGAAGAGTTGTGATGTTGGATTTTGAAGTCCCGACATAGTTCTGCCATCATTTTGTTGTTCAAATTGGAACCATTATCAGTAATAATTTGCTCGGGTACTCCATATCGACAGATGATGTCTCTTTTCAGGAATCTGGCTACCACTTGTCTGGTGACATTTGCATACGAAGCTTCTTCAACCCATTTGGTGAAGTAATCAATGGCTACCAAGATGAATCTGTGGCCATTTGAAGCAGTCGGTTCGATCTTTCCAATCATGTCAATGCCCCACATGGGAAAGGGCCAAGGTGAAGACATCACATTCAAAGGATTTGGAGGCACATGCACCTTGTCTGCATAGATCTGTCATTTATGGCATTTCTTGGCATAAGCACAATAGTCTGCATCCATTGTGATCCAGTAGTAACCTAATCTTAATAATTTCTTAGCCATTGCATGTCCTTCAGCATGGGTACCGAAAGATCCTTCATGCACCTCATGCATCAGCAAGTCTGCTTCTTTCTTGTCAACACATTTGAGTAGAACCATGTCAAAGTTTTGCTTGTATAATGAACCATCAGCATTAAGGAAGAAACTGCCGGCCAGCCTTCTTAGCGTCTTCTTATCATTGGATGATGCCCCAGGTGGGTATGTTTGATCCTCTAAGAAGCTTTTGATGTCATGGAACCAAGGCTTGTCATCCTTAGCAATGTCCACAAAGAAAACATATGTTGGTCGGTCCAATCTGGATACCAAAATCCGAGGCACATAATATTCAGTTTGAACCTTGATCATGGAGGAAATGGTAGCTAAAGCATCCGCGAACTGATTCTTGTCTCGAGGGATGTACTCAAGTTTGACTGTCGTGAAGAAACTCAATAATCTCCTCGTGTAGTCACGATATGGAATCAAATGTTCCTGATGAGTGTACCATTTGCCGTTGGTTTGATTGATTACCAAAGCTGAATCTCCGAATACATTCAATGTCTTGATCCTGAGGTCATTGGCCTCCTCAAGTCCCATGATACATGCTTCGTATTCTGCTTCATTGTTAGTGCAGGCAAAGGTGAGTTTTGCCGAGAAAGGCATATGAACTCCTTTAGGTGTAATGAGCACTGTACCAACTCCACGACCATTAATATTGACAGCCCCATCAAACATCATTGTCCACTCTTCTTCTGGGTCAGGCCCTTCAGTGTGAACAGGCTCTTCATTATCTTTTTCTTTTAAGTACATGATGTCTTCATCGGGGAAGTCAAATATCATGGGCTGGTAATCATCAATGGGTTGCTCAGCCAGATAGTCAGACAATACACTACCTTTGATGGCCTTTTGAGAAGTGTACTGAATGTCATACTCTGTTGTCACTCCCGGGATTTTCATCCTAGTACAACGCGAAAGTGGCTCGGAAAAGGTAGAGTCGCCAGCCATGCATTTTTATCCCAAAAGAATGGGAAAGGTAGTGCTGCACAAACCTGAGGAAGAAGGAAAGGACAAGGTCTTGCGAACCAAAGATCTGGGTTCGGGAGTCGGTTACGACCTAAGAAGGTATTAGCACCCCAGACCGTCCGCCGTACTCGACGGGATCCACGCTTGCTTGTTTTGTTTCAAAGGGTGAGAAATAAGATGCTGTTGAACAAATGAACTGCTAACTGGAATGGAAGTGAAATGGAACTAGAAAAGAAAATGGAAAGGAATGGGGAAATGTAGGGAAAATAAAGAATGTGCTCGAATGGGCCCTACCCCGCTGCCTACGTACCTCATCAGGAAAATGAGGATCAGAGTCGACGTAGTTCGCCTAACTAAGGCGGAAACTATTTGTTTGTGTTTTTTATAGCTGGAACTGCGTATGTCTATGCTCAGGTGTTGCAGGCTCATCTGGTACGAGTGCATTTACCATCTTGCATGCGAGACAAGTCGTCGCAAGTCCGCGTTTAGAGTGAGTGAGATGAGAAAGAGAAGTTCCCGCATGATAGTCGCTTATTGTTTGTTTTTGTCTTTTATGAGAAATGTTGAATTTGTTTGTGAACATTCTCATACTAAGACCTATCCATCGTGGTAAATACTTACACCTCGCCCCGAAACAGGACGTGTGTAAGTACTCCGCAACAAAGTCTCGTGTCGTACAAGAACGTTCGGTTTTTATTAAGTGTTTTATTATTTTTTCTTCATGAGGTGAGAAAGAATGACTCAAGTTGCAAAAGGCAAAATCTATGGGACTAAGACACAACCCTAACTTTGTTTATTTATTTACAAGAGATCCTAATGGTTTGTGAGGTTTCTAAACCTAATGGAGAAGGAACTAGAAACTAATAGAATTCAACTTACTTCCTAAGGAAGATAAGTTGATTCTAAAGCAAGAGGGAAACCTATACAAGTGAAATATTCAATCAATATAACAAAGCATTAAAATTGGATATAAGAATAAAATTCTAAAACAAAACCATTTAAGGTATGAAACCAAAAAGTAAGCCTAAATTTATTCTTAGTCTATTTATTATGAATCCTAAGCCTAAGTCCTAAAACTAAGGGCATCACCTAATATTGTCATTCTAAAAATCAGAAATTAAACTAGGCTAATTCATCATTAAATCCTAAGATTAAATCTAATTAAACTATTTTTAATGAATCCTAATATTCTAGCCTAAACTAATTGGATTTTACATGTAACAAGGCCTAAAGATTAATATCCTAAAAATAGTAAAGGTCCTGGAAAAATTATGGGATTAATTATATAGGGTCCTAAAACTACCTATAATATTGTGTTAATAAATATCCTAAAAAATCATAAGTTAACTATGTCTAAAAATCACTTAATTCTACTTAAGGATTAACTATGATTTTCTATGGATTATGCTACTAAAATAGGGGATAAAATGACCTAAAAAATCTACCAAAATTATACTAAATCCTATTATGAGTCCTCTAACTATGGTAAAAAGAATGGGTCAAAACTCCTACTGGAAGGTTAAAAAATAAAATGAACAAAATCAGGTACAGTTAACAAAATCCAATAAAATGCTAATTAAAAGAAAAATCAGAATTAATTCGAAAAATAACCAAATTCAGAAAAATAAAATGCCAAAAATTTCTAAATTGAATTAATGACCTACTTGATTTTTGGTGGAATTTTATTGTGAAATTTTCTATTTTTAAGTGGATTATTTCTAAACTATAGTAAAACAAAAATAAAATTCTAAAAGAAAATGAAAGGGGTGAGTTAAGCAGTTATTTTTAGTTATTTCTCTTCATTGGGCTTAAAAGAAGGTGTTAATAGTAACAGATGAAGGGCCCATGCGCATGATCTAGGGAGAGGGTGCATGAAGTATTTTTTTTGTAACTGTTTTCTTGATGGGCTTAAGATGGGAGTGTAGAAAGCAAAAAGAAGAAGGCCCAATTCGCAGGAAATTGGAGAGGGTGCATGGGATGGACTATTAGTCAACTAGTTTGACTAATCTGAAGCCGTTAGATCTAGGTCTTCCTAATGTAATCTAATCAAGTGATTCACAGATGTAGGCACAAGATAACTAAGCTGGATGACACACATGGGAACAAACCGCAGACACAACCAACCGGACGGTGACACGTGTCACCGCCGGTGTGGTTAGAATTCCAAAAGGTGCCCATCTTATCTCTTCTAACGGTAAGTTCAAGAGTTTAAGAGAAATCAATTAAATTAATTATGAGATTAAATGAGGATTAAAACAAATTAATGAATCTTAATGTTTTATTTTATATTATTAAAATTAAAAAAAATTTAGATTTATAATCACAAAGATCCAAAATGTAAAACCTAAAAATCCTAATTCCTTTCTTCTTTCTCTACACCACCGCGGCTCATCCCCTTCCCCCTCTTGTCTTCTTCTTCTTCTTCGTTTCTTCGTCCGAACCAACACCACCCTCATCTCTTCGCCTTCGCCATCCTCTTCTCCTCACTCTCTTCGTCTTCTCACACTATGCTTCTTTTCCCTCATTCACCTAACGTCGCCGCCGCAACCCTCACTGGCCAGCTACCTCTGATCAATGACACCAAAGCATAAACCCTAACTCAAATTCCTATCTCATCACAAATCCGAAGCCCGATTCCTATTACCTCCCTCTCTACCAGGATCGTACAAGAAATTGAAACCACAAGAATCCAACAATATAATGAAGCCTTACATAAATCCTATCTTGACATCACTAATTCAGGGATTGCAGTTGTTCGAAAGGGGAAACGTGCGTACCTGAATTGATGAAGATGTTGTCGTGGTAAGCTTCAGTCGTGACTTGTCTCGAACTCCTCTTCTCTCTGCAAATCCACTTCGTTTCCGTATTTTTGATTCTTTGATTGATGATTGAGATTGTTGATGAACGTGCTTCTATTTGCAGGTTGACGAAGATTCACGAAATTCGGCTCCGATCAATGAATACGATTGAGGACGACGTGCGCCGAAGAAGATTGAGAATGATGCAAAATCGTCGGTGAAACAACGAAGATGACGATGATAATGAATGCTTCGCTCACGATATGTTGCTTTCTCGCTGCAATTTGGTTCGTTTCATTCTGCTTGTCGATTTGGTTGCTTCTGTTTGTTGATAGCTTGGTTGCTGCAGGATGATGAAGATGTGGGAGAAGCTACAGAGTGAAACTAAGATTCAAGGACATTGGTTGCAAGTGGGGAACATTGAAAATGGGGAAGGGGTTGAATAGTGGTGGTGAAAAAACGAAAAAAAAATTGGGAGAGAGCTCTTTCAGATGAAGATTGAAGAAATGGTTGAGGTGAAGGATTTGGAAATGGTGGAAGATGAAGTCCAGGAATGGAATTATGGTGAAGATGAAGAAGAAAAGAAAAGTGAAGAATTGGAGAAGAAGGGTTAAAGAAGAAGAATGTTCAGAAGAAGTGATAGAAAATGGAGAAAGTGTGGAAGAAGAAAAAAAACCAAAAATGGAAGAAGATCTGGATTGGAGGTGAAGATCCTGATTTATAGCACTGGAAGATTGTTCTAGAACTTCTCAGGTAAAAAATTTGTTGTGATTTCAGTTAGATTTTTGTTAGGAAGTTAGGATTGGTTATGAGTTAGTTATTGATTTGGTTATTGATGGTTTTCTTTGAGTTTCGACTAGATTCATTTCATGAAACGCTTCTGCTATATCAGTTCATCCTAACTGATTTCCCTCTTTTGCATCATCAATTTTCTGATAAAGACTTGTTGCTTACATGACTGTTTCGAGTTATTTTCAATTGGTAGTGACTAAATCTGTGGACTTGATTCCAATTGCAGGTTGATATGGATGATGGTGAGTGGTGATGAAAGTGCTGAATTGTTGAAGGTGCTGAATTGTGGTGGAGGTTGATAATTGAAGAGTGATGATAGATTGAAGAGAATTTTAAAAATGACAGTTTTCTTCCTGATTTTTTTTGGTTATCATTGTTGTAACTACCACTGACTTTATATAAAATTCATCTTTTTGTTATTGAATCTTTTTCTTTCCCTGCAATGAACTATTATTTTGCTGAATTTTGTGTTGTAATTTGAAGTTCTTAGTATGAACACTTTAAAATACCTGATGCCGAAGCAAACAGGTCTTTATTTTGATGATTCCACCGAGAGAAATTGGAATTTCTCTGTAAATTTCCTGACCTTGATGTGGTTACGGAACTAGTGATCGATGCACTAAAGTCGATACTTGCTTCGACTCTATTTGTTTGTATCAGGAGAGTTGTCAAATTAGGCTCATTCGTATATCGTGTAATATGAGAATGTTTATTGAATCACCTTATGCTGAAAAATATGAGGCAAGAAATCAGAATTTCAAGGGCCAATCCAACAGCGACACCAATGGTAACCGAATTAGATTGACGAACCGTTCTTCGATTTCTCTTGATAATCAAACAATGAAATCATCTTGCAAAGGACCAATACAAATCAGCAGAAGAACAAACCGATGAAGTAAAAATCATATTTTTACAAATCTTGATTCAGAATTTGACACTTTTTTTGGGATATTTATGAATTCAAAAATAAAAAGAACAAAACTTGTATCAACTTTTTTTTGGATGCATTATTTTTTATATTTCAATTTCTTTCTCCTCCTTATACACTCATGCACCAAGACACTAAGAACACAACTTTGATATAAAATTTGATATGGTTTAGAAAATCTAAATGGACTTGGAATGGTTTAAAAGTGTAGAATTTGGTCAATGAATTTGAACACGGGTATGAACAACCAGGCTAGGAATCAATTAGGATGAAACGGCATATAAACTCGAATGGCCTGACAAAATAGAATTGGGCTTCATTTTTTGAAATGGACATGGGCTTGGAACAAGTATGGTTCCAATTGGATATGGATTAAGAAAGAGGACACAAATGGACTGAGAACAATTCTATTCAAGATTTTGCAATGGGCCTATAGTTGTAAAATGAGAAAATAGATGAGTTTAAAAACAAATGGAATGGATTTGTAGTAAATGTGACAGTTATGAATATTGATTAAGGGAGGATTATAAGGGTAATTGGATATGGACAAAGGTAAAAAGAAACTGAAAATGAATTGATGAAAACATAGAGAATAACGGAAACTGAAAAAATGAAATTGGAATGGAATAAACAGGAATGGTTTATGAAAATGAGAACAAAGCAATGAATGTATATGAAAACTCGATTTTAGCCCAAAACCTATTTTGAATTCTTTCCACAAGCCTATGAACATGGCCACTTCTGAACCACTGAATAGTTTTCCAGATTAGTCATACCCCTTTGAATCGTCTGAAACATGCCATGACCCTTCGAATCCATGTTAAGGAGAATAAATCAACAGATAAATCATTGATAAACTGAAGATTCAAACCAAACTTCACACGAAACACTGCTCGATACACTGATGAATCTCAACGCACGGCAACCTGAACTTTGAATATGCATTGTCTAAGAAATAGTCCATTGGCCCAAATAATCTTGCAATTTGCAGCAATCTTTTGATAGTTTGACCATAACTAGGTCAAACTCCCATCTGATTCGAAACATAACTGAACAACCGCATTTGAAGTGGAATCATTGTCCAGTGAATATTCTCCATCATTTCAATCCCTGACAGATATGGATAAGGTGCAAAACCCTAATTTCCCAGGGCCTTGATCACATGCCCTATGAATCCATGAAATGCACTATTATGATGTTAATGACCTAGTGAGAAATGCAGATGAATGCGAAGCGATAAGCTAGTAAAGGGAATAAATATGAGGGCAAATTTCGAGGTATTACAGCTGCCCCTACTCAATCATCTGCAAGCCTGAACGAAAAATTGCAACAACTTTTAGACGTTCAAGGTATAGAGTGATTGAATACTCGAATAAAACCTGGAAATTTGAACTCGGGATAACAGAAATGCCATCTGCCCATTATTTATGTATATATTTTTTGTTTTGACCTCTGAATAGGTAGCGAAAATGGAACCAGATGGAATGGAATCAATGCGATAACTTGCACTGTGAAGGCTGAGCAAAACAAGTCACAACGAGGGTGCCTGTTGGCGAAACAGGGCTTAACGAAACCATCAACGAAACAGAAACTCATCAATGTGACTGCTGGGCGGGACCAAGCCACGGAAGGTTCCTATTAGCGAAACAGGACTTTAACGAGACCATTAGCGGAATGGAGCTCAAATCAATATGACTGCTGGGCAGGACCAAGCCATAAAGAAAGCACACGCGACTGCTGGGCAGGACCAAGCCACAAAAGGTGCCTGTTAGTGAAACGGGACTTTAACGAGACCATTAGTGGAATGGAACTCAAATCAATATGACTGCTGGGCAGGACCAAGCCATAAAGAAAACACACGCGACTGCTGGGCAGGACCAAGCCACGGAAGGTGCCTGTTAGCGAAACATGACTTTAACGAGACCATTAGCGAAATGGAACTCAAATCAATATGACTGCTGGGAAGGACCAAGCCATAAAGAAAACACACGCGACTGCTGGGCAGGACCAAGCCACGGAAGGTGCCTGTTAGCGAAACAGGACTTTAACGAGACCATTAGCGGAATGGAACTCAAATCAATATGACTGCTGGGCAGGACCAAGCCATAAAGAAAACACACGCGACTGCTGCGAAGGACCAAGCCACGGAAGGTGCCTGTTAACGAAACATGACTTTAACGAGACCATTAGAGGAATGGAACTCAAATCAATATGACTGCTGGGCAGGACCAAGCCATAAAGAAAACACACGCGGCTGCTGGGCAGGACCAAGCCACGGAAGGTGCCTGTTAGTGAAATAGGACTTTAACGAGACCATTAGCAGAATGGAACTCAAATCAATATGACTGCTGGGCAGGACCAAGCCATAAAGAAAACACACCCGACTGCTGGGCAGGACCAAGTCACGGAAGGAAAATAACATAGACTTGGAAGGACCAAGATATCTAGCAAATAACATAAGTATTGTTCTGCGAGGAATACTTCAGGATGAAAATGATGTTATAGGATGACTGTAACACCTCAAAACTGGTCCATGCAGGCATGCACATGTTCGGATTTATGGCGTAATGCTCCATGAGGATGGAAATGCTACGCTTTGGAGGATGCAAATGTAATGATGATTATGCATATGCAAATGAAAAGAGATCTCCTGATAAGGAGACTGCAAGTATCCCAGATGGCTTGACTGGGGAGAAACGATGATCACTGCACTGATCTGGTCCATCCTGGTGAGGAAGAAACAACTTTGCGGGGAAAGCTATCAATGATACACCGGCTCTGAACAGCCGCCATTGCCAAAAATAAATTGGACTTTGATACTGGAGCGCCAAGACCCTGCTGGAGATGAACCCTTCTTGCAATCTGATGGGGAAGTGAGGACCTCCTAACTTGGCTAGGAACCAAAGATATGATACTGCTGAGGAAGAAATTGCCGGGGAGGAAAGACACTCCTTATACTGCTGAGAATTGCCCCTGTCTGAAGGGAAACTTCTTCTTGGGGATGACACCCACCTTCTGCTACCTTGCTGGGAGAAATTTCAACTTCCGCTTTGCTGGGGATGATTGGAGACACCCTGGGGGACACCTGCTCCCGTTCAACCATAAAGAAATACTCCTCCTGGGAAATTGATGTTAGCTCTGTTAGCAACACCGGTACCTGTACCTTCATTAACACCATCGATAGTACCTGCAACATGGAGAGTTAGTTTGGGACCTGCCTGTCCCAGGCTCGTAGTAAGAATCATTATCTGGGTATCTCGACACCCTTTCAGAGTTGTATTGAATGTTTTTGTCCCCCTGCATGAGTTAGAAAGCATTAAAATATTCATAACACAATGTAAATCATGATTTGCTGGATGTTTTCGCAATCAATCAATGCTAGATGAAAAAACAAAAACAAGAAGCAAATAGTCGCAAATTGACTGAAGTTGAATTTTTATTGATTCCGAAAAATGGCCATGAATAGGCAATACAAAGGAAGCAGTTCCATGGAAAAAGGAAACAACCCAAAAAGGAAAACAAACTATCCTATTGGCAATGTGAGAAGTGGATCACATCAAGTTTCAACCCGGTTATGACTCATATATCTTCAAGACGCTACACTCGCTCTGCCCCTTGAGGAAGATTGATTGAACTGATCTTCAACCATTAGGATAGCCTCAACTGTAGATAAGTTATGGATCTCGCAGATCCCAGTCGTTCTTGTTAATCCCTCTTTTGCGTGGATCTTCTTTTCAGGTTTTCAATCCACCGGGATACCCTTTTTGCCTGAGTTGTCCGATGTGGCTTTTCAACTCAGTGGGTGTACATTTTTTTTCAAGATTTCCCTAACTTTTGCCCGAGCCTTTTATTCTGTTTTTAGCTCGTCGGGATGCCCATTTTTGCCTGGATCTTTATTCTGTTTTTATCCAGCGGGTCCTTTTTACACAAAGTATTTTCTTACTGCGTGTACGTTAACAGGGGATTGGAAGTCTTCTCCGTCCATGGTTGTCAGCATCAAGGCCCCGCCTGAGAAAACCTTTTTAACCACGAACAGTCCATCATAGTTGGGTGTCCACTTGCCCCTGTGATCGTTGAGAGGAGGAAGAATCCTTTTTTCAGAACTAAGTCACCTGGCATGTACCTCTGTGGTCGCACCTTCTTGTCAAAAGCATGCTTCATCCGCCGTTGATACAACTTTTCATGGAATACAACTACTAGACGTTTCTCTTTAATGAGGCTCAATTGATTATATCTGGATCGGAGCCACTCAGCTTCGTCTAGCTTAATGTCCATCATCAACCTCAACGAGGGGATTTCCACTTCAATTGGTAGGACTGCCTCCATACCATACACCAGCGAGAACGGGGTTGCCCCTGTTGAAGTACGTACTGACATTTTGTACCCATGCAACGCAAATGGTAGCATCTCATGCCAGTCTTTGTATGTCACAACCATCTTCTGCACAATCTTCTTGATGTTCTTATTGGCCGCCTCGATGACGCCATTCATCTTCGGGAGATATGGAGAAGAGTTGTGATGCTCTATTTTGAAATCTCGACACAAGTCAGCCATCATCTTGTTGTTGAGATTAGAACCATTATCAGTAATGATCCTTTCAAGAATTCCATACCGGCAAATGATGTCTCTTTTAATAAACCGAGCTACCACTTGTTTAGTGACATTGGTGTAAGACTCCGTTTCGACCCACTTTGTGAAATAATCTATAGCAACCAGGATGAAGCGATGACCATTAGAAGCTGTCGGCTCGATCTTGCCAATCATATCAATGCCCCACATAGCGAACAACCATGGTGAAGACATGACTCTCAACGGATTCGGAGGCACATGGACCTTATCGACATAAATTTGACACTTGTGGCATTTACGGGAGTATTTACAACAATCAGATTCCATGGTGATCCAATAATATCCCGATCTCAACAATTTCTTGGCCATAGCATGTCCTCTAGCATGGGTACCAAAGGAACCTTCGTGAACCTCCTGCATCAACAGGCCTGCTTCGTGTCTATCCACACATCTGAGCAGAACCATGTCGAAGTTTCGCTTGTACAGCACACCATCTTGATTCAAGAAGAAACCTCCTGCCAGTCTTCTAAGGGTCTTCTTATCCTTACTAGATGCCCCAGCCGGGTATTCTTGAGCTTTCAGGAATTGCTTGATATCATGATACCAAGGCTTGTTATCTTCACCACTGTCAACTGCAAAGACATAAGCAGGTCTTTCAAGACGGGAGACCGTAATTCGAGGCATGAAATTCTCTTGACAAACTTTAATCATGGATGACAAAGTTGCTAGAGCATCGGCGAATTGGTTTTCATCTCGAGGAATATAATTCAGCTTGACTTTGGTGAAGAAAGTTAACAACCTCTTGACATAATCTCTATAAGGAATCAAATGAGGTTGATGAACCAGCCATTTGGCATTGACTTGATTCACCACCAAAGCAGAATATCTGAAGATCTCGAGGTTTTTGACTCGCAAGTCGATTGCCTCTTCAATCCCCATGATACATGCTTCATACTCTGCCTCATTGTTAGTGCATTCGAAAGTCAACCGAGCAGCTAAAGGTGTATGGACCCCTTCTGGCGAGATGATAACAGCACCTACTCCACTTCCATTCATGTTCACAGCCCCGTCAAACATCAACTTCCATTTGGATTCAGGGTCTAGGCCCTCCTCCGGAAGTGGTTCTTCGTAGTCTTTCGACTTGAGGAACATGATGTCCTCATCCGGAAACTCGAACCTCATGGGTTGATAATCATCGATTGGCTGCTGAGCCAAGTATTCTGATAACACACTTCCTTTGATTGCCTTTTGCGAAGTGTAATGTATATCATACTCTGTTAGTATCATCTGCCACCGGGCTACTCTTCCTGTCAGAGCTGGCTTTTCAAAAATGTATTTCACATGATCCATCTTGGAAATTAAGAGAGTAGTGTGAGTCAGCATGTACTGTCTTAGTCGGCGAGCAGCCCATGCCAAAGCGTAGCAAGTTTTCTCGAGTAGTGAGTATCGCGTCTCACAATCGGTAAACTTTTTGCTAAGGTAATAAATGGCGTGCTCTTTTCGACCAGACTCATCCTACTAACCCAACACACATCCCATCGATCCTTCAAGCACGGTAAGATACATAATCAAAGGTCTCCCTGGCACTAGAGGCATAAGAATTGGAGGTTCTATGAGGTATTCTTTGATTCGGTCAAAGGCTTGCTGGCAGTCTTCGTTCCATCTAATGGCCTGATTCTTCCTCAGAAGCTTAAAAATGGGCTCACACGTGGCCGTTAGATGAGAGATAAATCGTGCAATGTAGTTTAGTCTCCCTAAGAAACCACGTACTTGCTTTTCAGTCTTCGGCTCAGGCATCTCTTGGATGGCTTTCACTTTGGCTGGATCGACCTCAATTCCTCGCTCACTAACAATGAAGTCGAGTAGCTTGCCAGAACGGACTCCGAAGGTACACTTATTCGGATTCAACCTCAGTCTGAACTTCCGAAGTCTATCAAACAACTTTGCTAGATTAACCAAGTGCTCTTCCTCTGTTTGGGATTTTGCTATCATATCATCAACATAAACCTCAATTTCATGATGGATCATGTCGTGAAATAGCGTCACCATCGCTCGTTGATAAGTGGCTCCAGCATTCTTCAAACCAAATGGCATGACCTTGTAACAGAAGGTGCCCCAATGAGTGATGAAGGTTATCTTTTCCATGTCATCGGGAGACATCTTAATCTTGTTATATCCAGAAAATCCGTCCATGAAGGAGAACACGGAAAACTGAGCAGTATTATCGACGAGTACATCTATGTGAGGTAGAGGGAAGTCATCTTTGGGGCTGGCCCTATTCAAATCTCTGTAGTCTACACACATCCTGACTTTACCGTCTTTCTAGGGAACCGACACGATGTTGGCAACCCACGGAGGGTAACTGGTCACGGCCAAGAAGCCAACATCAAAATGTTTTTGTACTTCTTCTTTTATTTTAATTGCCATATCTGGACGTGTGCGCCTCAACTTCTGCTTCACTAGAGGACAATCTTCTCTGAGAGGCAGCTTGTGTACCACATTGTCTGTGTCTAAACCAGGCATATCTTAGTAGGACCATGTGAAGACATCAACATACTCTCGAAGCATAGCAATCAAATGAGTCTTGACAAATTATTCTAATGCAGCCCCGATCTTGACTTCTTTCTTGTCTTCTTCAGTACCCAGATTTATTACTTCGACAACTTCTTCGTGCAGCTGAATCATCTTCTCCTCCTGTTTAAGCAATTTGGCCAATTCTTCAGGTAGTTCGCAATCCTCTTCACCTTCCTCATCGGCTTGATAAATTGGATTGTCGAAGTCATACTCAGCCATAACAGGGTTGTCATTGACAAAATCCAGTGACGAGCACCTGCATGAATGGTGATTCATGCAAGGCTTTAGCAACAACTTGAGAAAATGAGAAACATTGCCATTTTAAAACATTTCTTTCTTTTTGAAAAACAAAAAAGCAAACATGAAAGACAAAGAAGAACATGAATGAATGTGAAACGTCAACTTTATTTATGATTGTGTTAAGAACAAACAAACCCTTACAAAGAGCTACTATGCCCTGGGCAAGACATAGTGCTTTAATACAGGAAAAACAGAAACAAAAAATATTACTCTTCGAAAGAGGTGACTGGAATAAGCCTTTCTGATGTCCAATTGCTAAGCTGAGTCCCTGGAACGACAGGCCTAATCCACTCATCTAGGTCACAGTCACTATCGACTGCGTCATCCTGCACAACACTGATGTTTCCATAATCGACCACTCCCGCACTTGTGAAAGTGATCGGGCTTTGACAACCTTTAGCACTTGGTCCAGACGATGACTTCCCAGGATGGTAACCAATTCCGAGCATATCTTTATTTTCCGGAACTTCTACTGGACTGCCCCAGCCTTCTCGTATCCCAGATTCTACCAACTCAAGAGCTTGCTTATAAGAGGCCACAGAAACCCCCTTCTTCGGTTCTTCAGGAGAAGCTGCCACTTGTAACACGGTGGGAGAACTGACTTTAGTTAAATGTTGCGGATAGCAAGAGTCGCCACCGACTTTTATTTTATCCAAAGGAAAGGGCATAAAAGAACAGGAAAGACCTTAAAAGATTTTTGGGTTTGGGGGGTAGGTTATGTAAAGGGAAGGTGTTAGCACCCTTTACATCCATGGTTATCCATGGGCTCTTAGTTACTTTAGCTCACTTTAAACTGTTTTGAGAAGTGTAGTGTGTGATTAAAAATTTTCTTAAGTACTTTATAATGATCCTTGTACGGATATATATAAAGACTTTGTTTTGAAAATTGTTTGAAAATGTGAAGTGTTTATGAAATGTTTTTTTGAATGAGTGAGCAAGTACTTAAGAGTAACCTACCCTAATTTGAATTTTTTCTGTTCTTAAATGTCCTTACAATGGTAAGACTATCCCTATTATTAAGGAATAGGTAGTCATTACCTTGGATGTTGTATGGGACATACGAAGGGTCATCTGTGATTAGGCAACTGTAAGGTGTATTAGCAATTCAAAGGGTCTTATCATCTTTTATTCGAAAGGGACAAGATCATTCACAAAGGCAACATTCGAAGGGACTTGATCTTATAATCGTAAAGGGACAAGATGATATTAATAAGAGAAGGGACTTTGCTTTATACACCTTACTTGACCTTTTTATTTAGGCAACATGAGAGGTAACCCTTAAGAAGTGAGATGGCGATCCAAGATCGACTTATGTGTGTGCGTATACAAGTTCATATATTTATCTTAAAATTAATGATCTAAATTGATTTTTAAACACAAACATATTTTCACTCCCTAATTTACTAACCATAGAAATTTATAAATAAATAAGCAATTAAAATACTACAACTATTACATGGCTTGTACAGTTACATTATAATAAAATAATTTAAATAATAAGCATATAAATAAATAATAAAAAGATTAGTAATAAAAATAAACATAAGAGAAAAAGGTTAGCACAATAATATACAATGTAGAGATCAAATTAAAATTTTAAATTTAAATAAATAATTTTTTTTAAAGAATTTTCAGATGAGAATAAAATAATAATAATAATTATATACTAATTTATATGATTAATAATTCAATTATATATATATTAGAAATATTTATTAAGTATAATTAAACAAGAACAATAAAAATAAGAAATTAAAATTGTAAAAGAAAATTAGGGTTTTGAGTTATTAGAAAATAAATTAGGGTTTAAAAATACTTAGGGTTTTATATATATAAAAATACTAGGGTTTTTAATTTAATATACAATATTAATTCAATTATTTACAAAATAAGTTATATATAATAATAATATGGACATACAAATAAATTATAAAATAAAATATTAATTTTAAATATATGCAATTTTATTCTATGAAAACAATATTATATTATTATTATTAATTCATTATATTACATTTAATTAAAATTAAAGAAAAGAAAAAGAAATAGAAAACAATTAGGTTAAAAAAAAAAGAATAAAACTCACCTGCTGGAGCCTGGGGTCGAACCCAGGTCTCTCAGCATCCACCACCAGCCTTCAACCAACTGGGTTGCGCATGCAGCGTGTCTATTGAATGACTCATAATGATAATATAATAAACCTGTTACAAATGAACTTTTAAACAAAAAAAGAATGACCAAGGGATCGAACCCTGGTCCTGATCTTCATATGCGCGCATCCTTACCACTACACCATCAGCATTATTTGTAAATTATAACGTAAACAAAATTATATAATATAAAAACAAATTTGAATTTCCAGCTGCGCGCCAAGGCTTCATCTTCAACCTCTGGTGCTGCGTTTTTACCTGCGAAAATATCTACCATCTTTCCTGTGAATTTTTCCACGTTTGAAACCTACAAATCTTCAATCATCATGAATATGCAATCATTTGTCATATTAAGCCCATGGTTATGATCACCACACCTCACACAATTCATTTATGGTCTTAAAATTAACTTATTCATCCTAAATCGAAGAACCCTAAATATGGCTCAAGAACCCTAATAATGGCCGTTTTCGGTTTAGGCACTCATTCATCAATCTCTTTGTCCAGGAAGCATCTAAACATCATCACTAACACAAATCAATAGTTAGTTTTCATTATCAATGCATAAATCATTCAAATCGAAAAAAATTAAAATATGAACAATGTGCATTCGGGTTGATCGTATGGGCATGAATTGGATGTGTTTGAGAGTTGGTTTCGACTCAGTGAAGTCCAAGGAACATGAAGCAACCTTTAAATTGCCTTGAAAGTGCCTCTAACTAAGAATCCGAATTTGATATTTTGATGAATTTTGTGAAGTTTGAAACTTGTCTTGGAGGCTGCCAAATCCTGTTCTCTTGCTTGCTAAAGGTTGTATATATATGATACAATTAAATTAGGTCAGGAAATTGCATCACACTTTGGATATTTGGATAGTTTGAGATTGAAAAAGATTAGCCTTTAAATTTTGAATATTCTTGATATAAGCTTGCTATTTTAGGATGATCTTCATAACTCTTGTATCAATCAAGTCCAAATAAACTTTATGACATTCTAGAAACCAAATAAATTTAAATCTTCATTATTTTATATTTTATTTGAATTTAAAATGATTTTTAATATAAAAAATCATAATAAATAAAAATAAAATGAATACAATTATGAAAATATTAAGTTAATTTCGTGCATGATGTCATGGAATCAATTGGATCATAAAAAAGTCAGCCCATTTGAAGAATTATGGTTTTAAGACCCCATTTACTTCATAAACCTCTCAAAAAATCCCCAACTTTGCAAGAGCACAAATCCCTCAATTTTAATGCTATGAAGGTGTTCTTGGTCATTTTGGAAAGCTTGAAGAGACCTCTAACCAACCTCTTTGGTCTCATGTCCATATCTTTTACCATTCTCAAGTTATGCTCTTTGGAAGTTGTTGACTTTTTGTTGACTTTTAAAAGGACCTATAATGTCTTAGCTCATACCTTCCAAATGAAGCATTTTTGGGCTTGGCTTGTGAGACACAAAGTTGTAGAGAATTCAATTTCCTTCAAAATGAGCTTTGGATGGAAAAATTTTGATGAAGCATGTGAAAGTTATGGCTGGTCAAAGTTCAGTTGACTTTTCCTAAGAAAACCCTAATTTAGAAACTCCTGATTCTTGATGATCTGAAAATTCCTTGATGAATCATGATCAACCCTTGATCAAATGATGAATTTTGCTTCATATAATTGATGTTGGCAAAAAATCATGAAGTTTGACTTTGGTTTGACCACAGTTGACTTCAGTTTGACTTTTTAACTGCTTTGACTGATTTTAACCTATCTGATCAACTGACTGAGAAAATCTTTTGGGAAAGTCTTAAAACTTGACATGGGGATTCTTGAACACATATAGGATGTTATGAAGCTCACTTGAAGTCTTGGAAGTCCATTTAGCCTGATAAAAGTCAAAACCCTAGTTTAGGATGCATTGCTTAGGAGGATGCATTGTCTGAGGGAATTGTCAAATTTGTCAACCAATTGTGAACTTTGTGAACCTTGTGAACCTCATGAGATGTCTTGTGAACCTTGTTGTCGCTCCCGATAGATGGGACTGGCCCAAATAAAGGTACAGACGCGAACGGTCGGCGAAAGGGACAATGAGAACACACAGCCGTGAACTCACTGGAAAAGAAAAGAGTCGCCAGCTAGGCATTTTTATCCCGGAGGAAAGGTAATGCTGCATAAACCTAGAAAGAGATGGATAAGACGGTTGCGAACCAGAGAGACTGAGAAAGGGGGTTGGTTAAAACCTGGGAAGGTATTAGCACCCAGATTGTCCGTCGTACTCGACGGGATCCACGCTTAAAAGATTTGTGTTTTAAAGGGGTAGTGTCAGTGCAATCTGTGTGTAAAAGGGCTAGAAAAGAATGTACAGGTGTCGGTGTAAAAGAAATGAAGTGTATAAGTGAAGTGTCAGTGTAAGAACAGGAGTGAAATGCTCAAGATCATGAGGCTAAAAGAATGAGGCTAGAAAGAGGGGGAATATACAGAGACTTTTGTTCGATAACTGTTAAGTTATGCCTACGTATCCTCTCGTGCAATGAGGAAGTCAGAACACCGTAGTTCGACCCAAAGAGACTGAAAGATGAATTGACTTGTGAACTGCTTACTTGTCTATGCTCAAGTGTATGACCTGTCTGGCCCAGGTGCGAACTGTCTTGCATTAGACGGAAGAAGCTAGTTCTCGTTTGTGAGTGAAGGTGATGAGAAAAGAATCCCGAAGGAGACGATTATTGTTTGTTTTTGTGTTTTCAGTCTTTTATTGTTTTTGGATTTTGTCATAAGTTAATGAGCTTAAGCCTAAACCAATGGATTTAGTGAACTCATCACATCTTCCCTCTGATTAGGGGTAATGAGAATACTTTAAGTGTGAAGTCAGATTCTCACACTTAATCACCTTTGATGCAGGATTAAGATCATTAACCTACTTGTGATTATTTAGATGTTTTTGGGGTTTTTGTTTAGTGTTGAGTAATGAGGTTAAGCCATAATCAAGGATTAAACAGACTCATTACACCATCCTAAGAGAAGGATAATAGATGAGAATGTTTAAGCTGAGGAAAGCTCCTCAACTTAATCCATGATTAGGGATTAAACTCATGACCAAACAAGCCTTTATTAGATGGATTTTATTTAATGATATGATGATGAAGTGAGTTTTAGGGTTTGTAAGACAACTTGAGGGGGACTTGTCCATTAACCTTAGGGTTAGTCCTTCTTAACCAATTAAGGAAGAATTAGAACCCTAATGCAAGGCCCAAGTTACAAGTGTGATGTCTTGATACTTATTAAGTGAATTGATTAAGAGATTTAAACACATTAAGGGTTTAACACTTAGGATTAAAGTTATACACTCCATCCTAAGAGAAGGATGCAGGCATAAGCTTAATCACAAAGCCTTAAAGCCTTTAGGGTTTAGTCCCTGATTATGAGGTGAGAAGAGATGACTCAAAAGAGACACAAAGGTAAAAACTAAAAGGGGAGACTAATCAAAACCCTAATTATTGTCATGCTTGGTTGTTCCTAAGGTTTGTGAGGTTTACAAGAGAAGTCTTCAATGGAACCACCAGGAAGCAGATGAAAGGATTAAGAGAAGCAAAGTGACTTGCTTCATTCAAGAAGTCAAGTCACTTGAAGAAAGAAAGTAAGAAGAAGAGGAATGAGCAAGCTCAAACTCAAACACAAACAAAAATGCAGCAATGGATGCAAGAGAGATGAAAAGAAAAGTTATGAGAAGTGAAGGCAAATTCACTTCTCAAGATCACTTACCACCTGAAAGGTTAGAAAAGAAATGCAATGCAATGCAAAAATGGGATGGAATGACATGATGAAAACCAAAACCAAAAGCATATTTATGATGATAATGATGCTATGAAGTGATGCAAACATGAGACAACAAATGGAGATGATCATACAAGCTCATGGATGCAGATGAAGCAAGTTAGGGCACATGAACATACATGAAAAGTTATGAGATGCATATGGCATACAACATGGAAAGTACATGATGCAATGATCAAACATGCTTTCAATATGTCTTATGATGTCAAATGAATCAAATGGAAGCATGGAATATCATGGCAAGTCATGTTATGCAAGAGAATGCAAAATGGGTGCATATGAAAGCCCAAATTAGGGTTTATGAACAATGCAACAAACAAAAGCCAAAACCAGAAGCGAAAAACATTATAAAAAATTGAAAATACCCTCAAAGGACCCCTAATCCTATACTAACCCACTGCCCAAAGGAGAGGTCTCAACTCTTAACCAATCTCAAGATATGATTTTTACAAGTTTTTAGGGTTTTTAGGGTTTCCAAACAAGAAAAATGTCAAACAAATTGAAAATGAAAGATCAAATCATGGCCATTTAATCTCACAAACTACATGCTAAACACAATGCAATGCAAAAAGAATCAATGTCCAACTCTTCATTGAATAGGCAGAAATGATTTTTGGAACTTTGGATCAAATTAATGCATAAAAATGATTTTAATTCAATGAGAAATTCTTAAAATGCATCAAGATCAAAAAATAAATTTGGTTTGAAGGTTGGACAATGTCTCTAAATGTCTTAGAACATTTCATGAATTTTTTGGTGATTTTTAAATACCTAAAAGTATTTTTAATAAATTAATTCTCATTAATCAATTAAAAATAAACTTTTAAATATTTAAAAATACTTTTTTAATGCTAAAAATGAAAATAAAAATATTTTTGTGTTTTAAAAATTAATGAAACTCTTGACAAAAAGTTTCATAATTTTTAAAACATTTTTGCTATTTTTAATAAATTATACAAAACAAATATGAAATAAATGAATAAAAATAAAGAAAATGGAAAAGTCAACAGAATGGAAGGCTGGGATTGATCCTGGGTTTGAAACTGCTGACCACGCGCGCTATCCAAGGGCTGTGGTTGGTTCAGATTAAATTAATTTAATTAAGATTACTTAAAACTAACTAAAGGGATTAGGGCTAACTGAGTGAATCCAGGCCACACATGCGCGCGGGAGGTCAACACAGTCAAACAATCCAACGCCCAAGATTCAAATGGAATTAATTACAGGGATTAGGGCTAATTAAACTCAGGTGACCGGAGGGGAGCTCCGGTCATCTTCCCCGGCGACCCCAAAACCCTAAAACATGATTCAGGCCACTATTCTTCAAATTAATGCCAGGGAAATGATCCTCTAACAACCTAGGTCATGAATCCATGCTCAAACATCATTTAAACCACCAGAATCAAGCAAATCGAAAGAAACAAAATCCACGGGTAAACTTTCAGAGAAGCATAAAATGATCATCCCTTCACTATTTTCAAATCTAAAGACATCCCCATGATCAACATAACACACACTTTCATTCTATAACAAGAAAAGCAAGCTCTGAGAAAAAAAAGTTCATAGCCATACCTGAGATGGAGACTCCTGTTTCTGGACTTTCAGAGCTGTTCTTTGGTGCAAGCTTGCTCCACTGACTCCCCTGGTGCTAATGGAAGGCTTGAAATGAGCTTAAACGAGCTGGTTTGAGGAGTCCAGTTCTGGTGTATCAGAAAATGGAGTTTGTGTATAGGCTGTTTCAGATCAATGTGAAGGGTGGTTTTGGTTCCTTTTGATGTGTTTGATTTGTTGGTGAAAAGAGTTTGGATGTTTTGTGGCTGTGGAAGGTGATTCGAATGAAAATGCAGATTGGAGTGAAAATGGGAATGAGGTGTTCTTGTTTGATTCAGGCTTGTTTCTTTGTTGGTTTAGGTTCAGTGAGACAAGGTGAGGATGTTGGTGAGACTTGCTTGAATGTTTGTAGCTTGTGGAACCAAATTCGAAGGAAGATGCAGATTAGGGGGGAGTTTGTGTATGCTGTCTTAGGGCTTGCTTCAGGCTGGCTTGATGATATGTTTTGCTTGCAAATGGATAGTATAAACAATTCCAAATGGTCAGAGGATGTGACTTGGCCTGCTGTGATTGGGATGTTTACTTTTGCAAAAAGTCCACTTTGTTGTAAGGAAGGCATGGGCTAAGTTCTAGCTTGGTACAAAAGGCATGGGCTGCGCAGCAAGGTGAGTGAGAGGTGCTAGGAAGGTTCAGCAGCCAAGACAACTAGTTGGTAGGAGGTGTCATGATGGTTTTGCAAGTTGGTTCCTCTTTGGTTCACATGTAACTATCTTGCTACACAAGCCATGAAACATGAGAAGTTTGGGTTCAAATTTGATTTTTTAGGTCACATGTAATGTTTATGTGATGGTTTGATGCCAATTAGAAGTCACAAGAATGTTTGTTTCATGAAATTGCAAGTTTTCCTTTTAGTGCATAACTTGAAAATTAGTGATTTTTGCCAACTTTATCACACCATAACTTTTGATCCAAAATGAATTAGGTCATGTTCTTGTACTTTTTGAAAAGGGAAAGATCTAATCTACAACTTTCATGACCAAGGTTTTTTCATTTGAAGCATTTTTGGATCAAAAAGCAAGGCTTGAAAAATGGCATAAAATGACATATTCTTGAAAAGTCAACCATGCCCTAAAAAGTCAACTTTGCAAAAACTTGTAATTCTTGAATTTTGTGAACTTCAACCTTCTTCCATGATCAAATAAAGATCATATACATTCAAAATGATGAAGAACACCCTTTGGTTGGGTCATTGGGGGCCTCAGATGCCCTGATTTTGCACTGACTTGCTCAAGAAGTCAACTCTTGATTAGATGCCTTCCCCATGAAATTTCTTCATGAAAATTGATATGAATGATCCTCATACCATATAGAGACCAATAGAAACAAGAATGACCAAAAAAATTGGAGTTATGGCCTCTGAAACCAAAACCCTAATTCTAGGTCATCTGTGTAGTTAAACCTGGCTCTGCTTCCATGCCATTCTCAGTTCTTGTGATTCTTTGACCTTCTTGATTTTGTGGGGATATAATATGATGCTTGGACATACATGGACCCCTTTGAAGTGATTGAAGACCTTTGGAGTGGCTCAAATGGCTTTTGGATTGCTCAGATCACAAACCCTAGATGCAGATGACTTAGAAGCAATGCAGTGAATCAAAGATGAGATATGAGATGATATGATTGTGTTTATGCATATGAAATGATCACAAGCCATGGTGAAATGAGTGAGGGCAAATTTGGGGTGTTTACAGCTGCCCCTATTCAAACATGAGTTAGCTGTGCAGGATGTAAGCGACGGCTTAATAGGCAAACAAGATAACTTGTGGTTGAATACCAAAGACAGTCCAAAATTTGCACTCACAGAATGAAGAAGAAAAGGGATATAGATTGTAAAGGAAAATAAAGTATATTGTAAAGTGTGGGCGACGGAGGACGACCGTCGAGCAGAGGACGACTGCTGGGTAAAGAGCAATGACGGGGACGGCCGATATGCTGGGAAAAGCGGGAAATAAAGCGATGACGGGGACGGCCGACATGCTGGAGATAAAAGGTAAAGCCAAGACGGGGACGGCCGACTAGCTGGGAAAAATAAGAAATTATGATGGGGGCGGCCATCAAGATAAAGCAGTAAAATTCTATGGGGATTGATGAAACATGACGGGGACGGCCATCAAGTTCATGAAGCAAGGTAACCGACGATGGGGACGGCCATCGGGCTAAAAGAAAAGGAAAAGGGACCACGACGGGGACGACCATCGGGTTAAAGAATAAATGAAATAAACAGATGATGGGGTACGACCATCAAAGGTGAAGGACGATCACCTAGCAGGGGACGGCTGCTCTGTTGGGGAATAAAGGAATTATGATGGGGACGGCCATCAAAGGTGGAGGACGACCACCTGGCAGGGTACGGCTGCCGAGAATATCAACGATGGGGACGGCCATCGGATGAGCATGATGGAGGACGACCATCAAGAGGTGGAGGACGACCACCTAGCAGGGGACGGCTGCTCTCGGGGTTTATCATGACATAGGACGAATGCCTAGATAACCAAAATCAACAATGGGGACGGCCATTGGATAAAATTGATGAAGGACGATCATCAACGGGTGGAGGACGACCACCTAGCAGAGGACGGCTGCTAAAATCAACGATGGGGACGGCCATCGGATGAGCATGATGGAGGACGACCATCAAGAGGTGGAGGACGACCACCTAGCAGGGTACGGCTGCTCTCAAGGTTTATCATGACACAGGACGAGTGTCAGATAAGAAGGAAAATTTGTTTTGTTGGTGATTTACTGGAGAATAGTAAACACGGACGAGTGTTTATATCCAAGAAACAAAAGGTATAAGTGTTTAGATGCTGTGTATAGATTAAAGATGCGGACGAGCATCCCTAAGACTACGATACGGACGAGTATCGGGTAGAAGCAAATACTGACGCGTGTTCAAAGATGATGATACGGACGAGTATCAACTGGTTAACAGAGAACACGGACGAGTGTTGAATCTGAGAGGATTCTTCTGGGGAATGGTAGACACAGACGAGTGTCTATATTCAAGAAGACAAAAGTGTTTGACACGGTGTATGGATTAAAGATGCAGACGAGCATCCTTAAAACTATGATACGGACGAGTATCATGTAGAAACAAATGCTTGACGCATGCTCTGAGATGATGGTACGGACGAGTACCAACGAGGTTAACAAAGAACAAGGATTAGTGTTGAATCTGTGGGGATATGAATGGTATATACAAGATACGGACGAGTATCTGTATGAGTAGTGAGTATGAGTATTGTATAGATGAGTGTTTAATTGCTGGGGAGGGTGACACGGACGAGTGTCAAGAGAGAAAAGTATAATAATATCAACAAGTATATGGGTTGTAAAAGTGTAAGCGACTGCTCTGGGGATATGACACGGACGGGTGCCAAAGGATTGTGTATATAGGTATATGTGAGTGCAAAGATGATGTCTTTGGCTTTCTGCTGGTGATTTGACACGGACGGGTGTCAGGACGTATCTGTAGTACGGGTGATCTTGTTCGTAAGGAGTGTTCAGGCGGCTTTACTGGGGAGTGATGACACGGACGGGTGTCAGAATGAGCATATACTGGTGTTTGTGATTTGTGAGGCAGCTGTTTTTGCTGGGGGTTCTGGTGGGGATTTTTCTGTACATTGATGAACTGTCGTTATTCACAAGTGCTGATTTAAAACATGGCTCATGATTATGCTATGTGTTTGATTTTTGCCGTAATGCTCCGTGTTAGACGGAATGCTACGCTTTGTGGGTGAATATGATGCAAATGCTATGATTGTGCAAAGATACCAAACCGGGATCCGGGTCCCGTTGCTGCGAAGATCTTTGATCGATCTGTTTGAAGTAGACATCCCAGCTGGGGATGAGATCACGGGTAGATCTGATGATATGATATCTGCTTGGGGACTCGGGCCATTGATAGGCCTATCCTAATAAATGAGAGACCCAGCTGGGGTTTGTAGAAGCTTTCTTCACTCTGTTGTGACTCCTTCATGTGTTGCTCTTCTGGATAGAGGCTGGAGTTCTGTGGGGAGATAGCTTTATGACTCTTATACTCGGCTGAGGGCGAGATGGTAACTCGGCTGGGGAGAAAGAGAGGAATCACTGAAAGACCTCCCTAGAAATTCTGTTACGGTAGCTTTTTGACTCAGCCGGGGATATGGGCATCTTTTGTGATACCTGCCCATTCTGATGGGGACAAGTGATAAGTGGCCAACTCAGCTGGGAGGATTCATGAGGGCAACTCAGCTGGGGAGAGAGCACTTCGGGTGTTAAAATTGAGTGTGGATTCGCCAGCTTGCTGGGATGAAGCTTACATGCCCCAAGTTGCGTTCTGGATACCTGCAATCCTGAAAAAGATAGAGAAACGCACAAGGTAATCCCGAGGTATCCCTTACTGGATTCCATCATAGGAGTTTAGATACTTCTGAGAGTAAGCATATTTCCTGCAAGCATGTTTTTATTCGAAGATAAGCATCTGTATTCTTATGCAATCAGTTTTTTTCTTTTAAGACATCAGACATTTTTTGCGAATAAAATGTAAAAAACGAGACATGACTGAAAATCTGATTTTATTAATTCATATGTCCTGAATTGGCGAGATACAGCCAAAGGAACATATCCCCTAAAATGAGGAGATTGTTACAAATTGAGAAACAAAAAGTTGACAGTGTTGATGACGCTTTAAGGAGCTTCCTCTTCACTATGACCCGTATGACTTTTGACGTTCTTCTCATCTTGCTTTCTGAAGAATGTTGATTCTGACTGAGGCTTGATCCTTTCAAGGTTTACCAAGTTGCAGGTGATACAGACGAATTCAGAATGCAGTTGTTCGCTTATTCCCTTATTTTGCATGGATCTCCCTTTCGGGTTTTCAATCCATCGAGATACCCATTTTTGCCTGAGCTGTCCAATGCGGCTTTTCAACTCAGCGGGTGTACATTGTTTATTTATTTTCCCTTATTTTTGCCCGAGTCTTTTATTCTGTCTTTGACTCGCCAGGATGCCCTATTTTTGCCTGGACTTACATTCTGTTTTTATGTCCAGCGGGTCATTTTATGCGAAGTATTTTTTAACTGCATCTGAATTCACAGGGGACGGGAAATCTTCACCATCCATGGTGCTGAGCATCAGTGCTCCATCGGAAAAAACTTTCTTTACCACAAATGGTCCTTCATAGTTTGGGGTCCATTTGCCCTTGTGGTCTGTATGAGGAGGGAGGATTCTTTTCAGCACAAGATCTCCTACTTGGTACTCTCGGTGCCTGACTTTCTGATCGAAGGCTCTCTTCATTCTTTTCTGATATAACTGCCCATGACAGATTGCAGCCAATCTTTTCTCTTCGATCAGACTCAGTTGTTCGTATCGGGCCCGAACCCATTCTGCTTCACTCAGTTTAACATCCATTAGTACCCGCAGAGAGGGTAATTCAACTTCAACAGGTAGGACTGCCTCCATACCATACACAAGCTGATACGGTGTTACCCCAGTGGATGTTCTGATTGACGTGCGATACCCATGCAAGGCAAACGGTAGCATTTCATGCCAGTCTTTGTAAGTGACTACCATCTTCTGCACAATCTTCTTGATATTCTTATTTGCTGCCTCAATAGCGCCATTCATCTTTGGCCTGTAAGGAGAAGAATTGTGATGTTGAATCTTGAAGTCCCGGCACAGCTCTACCATCATTTTGTTGTTTAAGTTGGAACCATTATCAGTAATGATTCGCTCGGGCACTCCATACCGACAGATGATATCTCTCTTCAGAAATCTGGCTACCACTTATCTTGTGACGTTTGCATATGAGGCTGCTTCAACCCACTTGGTGAAATAGTCAATGGCGACCAGGATGAATCTGTGGCCATTCGAGGCAGTTGGCTCGATCTTGCCAATCATGTCAATGCCCCACATGGCAAAGGGCCATGGTGAAGACATTATGTTCAAAGGATTGGGAGGCACATGCACCTTGTCTGCATAAATCTGGCATTTATGGCATTTTCTGGCATAGGCACAACAGTCTGCATCCATTGTGATCCAGTAATAACCTGATCTTAACCATTTCTTAGCCATGGCATGCCCTCCTGCATGGGTACCAAAGGATCCTTCGTGCACTTCATGCATCAACAAATCGGCTTCCGTCTTATCAACACATCTGAGGAGTACCATATCAAAGTTCCTCTTGTACAGGGAACCATCAGTGTTCAGAAAGAAACTACAAGCAAGCCTTCTTAAAGTCTTCTTATCATTGGAAGATGCCCCGGGTGGGTATGCTTGATCCTCCAAGAAGCACTTAATGTCGTGGAACCAAGGCTTATCATCTTTAACAACATCTGCTGCGAACACATATGCTGGTCTGTCAAGTCTGGACACTGAAATCTGAGGTACAAAGTTGGCTGCCTGAACTTTGATCATGGATGAAATGGTAGCCAGAGCATCTGCAAACTGATTCTCATCTCGAGGGATATACTCAAGCTTGACTGTTGTGAAGAAAGTCAATAACCTCCTTGTATAATCCCTGTAAGGTATCAGATGATTCTGGTGTGTATACCATTTGCCGTTGGTTTGATTGACTACCAAAGCTGAATCTCCGAATACGGTCAACGTCTTGATCCTGAGGTCAATGGCTTCCTCAAGACCCATAATGCAAGCTTCGTATTCAGTTTCGTTGTTAGTGCAGTTGAAAGTGAGTTTTGCCGAGAAAGGCATGTGAACTCCTTTAGGTGTAATGAGTACTGCACCAACACCACGACCATTCATGTTAACAGCCCCATCAAACATCATAGTCCATTCTTCTTCCGGGTCAGGTCCTTCAGTGTGAACAGGCTCTTCATGATCTTTTGATTTTATGAACATGATGTCTTCATCAGGGAAGTCAAACCTCATAGGCTGGTAATCATCAATGGGTTGCTCAGCAAGATATTCAGATAGTACACTGCCCTTGATGGCTTTTTGAGATGTGTATTGGATGTCATATTCTGTAAGAATCATTTGCCATCTTGCAACCCGTCCGGTAAGAGCTGGCTTCTCAAATATGTACTTAACTGGGTCCATTTTTGAGATCAACAAAGTAGTGTGGGTCAACATATACTGTCTCAGTCGGCGAGCAGCCCACGCTAAAGCACAACAAGTTTTCTCGAGCAGTGAATAACGTTGTTCACAGTCGGTAAACTTTTTGCTTAGGTAGTATATTGCATACTCTTTTCGACCAGACTCGTCATGCTGGCCCAACACACACCCCATCGACTTTTCTAATACTGTCAAGTACATTATCAGAGGTCTTCCTTCCACTGGAGGCATAAGGATTGGAGGTTCTCGCAGATATTCTTTGATCTTGTCAAAATCCTTCTGGCAGTCTTCATTCCACCTGGCCGTCTGTTCTTTTCTTAACAACTTGAACAAGGGTTCACAAGTTGCAGTAAGGTGAGATATGAACCGTGAGATGTAGTTCAATCGACCTAAGAACCCTCGAACTTCTTTCTCGGTTTTCGGTGCAGGCATCTCTTGGATGGCTTTGACTTTATCAGGGTCAACTTCAATCCCTTTCTCACTTACAATAAATCCCAGCAGCTTACCGGATCGCACCCCGAACGTGCACTTGTTGGGGTTCAGCTTCAATTGGTACTTCCTCAGACGCTTGAATAACTTCAGTAGATTCACCAGGTGGTCTTCTTCAGTGAGGGACTTGGCGATCATGTCATCCACATAACATTCTATTTCTTTATGGATCATATCGTGGAATAATGTCACCATAGCCCGTTGATATGTTGCACCAGCATTCTTCAGTCTGAATGGCATCACCTTGTAACAGAACGTGCCCCAGGGTGTGATGAAGGTTGTCTTCTCCATGTCTTCAGGTGACATTTTAATCTGATTGTATCCTGAAAATCCGTCCATGAAGGAGAATACCAAGAACTGAGCCGTATTATCCACCAATACATCAATGTGAGGTAGTGGGAAGTCGTCTTTCGGGCTGGCTCTGTTCAGGTCCCGGTAATCAACACACATCCTTACTTTGCCGTCTTTTTTAGGCACAGGTACTATATTAGCAACCCATGGTGGATAGCTAGTTACAGCAAGGAACCCGGCGTCCCATTGCTTTTGTACCTCCTCCTTGATTTTCATAGCCATGTCGGGACGAGTTCGGCGCAGTTTCTGTTTGACCGGTGGGCATTCTTCTCTCAAGGGCAGCTTGTGCACAACAATGTCGGTATCCAATCCCGGCATATCTTGATAAGACCAAGCAAACACGTCCACATACTCTTGAAGCAGATCAATCAGTTGTCTCTTCACTGAGTCTTGCAAGCAGGCCCCGATTTTAACCTCTTTCACGTCTTCATCTGTACCAAGATTAATCACTTCAACCTCCTCCTGGTGAGGAGTAATAACCTTCTCCTCTTGTCTCAATAACCTGGCTAGCTCTTCAGGAAGCTCATACTCTTCTTCAACCCCTTCATTGGCTTGATTGATTGGATTGTCAAAGTCATACGAAGTCATAGCCGTGCTGTTGTCGGTGCTGTCTGGAAGGCACTCTCTGCAAGGGTTCAGTATGTTCATTTTAGTGATTTGATTTTAATCTTGTTTTAGAAAAGTGAAATAAAATTGTCATTTTGAAAACACTGCCATTTATTTTTTTGTACAAAAAGAAAAATGGAAAAACAGTGAACGGAAGAAGAAAAAGACTCATTTGCAAAAAGATGTCTGATATTTCATTGATTAATCTTGTTTGCACAAAAAGTACAGATGGCCCGATTACAAAATGAGTCTTGTCATCTTGGGCAAGATGCAAGACTTTGATGCATGCTATAAAAATACAGGAAATAATAATTACTCTGCATGAGTAACTCTTATAATTTCCTGGGAAGACCAGTTTGAGATACTGCTCCCCGGGATCTTTGGACGAATCCAGTTTTCCAGGTTGCGTTCTTCTTCCAGCTCGTCTTCCAGACAGTTGACAGCATCAGGGGTGAGCATCCCCCCACTCACAAAGTTGGGCTCTTTCGCAGTCTCTGCTTGATCTTGTTGAGTTGGTTTGTAACCCAACCCAAATCTATCCTCTTTCTTCTCCACCGATAACAGTTTGCCCCAGCCTTGGGCGTTTCCTCTCTCAACAACCTTCCGGGCTTGTTGGTATGATGATATTGAAGTGCCAGGCACATCAGATGTCTCATTGATGTTCAAGGCCTCGAAACCCTGGCTCATTGTTTCATGGATCTCCCCATCCATCTCAATATACTTATAGGTAGCCAGGTGGCTGACAAAAATATCCTCCTCTCCACAGATTGTAACGATTTGACCCTCCCACTCGTATTTTAACTTCTGGTGAAGGGTAGAGGTCACGGCGCCAGCGGCGTGAATCCATGGCCTACCCAATAGACAGCAGTAGGCAGGCTGTATATCCATCACGTAGAAGATCGTTTTGAAGGTCTGCGGGCCAATCGTTATGGGCAATTCAATCTCTCCCAGAACCGATCTCTTAGAACCATCAAAGGCTCTCACCACCAGGTTGCTGGGTCTCAACGCCAATCCGTCATACTCTAGCTTCACCAGGGCCTTCTTAGGTAAGACATTGAGGGATGACCCCGTGTCTACCAGCACATGGGAAAGGACAGCACCTTTACATTCCATGGTTATGTGCAAGGCCTTGTTATGGTTGCGGCCTTCCGTTGTCAAATCAGTATTGGTGAACCCTAGTCCGTGACTAGCATTAACATTTCCAACTACAGCTTCTAGCTGATTGACAGTGATCTCTTCAGGCACGTAAGCTGCGTGCAAGACTTTGAGTAGTGCATTCCGATGGGCTTCGGAGCACATAAGCAATGATAGGATTGAGATCTTGGAAGGCGTCTGATGTAGCTGATCCACTATTTTATAATCACTTTTCTTGATGATTCGCATGAACTCATCAACCTCTTGATCGAAGGGTGTTTTCAAAGCTTCTTTAACAGTCTGCTCTTCCTGCACCAAGCTTTTTCCTTTTGCTTTAGCAGCAGCTTCTGCTTCGGCAGTGGGTCTCTGAATTTGTGGAGCGAAAAGACGTCCGCTTCGAGTGAAGCCTCCGCCTCCTCCCACATTGTCAATTTGTGGCGCAGGGGTTGATGATTCAAAAGCGATTCTTTGTCCTTCACAGTACAGGTCAGAGCCGTAATGCCACGGGATGGCATTGCTGCTTTCATAAGGTACCGGTCCAGGCACCGTGATAGTGACTGGACTGACTGCAGCTGCGGAAGGAATTGTGATAGTCTGTGGATCGTAATAAATTGTGACTGGTGCTCTGGTGGGAGCAGCACCTTCTGAGTTGTAGGCGGAGTTGTTTTCGGGATCATAAAATATTGTGACAGTTGAGACATCTTCATGATTTGTTGCTGGTGTTGTAGGAGACATTGGTGGAAGGATGGATGTTGTTGTTGTAGGAGTTTCAAAATGAAGTGGTGCTGGAGTTGTAGAAGAAAAATTTGTTGATAACTGATCAGTTGAGATAATAGATGAAGTACTTGTTGATGAAGCCGAAGAATTGTCAGGAACAATGGTTGTTGCAGTTGTAGGAGGTTCTGGAATTGTTGCTGATGAGATTGCTGGATTTGTTGGAAATGATGTGGTGATTTGAAGTTGGCCACTCTGAATGAGACCATCTATGCCATTCCTCAGGTTATCGCACCCATTTACCGAGATATTGCAGTAAGCACACCCCAACTCACACCCCGGGAACATTTGACATTCGAGGAGCTGAGCCTTAATTTCTACCAACGGTGTCCGGATCTGACCCACACTGGTTATTAAATAAGACGGCTTGTCTTCTTCAATAGCGTTGATTCTGGGACCACCGTGGTTTGGCATAGGATTCTTATTGACATTGGGTGGTGGTGCAAAATACAGAGCCTTAGAGTCTACCAGGTCTTGTACCTTCATGTGCAAGGCTCTGCACTTTTCTGTACTATGGCCAGGTGCATTTGAATGGAAGGCACATCTGGCATTAGAGTCATAATTCCTGGGTAGACTGTTGGGATCTGGAGGTGCCAACGTCCTTAGCTCAACTAGGTTGAGTTTCAGGAGTTGTGGCAGCAATGTAGCATATGGCATGGGGATCGGATCGATCACCCTGTTAGCTTGAGATGGCCTCTGTTGGAATGGCCTTTGCTGGTTATTGTTGTTGGTGTTGCTGTTGTTGTAATTTCTTGGAGGATACTGATTTTGTTGATGGTACTGGGGTTGTTGCTGATAGTTTTGCTGCGGAGGTTGATAAACTGGTTGAGGATGAGCTGGAGCGGGAATGGTGACTGCTGCCACTGATCTGTGAACATATTGGGGCCTGCCCCTGTTGGTGTGGATGGCATTGGTCTCGCCAGTTCTTCTCGGGCCTGCAAAAGGCTTTCTTGTACTACTGGACGAGCTTGCACCGTTGTCAGATATCTTACCCATCTTCAGTAGGCTTTCAATTCTCTCCCCGACTATGACAACATCTGCAAAGCTGGTAGATGAGAAGGCAGCTAGCCTATCAATGTATGTTCCCTGGAGGGTGTTCATGAACATGTCTGCCATTTCCCTTTAAGACATAGGTGGCTGAACAGCAGCAGCCAATTGCCTCCATCTCTGGGCATATTCTCGGAAGCTTTCCCTTGACGATTGTGACATTCCCATTAGGAGGGTCCTGTTGGGTGCCATATCTAAGTTGTACTGATACTGTCTGATAAAGGCCTCTTCCAGGTCCTTCCAGCATCTGATAGTTGCCCTTGTCAAGTGAGAGTACCATTCTCTTGAAGCTCCAGTTAAGCTATCCTCGAAATAGAACATCCAGAGCTTCTCATCCATAGTATAGGCCTTCAGCCTTCCCAGAAATGATTGCAAATGAGTCCGGGGGCATGAAGTCCCGTTATATTTTTCAAAACAAGGAGGCTTGAACTTATGGGGAATCCTGACCCCGTCTACCAAGCCCATGTCCATGACGTCGAAACCCAAAGAGTTTTGAGACTCTAAGGACCTCAATTTCTCAGCTATCTCATCCAGCCTTCTATCATAAGCTTCTTCCCCAGCACCCATTACTGTGAATTGATCCTCTTGGGGGTCTTCTTGCAGTACCTTGGCTGCAGTGGCAGTCCCTTGAACATTTGCAGGGATGTTGACCTCAGGATGGAGGTGTGGTCCAAATACAGGGGGATTGACATGAGGTTGGACCCTCTCGTTATTGCTTGTGCCGGCAGTCCCTATATGTGGATCTTCTTGATTTTGCCTTTCCACCATGGCCCTCAATCTTTCTTGGCTCTGAGCCATGTTGTTCATTACTTCCATAAACTGCGTCATTTGATTCCTCATTTCTAGCCTTTCGTTCGCCATTTGATTTCTGACCTCAGTAAGGTCCTGCTGCATCTGATCCATTTGGATGCCCGGAAGATTGTTACGGGTCGGATAACGGTGCGGACGATTGAGGAGAAATACCCGGCGCCGAGCAATAGTTCCTGAACATCACAACAGAGTTAGTGGCAATAAAACAAAAACCTACAAAACAAACAAAGGGTTAGCATGCAATGCAGTATGCTTATTTGCTTTCAAGGTATCCTGGCTTGGCATTCAGTTTTGACCCTTCCAGACCCTTGAAGATGCTGTTGATGGTACTTTCGAAGTGAAACTTGGATGGAACAAACTAATACATATATTACAAAAGCAAAATGGTACATAGTTTGTTTACAAATACAAGCCCTCTGAGGGGTCAAAATACATTACAGGAAAATAAAAGTACATGGAATGAAAGCAACAACAAACAAATGGTCAAACACCAAGACCAAACTCATCCTCACGAACTTCCTTGAGAAGTGCTTCGGTCACAGGATCAGCCGGACGCTCCGTGAGATTCCTGATGAGGAGATTCCGGGTTGTAACAGCTGCTGTTAGTTTCTTGTGCTGACTTTGGTCCTTTGACCTCTTCACTCCGGCTCTGATCTTCAGCTCTGATATCTCCCTCTGGGCTGCTGCCAGGGCTTCTTGCTGTTCTTTTGCACTAGCTTCCAGTTGCTCCATCTTGTCTTGAACTCTCTTGTCCTCTAGAGTACGAGCCTCGGTGATCCTGACCCACCGGGCCTGACTCTCCTTTAGATACAAGTCTGTCCTTGCTCTCTGGAACTGGGCTTCCTTGCAAGCATTCTTCAGAATTTGTTCTCCAGCCTTAGACTTTTTGATATAATCCCCAGACTTCTCAATCTTAGTCAGATGCTCCACTCTCAACTTTTCTAACCTCTCAATCTCCATCTTACCCTCACTCCTCTCCCGGAGGGTCTTCTGCAAAGCCTGGGTTAACTTCTCATTTCTTTCCTTCAAGCTTTCAAACTCCTCCAAACTGATAGTGGCAGGGGGTGGTGCTGAAGATGATTCAGGCATATCTTCTATGGTAAAGGGCATCCCAGAGAATTGAGCCCTGGCACGGGACCACTCATAATATTGTGCTGATGCCACATTGCTGCACTTCCCTAAAATGGTTATTCCCTTGGTTTGAACATTATCCCAGGCCCAGGCAGCGTGCCTAACAATAGCCAGATTAAGCTTGTTCTCACAATAAAGTGTCTCAACCAAGTCTTGTGCCTTAGGAGTGTGTACCAGTGCATAGCCCAGTTGTCTTCTAAACAGCAGAGGGTTGTAATTAATACTACCCTTAACTCCTATTAGGGGCACATTGGGAAAATGCCCACAGCTGGTGATGATATCCCTGCCCTTGGTGCTTTGGGTGCACCATCTGATATCGGCTGAAGTTAGAGCAGTGAGTCTCTTAGCCCAGTTTTTCTGCTGATGAGGGTTCAAAAATGCATCTGTCCTGGGTAGATGCCTGAGAAGCCAAGTATGGAACAATGGAGCACAACACCTCACTAATCTTCCCCTCTGCTTTTCATTCCTCTGATGCACTGAGTAATAGAGATCCCCCAACAAAGTGGGCACTGGGTTCCGCAAGATGAAAAGATGGATTGCATTCTTGCTAATGAATCGAGGCTCATCTGCAAACAACACAATTCCATATATACTCAAGGCCAATAAAGCACAGACAGCTTTCCACTCTCCTAGAGAAGCTTTCAGGGTAGCTTGAGAGATCAAGAAATCCAGATGAAAACCAGGGATTCCAGCTTTGGAAGTCATATGTTGCTCAATTAGGACAGGTTCCAGATGCAAAGCCCTTGCTACTTCTCCATTACCAGGAAAGGCCATCTCAAGGTTGAAAGGGACTCCACCTCTGATAGGTATACCAATCAATGATGAGTATTCTTCTAATAGGGGGCCTAGCTGAAAGTCCTGGAAAGTAAAACATCTCAGTGGGGGATCATAAAACTGAAGGCAAGTGTGGATCAGGCTTCTCTGTGAAGGGTCCAGATCCATAACCATATCAAGTATATCCCCATAGTGTTCCCTGAACAATGGTATGTGATCTGGAGTGATCAGGGTCTGAATCCTCCTGATGTCAGATAGCTCTGGCTGGAAGAAGTGGTAGGTGATGTTGCTCTTTTTAGGAGCCATGATGCTGAAGATGAGTAGAGACAGGGGCTGATGATAACACTGAAGAATGGGCCACTGATTGGCTGGTGCAAGTGACTGGAATAGATAGCTGATAACTGAAGCAGATGCTGATGAAGATAGGTCAATACTGAAGATGGGGTCAAAACCAGAACCAAATGAAGATGGATACCCTGAAACACAAATAAGCAAATGTCAATATGATGCAATGAGTATGTATGCAAATGATATGCAAGGGTTCGTGACTGAGCTGGATCTGATCAAGAGCTCTGATATAAGTCCAAGACAAATTCAAGAATACCAGATGGAGGTCTATAAATCTAGTAACCAAGGTGGGGGACTCAAATAAAGAGCCACATGTCCAGGGTTTAAGAATCACAAGAACTGTCCCAAAATGAAGTACTCTTAAACAAACAAAGTAACAAGGTATTCTGAGGTCAAGGTACCTGCAAACCTGTAAACAGCCCAACCGCCTCACAGGTGGTGTTCTAAAACAAGGATCCTCAGACTTGGATCAGTTATGAGAAGTGTAGACACTTCTAACCCGGAGGTACAGTGTTTACAATAACCATAAAAGTTCCTCCTCTAATTCACCTCAGTTTCTGAAGGTCAATACTAAAAGGTCATCCAGACTTAGCAGGCTTCCCAGATAGCCCTAGCATTGCAGGAAATCTGCAACACAGAGTTCTCAAGAAGAAACCCATATCTGAACCGTGTTTCATATTCCCGCACCAGACCGAGATGGAATGGGAAAGAATATGATTCACTCTAGCCTAGGTGTCACTCAGGTCCCAGGTATAGGACCTTAACTCTCAATGGAACACCCACCCACCAAAGCAAAACCAGATCCAGCCAGACAGCATGACAGTATGATATATGTAAAGCAGTAAAGAAAGCAGATAAACAACTGCACATAAAGCAAAAATAAAACATATATAAACACAAATAAACACATAACACCCCAGTAAACACAAATCAATCAAGCGCTAGGAGGAACCCACAAAAAGAACCAGAAGCCCTGGTTGCAGTATATTTTCCCCAGCAGAGTCGCCAAGCTATCGCTCCCGATAGATGGGACTGGCCCAAATAAAGGTACAGACGCGAACGGTCGGCGAAAGGGACAATGAGAACACACAGCCGTGAACTCACTGGAAAAGAAAAGAGTCGCCAGCTAGGCATTTTTATCCCGGAGGAAAGGTAATGCTGCATAAACCTAGAAAGAGATGGATAAGACGGTTGCGAACCAGAGAGACTGAGAAAGGGGGTTGGTTACAACCTGGGAAGGTATTAGCACCCAGATTGTCCGTCGTACTCGACGGGATCCACGCTTAAAAGATTTGTGTTTTAAAGGGGTAGTGTCAGTGCAATCTGTGTGTAAAAGGGCTGGAAAAGAATGTACAGGTGTCGGTGTAAAAGAAATGAAGTGTATAAGTGAAGTGTCAGTGTAAGAACAGGAGTGAAATGCTCAAGATCATGAGGCTAAAAGAATGAGGCTAGAAAGAGGGGGAATATACAGAGACTTTTGTTCGATAACTGTTAAGTTATGCCTACGTATCCTCTCGTGCAATGAGGAAGTCAGAACACCGTAGTTCGACCCAAAGAGACTGAAAGATGAATTGACTTGTGAACTGCTTACTTGTCTATGCTCAAGTGTATGACCTGTCTGGCCCAGGTGCGAACTGTCTTGCATTAGACGGAAGAAGCTAGTTCTCGTTTGTGAGTGAAGGTGATGAGAAAAGAATCCCGAAGGAGACGATTATTGTTTGTTTTTGTGTTTTCAGTCTTTTATTGTTTTTGGATTTTGTCATAAGTTAATGAGCTTAAGCCTAAACCAATGGATTTAGTGAACTCATCACATCTTCCCTCTGATTAGGGGTAATGAGAATACTTTAAGTGTGAAGTCAGATTCTCACACTTAATCACCTTTGATGCAGGATTAAGATCATTAACCTACTTGTGATTATTTAGATGTTTTTGGGGTTTTTGTTTAGTGTTGAGTAATGAGGTTAAGCCATAATCAAGGATTAAACAGACTCATTACACCATCCTAAGAGAAGGATAATAGATGAGAATGTTTAAGCTGAGGAAAGCTCCTCAACTTAATCCATGATTAGGGATTAAACTCATGACCAAACAAGCCTTTATTAGATGGATTTTATTTAATGATATGATGATGAAGTGAGTTTTAGGGTTTGTAAGACAACTTGAGGGGGACTTGTCCATTAACCTTAGGGTTAGTCCTTCTTAACCAATTAAGGAAGAATTAGAACCCTAATGCAAGGCCCAAGTTACAAGTGTGATGTCTTGATACTTATTAAGTGAATTGATTAAGAGATTTAAACACATTAAGGGTTTAACACTTAGGATTAAAGTTATACACTCCATCCTAAGAGAAGGATGCAGGCATAAGCTTAATCACAAAGCCTTAAAGCCTTTAGGGTTTAGTCCCTGATTATGAGGTGAGAAGAGATGACTCAAAAGAGACACAAAGGTAAAAACTAAAAGGGGAGACTAATCAAAACCCTAATTATTGTCATGCTTGGTTGTTCCTAAGGTTTGTGAGGTTTACAAGAGAAGTCTTCAATGGAACCACCAGGAAGCAGATGAAAGGATTAAGAGAAGCAAAGTGACTTGCTTCATTCAAGAAGTCAAGTCACTTGAAGAAATAAAGTAAGAAGAAGAGGAATGAGCAAGCTCAAACTCAAACACAAACAAAAATGCAGCAATGGATGCAAGAGAGATGAAAAGAAAAGTTATGAGAAGTGAAGGCAAATTCACTTCTCAAGATCACTTACCACCTGAAAGGTTAGAAAAGAAATGCAATGCAATGCAAAAATGGGATGGAATGACATGATGCAAACCAAAACCAGAAGCATATTTATGATGATAATGATGCTATGAAGTGATGCAAACATGAGACAACAAATGGAGATGATCATACAAGCTCATGGATGCAGATGAAGCAAGTTAGGGCACATGAACATACATGAAAAGTTATGAGATGCATATGGCATACAACATGGCAAGTACATGATGCAATGATCAAACATGCTTTCAATATGTCTTATGATGTCAAATGAATCAAATGGAAGCATGGAATGTCATGGCAAGTCATGTTATGCAAGAGAATGCAAAATGGGTGCATATGAAAGCCCAAATTAGGGTTTATGAACAATGCAACAAACAAAAGCCAAAACCAGAAGCGAAAAACATTATAAAAAATTGAAAATACCCTCAAAGGACCCCTAATCCTATACTAACCCACTGCCCAAAGGAGAGGTCTCAACTCTTAACCAATCTCAAGATATGATTTTTACAAGTTTTTAGGGTTTCCAAACAAGAAAAATGTCAAACAAATTGAAAATGAAAGATCAAATCATGGCCATTTAATATCACAAACTACATGCTAAACACAATGCAATGCAAAAAGAATCAATGTCCAACTCTTCATTGAATAGGCATAAATGATTTTTGGAACTTTGGATCAAATTAATGCATAAAAATGATTTTAATTCAATGAGAAATTCTTAAAATGCATCAAGATCAAAAAATAAATTTGGTTTGAAGGTTGGACAATGTCTCTAAATGTCTTAGAACATTTCATGAATTTTTTGGTGATTTTTAAATACCTAAAAGTATTTTTAATAAATTAATTCTTATTAATCAATTAAAAATAAACTTTTAAATATTTAAAAATACTTTTTTAATGCTAAAAATGAAAATAAAAATATTTTTGTGTTTTAAAAATTAATGAAACTCTTGACAAAAAGTTTCATAATTTTTAAAACATTTTTGCTATTTTTAATAAATTATACAAAACAAATATGAAATAAATGAATAAAAATAAAGAAAATGGAAAAGTCAACAGAATGGAAGGCTGGGATTGATCCTGGGTTTGAAACTGCTGACCACGCGCGTTATCCAAGGGCTGTGGTTGGTTCAGATTAAATTAATTTAATTAAGATTACTTAAAACTAACTAAAGGGATTAGGGCTAACTGAGTGAATCCAGGCCACACATGCGCGCGGGAGGTCAACACAGTCAAACAATCCAACGCCCAAGATTCAAATGGAATTAATTACAGGGATTGGGGCTAATTAAACTCAGGTGACTGGAGGGGAGCTCCGATCATCTTCCCTGGCGACCCCAAAACCCTAAAACATGATTCAGGCCACTATTCTTCAAATTAATGCCAGGGAAATGATCCTCTAACAACCTAGGTCATGAATCCATGCTCAAACATCATTTAAACCACCAGAATCAAGCAAATCGAAAGAAACAAAATCCACGGGTAAACTTTCAGAGAAGAATAAAATGATCATCCCTTCACTATTTTCAAATCTAAAGACATCCCCATGATCAGCATAACACAGACTTTCATTCTATAACAAGAAAAGCAAGCTCTGAGAAAAAAAAGTTCATAGCCATACTTGAGATGGAGACTCCTGTTTCTGGACTTTCAGAGCTGTTCTTTGGTGCAAGCTTGCTCCACTGACTCCCCTGGTGCTAATGGAAGGCTTGAAATGAGCTTAAACGAGCTGGTTTGAGGAGTCCAGTTCTGGTGTATCAGAAAATGGAGTTTGTGTATAGGCTGTTTCAGATCAATGTGAAGGGTGGTTTTGGTTCCTTTTGATGTGTTTGATTTGTTGGTGAAAAGAGTTTGGATGTTTTGTGGCTGTGGAAGGTGATTCGAATGAAAATGCAGATTGGAGTGAAAATGGGAATGAGGTGTTCTTGTTTGATTCAGGCTTGTTTCTTTGTTGGTTTAGGTTCAGTGAGACAAGGTGAGGATGTTGGTGAGACTTGCTTGAATGTTTGTAGCTTGTGGAACCAAATTCGAAGGAAGATGCAGATTAGGGGGGAGTTTGTGTATGCTGTCTTAGGGCTTGCTTCAGGATGGCTTGATGATATGTTTTGCTTGCAAATGGATAGTATAAACGATTCCAAATGGTCAGAGGATGTGACTTGGCCTGCTGTGATTGGGATGTTTACTTTTGCAAAAAGTCCACTTTGTTGTAAGGAAGGCATGGGCTAAGTTCTAGCTTGGTACAAAAGGCATGGGCTGCGCAGCAAGGTGAGTGAGAGGTGCTAGGAAGGTTCAGCAGCCAAGACAACTAGTTGGTAGGAGGTGTCATGATGGTTTTGCAAGTTGGTTCCTCTTTGGTTCACATGTAACTATCTTGCTACACAAGCCATGAAACATGAGAAGTTTGGGTTCAAATCTGATTTTTTAGGTCACATGTAATGTTTATGTGATGGTTTGATGCCAATTAGAAGTCACAAGAATGTTTGTTTCATGAAATTGCAAGTTTTCCTTTTAGTGCATAACTTGAAAATTAGTGATTTTTGCCAACTTTATCACACCATAACTTTTGATCCAAAATGAATTAGGTCATGTTCTTGTACTTTTTGAAAAGGGAAAGATCTAATCTACAACTTTCATGACCAAGGTTTTTTCATTTGAAGCATTTTTGGATCAAAAAGCAAGGCTTGAAAAATGGCATAAAATGACATATTCTTGAAAAGTCAACCATGCCCTAAAAAGTCAACTTTGCAAAAACTTGTAATTCTTGAATTTTGTGAACTTCAACCTTCTTCCATGATCAAATAAAGATCATATACATTCAAAATGATGAAGAACACCCTTTGGTTGGGTCATTGGGGGCCTCAGATGCCCTGATTTTGCACTGACTTGCTCATGAAGTCAACTCTTGATTAGATGCCTTCCCCATGAAATTTCTTCATGAAAATTGATATGCATGATCCTCATACCATATAGAGACCAATAGAAACAAGAATGACCAAAAAAATTGGAGTTATGGCCTCTGAAACCAAAACCCTAATTCTAGGTCATCTGTGTAGTTAAACCTGGCTCTGCTTCCATGCCATTCTCAGTTCTTGTGATTCTTTGACCTTCTTGATTTTGTGGGGATATAATATGATGCTTGGACATACATGGACCCCTTTGAAGTGATTGAAGACCTTTGGAGTGGCTCAAATGGCTTTTGGATTGCTCAGATCACAAACCCTAGATGCAGATGACTTAGAAGCAATGCAGTGAATCAAAGATGAGATATGAGATGATATGATTGTGTTTATGCATATGAAATGATCACAAGCCATGGTGAAATGAGTGAGGGCAAATTTGGGGTGTTTACACTTGTGAACCTTGTGAGCCTCTTAGTACACAATGTCTTGTCTTGTGGAGGGCAAATTTTGGGGTGCAACAACTGCCCCTGTTCAATTTTCTGAAACCTGAGGGGTTAGATTGGTATATGTGTCAGTCGTGACCTGGAAGGTTGAAGGGGATTGAACACAAAAGCCCAAAAATTTGCACTCGCCGGTGCGTAAAATAACACTGATGATTAGTTGTATATGCTGGAGTGGGCTTGAAGATGCCACTTGGAAGTATTGGAGATGGGCTTAGAGATGCCATCTGGAGATGGGCTTGGAGATTCCATCTAAAGTATCAGAATGTGATGATGTCTTTATGTTGATACTGGATATCAGTACTAGGTCTTCGTATAGGCCGTCTCTGAATCATTTATGCAACATGATTTGAATTGTTGAATAGACCAGTAGAAATAAATCTTCGTGACGATTATCTCTTCTGGAAATATCTTGGATTAGGGAATGGATCTTTGTATAGACCGTTTGCCTACTCTCCAAGGTCAAAAGAACGTCAGGATTAGTTTTTCTGAAAAAATATCTTGAACCAGGGAATGGATCTTTGTACAGATCGTTTGCCTGCTATTCAAGGGCCAAAAGAACGTCAGGATTAGTTCTTCTGAAAAATATCTTGAACCAGGGAATGGATATTTGTACAGACCGTTTGCCTGCTATTCAAGGGCCAAAAGAACGTCAGGATTAGTTCTTCTGAAAAATATCTTGAACCAGGGAATGGGTCTTTGTACAGATTGTTTGCCTGCTATTCAAGGGCCAAAAGAACGTCAAGATTAGTTCTTCTGCAAAATATCTTGAACCAGGGAATGGATCTTTGTATAGACCGTTTGCCTGCTATTCAAGGGCCAATAGATTAAATCTTCTGAAAATATCTTGAACCAGGGAATGGATCTTTGTACAGATTGTTTGCCTGCTATTCAAGGCCAGATAGATGAAATCGTTTGGAAGTATCCTGGATTAGGGAATGGATCTTCTTACAGACCGTTTTCCTACTCTCCGAGGATATCTTGAGTAATGTATGGATCATTTCTGACCTGTTGTGAATTGTTGATGCTGTTTTATCTGCATATAACCATCCTGCAAGGAAAAGGTTAGTTTATGCAATATGTATGCATATATAGTATGGTGCACCTAAGTAACTGTCTTATGCATTATGTATATGCTATGGTATGATATAAATGATGTATGTATGAATCATGCAGCCTGAAGCATCTGGATATCTTTGTATAACAACTGCTGGCTAGGGAAAATAAATCCCGATTCGTTGCTGAAAAATATGAGGAACTCGTTCCCGTCTTGTTTGATAGTACTGTATTTATAACTTCCCATCTTCGTTCGTCGTACTTCTATTGAAGGAATAAGTTCCTGAGTATCCCGACTGAGGATAAAAGAGATGGACATAAATTAAAGGGGAGACGTATCTTGAAGTATCTATGATGGTTGATTTGCCCTACTGGGGATTTGTAGCTGTCTTATGGGGATGAACCGGCGAAGCTTCGTTTAATTCCTTCCCTCGTTCGTCCTTAGTAAATATTATTACTGCATTTTCATGCATTTCTGGAAAACATCAATCATATTCAAGCATTTTATGCATTTTTGGTAAACATCAATCATATTCAAAAGCATACATACATTCAAACACAACCAATGGATTTCGCTTATGTAAATAGGGTAAAAGTAAATCTGGATTCAAAGATGAAATTTTATTTATATCACAAAGTGACCTATACATAGGCAAGTTTGTACAAGGAGACAAAAATCCTAATAAGAGGAATTCATCGTAAATTTTTTTACAAAACAAAGAAAATCAGCTATGTGGGAAATAATCCTATTGAGTTTCAATTCTATTATTGCCATTATCTTCAAGTATCTCATCTTCTACTGTTGAGACGGAAACAATTGGATTGAGCTTTATCTGTTCGAGCTTGAATTAAGTAGCACAACTGGTTGGAGTTTACATGGGTGATCCAAACGAGACATAGTCATACGCTTTAATCCATAACTTTTGCCTGGATTGCCCTTTCAGGTTTTCAATCCACCGGGATACCCTTTTTTTCCCAAGCCGCCTTTTCAGGTTTTCGACTTGCCGGGTGTACATTTTTATATATATCCCTAATTTTTGCCCGAACCCTTTTGGTTTGCCGGGATGCCCTTATTTTTGCCTAGGCCAGTCAACCTAGCGGGTCTCTTTTTATGCGTAATATTTTTTAACTATGTCTGCGTTTACAGGCTGTGGGAAGTCTTCACCATCCATAGTAGTAAGCATCATGGCACCTCCTGAGAATACTGTTTTGACCACAAATGGTCCTTCATATGTAGGAGTCCACTTGCCCCTAGGATCACCCTGTGGTAATATGATACGCTTGATCACCAAGTCGCCAACCTATATACCTTTGGCTTAACCTTCTTATTGAAAGCCTTAATCATCCGTTTCTGATACATCTAACCATGACAAACAACTGCCAACCTCTTCTCATCAATCAAATTTATCTGGTCAAGTCGAGTCTGAATCCACTCATCTTCATCCAAGCCTGCATCTTTCATGATTCTTAAAGAAGGGATCTAAACTTCAATGGGCAGAACTGCTTCCATACCATATACTAAGGAGAATGGGGTTGCCCCTATTGAAGTACGTATTGTAGTACGATAGCCATGAAGAGAAAATGGTAACATCTCATGCCAATCCTTATAAGTAACAGTCATCTTCTGTATAATCTTCTTAATGTTCTTATTAGCAGCTTCTACCGCCCCATTAATCTTCGGACGATACGGAGAAGAGTTGTGATGCTTAATCTTGAACCGCATGCAGAGATCAGTAATCATAGTATTGTTCAGATTAGAGCCATTGTCAGTAATAATCCTTTCAGGGATGCCATACCTACATATGAGATTATTCTTAATGAATCGAGCCACCACATTCTTAGTAACAGATGCAAATGAAGCTGCCTCCACCCACTTTGTGAAGTAATCAATAGCAACCAGGATGAAACGATGCCCATTAGAAGCAGTATGCTTGATCTCACCAATCATATCAATGCCCCACATGGAAAAAGGCCAAGGAGCAGTCGACACATTCAATGGTGATGGAGGTATATGGACTTTATCAGCATAAATTTGACACTTATGACATGTTCTGGAATGTTGATAGCAGTCAGCTTCCATGGTAGACCAATAGTAACCTGCTCTCAATATCTTCTTTGCCATGGTATGACCACTAGAATGAGTGCCAAAGATCCCATCATGCATATCTTCCATAATCTCAGTTTCTTCTTTCTTATCCACACAACGAAGCAAAGTTGAATCATGATTGCGCTTGTACAAAATTCCATTACTCAAGAAGAACTTAGCAGAAAACCTCCCCAGAAACTTCTTATCCTTGACAGATGCCCCTTCAGGGAACTCCTGAGCTTCAAGATATCTTTTCACTTCATAGAACCAAGGCTTCTCCTCTGCTTCTTCAGTGTCAATCTCATTGCAGTATGCCGGCTTCTCAAATCTATCAATAGTAATCTTGGGAGCTTCATCATCCCAGCTAATCTCAAACATAGATGCCATGGTGGCTAATGCATCTGCCAACTGATTTTCTCTTCGTGGAATATGTCTAAAGGTAATCTCTTTGAAATGTGGGATCAAAGACAACACATACTCTCTGTAAGGGATGAGATTATCATGCTTGGTATCCCAATCTCCTTTGATCTGACTTACTACCAGGGCTGAATCTCCATACACGTCCAGGAACTGAATCTTCATATCAATGGCAGCTTTGATACCCAGGATACATGCCTCATACTCAGCCATGTTATTGGTACAATAGAAACAAAGTCTTGCAGTAATTGGGGTATGACAACCTTCAGGGGAACTGATCACAACACCAACACCATTACCAAGTGCATTAGAAGCTCCATCAAAAACCATAGTCCATCGGGATCCTTGTTCAGGTCCGTCATATTGTCCAGGTTCTTTGGTAATAATCATAATGTCTTCATCAGGGAACTCAAAACTCATTGACTGATAATCATCCACTGCTTGATGAGCCAAATGATCAGCTACAACACTTCCTTTAATGGCCTTCTGAGTAGTGTACTGTATATCATATTCTGTTAAGATCATTTGCCATCTTGCTATTCTTCCAAAGAGAGCAGGTTTCTCGAATATGTACTTAATTGGATCCATCTTTGAAATCAATAAGGTAGTATGAGTCAACATATATTGTCTTAGTCGGCGAGCAGCTCATGCCAAAGCGCAACAAGTTTTCTCGAGCAGTGAGTATCTTGTTTCACAGTCGGTAAACTTTTTGCTAAGGTAGTATATTGCCTTCTCTTTTCGACCAGACTCATCATGTTGCCCCAACGCACACCCCATTGATTTGTCTAACACTGTTAAGTACATAATCAAGGGTCTTCCATCAACTGGTGGCATCAAAATGGGAGATTCCTGGAGATATTTCTTGATTTCATCAAAAGTTGTCTGTCACTCGTCATTCCATTCCATTACCTGATCTTTCTTCAACAACTTGAAGATTGGCTCACAGGTAGTAGTTAATTGGGAAATAAATCTTGCAATGTAATTCAATCTTCCCAAGAAACCTCTAACTTCCTTCTCAGTACGGGGAGCTGGCATCTCTTGTATAGCTTTCACTTTTGCAGGATCCACTTCAATACCTTTTCCACTGACAATGAAACCCAAGAGTTTACCAGACCTAACTCCAAAAGTACATTTTTTTGGGTTCAATCTCAACTTGTATTTCTTCAACCTTTCAAACAACTTATGCAGATGATCAAGGTGTTGCTCTTCATTCTGGGACCTAGCTATCATATCATCCACATATACCTCTATCTCATGATGAATCATATCATGAAACAAAGCCACCATAACACGCTGATATGTTGCCCCGACATTCTTCAAACCAAATGGCATCACTTTATAGTAAAAGGTGCCCCACTGTGTAACAAATGTTGTCTTCTCCATATCTTCAGGGGCCATCTTGATCTGATTGTAACCAGAGAAACCATCCATAAAAGAGAATACCTTATGCTGAGCAGTGTTGTCTACCAGAACATCAATATGAGGAAGTGGAAAGTAATCTTTGGGGCTGGCCTTGTTCAAATCCCTGTAGTCTACACACATACGTACCTTACCATCTTTCTTAGGTACCGGTACCACATTTGCAACCCATTGAGGATAAGAAGTCACAGCTAAGAACCCTGCATCAAACTGTTTCATCACCTCTGCCTTAATCTTCTCTGACATTTCAGGACGCATGCGATGAACCTTCTGCTTCTTTGGACGACAATCTTCTTTTACCGGTAAACGGTGAACCACAATGTCTGTATCCAACCCTGGCATATCTTCATAAGACCAAGCAAAGATCTCCACATAATCATGTAACATCTGAATCAATCTGCTCTTGACACCATCCTCCAATTCAGCCCCTATCTTGACTTCTTTCCTGTTTTCTTTAGTTCCCAAATTCACAACTTCGATTGGCTCTTCATGTGGCTGTATAGCTTTCTCTTCTTGTTGTAACAACCTAGCAAGCTCTACAGATACTTCAATATCTTCCTCCTTTCCATCTTCAGCTTGATAGATCAGATTCTCGAAATTATAATTGGCAATAGTAGAACTGTTATCAACAAGATCCAGAGTGGATGAGGATCTGCATTTTAGTGATGTGGGTGTGTGTAAGAACACATAGCTGATAAAACAAAAATAAAATAAAAGAAAGACAAGGAACACAATATTTACGAAAACGAAACGTCCACTGATTTTATTGAATGAAGTATGCAAATGAAATGACATCCCGAAACAAGCATACCATTGTGCCCCGGGTAAGGCACAAGGCTTAAGATTTTAATTGTTCAAAAATTACAAACTTAAAAGTAACAACACAGTAATAATATTTACTCCTGACTAAAGGAGATGGGAATAACATCTTCAGCCTTCCAATTATTGAGCCCATCACCCACAGTAGGAAAAATCCAAGCATCCAGGTTGTAGTCTTCATCATAGTCACCCACAACATTGATCTGATCTTTCATAATCCCTTGATTGGTGATACGAATAGCACGAGCACGACGAACAGCCTTCTGGGACTCTGCAATGAAACCCAAACCAAACTTGTCAGACTTGTAAGGAATGTCAGGAAGTTGACCCCAAATAGTACAACCACCTTCTTCAACCACAGCTCTAGCATCTTTGAGGGAGGCCATTGTTGGAAGTACTCTGGTAAATACAGGAACTCTTTTGACAGCAGGAGGAGCTTCAGCAGTAGGAACAACCCAAGGAACTACTTCGAATGTCTGGCACGGAGTCTCAACATATTCCCCTTCCACTTCAAGATATTTAAATGTGTTCACATGGCTAATCATATATCCTTCCTCTCCGTAAATAGTGACAACCTTTCCCTTTACTAGATATCTCAGCTTCTGATGTAAGGTGGAGGTTACAGCACCTGCCCCATGGATCCAGGGAATCCCAAGCAAACAAGAGTACGAAGGACGAATATCCATTACATAAAAGGTAGCATTGAAGACTTGAGAACCTACTTTGATTGGGAGATCTATTTCTCCATGCACCACTCTTCTCAAACCATCAAAAGCCTTCACCACTATATTACTTGGTCTCAACACAGCATCTTCAGGACTAAGCTTGTTCAAAACCTCTTTTGGAAGCACATTCAGTGAAGAACCATTGTCTATCAACACATGAGACATGGTAGTTCCCCTACACTCAATAGAGATATGTAAAGCCCTGTTATGATCTCTCTTGGCAGGAGTCAAATCAGCATCGGAGAAACCTAACCCATTATCATAGGTCAAGTGTGCAACACAATTTTCAAACTGATCTACAGAAATATCATTTGGTACGTGAGCAGTCTTCAAAAACTTAATCAAGGCCTTAGCATGAGCCTCAGAACACAACAATAAAGACAACATGGAAATCTTGGAGGGAGTATGCCCCAATTGATCAACAACATCATAATCACTCTTGCGAATGATCTTTAGTACTTCTTCCATCTGTTTAGAAAGATCATCAGCAGTTGGTGCATCAGTTTGCACATGTTCAATAACAGGACCTTTGCCCCGAGCATTAGCAGTTGAAGTAACTGCATTCTTTGAGGTAGCCGGAGGAGAGAAAATTCTTCCACTTCTGGTGATCTTACTAGATCCGGCAATATTATCAACATCAAGGTTATCATCCGTAACAGGTGTATCAGCTAAGGGTTCCTGTTTAACACCATGGATATAAACATCGGAACCATAATGCCAAGGTATGGCTTTATCAGAAGTATACGAAATAGGACCAGGAGTGGTAATAATCATAGGAGCCACTCTAGTTTCAGCAACAATCTTCACAGGGCCTTCAGCAGTAATCTTAATTGGACCCTTATGAGTGATTTTGACAGGGCCCTTGGAAGTTATCCTCACCGGCACTTTATCAACCATATCCACCTCTTCAACCTTCGCACCTTGAGTTATATGTTCAACCATACTCTCCACAGAAGATGTCCTCTCAAACAATATGGTGTAATTGTCCATGAGACGTTGAATTCCGTCCTTCAACTTCCAGCAGCTATCCGGTTTATAAGCACAATAGAAACAATCTTCATTACAACCTGGAAAGAACCCAGCTTGTACCAACTTCTTCTTAATAACAGACAATGGTGTAGTCACATCTGCAACTGAGGAAATATGTGAAACCTCATCAATGGCATTAACAGCCTTTTCATGATTTGGCATGGGAGCAGTAATCACATTTGGAGTACCAGGAGGGTCAAACTCAATCTCTTCAATATCCAACAGTTGTTGGTATCATGTCCCTGACAATTTGAATGATATGCACATCGTGCATTAGGATTGTACCTGGGAGAGGTAACATTGGGATTCTGAGGAGGGTCCTTCAAAGTGATGAGTTCACCCTTCAACAAGTGTTGCAAGGCTTGGGCTAGTGACATGTTGAGCTTGGTGAACTGTCTTCTAGGCCTCTGTTGATTGTTCTGTGGTGGCTCTGGTGCTGCAGGAGTAGGATTGGAGATGTGAACAACACTCACAGATTGGTGCCTCCTATTATGACCAGGTTGACCATAAACAACATTTGACTCCTTCTTCCCACTAGGGGGCTTCTTTGTAGTACTTGATGAAGAGGCACCCACTTGTATTTTGCCACTCCTTATACCACTTTCTACACGCTCTCCTGTCATTATCAACTCAGTGAAGTCAGATGATGAGCTTCCAATGAGATGACTATAAAAAGGACCATTCAACGTACACATGAACATATCCACTAACTCCCTGTCAGTTAGAGGAGGTTGTACCCTACCAGCCAAATCTCTCCACTTCTGGGCATACTCTTTGAAATTCTCCTTAGCACCCATAGACATGCTTTGTAATTGCATGCGAGTAGGGGCTAGATCAGCATTGTATTGATATTGCCTATAGAAGGCCTCAACAAGATCATTCCAATCACGGATGTTGATACTCTCCAATTGATAGTACCATTCCAATTGAGCTCCAGACAAGCTCTCTTGGAAGAAATGGATCCACAACTTCTTATCAGCAGTATGGGGTTGGATCCTCCGGACATAGGACCTTAGATGCAGCTTGGGACACGAGACACCATCATATACTACAAAAGCAGGGACCTTGAAACCAATGGGTATAACCACTCCAGATATCAAACTCAGATCTTCAAAATCCAGCCCAAAAGACTTTTGCAATTCCATAGCATCCATTCTGTCCACTAGCATTTTGAACTTATCTTCATTAGGATCATGATAGTAATTTGCTTCAGAATCAGAATCCCTCATAGTGTTATGGAGCCTTCCTCCCTCTTTCTCAGACTCTTCAGACTCATAATCTTCAACCTGTTCCTTGGTCTTGACAGGACCTCTGAACCTTCTTCCCATGTTGATAAGGCCTCCTGACCTTCTGGTCTTCTTAGTCTTCTTGGCCAGCAGTGCCTTTAATTCATCCTGTCCCTTGGACAAGTTCAGGATCAGCTCTTGAAATTGTGTGTTCTGTGCCTGAAGATCTTTGACTGTTTGTTCAAGATCCATTTCTGCTGAAATAAACAGCGAGAAGATAAGATACCTGTACATAAGAAACCTGTGATACAATGATATGGTGTATAAATGCGTATGCAATGTTTTCAAGGACCGCAGGATTTAAATTTGTTTAAACAACCAAAAAGTAAACTTTTATTAGTAATAAATTTGTTTTCCCCTTGGGCTTACAATAAAAATGAAATAAATACAAAAGGATGGGGTTTTAAGTCTCCCATGGACGTTTCCTCTTTGTGTTGAGGTATGAGTTGAGATTCCGCTCCTCGTGAAGTTTCTTTGTTAACTCCAGAATTCTTTCTTGACTTGCTTTGTAATGAGTCTCAAAAGTATCCCTTTGCTCCTTCAGTTGGATCCAGGACCTCTGTAATCTTCCATGTCAGTGGGCATGTCTAGATGAAGAATGATATAAGAAGTATCTCCTTCAGCAACAGGCTCCATAGTAACTGGCAGGATGGCAGGATATGGCATCATAAGAGTCTGAGCACGAGATCGCACCCATCTGAGATAAGCTTCCATAGGAATAGTGTACTTGGGCTCCAGAGTCTTGTTGTCAACCTTGTTCACTTTCCCCCATGCTCGTATAAACCTTTCATGGTAACCTTGCAGATCGTTGTCGTAGTCAAACACAATACCCTGAATCAACATGTCATGAGGACCATCACTCCAAGCGTAACCAAACTGACGTAGAGCTAAGGAAGGGTTGTAAGTGATGCCCCCTCTTATGCCAAGGAGTGGAAAATTAGGAAACTCCCCACAATGGTCAATGATAGTGTCGCTCCCACCAAAATGAGGCTAACTCAAATGGGGTACAGACGCGAACGGTCGGCGAAAGAAAAGAACACACAAGTGTGAACTCAAAAGACAAGAGTCGCCAGCTAGGCATTTTTATCCCGGAGGAAAGGTAATGCTGCATAAACCTAGAAAGATATGGATAAGACGGTTGCGAACCAGAGAAACTGAAAGGGGGTTGGTTACAACCTGGGAAGGTGCTAGCACCCAGATTGTCCGCCGTACTCGACGGGATCCATGCTTAAAAGATTTGTGTTTTAAAGGGGTAGTGTCAGTGCAATCTGTGTATCAAAGCTGGAAAAGAATGCAAGTGTCAGTGTAAAAGAAATGTGAAGTGAAATATGTGAAGTGTCAGTGTAAGAAAGAATGGGAAGCTCAAGACTATGAGGCTTGAAGAATAATGCTGGAAGGAGGGGGAATATACAGAGACTTTTGTTCGATAACTGTTAAGTTATGCCTACGTATCCTCTCGTGCAATGAGGAAGTCAGAACACCGTAGTTCGACTCAAAGATACTGAAAGATAAATTGACTTGTGAACTGCTTACTTGTCTATGCTCAAGTGTATGACCTGTCTGGCTCAGGTGCAAACTGTCTTGCATTAGACGGAAGGAGCAAGTTCTCGTTTGTGAATGAGTATGATGAGAAAAGAATCCCGAAGGAGACGATTATTGTTTGTTTTTTGTGTTTTCAATCTTTTATTGCTTTTTGAAGTTTGTCATAAGAAAATGAGCTTAAGCCTAAACCAGGGGTTAGTAAACTCATCACATCCTCCCTCTGATTAGGGGTAATGAGAATACCTTAAGTATGAGATGAAGATCTCAACTTAATTACCATGATGATATAGAATTAAGATCTTTAACCTACTTGTGATTATTAAGATGTTTTTTGGTTTTTTTTGTTTAGTGTTAAGTAATGAGTTTAAGCCATAATCAAGGATTTAATGGACTCATTACACCATCCTAAGAGAAGGATAATAGATGAGAACATTTAAGCTGAGGAAGGCTCCTCAACTTAATCCATGATTAGGGATTAACTTCATGACAGAACAAAGCCTTTATTAAATGGTTTTTTAGTTAATGATAAGATGAAGAAGTGATTTTTATGATTTGTAAGACAACTTGAGGGGGACTTGTCCATTAACACTAGGGTTAGTCCTTCTTAACCAATTAAGGAAGAATTAGAACCCTAATGCAAGTCCCAAGTTACAAGCTTGATGTCTTAATGATTATTAAGTGAATTAATTAAAGGGTTTAAACACATTAAGGGTTTAACACTTAGGATTAAAGTTATACACTCCATCCTAATAGAAGGATGCAGGCATAAGCTTAATCACAAAGCCTTAAAACCTTTAGGGTTTAGTCCTTGATTATGAGATGAGAATAGAAGACTCAAAGATGACACAAAGGTAAAAGCTAAATGGGGGACTAAACAATCCTAAAATGTTATCATGCTTTGAAGTCCTAGGGTTTGTGAGGCTTAAGAGGAGAAATCTTCAAGGAAGCCACCAAGGAGAAGCAAGATAGAAAAGGGATGAGATGAGAAGAGAAAAGAGGGAAGAGTGGCACAAGTGAGCAAGCTCACTCAAAGACAAGTAAAAATGCAGCAAGGATGCAAAATGATGAGGTGAGAAGAGGCAAGAGGTGAAGGAAAATTCACCTCCTAAACAAACTTACCATTATCCTGAAAAGTTAGTACAAGATGCATAAAGGAAGAAATGAGATGAAACAATGCATATGGATGGGCAAAGGAAAAAGTCAGAAACATACACATGATGTAAATGATGTCAAGAGATGGTGCAAAGTCCTACAAGATGCATATATGTGAGCATACAAGAGAATGGATGCATATGGAGCATGCCTTGAACCATGAAAGTTCATGAAAGTTTATGAAATGCAATGAAAGTATGACATGTCAAATGAGTGATGCAATAATCAAACATGATTCTAATATGTCCTAAGATGTATTATGAATCATGTGGATGCACAAAATGTCATGGAAAGTTCTTAAATGCAAGCAAATGAGAGATGAATGCAAAGGAAGGTAAGAATTAGGGTTTACATACAATATGCAATGCAAAATTCAAAATCAGAAGCAAATAACATGATAAAAAATTGAAAATGGGATAAAAGTAACCCTAACCCTACACAAGTTCACTGCCCAAAGGAGGAGACCTAAATCTAAACCTAATGGAAGTTGTGATTTTTCTAAGTCAACTAGGGTTTCAAGGAACCTCAAAAGGAAAAATGCTCATTAAATTTAAAATGAAAGATAAATTCCAACCAATTTTACCCTAAAAGCTACATGCTATGAAGGATGCAATGCAAGAAGAACCATCATCAAACTCTTCATGGTTAGGCAGAATGAATTTTTTTTAAGTTAGGACCAAAATATTGCCTTTAAATAACTTTTAATTCCAATGAAGATTGTCAAAATAGGTCAAGAACCAAAAAGAAATTTGTTTTGAGAGTTTGATAATGTTTCTAAATGTTTTAAAATGCAATGTGAATTTTTGGTGATTTTTAAATACCTAAATGCATTTTTAATTAATTAATTTACATTAACTAATTAAAAATAAACATTTAAATGATTTAAAAATAATTTTTAATGCAAAAAATAAAAATAAAAATATTTTTGGGTTCTGAAAATTAATGAAAGGTTTGACAAAAAAATTCAGAATTTTTTAATATGTTTTCCTATTTTTAAAAATTCGTAGAAGTTAAATGAAAAAGAAATGAAATAAAAATTCAAATAAAAGAAAGTATGCAAATCCAATGGCTGGCATTCAAAGAGAAATGGAGGGAGTTGACCCGCGCGCATCTGGACGGTCTACATTTGAACTGACCTAATTAACTTAAACCCTAATTAATTAATTTAAATAATCAGGATTAATGGCTAATGAGAGGATCCTGGCCCTAGGTTCACACGCGCCAAGCTTCATCCAACGTTCCAAGTTCAAACTACACTAATCACGTGGCTAAACCCTAATTAGGGCTAAACAAGTTCAGGCGACCGAAACAGTGGTTCCGGTCGTCTTCTCCGGCGACCACTCAAGAACAAAAACTTCCCTGGACCATTTTAAGAGCTGTAAAGCTCCAGATCAAACCTCCTAACCTCCCTAAACACGAATCCACCCTAAAAATCTATTTCTCTTCACTCAAAACCTAGATACGAATCAAAACCTAAAAATGACCAAACTTTCAGAGAGACAGTACATGCTCAATAATCAATCATTTTCAAAAATAAAAAGTGCAAAGCATTCAGGGGAGCATGTAGATCATTTCAATAACTTAAAACAAGGTTTCTGGAAAAATGATTTTGCGAAGCTACCTGAGGTGAAGCTTTCAGACTGCCTCCTTGCTTCAAAGCTCCTCTAATGGTCTCCCTGAAGATGCTTTGAGGCTTAGTTGGAGTGTATGGTGGCTGGTTTGTGAGATTGATGAAGTTCTGTCCAAGGAAGTGGAAAATCGTATTTCTGTTTCAAGGACTTTCAAGGCAAGATGAAGGGTGGTTTATGCTCTATGAAGCTTTTCTGAATGAATGGTGAAGTTGGTTTTGAGGTTTGATGTTTGTGTGATGAGATTCGAAGGAAAAGTCAAAGAGGAAAGTTTTTGGGAACTATGGCAATGCTATGTATTCAGGCTTGCTTCTTGTGTATTTTGAGTCTCTTTTAGTCCACATATCAAGCTGTGATAGGGCAAAGAGTTGTTGGTGGCACAGCTTGATTGGTATGGTCCATTTTGCCAAAAGTCAATGTGACTTGTACTTGAGGTATGGGCAAGTGGGAGGCTGAGATAGGGGCATGGTCATGCGCAACAAAGATCAAGGAATGTCATGAAATCAGATTTTGTGAGCTGGCTCAAGTGGATGTAGGGTTATGGAGCATTTTGCAAATTGGTACAACTTTGGCCCCTTTGTGATTTCTTGAAGCATAAGTCATGAAACTTGGAGATTCCTTGGTGCATTCTGAATTTTAGGCCATGGTTTATGTTTTTGTAATGCATAGAAGTCCATTTGAAGTCACATTTTGCCTTGGCATGAGGTTTTGCAACTTTCCCTCTTTGGTACAAAAGTGAAAATTAAGTGATTTTGCCCAACTTTGACAAGCCATAACTTTTGATCCATAATGAATTAGAATGAGTTCTTGTACTTTTTGAAAATGGGAGGATTCACTCTACAACTTTCATGACCAAAGTTCTTTCATTTGAAGCATTTTTGAATCAAAAAGAGGAGGTTGAAAAACTTTCCCAAAATGGCAAGTTTGCATTACAAGTCACTTTCCCAAAATGGCAACTTTGCAAATGGCTTGAAATTCTTCAATTTTGTGAACTTCTAACATCTTCTATGATCAAATAAAGATCATACACATTAAAAATGGTGGATAACACCCTTTGGTTGGGTCACTGGGGGCCTCAGATGCCCTGATTTTGCACTGACTTGCTCAAGAAGTCAACTCTTGATTAGATGCCTTCCCCATGGAATTTCTTCATGAAAATTGATATGCATGATCCTCATAACATATAGAGACCAATAGAAACAAGAATGACCAAAAAATTTGGAGTTATGGCCTCTGAAACCAAAACCCTAATTTTAGGTCATCTGTGCAGTTAAACCTGGCTCTGCTTCCATGCCTTTTTCACTTCTTGTGATTCTTTGACTTCTTTGACCTTGTGAGGATATAATATGATGCTTGAACATACATGGACCCCTTTGAAGTGATTAATGACCTTTGGAGTGGCTCAAATGGCTCAGGGATGGCTCAGATCACAAACCCTAGATGCAGATGACTTTGAATCAATGCAGTGAATAAAAAATGTGGTATGAGATGCTATGATTGAACTTATGCAAATGAAAAGATCACAAGCCATGGTGTGAATGGGTGAGGGAAAATTTGGGGTGTTTACAACTGCCCCTATTCAAACATGAGTTAGCTGTGCAGGATGTAAGCGACGGCTTATCATTCAAACAAGATAACTTGTGGTTGAATACCAAAGACAGTCCAAAATTTGCAGTCACAGAATGAAGAAGAAAAGGGATATAGATTGTAAAAGAAAATAAAGTATAATTACAAAGTGCGGGCGACGGAGGACGACCGTCAAGCAGAGGACGACTGTCAAGCAAAGGACGACTGCTAGGGATGAAGCAATGACGGGGACGACCGACATGCTGGGGAAAATGCGGGAAGTAAAGCAATGACGGGGACGTCCGACAAGCTGGGGATATAAGAGATTATGATGGGGACGGCCATCAAGTAAAGAAATAAGACTTTCTGGGGATTAAAGATAAATGATGGGGACGACCATTGGGTTGAGGAAATAAATGAAACAGATGATGAGGTACGGTCATCAAAGGTGAAGGACGATCACCTAGCGGGGGACGGCTGCTCTATTGGGGATAAGATGAGGGACGATCATCTAAGGTGAAGGACGATCACCTGGCAGGGGACGGCTACCGAAAGTATTACGACATAGGACGAATGCCGGATAGAAAAAAAGTCGACGATGGGGACGGCCATCGGATAAGCCTGATGAAGGATGATCATCAAGAGGTGGAGGACGATCACCTAGCAGGGGACGGCTGCTCTGAATATCACGACATAGGACGAATGTCGGATAGGAAGGGGTTCTAATGAATAGAGACTCCACTGGGAATGATGAAGGACGATCATTAGAAAGGTGAAGGACGATCACCTGGAAGGATACGGCTGCCGAAAGGTATCATGACATAGGACGAATGTCAGATAGAAAGGTAATAATTCAACAAGAATTGTTGGGGACTCCTCTGGGGAAGGGTAGACACAAACGAGTGTCTAAATTCAAGATGAAGGTACAAGTGTTTGACACTGTGTATAGATTAAAGATGCGGACGAGCATCCTTAAGACTATGATACGGACGAGTATCGGTAGAAACAAACGCTTGACGCATGTTCAGAGATGATGATACGGACGAGTACCAACTGGTTAACAAAGAACACGGACGAGTGTCGAATCTGAGGGGATATAAATGGTATATACAAGACACAAACGAGTATCTGTATGAGGGACAGGTGAGACACAAGCGAGCGTTCAACTTGCTAGGGAGAGCATGACACGGATGAGTGTCGGAAAAAGTGTATTATAAACAATGTATTTGATTTACCAAGTGTTTAGGTAACTATGTTGGGGAAGGTGACACGGACGGGTGTCAAGGAATTGTATACATATATGTATCTGTGTTAGTGAGTGCAAAGGGGACGCTTCGGCTTTCTGCTGGGGCGTGACACAGACGAGTGTAAAAAAAAACATCTGTAATGTATAAGCATCTATTTGCTCGGGCGACTCTACCGGGGAATGATGACACGGACGAGTGCCAAAAGGAGTGTGTTTCTATATCTGTAAGGGAAATGCTTTGGCTCTTTGGTGGGGAATTAGGAAATATTCTGTATCTGGTTGATGGGTTGTCAGTATTTACAAGTGTTTGTTTCAGATCATGGCTTATGATTATGCAGTATGTTTGATTTTTGCCGTAATGCTCCGTATTAGACGGAATGCTACACTCTGTGGGGAAAATATGATGCAAATGCTATGATTATGCAAAGATACCGCTCCGGGATTCGGGTCCCGTTGCCGAGGAGATCTCTGGCTGATCTACTTGAAGGGGGTATCCCAACTGGGGGTGAGATCATTGGTAGATCTGACATATATGACTCTGCTTGGGGAAGTAGGTCATTGATAAACCTATCTTGGTAATGAGGGACCCAGCTGGGGTCTGTAGAATCTTTCGTCACTCTGTTGTGAGATCTTCAGGCGTTGCTCTTCTGGATAGAGGCTGAAACTCTGCGGGGAAATGGTTCCCTGTCTAGCACTTGGCTGGGGAAGAAAGATCACTGACAGACCTTCCTAGAGATTTCTGTGGGGATCCTGCTGAGGAAGATACTTGACAACTCAGCTAAGGATATGAGCACCTTCTGGTACTGCTCTGAAGGAAATGTTGGAGAAGTGATGCCTGGCAACTCTGATGGGGAGAAAGCATCTCTGGTGATGTTTGGAAGGTGTGCTGAGGAAACAATGATTTGGCAGCCTACTGGGGAGAAGCTTTCATGCCCCATGTTGCGCTTTGGATACCTGCAATCCTGTAAAGACAAAGAAACGCGCAAGTACCCCGAGGTATCCCTTACTGGATTCCGTCATAGGAATTTAGACACTCCCGAGAGCAAATATATTTCCTGTAAGCACGTATTTTTAGAAGGGAAGCATATGTATTTATGCAATCAATATCTCAAGGACATCGGACATTTTGCAAATGAAAAATAAAACGTACGAGACAAGATATGACTGAAAATCTGATGTTATTAATTTATGCGCCCTGAATTGGCAAGATACAGTCAAGGAAATGGATCCCCTGAAATGAGGAGATTGTTACAAATTGAGAAACAACAAGATGCCGACAATGTTGATGACGCTTCAGTGAGCTTCCCTTTTACTATGACTCGCACGACTTTGACGTTCTTCTCATCTTGCTTTCTGAAGAAGACTGATTCTGACCGATGCTCGAACCTTTTGGAGCTCACCATGTTGCAAGTGATACAGATGAATTCAGAATGCAGTTGTTCGCTTATTCCCTTATTTTGCATGGATCGCTCTTTCGGGTTTTCAATCCACCGGGATACCCTTTTTTCCCTGAGTTGTCCAATGCGGCTTTTCAACTCAGCGGGTGTACACATTTTTTTATTTTATTTTCCCTTATTTTTTCCCGAGTCTTTTATTCTGTTTTTGACTCGCCGGGATGCCCTATTTTTGCCTGGACTCATATTCTGTTTTTATGTCCAGCGGGTCATTTTTTATGCGAAGTATTTTTTAACTGCATCTGAATTCACAGGGGACAGGAAGTCTTCACCATCCATAGTACTGAGCATCAGTGCTCCACCAGAGAAAACTTTCTTTACTATGAACGGACCATCGTAATTCGGAGTCCACTTGCCCCTGTGGTCTGTATGAGGAGGAAGAAGTCTTTTCAGCACATGGTCTCCTACTTGGTATTCTCGAAGCTTGACTTTCTGATCGAAGGCTTTCTTCATTCTTTTCTGATACAGCTGCCCATGACAGATTGCAGCTAATCTTTTCTCTTTAATCAGATTCAGTTGTTCGTATCAGGATCGGACCCATTCTGCTTCATTCAATTTGACATCCATTAGTACCCGCAAGGATGGTAATTCAACTTCAACAGGTAGGACTGCCTCCATACCATACACAAGTTGATACGGTGTTGCCCCAGTGGATGTTCTGATTGACGTACGGTACCCATGCAAGGCAAATGGTAGCATTTCGTGCCAGTCTTTGTAAGTAACCACCATCTTCTGCACAATCTTCTTGATATTCTTGTTAGCTGCCTCAACAGCGCCATTCATCTTTGGCCTGTAAGGAGAAGAATTGTGGTGTTGGATCTTGAAGTCCCGGCACAGTTCTGCCATCATTTTGTTGTTTAAGTTGGAACCATTATCAGTAATGATTCGCTCGGGCACTCCATACCGACAAATGATGTGTCTTTTCAGAAATCGGGCTACCACTTGCATGGTAACATTTGCATAAGAAGCTGCTTCAACCCACTTGGTAAAATAGTCAATGGCTACCAGGATGAATCTGTGGCCATTTGAAGCAGTCTATTCAATCTTGCCAATCATATCAATGCCCCACATGGCAAAGGGCCAGGGTGAATACATCACATTCAGAGGATTCGGAGGCACATGCACTTTGTCTGCATAAATCTGGCATTTATGGCATTTCCTGGCATAGGCACAACAGTCTGCATCCATTGTGATCCAGTAGTAGCCTGATCTCAACAATTTCTTAGCCATTGCATGCCCTCCTGCATGGGTACCAAAGGATCCTTCGTGCACCTCGTGCATCAACAAGTCTGCTTCAGTCCTATCAACGCATCTGAGGAGTACCATATCAAAGTTTCTCTTGTACAGGGAACCGTTAGTATTCAGGAAGAAACTACCAGCTAGCCTTTTTAATGTCTTCTTGTCATTGGAAGATGCCCCAGGTGGGTATGTTTGATCCTCCAAGAAGCATTTGATATCATGGAACCAAGGCTTATCATCTTTAACAACATCTGCTGAGAACACATATGCTGGTCTGTCAAGTCTGGACACTGAAATTCGAGGCACAAAGTTGGCAGCTTGAACTTTGATCATGGATGAAATGGTAGCCAGAGCATCTGCAAACTGATTTTTCGTCTCGAGGGATATACTCAAGCTTGACCGTTGTGAAGAAAGTCAATAACCTTCTTGTATAATCCCGGTAAGGTATCAGATGATCTTGGTGGGTGTACCATTTACCGTTGGTTTGATTAATTACCAGAGCCGAATCTCCGAACACAGTCAAAGTCTTGATCCTGAGGTCAATGGCTTCCTCAAGACCCATAATACAAGCTTCGTATTCAGCTTCATTGTTAGTGCAGTTAAAGGTGAGTTTTGCCGAGAAAGGAATGTGAACTCCCTTAGGTGTAATGAGTACTGCACCAACACCACGACCATTCATATTAACAGCCCCATCAAACATCATAGTCCATTCTTCCTCTAGGTCAGGCCCTTCAGTGTGAACAGGCTCTTCATGATCTTTTGCTTTTATGAACATGATGTCTTCATCAGGGAAGTCAAATCTCATAGGCTGGTAATCATTAATGGGTTGCTCAGCAAGATAATCAGACAATACACTACCTTTGACAGCTTTCTGGGATGTATACTGAATGTCATACTCTGTGAGGATCATTTGCCATCTTGCAACCCGTCCGGTAAGTGCTGGTTCTCAAATATGTACTTAACTGGGTCCATCTTTGAGATCAATAAGGTAGTGTGGGTCAACATATACTGTCTTAGTCGGCGAGCAGCCCACGCTAAAGCACATCAAGTTTTCTCGAGCAGTGAATAACGTTGTTCACAGTCGGTAAACGTTTTGCTTAGGTAGTATATTGCATACTCTTTTCGACCAGACTCGTCATGCTGGCCCAGCACGCACCCCATTGACTCTTCTAATATTGTCAAGTACATGATTAGAGGTCTTCCTTCAACTGGAGGCATAAGGATCAGAGGCTCTTGTAAGTATTCCTTGATTTTGTCAAAAGCCCTCTGGCAGTCTTCATTCCACCTGACCGTTTGTTCTTTTCTTAACAGCTTGAACAAAGGCTCACAGGTTGCTGTAAGGTGAGATATGAACCTTGAAATGTAGTTCAATCTACCTAGAAACCCCCGAACTTCTTTTTCTGACCTCGGTGCAGGAATTTCTTGAATGGATTTGACTTTATCAGGGTCAACCTCAATCCCTTTTTCACTTACAATAAATCCCAGCAGCTTACCAGATCGCACCCCGAATGTGCATTTGTTGGGGTTTAACTTCAGTTGGTACTTCCTCAGACGCTTGAATAACTTCAACAGATTTACCAGGTGGTCTTCTTCTGTGAGGGACTTGGAAATCATGTCATCCACATAACATTCAATTTCTTTGTGGATCATGTCATGGAATAGTGTTACCATAGCCCGTTGATAAGTGGCACCAGCGTTCTTCAGTCCGAATGGCATCACCTTATAACAGAACGTGCCCCAGGGTGTGATGAAAGTTGTCTTCTCCATGTCTTCAGGTGACATTTTGATCTGATTGTATCCTGAAAATCCATCCATGAAGGAGAATACCGAGAATTGAGCCGTATTGTCGACCAATACATCAATGTGAGGTAAAGGGAAGTCATCTTTCGGGCTAGCTCTGTTCAGATCCCGATAATCCACACACATTCTCACCTTGCCATCTTTCTTAGGTACTGGTACAATATTAGCAACCCACGGCGGATAGCTAGTTACATCAAGGAAACCGGCGTCCCACTGCTTTTGTACCTCTTCTTTTATCTTCATTGTCATATCTGGGCGAGTACGACGTAGTTTCTGTTTTACTGGTGGGCAATCTTCTTTTAGAGGCAGCTTGTGCGTGACAATGTCGGTGTCCAACCCTGGCATATCCTGATAAGACCAAGCGAAAACATCCACATACTCCCGAAGCATATCAATCAGTTGCTCTTTCACTAAATCTTGTAAGCAGGCCCCGATCTTAACTTCCTTTACGTCTTCCTCCGTACCAAGATTAACCGTTTCGATCTCCTCCTGATGAGGAGTGATAACCTTCTCCTCTTGCCTTAACAACCTGGCTAGCTCTTCAGGTAGCTCATAATCTTCTTCAACCCCTTCATCGGCTTGATTGATTGGATTGTCAAAGTCATACGAAGTCATAGTTGTGTTGTTGTTGGTGCAATCTGAAAGGCACTATCTGCAAGGGTTTAGATTGTTTATTTTAGTGATCAATTTTAATCTTGTTTAGAAAAAAAGTGAAAATGAAGTTATTTATTTTGAAAACATTGCCATTTTATTTTTGTACAAAAAGAAAAAATGAAAAGACAGTGAGCGAAAAAGAGACTCGTTTGCAAAAGATGTCCGATATTCATTGATTGATCTTTTACACAAAATTACAAGATGGCCCGATTACAAAATGAGTCTTGACATCTTGGGCAAGATGCAAGACTTGATGCATGCCTTAAAATACAGGAAATAATAATTACTCTGCAGGAGTAACCCTTATAATTTCCTGGGAAAACCAGTTAAGGACTTGGGTCCCCGGGATCCTTGGACGTATCCAGCTCTCCAGGTTGCGGTCGCTTTCCTCCTCGTCTTCCAAATTGTTCACAGCATCCGGGGTGAGCATTCCCCCGCTGACAAAATTGGGCTCCTTTGCAGCCTCTGATTGATCTTGTTGAGTTGGTTTGTAACCCAACCCAAATCTGTCTTCTTTCTTTTCCACGGGCAACAGCTTGCCCCAGCCTTGGGCAGTACCCTCTTCAACAACCTTCCGGACTTGCTGATACGAAGTTATGGAGGTTCCCAGTACAGCAGATGCTTCATTAATGTCCAGGGCCTCAAACCCCTGGCTCATGGTCTCATGGATTTCTCCATCCATTTCTATGTACTTATACGTAGCCAGATGGCTAACAAAGATGTCTTCTTCCCCACAGATGGTGATGATCTGTCCTTCCCACTCGAATTTCAGCTTCTGGTGAAGGGTAGACGTAACAGCGCTAGCGGCGTGGATCCAGGGTCTACCCAACAAACAGCTGTAGGCAGGCTGAATGTCCATCACATAGAAGGTAGTTTTGAAGGTCTGCGGGCCAATCATCATAGGCAGATCAATCTCCCCAAGTACTGATCTCTTAGAGCCATCAAATGCTCTCACCACCAAATTACTCGGACGCAGTGCCAAGCCATCATACTCCAGCTTCACCAAGGCTTTCTTAGGTAGAACATTGAGCGATGACCCAGTGTCCACCAGTACATGAGATAGAACAGCACCCTTGCATTCCAAGGTGATATGTAAAGCCTTGTTGTGGTTACGTCCCTCAGTTGTTAAGTCAGCATTGGTAAAACCCAGTCCATGACTGGTGTTGACATTTGCCACCACAGTTTCTAGCTGATTAACGGTAATCTCCTCTGGCACGTATGCTGCGTGCAGGACTTTCAATAATGCATTCCTGTGAGCTTCTGAACACATCAAAAGTGATAATATGGAGATTTTTGAGGGAGTTTGGTGGAGCTGATCCACCACCTTGTAATCACTTCTTTTTATGATTCTCATGAACTCCTCTACATCTTGCTCAAAAGATGTTTTCTGAGTTTCTTTGACAGTTGGATCTTCAAGTACCACACTCTTTCCTTTTGCTTTGGCAGCAGCTTCTGCTTCAACATTAGGTCTTTGAGTTTGTGAGGCAAAAAGGCGTTCGCTTCTGGTGAAACTGCCGCCTCCCCCAACATTATCAATTTGTGGAGAAGAGGTCGATGAATCCAGAGTGATTTTCTCCCTGTTGCAGTAGAGATCAGAGCCATAATGCCAAGGTATGGCATTACGACTTTCATAAGGAACCGGTCCAGGTACCGTAATGGTAACTAGACTGACTGCTGCAGAGGAGGGTATTGTAATGGTATGCGGATCATAGTAAATTGTGACTGGTGATCTGGTAGGAAGTGCCACTGTTTGTTGTTGGAAATTGCTGCTGGGAGGAACGTTTGATGGGTCATAGTAGATTGTAACTGCTGAGACATCTTCATTAATTTTTGCTGGCGTTGTAGAAGAGTCTGCTAATAAAGTGGATGCTGATGTTGTAGAAGAGATGGTTGTTGAAATTTGATTTGTTGAAGTGATGGATGGAGCCATTGCTGATGATATTGATGAATCGGTAGGAATGATTGTTGCTGCTGTTGCAGAAGAATCAGGAATTGTTGTCAAAGGAATTGCTGGATTTGTAGGTGCCGTTGTTGAAATCTGAAGGATACCATCCTTAATAAGACCATCTATGCCGCTTCTCAAATTTTCACACCCGTTGACTGCAATGTTGCAATACCCACAACCGAGCTCACACCCGGGGAACACTTGGCACTCTAGAAGCTGAGCTTTAATTTCGACCAAAGGTGTTCGAATTTGTGCAACACTGGTGATCAAGGTAGATGGTTTGTCTTCCTTGATGGCATTAATCCTCGGCCCGCCATGATTAGGCATAGGATTTTTGTTGACATTTGGAGGAGGTGCAAAGTTGAGGGCTTTAGAATCCACAAGATCTTGGACTTTCATTTGTAAGGCCCTGCATTTCTCAGTATTGTGGCCAGGTGCATTGGAGTGGAAAGCACATCTGGCATTGACATCATAATTCCTTGGGAGATTGGAGGGATATGGAGGTTCCAATGTCCTTAACTCAACCAAGTTAAGCTTCAGGAGTTGTGGTAATAAGGCAACATAAGGCATAGGGATAGGGTCAATCACCCTGTTTGCCTGTGATGGTCTTTGCTGAAAGGGTCGTTGTTGTTGATTGCTATTGCTGTTGTTGTAGGTTCTCTGTTGCGGATATTGGGCTTGCTGTTGATAATGTGGTTGTTGTTGTTGTTGATATGTGTTGCACCCCAAAATTTGCCCTCACAATACAAGACTTTGTGTGCTAAGAAGGTTCACAAGATTCACAACACTTACAAGACCTTTCATGAGGTTCATGAAGTCTACAAGTCACTTTATGAGGTTCACAAGGTTCACAAGATTCACAATGCTTACAAGACCTTTCATGAGGTTCATGAAGTCTACAAGTCACTTTATGAAGTTCACAAGGTTCACAAGGTTCACAATACCTCCCATGAGGTTCACAAGACATTTTATGATGGTTCACTAGGTTCACAAAGTTCACAATTGGTCAGAAGAGTTGACAATTCCCTCAGACAATGCACCTCCTAAGCAGTGCATCCAAAACTAGGGTTTTGATTTTAATCAGGCTAAATGGACTTCCAAGAATTCAAGTGAGCTTCATAACATCTTATATATGTATAAGAACCCCCATGACAAGTTTCAAGACTTTTCTTAAAGGTTTGCTCAGTCAGATGATCAGATAAGTCAAAATCAGTCCAAGCAGTTAAAAAGTCAAACTGAGGTCAACTGTGGTCAAACCAAAGTCAAACTTCATGATTTTTTGCCAACATCAAGTATATGAAGTAAAATTCATCATTTGATCAAGGGTTGATCATGATTCATCAAAGAGATTCCAGATCATCAAGAATCAGGAGTTTCTAAATTAGGGTTTCCTCAGTAAAAGTCAACTGAACTTTGACAAGCCATAACTTTCACATACTTCATCACCAAGTCTCCACTAAAAGCTCATTTTTAAGGAAATTGAATTATCTACAACTTTGTGTCTCACAAGCCAAGCCCAAAAATGCTTCATTTGGAAGGTATGAGCTAAGACATTATAGGTCCTTTTGAAAGTCAACAAAAAGTCAACAACTTCAAAAGGGCATAACTTGAGATTGGTAAATGATATGGACATGAAACCAGTGGGGTTGGTTAGAGGACTCTTCAAGATTTCCAAAATGTCCAAGAACACCCTCATACCATTAAAATTGAAGGATATGTGCCCTTGCAAAGTTGGGGAATTTTGGGTTGGTTTATGATGAAAATGGAGGTCTAAAACCAATTTCTTCCAAATGGGCTTGCCAAATGATGACCCAACCCATACAATGACTTCTTCATGCACGACCCAAACCATTAAAAAACAGAATTTTTATTATTTTATTTTTATTTATTTTGATTTAATTCATTAAAAATCATTTTAAATAAAAATAAAATATGAAAATGTAAGATTTGATGGAGATTAAGCTTCTAGAAAGTCTTTAATGTTGATTTGAATTGAAGAGGAAAGAAATCATGAGATTTGTCCAAAAATATCAAGCATTCACACATGAATATTTGATTTTCAAAGCATGATCAATTTGGATCTTTTCATATCAATTTTTCCACACAAGCAATCAATCTTTTTGACCTAATTCACTCTCCTATAAGTGCATAACTCATTGCCATTGCAAAGACACGAATTCTCTGCCTCCAAAAGTAAGTTTCACAAATTGAAAAACCATCCAAAAACTCACATTCGGTTTTTGATTTCCAGGGCTCTATAAGGTAAAACAAGAACATAGCAAGACTCCTTGGACTTCCCTGATCATGAACCATCATTCATATGCATCAAAACCATGACATATTGTGCAATCCGAAGCTTGCTTGCTCTTGAAAATATTTTTTTCGATTCCATTAATTTATGGCTTTTCATTGAATTTTGTTTGCATAATCTTGTTTGTGATGTTGTGTAGATCGTTTCTGGATCATTAAACCAAAGCTTCACTGCCTAGAATGGATTCGGCCATGATTAGGGTTTGGACCTCCAAATTAGGGTTCTTCAATTCCCTAAATATAAATGAATTTGAAGAACATAGGGATGTTGTATGGACTGTGAGGATCATAAAACATTAATTAATTTCATGAATTGGTATTGTTTTGTTGGAGATTGGTTTTCGCAGGTTTGAAACATTGAAGAACACGCAGCAAGATTCGCAGGAAAAAAGGGAGGAAATTTCGCAGGAAATTTGGAGAAGAAGAAGCTGTTGGCGCGTTCTGGAAATTCAAATTATAATTTAAATATTTTATGTTTTAATGTTGAGTTATTATCACAAGCGCATGGCTTGTCCCAGTGGTTGGCTGCTTGGTCTTGGGTATTCAAAGCAAAGGGCAGGGGTTCGAACCCTGGCTTTGGTTCCTTTTTATTTCTTTTTTCCAGGAATTAAGTTGTTATAATATATTATGTATTGTTCTCATTCCAATATCAGATTTGCTCACCCAGCCGGATGGTCATGCGTACGTTTGTGTGTTAAGAGGTCCTGGGTTCAATCCTCCCCCAGGCCTTTTGCTCCCATTTATTTTTCTGATTTTTCCAGACATTGCATAAAACTGATTCAACTCATTCCATTATCACCAATACGTGGCTGGCCTGGTGGTACGTTTTGTTGCTTGCAGGCAAGGTGTCCTGGGTTCAAACCCAACCAAGGTAAGTTTCTTTTTACTACTTTTTTTTTTGTTTTGATTTATTTAATTAATTAGTTTAATTATTTTCTTATTATTAAGTAAAAAATAAATTATGCATGTATATATATATTTAAATAACATATAAAACAACATTTATATTTTCTAAAATTCTACACTTTTTTTTTCAATTTAAGTTTTTTATTATGAAATTAAATTATAATATATGTATGTTTATTTAAATAATTTTGTATATTAAATTAAACCTTAAAAAATATTTTCTAAATAAACCCTAATTTTGTAAAACCTAATTTATTTTCTAAATAATAAAAAAACTAATTTTATTTTATGATTTAAATTTCTAATCTTTTTGTAAATATAATATTTAGTATAATTAAATTTTATAAATATAATTGTTATGTACATATTTATTAAATATAATTAAATTTTGTAAGTATAATTATAACTTATTTTCTTTACATAATATGTTTATAATCTAAATATGTGCATAAAAATAATTAAACCTATAATAATTAAATTTTGTAATTATAATATGCTTAAAAATAATTTAATAATTTGTACATAAATTAAAATGTTATAATAATTATTTAATTGTTCATATTTTTAAATAAATGTCTATATTAAAAATCTAATTTTGTGTTTATTATTTTCATCATGTTCTTATAATATTTTTGCTAATTCTATTTATTTTAATTATTGTTATTATTACTAACCATATTATTACTAATATATTTATTTTTTTATTATGCTTATTATTATTATTTCACTAACCTTATTTAATTTTATTATTATTATTACTAACCCCTATTATATTTATTATTTCCTATTTATTTATTTTTGCTTATTATTTATATTTATTTATTTGCTATTTATTTTAATTGCTTATTATAATTATTGTAATTGCTCCTTGGTGTAATTTTTGTAAATATTTAAAATTATTTAATTTGCTTGCTATGGTTAGTAAAATAGGGAGTGTAAACATGTATTCATATTTAAAATCAAATTTAGATCATTTTAATTGAAGATACATATAAATTAAACACTCACACACGTAAGTCGATTTTTAATCGTCATCTCACTTTCTAGGGTTGCCTCAATGTTGCCTATCCAAAAAAGGTCAAGTGGGGTGTATAAAGCAAGTCCCTTAAAAGAAAAGTCATCAAGTCCCTAATGGTTGCCTTTCATAAAGATCAAGTCCCTTTCGAATAATGATGATAGTCCCTCCAAATGCTTAATACACCCCACAGTTGCCTTCATTAACAGATGTCCCTCATATGTCCCTCACATCCAAGGTAATGACTACCTATTCCTTAATAATAGGGATAGTCTTACCATTTAAAGGATAAAGAACAGAAAGACTTAAACTTTAGGGTAGGTTCCTCATAGTTGCTTACTCACTTCATTTAAAAACTTTCCAAACACTTCACCATTTCAAACAATTTTCAAAATACAAGTTTTTTACGCATCCGTACATGGATCATTATTAAACTCTTATGAAAATTTTTATTCACACACTACACTTTTCAAAAACAATTCAAAGTGAGTTAAGTAACTAAGAGCCCATGGATAACCATGGATGTAAAGGGTGCTAACACCTTCCCTTTACATAACCTACCCCCCGGACCCAAAAATATTTTAAAAAGGTCTTTCCTGTTCTTTTATGCCTTTCCTTTGGATAAAATAAAAGTCGGTGGCGACTCTTGCTATCCGCAACATAACCAAAGTCAGTTCTCCCACCGTGTTACAGAACTGGCGACTCTGCCGGGGATTTAAATTTAAGAGGGGTACCCTTAGGAATTAAGATCACTTTAAATTGTTTGCCTTGTTTGCTTTATATTATCTTGCTGGGGTGCTCTTATGTGAGAAAGATCCTAACCCGGATCTAGTGTACCTTAGGTAAATGGCAATAGACCAAGGAAACTGTACGACGTATATCGATACGGTTGATCTGGTGGCCATAGTTAGTGCGACTTCTTGGTTGGTGCTTATGTTCCTTAAGTCAAGTTGAGGATAATATGAGGCTGCCATATGTTGTCAATGCACTAACTAACTTTTAGAACCCTAGTTATCCCATCTTGGCCTTTAGAAAAGTAGTGAGGTAACCGGCTTTGGTGCAGACTGAAGTTGGTTGACACTCGATGCTACGCTCATTGAGATCTTAAACTTGGAGGGTTTTGGTTGGCAAGTAAGTTGCCTTCTGAACAACCACCCTTGTGAAGGATCAATGATATTGAGATCCCTTAGAACCTGGTTACTTTTGTAGGACAGGATGAACCATCTAACTTCAGGGGAGGGTACTTACCTTAAACCTCATGCAAGCCTTTAAACCTAGGGCTATGGTGTGACTTGTTTGTGTGTGCCACATGTTTGTGATTAAACATAACATCATGACATCATCATGCATCATAAGCATAGAATTTTCACTAACCATTTCAAGGACCAAAGGATTTATCATTGTTCTTTGTTGCAGGTCATGGCTTCTGCTCGTAGAAACACCATCAGGATCAACTTTGTGGGCATACCTGCCAAGCTTAAAGAGTTGGTTTCTCAAGTGTCTGATCATTCCCAGTTCATCAAGAGACATGGTCACCTATTGGATCTAGTCACTTCAGGGTTCAATGAAGACATGATGAGTGTTCTGTTTCAGTTCTTTGACCCTAAGCACCATTGCTTTACATTCCCTGACTACCAGCTGGTTCCTACAATGGAGGAGTTCTCTAAACTTCTAGGTATACTTGTTCTTGATCAAAGACCCTTCACAGGCTTGGAGAAAGAGCTTAAACCAGAGGTTATTGCTGCAGCTCTACATCTGAAGAAGTCTGACATTGTTCTAGAGACGAGAAGTGGAGTCAAAGGTATTCTTGCCAAGGTGTTGATAGAGAAAGCTCAGTTGTTCTTGAAGGCCATGAGCCACGATGCTTTTGAGGAGATCTTAGCCTTGCTGATTTATGGCTTAGTATTGTTCCCCAATCCAGATCAGTTCATAGACGTTCATGCCATCAATATATTCCTGAGTCACAATCCAGTGCCTACATTTCTTGGAGACATCCTGCATTCTCTTCACACCCGTACTACAAGGGCAAGAGGAACTTTGATGTGCTGCATGCCTTTGCTTTCTAGGTGGTTTATTTCTCACCTTCCTCGCTCAGTAATGAAGAATGAGCAAGGCTTCAGATGGTCCAAGAGGATCATGTCACTTTCTCACTCAGATATCCATTGGTGTTCCAGGTCTATGGAGAATGTCACCATCATTGACCGTTGTGGAGAGTTTCCTAATGTGCCACTTCTAGGCATAAGAGGAGGCATCACCTACAACCCCTCTCTAGCTTTACGACAGTTTGGTTACGCTCGGAGTGATGGTCCACATGACATGTTGATTCAGGGCATTGTGTTTGATTACGACAACGATCTTCAGGGTTACCGTCAGAGATTCATACGAGCCTGGGGAAAAGTAAACAGGGTTGACAGCAAGACACTGGAGCCTAAGTACACTATTCCTATGGAGGCTTATCTCAGATGGGTACGATCTCGTGCTCAGACTCTCATGATGCCATATCCTGCCGTCCTACCAGTTATCATGGAACCTGTTGCTGAAGGAGACATAACTTATACCATCCTTCACCCAGACATGCCTACTGATATGGAAGACTTGCAGAGATCATGGATCCAACTGAAGGAGCAAAGGGATACTTTCGAGGCTCATTACAAAGCAAGCCAATAAAGAATCCTGGAACTAACAAAGCAACTTCATGAGGAACGAAACCTCAATTCATACCTCAATACAAAGAGGAAACGTCCATGGGAGACTTAAAACCCCATCTTTTGTACTTATTTCATTTCATTTTTTGTAAGCCTAAAAGGCAAAACAAAGTTATTACTAATAAAAGTTTACTTTCGTGTTTGTCTAAGCAAATTTAAATCCTGCGGTCCTTGAAAACATTGCATATGCATTCCCATATCATTTCATTGCATCACAGGTTTATAATTGTGCACAGGTTTCTCATCTTCTCGCTGTTTATTTCAGCAATGGCTCTTGAACAATCAGTTAAGGATCTCCAGGCACAAAATGCACAGTTCCAAGAGCTGATCTTGAACCTGTCCAAGGGGCAGGATGAATTGAAGGCACTGCTGGCCAAGAAGACTAAGAAGACTAGAAGATCAGCTGGTTTGATCAACATGGGTAGAAGGTTCAAAGGTCTAGCCAAGACCAAAGAACCAGTTGAAGACTATGAATCTGAAGAATCTGAAAAAGAGGGAGGCAGTCTCCACAACACTATGGGGGACTCTGATTCTGAGGCTAATTACTACCATGAGCCTAATGAAGACAAATTCAAGATGCTGGTGGATAGAATGGATGCTATGGAGTTGCAGAAGTCATCTGGGCTGGATTTTGAAGATTTGAGTTTGATATCTGGGGTAGTCATACCCATTGGTTTCAAGGTTCCTACCTTTGTTGTTTATGATGGGGTCTCTTGTCCCAAGCTGCATCTGAGGTCTTATGTCAGAAGAATTCAACCCCACACTGCTGATAAGAAGTTGTGGATCCACTTTTTCCAAGAGAGCTTATCTGGAGCTCAATTGGAGTGGTATTATCAGTTGGAGAGTGCCAACATCAGAGACTGGAATGATCTTGCTGAAGCTTTCTATAAGCAGTATCAATATAATGCTGACTTAGCCCCCACTCGCATGCAGCTTCAGAGCATGTCCATGGGTGCCAAAGAAAGTTTCAAAGAGTATGCTCAGAAGTGGAGAGATTTAGCTGGAAGAGTTCAACCCCCTTTGACTGATAGGGAATTGGTTGATATGTTCATGTGCACGCTGAATGGTCCGTTTTACAGTCATCTCATTGGAAGCTCATCATCTGGCTTCACTGAGTTGATCATGACAGGAGAGCGAGTAGAAAATGGTATAAAGAATGGTAAGATCCTGGTGGGTACTTCTTCATCAGGTGATGCAAAGAAGCCTCCCACTGGGAAGAAAGAATCCAATGTTGTTTATGGTCAACCTGATCGTAACAGAAGGCATCAGTCTGTTAGTGCAGTTCATATTTCAAATCCAACTCCTGCAACAACAGAGCAGCCACAGGGCAACCAACAGAGGGCTATAAGGCAGTTCACGAAGATCAACATGTCAATGGCTCAGGCATTGCAGCATTTGTTGAAGGCTGAACTTATTACTTTGAAAGAGGCTCCTTAGAATCCTAATGTTACCTCTCCCAGGTACGATCCCAATGCACGGTGTGCATATCATTCAAATTGTCAGGGACATGATACTAATAACTGTTGGGTCTTGAAGAACAAAATTCAAGATATGATTGATGCTGGAGAAATTGAGTTTGATCCTCCGGGTACTCCAAATGTGATTACTGCTCCAATGCCAAATCACGAGAAGACTGTCAATGCCATTGAGGAAGATTTGCACATTCATTCAGTTGATGAGTTGACCACACCATTGTCTGTTATCAAGAAGAAGTTAGTACAAGCTAGGTTCTTCCCAGGTTGTCGTGAAGATTGTTTGTACTGTACCTATAAGCCGGATAGTTGCTTCAGATTGAGAGATGGAATTCAACGTCTCATGGATAAGTATACTATAGTGTTTGAAAGGAGACCGTCTTCTGTGGAGAGTATGGTAGATCATATTACTAGAGGTAAGAAGATTGAAGAGGTTGACATGGTTGACAAAATACCGGTGAGAATCACTTCAAAGGGACCTATTAAAATCACTCATCAAGGTCCAATCAAAATTACTGCTGAAGGTCCTGTGAAAGTTGTTGCTGAAGCCAGGGTAGCTCCTATTGTTATTACTACTCCTGGTCCTATCCCGTATACGTCTGACAAAGCTGTGTCTTGGCATTACGGATCTGATGTTTACATCCATGGTGTTAAGCAAGAGCCCTTAGCTGATGTGCCCGTTGATGTTGACAATATTGCTGGATCTAGTAAGATCACACGTAGTGGAAGAGTCTTCTCTCCTCCAGTTGCTTCCAAGAATGCAGTTGCTCCTGCTGCTACTTCCACTACTGATGCTCGGGGCAAAGGTCCTATTATTGAGCCTGTATCTACTGATGTGCCAGCTACTGATGATATCTCTAAGCAGATGGAAGAAGTATTGAAAATCATTCGCAAGAGTGATTATGACATTGTTGATCAGTTAGGGCATACTCCCTCAAAGATTTCTATACTGTCCTTGTTGTTATGTTCTGAAGCTCATGCAAAAGCTTTGATCAAGTTTCTGAAGACTGCTCATGTACCCAGTGCAATTTCTGTGGATCAGTTTGAGAACTGTGTTGCCCACCTGACCTATGACAATGGGTTAGGATTTTCTGATGCTGATTTGACCCCTGCCAAGAGGGATCATAACAGGGCCTTGCATATCTCAATTGAATGTAGGGGCATTACCCTGTCATATGTACTGATAGACAATGGTTCCTCTCTGAATGTGTTTCCCAAGGAAGTCCTGAACAAGCTGAGTCCTGAAGATGCTGTGCTGAAGCCCAGTAACATTGTGGTGAAGGCTTTTGATGGTTCTAGAAGAGTAGTACATGGGGAAATTAATCTTCCAATCAAAGTTGGCTCCCAGGTTTTTACTGCTACATTTTATGTGATGGATATTCGTCCTTCATACTCTTGTCTGCTTGGTCGTCCCTGGATCCATGGGGCAGGTGCTGTAACCTCCACATTACATCAGAAGTTGAGATATCCGGTAGAAGGAAGGATTGTTACTGTCTATGGAGAAGAAGAATACTTTGTCAGCCATGTGAATACTTTCAAGTATCTGGAAATGGAAGGTGAATACATTGAGACTCCGTGTCAGACGTTTGAAGTGGTTCCTTGGGTTGTTAATGATTATGTAGCTCCTCCTGTTGCGAAGAAAGTTCCTGTGGTCACCAGAAAACCTCCAACAATGGTAATGGCCTCCCTCAATGATGCTAGAGCTGTGGTGGATGAAGGTGGTTATACTATTTGGGGTCAACTTCCTGATATTCCATACAAGTCTGACAAGTTTGGTTTGGGTTTCACTGCAGAGTCCCAGAAGGCTGTTCGTCGTGCTCGTGCTGTTCGTATCACCAATCAAGGGGTTATGAAAGATCAGATCAATGCTGTGGGAGATTATGATGAAGACTACAACTTGGATGCTTGGATTTTTCCTACTGTGGGTGCTGGACTCAACAATTGGAAAGCTGAAGATGTTATCCCTATCTCCTTTAGTCAGGAGTAAATACTATTACTGTGTTGTTGCTTTTAAGCTTGTAATTTCTTGAACAATTAAACTCTTAAGCCTTGTGCCTTACCCGGGGCACAATGGTGTGCTTGTTACGGGCTGTCATTTCATTTGCATACTTCATTCAATAAAATCAGTGGACGTTTCGTTTTCGTAAATATCGTGTTCCTTGTCTTTCTTTTATTTTATTTTTGTTTTATCAGCTATGTGTTCTTACACACACCCACATCACTAAAATGCAGATCCTCATCCACTCTGGATTCTGTTGATAACAGTTCTACTATTGCCAATTATAATTTCGAGAATCCGATCTATCAAACTGAAGACGGAAATGAGGACGATGGTGAAGTACCTGTAGAGCTTGCTAGGTTGTTACAACAAGAAGAGAAAGCTATACAGCCACATGAAGAGCCAGTCGAAGTTGTGAATCTGGGAACTGAAGAAAACAGGAAAGAAGTCAAGATAGGGGCTGATTTAGAAGATAGTGTCAAGAGCAGGTTGATTCAGATGTTACGTGACTATGTGGAGATCTTTGCTTGGTCTTATGAAGATATGCCAGGGTTGGATACAAACATTGTGGTTCATCGTTTACCAGTAAAAGAAGATTGTCGGCCAAAGAAGCAGAAGGTTCGTCGTATGCGTCCTGAGATGTCAGAAAATATCAAAGCAGAGGTAATGAAACAGTTTGATGCAGGGTTCTTAGCTGTGACTTCTTATCCTCAGTGGGTTGCAAATGTGGTACCAGTTCCTAAGAAAGATGGTAAGGTACGTATGTGTGTAGACTATAGAGATTTGAACAAGGCTAGCCCCAAAGATGACTTTCCGCTTCCTCATATTGATGTTCTGGTAGACAACACTGCTCAGCATAAGGTATTCTCTTTTATGGATGGTTTCTCTGGTTACAATCAAATCAAGATGGCTCCTGAAGACATGGAGAAGACAACATTTGTTACACAGTGGGGCACCTTTTGCTATAAGGTAATGCCATTTGGTTTGAAGAATGCAGGGGCAACGTATCAACGTGCTATGGTGGCTTTGTTTCATGATATGATTCATCATGAGATAGAGGTATATGTGGATGATATGATAGCCAGGTCCCAGAATGAAGAACAACATCTTGATCATTTGCATAAATTGTTTGAGAGGTTGAAGAAATACAAGTTGAGATTGAATCCAAACAAGTGTACTTTTGGAGTTAGATCTGGAAAGCTCCTGGGTTTTATTATCAGTCGAAAAGGTATTGAAGTGGATCCTGCAAAAGTGAAAGCCATACGAGAGATGCCAGCTCCCCGTACTGAGAAGGAGGTTAGAGGTTTCTTGGGACGATTGAACTACATTGCAAGATTTATTTCCCAGTTAACTGCCATCTGTGAGCCAATCTTCAAGTTGTTGAAGAAAGATCAGGTGATGGAGTGGAATGATGAGTGCCAGACTGCCTTTGATGAAATCAAGAGATATCTGCTAGAACCTCCAATTTTGATGCCACCAGTTGATGGAAGACCCTTGATTATGTACTTAACAGTGTTAGACAACTCAATGGGGTGCGTATTGGGGCAACATGACGAGTCTGGTCGAAAAGAGAAGGCAATATACTACCTTAGCAAAAAGTTTACCGACTGTGAAACAAGATACTCACTGCTCGAGAAAACTTGCTGCGCTTTGGCATGGGCTGCTCGCCGACTAAGACAGTATATGTTGACTCATACTACCTTATTGATTTCAAAGATGGATCCAATCAAGTACATATTTGAGAAACCTGCTCTCTCCGGAAGAATTGCAAGATGGCAAATGATCTTGACAGAATATGACATACAGTACACTACTCAGAAGGCTATTAAGGGAAGTGTTGTGGCAGATCATTTGGCTCATCAAGCAGTGGATGATTACCAGTCAATGAGTTTTGAGTTCCCTGATGAAGACATTATGATTATTACCAAAGAACCTGGACAATATGACGGACCTGAACAAGGATCCCGATGGACTATGGTTTTTGATGGTGCCTCCAATGCACTTGGTAATGGTATTGGTGTTGTAATTAGTTCCCCTGAAGGTTGTCATACCCCGATTACTGCCAGACTTTGTTTCTATTGTACCAATAATATGGCTGAGTATGAGGCATGTATCCTGGGTATCAAAGCTGCTATTGATATGAAGATTCAGTTCCTTGACGTGTATGGAGATTCAGCCCTGGTAGTAAGTCAGATTAAAGGAGATTGGGATACTAAGCATGATAATCTCATTCCTTACAGAGAGCATGTGTTGTCTTTGATCCCACATTTCAAAGAGATTACCTTTGGACATATTCCACGGAGAGAGAATCAGTTGGCAGATGCTTTGGCCACCATGGCATCTATGTTCAAGATCAGCTGGGATGATGAAGCTCCCAAGATTACTATTGATAGATTTGAAAAGCCTGCATACTGCAATGAGATTGACACTGAAGGGGCAGAGGAGAAGCCTTGGTTCTATGAAGTGAAAAGATATCTGGAAGCTCAGGAGTTCCCTGAAGGGGCATCTGTCAAAGACAGGAAATTTCTGAGAAGGTTCTCTGCTAAGTTCCTTTTGAGCAATGGCATTTTGTACAAGCGCAATCATGATTCAACTTTGCTTCGTTGTGTGGATAAGAAGGAAGCAATTGAGATTATGGAAGACATGCATGATGGGATCTTTGGCACTCATTCTAGTGGTCATACTATGGCAAAGAAGATATTGAGAGCAGGTTACTATTGGTCTACTATGGAAGCTGATTGCTATCAACACTCCAGAATATGTCACAAGTGCCAAATTTATGCTGATAAAGTCCATGTACCTCCATCGCCATTGAATGTGTTGACTGCTCCTTGGCCCTTTTCCATGTGGGGCATTGATATGATTGGTGAGATCAAGCCTACTGCTTCTAATGGGCATCGTTTCATCCTGGTTGCTATTGATTACTTCACGAAGTGGGTGGAGGCAGCTTCATTTGCATCTGTTACTAAGAATGTTGTGGCTCGGTTCATTAAGAATAATCTCATATGTAGGTATGGCATCCCTGAAAGGATTATCACTGACAATGGCTCTAATCTGAACAACACTATGATTAGTGATCTTTGCACGCAGTTCAAGATTAAGCATCACAACTCTTCTCCGTATCGTCCAAAGATGAATGGGGCAGTTGAAGCTGCTAATAAGAACATTAAGAAGATTGTACAGAAGATGACTGTTACTTATAAGGATTGGCATGAGATGTTACCATTTGCTCTTCATGGTTATCGTACTACAATACGTACTTCAACAGGGGCAACCCCATTCTCCTTAGTCTATGGTATGGAAGCAGTTCTGCCTATTGAAGTTCAGATTCCCTCCTTGAGAATTATGAAGGATGCAGGCTTGGATGAAGATGAGTGGATTCAGACTCGACTTGACCAGATAAATTTGATTAATGAGAAGAGGTTAGCAGCAGTTTGTCATGGCCAGATGTACCAGAAACGAATGATCAAAGCTTTTAACAAGAAGGTTAAGCCAAAGGTATATCAGGCTGGTGACTTGGTAATCAAGCGTATCATATTACCACAGGGTGATCCTAGGGGCAAGTGGACTCCAACATATGAAGGACCATTTGTAGTCAAGACAGTGTTCTCGGGAGGTGCCATGATACTCACTACAATGGATGGTGAAGACTTCCCACAGCCTGTAAACGCAGACATAGTTAAAAAATACTACGCATGAAAAGAGACCCGCTAGGTTGACTGGCCTAGGCAAAAATAAGGGCATCCCGGCGAACCAAAAGGGTTCGGGCAAAAATTAGGGATATATATAAAAAGATGTACACCCGACAAGTCGAAAACCTGAAAAGGCGGCTTGGGCAAAAAAGGGTATCCCGGTGGATTGAAAACCTGGAAAGGCAGTCCAGGCAAAAGTTAGGGATTAAAGCGTATGACTATGTTTCGTTTGGATCACCCATGAAACTGCAGCCAGTTGTGTTACTTACTCAAGCTCGAACAGATAAAGCTCAATCCAATCGTTTCCGTCTCAACAGCAGAAGATGAGATACTTGAAGATAATGGCAATAGTAGAATTGAAACTCAATAGGATTATTTCCCACATAGCTGATTTTCCTTGTTTTGTAAAAACTTTATGACAAAATCCTCTTACTAGGGTTTATGTCTCCTTGTACAAACTTACCCATGTATGGGTCACTTTTTGATATAAATAAATTCCATCTTTTGAATCCAGATTTACTTTTACCCTATTTACATAAGCGAAACGTCCATTGGTTGTGTTTGAATGTATGTATGCTTTTGAATATGATTGATGTTTACAAGAAATGCATGTATGCTTAATATGATTGATGTTTACCAGAAATGCATGAAAATGCAGTAATAGTATTTACTAAGGACGAATGAGGGAAGGATTTCAACGAAGCTTCGCCGGTTCATATTTACAAAACAGTTATAAACCCTCAGTAGGACGAATCCATCTTCATAAAGTCTCATCTCCCCTGGAATTTATATCCATCTCTTTTATCCTCATACGGATATACGGGAATTTACTTTCCAATAAGGGTACGACGAACGAAGACGGGAGGTTATATATACCCTACTATCCCCAGCAGACAAGGTGATATATATACCTTGCTATCTCCAGCAGACAAGGTGATATATATACCTTGCTATCCCCAACATACGGAAGGTTATGTATAATACTATCAAGCAAGACGGGGACGAGTTCCTCATATTCTTCAGCAACAAATCGGGATTTATTTTCCCTGGCCAGCAGTTGTTATACGAAGATATCCAGACGCTTCCGGCAGTGTCATATCATACATACACCATTTACATCATACCATAACATACATATCCATAGATACATAGTACATTACCTAAGTGCATCATATCATACATGCGTACATAATGCATAAACTAATATTATTATACAAAATGCTACCTTATTTTCAGGTTAATTATCCAGTAAACAGACTTATGATTATCAGGATTGCTTTAACCTCCTGAAAGTTATCATCCCTCAGGATTGCTCTATCCTCCTGAAAGCATATCATACATCAGGACTGCTTCATCCTCCTGAAAACTTCTAGTACATCAGGACTGCTTTATCCTCCTGAAAACTTATCATCTCTAAAGATTGCTTCATCCTCTTGAAAACATATCATTACATCAGGACTGCTTTATCCTCCTGAAAGCACATCAATACCTCAGGATTGCTCCATCATCCTGACAGCTATCATCAATACCTCAGGATTGCTCCATCCTCCTGACAGCTATCATCACTACATCAGGACTGCTTCATCCTCTTGAAAGCTTATTATCTCATCAGGACTGCTTCATCCTCCTGAAAGTTTATCATCCCTCAGGACCGCTCCATCCTCCTAACAATTATCATCATTACTTCAGGACTGCTTTATCCTCCTGAAAACTATCATTATACCTCCATATTTTGGACTGCTTTATCCTCCAAGAAATGTATCTGAAGAACTTTTTCTCCAAGTGGCATCTTTAAGCCCACTCAGTCACATTCAACTAGTCATCTGTATCACTCTATGCACTGGTGAGTGCAAATTTTTGGGCTTTTGTGTTCAATCCCCTTCAACCTTCCAGGTCACGACTGGCAAATATACCAATCTAACCCCTCAGGTTTCAGAAAATTGAACAGGGGCAGCTGTTGCACCCCAAAATTTGCCCTCACAATACAAGACTTTGTGTGCTAAGAAGGTTCACAAGATTCACAACACTTACAAGACCTTTCATGAGGTTCATGAAGTCTACAAGTCACTTTATGAGGTTCACAAGGTTCACAAGATTCACAATGCTTACAAGACCTTTCATGAGGTTCATGAAGTCTACAAGTCACTTTATGAAGTTCACAAGGTTCACAAGGTTCACAATACCTCCCATGAGGTTCACAAGACATTTTATGATGGTTCACTAGGTTCACAAAGTTCACAATTGGTCAGAAGAGTTGACAATTCCCTCAGACAATGCACCTCCTAAGCAGTGCATCCAAAACTAGGGTTTTGATTTTAATCAGGCTAAATGGACTTCCAAGACTTCAAGTGAGCTTCATAACATCTTATATATGTATAAGAACCCCCATGACAAGTTTCAAGACTTTTCTTAAAGGTTTGCTCAGTCAGATGATCAGATAAGTCAAAATCAGTCCAAGCAGTTAAAAAGTCAAACTGAGGTCAACTGTGGTCAAACCAAAGTCAAACTTCATGATTTTTTGCCAACATCAAGTATATGAATTAAAATTCATCATTTGATCAAGGGTTGATCATGATTCATCAAAGAGATTCCAGATCATCAAGAATCAGGAGTTTCTAAATTAGGGTTTCCTCAGTAAAAGTCAACTGAACTTTGACCAGCCATAACTTTCACATACTTCATCACCAAGTCTCAACTTAAAGCTCATTTTTAAGGAAATTGAATTCTCTACAACTTTGTGTCTCACAAGCCAAGCCTAAAAATGCTTCATTTGGAAGGTATGAGCTAATACATTATAGGTCCTTTTGAAAGTCAACAAAAAGTCAACAACTTCAAAAGGGCATAACTTGAGATTGGTAAATGATATGGACATGAAACCAGTGGGGTTGGTTAGATTACTCTTCAAGCTTTCCAAAATGTCTAAGAACACCCTCATACCATTATAATTGAAGGATATGTGCCCTTGCAAAGTTGGGAAATTTTGGGTTGGTTTATGATGAAAATGGAGGTCTAAAACCAATTTCTTCCAAATGGGCTTGCCAAATGATGACCCAACCCATACAATGACTTCATGCACGACCCAAACCATTAAAAATCAGAATTTTTATTATTTTATTTTTATTTATTTTGATTTAATTCATTAAAAATCATTTTAAATAAAAATAAAATATGAAAATGTAAGATTTGATGGAGATTAAGCTTCTAGAAAGTCTTTAATATTGATTTGAATTGAAGAGGAAAGAAATCATGAGATTTGTCCAAAAATATCAAGCATTCACACATGAATATTTGATTTTCAAAGCATGATCAATTTGGATCTTTTCATATCAATTTTTCCACACAAGCAATCAATCTTTTTGACCTAATTCACTCTCCTATAAGTGCATAACTCATTGCCATTGCAAAGACACGAATTCTCTGCCTCCAAAAGTAAGTTTCACAAATTGAAAAACCATCCAAAAACTCACATTCGGTTTTTGATTTCCAGGGCTCTAGAAGGTAAAACAAGAACATAGCAAGACTCCTTGGACTTCCCTGATCATGAACCATCATTCATATGCATCAAAACCATGACATATTGTGCAATCCGAAGCTTGCTTGCTCTTGAAAATATTTTTTTCGATTCCATTAATTTATGGCTTTTCATTGAATTTTGTTTGCATAATCTTGTTTGTGATGTTGTGTAGATCGTTTCTGGATCATTAAACCAAAGCTTCACTGCCTAGAATGGATTCGGCCATGATTAGGGTTTGGACCTCCAAATTAGGGTTCTTCAATTCCCTAAATATAAATGAATTTGAAGAACATAGGGATGTTGTATGTACTATGAGGATCATAAAACATTAATTAATTTCATGAATTGGTATTGTTTTGTTGGAGATTGGTTTTCGCAGGTTTGAAACATTGAAGAACACGCAGCAAGATTCGCAGGAAAAAAGGGAGGAAATTTCGCAGGAAATTTGGAGAAGAAGAAGCTGTTGGCGCGTTCTGGAAATTCAAATTATAATTTAAATATTTTATGTTTTAATGTTGAGTTATTATCACAAGCGCATGGCTTGTCCCAGTGGTTGGCTGCTTGGTCTTGGGTATTCAAAGCAAAAGGCAGGGGTTCGAACCCTGGCTTTGGTTCCTTTTTATTTCTTTTTTCCAGGAATTAAGTTGTTATAATATATTATGTATTGTTCTCATTCCAATATCAGATTTGCTCACCCAGCCGGATGGTCATGCGTACGTTTGTGTGTTAAGAGGTCCTGGGTTCAATCCTCCCCCAGGCCTTTTGCTCCCATTTATTTTTCTGATTTTTCCAGACATTGCATAAAACTGATTCAACTCATTCCATTATCACCAATACGTGGCTGGCCTGGTGGTACGTTTTGTTGCTTGCAGGCAAGGTGTCCTGGGTTCAAACCCAACCAAGGTAAGTTTCTTTTTACTACTTTTTTTTTGTTTTGATTTATTTAATTAATTAGTTTAATTATTTTCTTATTATTAAGTAAAAAATAAATTATGCATGTATATATATATTTAAATAACATATAAAACAACATTTATATTTTCTAAAATTCTAAACTTTTTTTTTTCAATTTAAGTTTTTTATTATGAAATTAAATTATAATATATGTATGTTTATTTAAATAATTTTGTATATTAAATTAAACCTTAAAAAATATTTTCTAAATAAACCCTAATTTTGTAAAACCTAATTTATTTTCTAAATAATAAAAAAACTAATTTTATTTTATGATTTAAATTTCTAATCTTTTTGTAAATATAATATTTAGTATAATTAAATTTTATAAATATAATTGTTATGTACATATTTATTAAATATAATTAAATTTTGTAAGTATAATTATAACTTATTTTCTTTCCATAATATGTTTATAATCTAAATATGTGCATAAAAATAATTAAACCTATAATAATTAAATTTTGTAATTATAATATGCTTAAAAATAATTTAATAATTTGTACATAAATTAAAATGTTATAATAATTATTTAATTGTTCATATTTTTAAATAAATGTCTATATTAAAAATCTAATTTTGTGTTTATTATTTTCATCATGTTCTTATAATATTTTTGCTAATTCTATTTATTTTAATTATTGTTATTATTACTAACCATATTATTACTAATATATTTATTTTTTTATTATGCTTATTATTATTATTTCACTAACCTTATTTAATTTTATTATTATTATTACTAACCCCTATTATATTTATTATTGCCTATTTATTTATTTTTGCTTATTATTTATATTTATTTATTTGCTATTTATTTTAATTGCTTATTATAATTATTGTAATTGCTCCTTGGTGTAATTTTTGTAAATATTTAAAATTATTTAATTTGCTTGCTATGGTTAGTAAAATAGGGAGTGTAAACATGTATTCATATTTAAAATCAAATTTAGATCATTTTAATTGAAGATACATATAAATTAAACACTCACACACGTAAGTCGATTTTTAATCGCCATCTCACTTTCTAGGGTTGCCTCAATGTTGCCTATCCAAAAAAGGTCAAGTGGGGTGTATAAAGCAAGTCCCTTAAAAGAAAAGTCATCAAGTCCCTAATGGTTGCCTTTCATAAAGATCAAGTCCCTTTCGAATAATGATGATAGTCCCTCCAAATGCTTAATACACCCCACAGTTGCCTTCATTAACAGATGTCCCTCATATGTCCCTCACATCCAAGGTAATGACTACCTATTCCTTAATAATAGGGATAGTCTTACCATTTAAAGGATAAAGAACAGAAAGACTTAAACTTTAGGGTAGGTTCCTCATAGTTGCTTACTCACTTCATTTAAAAACTTTCCAAACACTTCACCATTTCAAACAATTTTCAAAATACAAGTTTTTTACGCATCCGTACATGGATCATTATTAAACTCTTATGAAAATTTTTATTCACACACTACACTTTTCAAAAACAATTCAAAGTGAGTTAAGTAACTAAGAGCCCATGGATAACCATGGATGTAAAGGGTGCTAACACCTTCCCTTTACATAACCTACCCCCCGGACCCAAAAATCTTTTAAAAAGGTCTTTCCTGTTCTTTTATGCCTTTCCTTTGGATAAAATAAAAGTCGGTGGCGACTCTTGCTATCCGCAACATAACCAAAGTAAGTTCTCCCACCGTGTTACAATATGCTGATTGCTGAGGAATCGGAGCTGGAATTGTGACAGCCGCTACTGATCCGTGAACATACTGAGGTCTGCCCCTGCTGGCATGAATGGCATTTGTCTCACCGGTCCTTCGAGGTCCCACAAAAGGCTTCCTGGGATTACTGGATGAACTTGCACCATTATCAGAAATTTTGCCCATTTTTAGCAGACTCTGAATCCTTTCACCAGCTATAACTACGTCAGCAAAACTGGTGGAAGAAAAGGAAGCCAGTCTATCAATATATGTTCCTTGCAAAGTATTCATGAACATGTCGGCCATTTCTCTTTCCGACATGGGTGGTTGGACAGCAGCAGCAAGCTGTCTCCACCTCTGGGCATATTCTCTGAAGCTTTCTCTGGAAGATTGAGACATCCCCATTAGGAGGGTCCTGTTGGGAGCCATGTCCAGATTGTATTGATACTGTCTGATGAAAGCTTCAGTCAAGTCCTTCCAACATCTAATAGTAGCTCTGGTCAAGTGTGAATACCACTCCCTTGAAGCCCCAGTCAAACTGTCTTCAAAGTAGAACATCCACAGCTTTTCATCCATGGTATATGCTTTAAGTCTCCCCAGGAAAGACTGCAGGTGAGTTCGTGGATAGGAGGTTCCATTGTATTTCTCAAAGTACGGGGGTTTGAATTTGTGGGGAATTCTCACCCCATCCACTAGCCCCATATCCATTACATCGAAGCCCAAGGAGTTTTGAGACTCCAAAGATCTCAACTTCTCAGCAATTTCATCTAACCTCCTTTCATAGACTTCGTCTCTAGCTCCCATAACAGTGAATTGCTCTTCTTGGGGATCCTCTTGCAAGATTCTCCCCCCAGCAGTATTTCCTTGCACATTTCCCGGGATGTTGACTTCCGGATCTAGATGAGGTCCAAATACAGGTGGATTAACATGAGGATGACCCCTATCATTATTACTTGTTCCTCCAGTTCCAGGATGAGGTTCTTCGGGGGTTTATCTTTCCACCAATGCCCTTAACCTCTCTTGACTTTGGGCCAAGCCAGTCATTACATTCATGAATTGGGTCATTTGGTTTCTCATCTCCACTCTTTCATTAGCCATCTGAGTCCTGACCTCAGTCAGGTCCTGCTGTACTTGCTCCATTTGGATACCAGGAAGGTTGTTGCGAGTAGGGTACCGGTGCGCACGGTTGACAGGGAACACTCTTCTGCGAGCAATATTTCCTGAACCACAACAGAGTTAGAAACAAACAAAATAATAACAAAACCTACAAAACAAAACAAAAGTTAGCATGCAATGCAGTATGCTTATTTGTTTTCCAAGGTATCCGGCTTGGTTCTTGGTTTTGACCTTTCCAGACCTCGAGGAAGATGCTTTTGACTTTGTTGAGAAAAAGAAACCCCACAATGGAAACAAACTAAAATATATTACAAATGGTGAATCATACATAGTTTGTTTTACAACATATGCCCCTGGAGGGTCAAAATACAACAAAAAGAAAAGTACATAAAATGGAAATGAGCAACAAGCGAAGAGGTCAAACATCTAATCCAAACTCATCCTTCTTAACCTCCTTCAGAAGTGCCTCAGTCACTGGACCAGCTGGATGCTCTATAATGGTCCTAATGAGGAGGTTCCTGGTGGCAATGGCAGTGGTCAGCTTCTTGTGCCTGTCCTGATCCTTTGATCTCTTCAATCCGGCCCTAAGTTTCAACTCTGAAATCTCCCTCTGGGCTGCAAACAAAGCTTCCTGCTGCATCTTTTCATTAGCCTCTAACTGCTCAATCTTGGCCTAAACTCTCTGATCTTCTTGTGTCTGGGCTTCAGTGATCCTGACCAACCTAGCCTGACTTTCTTGCAGATAGAGCTCAGTCCTAGCCTTCTGAATCTTGGCCTCCTTACAGGCATTCTTCAATATTTGCTCCCCAGCCCTTGCTTTCCGGATGTAGTCCTCTGTTTTCTCAATCATGGCCAGATGCTCCACCCTAAGCTTCTCCAACCTTTCAATGTACAAACGACCATCACTCCTTTCCCAAAGGGTCTTCTTCAGAGCTTAAGACAGATTCTCATTCCTTTCCTTCAGCTTCTCAAATTCTTCCAGGTTGACAGTTGCTGCTGGCTGAGCTGTAGATCGTCCAGGTATATCCTCAATGGTGAAAGGCATTCCAGTAATCTGAGCTCTTGTACGGGACCAGTCAAAGTACTGAGCTGAAGCAAAATTATTACACCTTCCAAGAATAGCCATCCCCTTTGTCTGGATGTTGTCCCAAGCCCAGGAGGCTTGTCTGACAACAGCTAGATTAGGCTTTATTTCACAATACAGGGTCTCAGCTAAATCTTGCACCCTAGGAGGGTGAACCAAAGCATAGCCCAGTTGCCTCTTAAACAGCAAAGGATTGTAGTTGATGCAACCCTTTACTCCTATCAGAGGTACATTTGGGTATTGCTCACAGCTAGTGATTATGTCCTTGCCTTTGGTGCTCTGGGTGCACCATCTGATGTCATCTGAAGTCAAAGCAATGAGCCTCTTGGCCCAATTCTTCTGTTGGTGAGGATTCAAGAAGGCATCTGACTTGGGCAGGTGTCTGAGCAGCCAGGTGTGAAACAAAGGAGCACAACATCTTACTAACTTCCCCCTTTTTTTCTCATTCCTCTGATGGATGGAGTAGTAGAAATCTCCCAGCAATGTGGGTACTGGGTTCCTCAGAAGGAAAAGATGAATGGCATTATTGCTGATAAATTTGGGCTCATCTGCAAACAGTATAACCCCATATATGTTGAGGGCTAATAGTGCACAAACTGCCTTCCATTCTCCCAAGGAGGTCTTCAGGATGGCCTGAGAAATCAAGAAATCCAAGTGCAAACCAGGGATCCCAGCTTTTGATGTCATGCTTTGCTCAATTAAGGCAGGCTCCAGGTACAGAGCTTTTGCTACTTCTTCATTGCTGGGAGAAGTCATCTCTGGGTTGAAGGGGACACCACCCCTGACAGGTACTCCAATCAATGATGAAAACTCCTCCAGTAGAGGTCCTAGCTGAATGTCTGGAAAAGTGAAGCATCTCAAAGGAGGGTCATAAAACTGTAGGCAGGTGTGGATCATTCTCCTCTGAGAAGGGTCTAGGTCCATAACCATATCCAGGATACCTCCATAATGCTCTCTAAACAAAGGGATATGGTCAGGGGTGATAAGTGACTGGACCTGCCTGATACCAGTCAATACAGGCTCAAAGAAATGGTAGGATATGTTTCTCTTCCTGGGAGTAGCCATGAGTGCTGATGAAGAGCTGAAGACAAGTGTTGATGAGGATCAAGACTGATACTGAAGATGAGCCACTGATAGGCTGATGCTGGTGATGATAGCTGAAGCAGATAACTGGTGAAACAGAGGTCTATGCAGAAGAAGGGGTCAAAACCAAACCAGATATAATGTGGATACCCTGAAAAAACAAATAAACAAATGTTAAATGATGCAATGATGATGTATGCAAATGATATGCAAGGGTTTGTGATCAAGCTGGATCTGATTATCTGTCTTGATATAAGGCCCATGTATGTTCAAGAAGTCCAGATAGAGGTTCAGAAATCCAGTAACCAAGGTGGGGGACTCAAATAAAGAGTCACATGTCCAGGGTTAATCACAAGAACTGTCCAAAGTGAGGCACTCTTAATCAAAACAAGTAACAGGGTATGATGTGGCCAAGGGTACCTGCAAACCTATAAACAGCCCAACCCCCTCACAGGTAGTGTTCTAAAACAAGGATCCTCAGACTTGGATCAGTTATGAGAAGTGTAAACACTTCTAACCCGGAGGTACAATGTTTACAATAACCATAAAAGATCCTCCTCTAATTCACCTCAGTTTCTGAAGGTCATAATAAAGGTCATCCAGACTTAGCAGGCTTCCCAGATAGCCCTAGCACTACAGGAAATCTGTAGCACAGAGTTCTCAAGAAGAAACCCACATCTGAACCGTGTTTCATATTCCTGCACCAGACCGAAATGGAATGGGAAAGAACATGAACCACTCTAGCCTAGGCGTCACTCAGGTCCCAGGTATAGGACCTTAAACTCTCAATGAAACCCCACCCATCAAAACAACAAACTAGATCCAACAAAATGATAGTATGACAGTATGATGTATAAAACTGTAAGGAAAGCAGTAAACAAGACTGTACATAAAGCAATAAAATAAATACATAAACACATATTGCACATAACACCCCACTAAACACAAATCAAACAAGCGCTAGGAGGAACCCACAAAAAGAACCAGAAGCTCTGGTTACAGTATAAGGGTCCCCAGCAGAGTCGCCAAGCTGTCGCTCCCACCAAAATGAGGCTAACTCAAATGGGGTACAGACGCGAACGGTCGGCGAAAGAAAATAACACACAAGGGTGAACTCAAAAGACAAGAGTCGCCAGCTAGGCATTTTTATCCCGGAGGAAAGGTAATGCTGCATAAACCTAGAAAGATATGGATAAGACGGTTGCGAACCAGAGAAACTGAGAAAGGGGGTTGGTTACAATCTGGGAAGGTGCTAGTACCCAGATTGTCCGCCGTACTCGACGGGATCCACGCTTAAAAGATTTGTGTTTTAAAGGGGTAGTGTCAGTGCAATCTGTGTATCAAAGCTTGAAAAGAATGCAAGTGTCAGTGTAAAAGAAATGTGAAGTGAAATATGTGAAGTGTCAGTGTAAGAAAGAATGGGAAGCTCAAGACTATGAGGCTTGAAGAATAATGCTGGAAGGAGGGGGAATATACAGAGACTTTTGTTCGATAACTGTTAAGTTATGCCTACGTATCCTCTCGTGCAATGAGGAAGTCAGAACACCGTAGTTCGACTCAAAGAGACTGAAAGATAAATTGACTTGTGAACTGCTTACTTGTCTATGCTCAAGTGTATGACCTGTCTGGCTCAGGTGCAAAATGTCTTGCATTAGACGGAAGGAGCAAGTTCTCGTTTGTGAATGAGTATGATGAGAAAAGAATCCCGAAGGAGACGATTATTGTTTGTTTTTTGTGTTTTCAATCTTTTATTGCTTTTTGAAGTTTGTCATAAGAAAATGAGCTTAAGCCTAAACCAGGGGTTAGTAAACTCATCACATCCTCCCTCTGATTAGGGGTAATGAGAATACCTTAAGTATGAGATGAAGATCTCAACTTAATTACCATGATGATATAGAATTAAGATCTTTAACCTACTTGTGATTATTAAGATGTTTTTTGGGTTTTTTTTGTTTAGTGTTAAGTAATGAGTTTAAGCCATAATCAAGGATTTAATGGACTCATTACACCATCCTAATAGAAGGATAATAGATGAGAACATTTAAGCTGAGGAAGGCTCCTCAACTTAATCCATGATTAGGGATTAACTTCATGACAGAACAAAGCCTTTATTAAATGGTTTTTTAGTTAATGATAAGATGAAGAAGTGATTTTTATGATTTGTAAGACAACTTGAGGGGGACTTGTCCATTAACACTAGGGTTAGTCCTTCTTAACCAATTAAGGAAGAATTAGAACCCTAATGCAAGGCCCAAGTTACAAGCTTGATGTCTTAATGATTATTAAGTGAATTGATTAAAGGGTTTAAACACATTAAGGGTTTAACACTTAGGATTAAAGTTATACACTCCATCCTAATAGAAGGATGCAGGCATAAGCTTAATCACAAAGCCTTAAAACCTTTAGGGTTTAGTCCTTGATTATGAGATGAGAAGAGAAGACTCAAAGATGACACAAAGGTAAAAGCTAAATGGGGGACTAAACAATCCTAAAATGTTATCATGCTTTGAAGTCCTAGGGTTTGTGAGGCTTAAGAGGAGAAATATTCAAGGAAGCCACCAAGGAGAAGCAAGATAGAAAAGGGATGAGATGAGAAGAGAAAAGAGGGGAGAGAGGCACAAGTTATCAAGCTCACTCAAAGACAAGTAAAAATGCAGCAAGGATGCAAAATGATGAGGTGAGAAGAGGCAAGAGGTGAAGGAAAATTCACCTCCTAAACAAACTTACCATTATCCTGAAAAGTTAGTACAAAATGCATAAAGGAAGAAATGAGATGAAACAATGCATATGGATGGGCAAAGGCCAAAGTCAGAAACATACACATGATGCAAATGATGTCAAGAGATGGTGCAAAGTCCTACAAGATGCATATATGTGAGCATACAAGAGAATGGATGCATATGGAGCATGCCTTGAACCATGAAAGTTCATGAAAGTTTATGAAATGCAATGAAAGTATGACATGTCAAATGAGTGATGCAATAATCAAACATGATTCTAATATGTCCTAAGATGTCTTATGAATCATGTGGATGCACAAAATGTCATGGCAAGTTCTTAAATGCAAGCAAATGAGAGATGAATGCAAAGGAAGGCAAGAATTAGGGTTTACATACAATATGCAATGCAAAATTCAAAATCAGAAGCAAATGACATGATAAAAAATTGAAAATGGGATAAAAGGAACCCTAACCCTACACAAGTTCACTGCCCAAAGGAGGAGACCTAAATCTAAACCTAATGGAAGTTGTGATTTTTCTAAGTCAACTAGGGTTTCAAGGCACCTCAAAAGGAAAAATGCTCATTAAATTGAAAATGAAAGATAAATTCCAACCAATTTTACCCTAAAAACTACATGCTATGAAGGATGCAATGCAAGAAGAACCATCATCAAACTCTTCATGGTTAGGCAGAATGAATTTTTTTTAAGTTAGGACCAAAATATTGCCTTTAAATAACTTTTAATTCCAATGAAGATTGTCAAAATAGGTCAAGAACCAAAAGGAAATTTGTTTTGAGAGTTTGATAATGTTTCTAAATGTTTTAAAATGCAATGTGAATTTTTTGGTGATTTTTAAATACCTAAATACATTTTTAATTAATTAATTTCCATTAACTAATTAAAAATAAACATTTAAATGATTTAAAAATAATTTTTAATGCAAAAAATAAAAATAAAAATATTTTTGGGTTCTGAAAATTAATGAAAGGTTTGACAAAAAATTTCAGAATTTTTTAATATGTTTTCCTATTTTTAAAATTTCGTAGAAGTTAAATGAAAAATAAATGAAATAAAAATTCAAATAAAAGAAAGTATGCAAATCCAATGGCTGGCATTCAAAGAGAAATGGAGGGAGTTGACCCGCGCGCATCTGGACGGTCTACATTTGAACTGACCTAATTAACTTAAACCCTAATTAATTAATTTAAATAATCAGGATTAATGGCTAATGAGAGGATCCTGGCCCTAGGTTCACGCGCGCCAAGCTTCATCCAACGTTCCAAGTTCAAACTACACTAATCACGTGGCTAAACCCTAATTAGGGCTAAACAAGTTCAGGCGACCAGAACAGTGGTTCTGGTCGTCTTCTCCGGCGACCACTCAAGAACAAAAACTTCCCTTGACCATTTTAAGAGCGGTAAAGCTCCAGATCAAACCTCCTAACCTCCCTAAACATGAATCCACCCTCAAAATATATTTCTCTTCACTCAAAACCTAGATACGAATCAAAACCTAAAAATGACCAAACTTTCAGAGAGACAGTACATGCTCAATAATCAATCATTTTCAAAAATAAAAAGTGCAAAGCATTCAGGGGAGCATGTAGATCATTTCAATAACTTAAAACAAGGTTTCTGGAAAAATGATTTTGCGAAGCTACCTGAGGTGAAGCTTTCAGTTTGGAGCTTTCAAACTGCCTCCTTGCTTCAAAGCTCCTCTAATGGTCTCTCTGAAGATGCTTTGAGGCTTAGTTGGAGTGTATGGTGGCTGGTTTGTGAGATTGATGAAGTTCTGTCCAAGGAAATGGAAAATCGTATTTCTGTTTCAAGGACTTTCAAGGCAAGATGAAGGGTGGTTTATGCTCTATGAAGCTTTTCTGAATGAATGGTGAAGTTGGTTTTGAGGTTTGATGTTTGTGTGATGAGATTCGAAGGAAAATGCCAAGAGGAAAGTTTTTGGGAACTATGGCAATGTTGTGTATTCAGGCTTGCTTCTTGTGTGTTTTGAGTCTCTTTTAGTCCACATATCAAGCTGTGATAGGGCAGAGAGTTGTTGGTGGCACAACTTGATTGGTATGGTCCATTTTGCCAAAAGTCAATGTGACTTGTACTTGAGGTATGGGCAAGTGGGAGGCTGAGATAGGGGCATGGTCATGCGTAGCAAAGATCAAGGAATGTCATGAAATCAGATTTTGTGAGCTGGCTCAAGTGGATGTAGGGTTATGGAGCATTTTGCAAATTGGTACAACTTTGGCCCCTTTGTGATTTCTTGAAGCATAAGTCATGAAACTTGGAGATTCCTTGGTGCATTCTGAATTTTAGGCCATGGTTTATGTTTTTTTAATGCATAGAAGTACATTTGAAGTCACATTTTTCCTTGGCATGAGGTTTTGCAACTTTCCCTCTTTGGTACAAAAGTGAAAATTAAGTGATTTTGCCCAACTTTGACAAGCCATAACTTTTGATCCATAATGAATTAGAATGAGTTCTTGTACTTTTTGAAAATGGGAGGATTCACTCTACAACTTTCATGACCAAAGTTATTTCATTTGAAGCATTTTTGAATCAAAAAGAGGAGGTTGAAAAACTTTCCCAAAATGGCAAGTTTGCATTACAAGTCACTTTCCCAAAATGGCAACTTTGCAAATGGCTTGAAATTCTTCAATTTTGTGATCTTCTAACATCTTATATGATCAAATAAAGATCATACACATTCAAAATGGTGGAGAACACCCTTTGGTTGGGTCACTGGGGGCCTCAGATGCCCTGATTTTGCATTGACTTGCTCAAGAAGTCAACTCCTGATTAGATGCCTTCCCCATGGAATTTCTTCATGAAAATTGATATGCACGATCCTCATAACATATAGAGACCAATAGAAACAAGAATGACCAAAAAATTTGGAGTTATGGCCCTGAAACCAAAACCCTAATTTTAGGTCATCTGTGCAGTTAAACCTGGCTCTGCTTCCATGCCTTTTTCAGTTCTTGTGATTCTTTGACTTCTTTGACCTTGTGAGGATATAATATGATGCTTTAACATACATGGACCCCTTTGAAGTGATTAATGACCTTTGGAGTGGCTCAAATGGCTCAGGGATGGCTCAGATCACAAACCCTAGATGCAGATGACTTTGAATCAATGCAGTGAATCAAAAATGTGGTATGAGATGCTATGCTTGAACTTATGCAAATGAAAAGATCACAAGCCATGGTGTGAATGGGTGAGGGAAAATTTGGGGTGTTTACAGATAGTAACATTCTCCATGGATCGAGAGCATCAATGAATATCTGAATGAGAGAGTGACATAATCCTCTTGGACCACCTGAACCCTTGTTCATTCTTCATCACTGATCGAGGAAGGTGAGAAATAAACCACCTAGAAAATAAAGGTATGCAGCACATCAGATTTCCTCGTGCCTTCGTAGTACGGGTATGAAGAGAATGTAGGATGTCTCCAAGTAATGTAGGCACTGGGTTATGAGTCAGGAATATGTTGATGGCGCAAACGTCTATGAACTGATCTGGATTGGGGAACAATACTAAGCCATAGATCAACAAGGCTAAGATCTCCTCAAAAGCGTCATAACTCATAGCCTTCAGGAACACTTGAGCTTTCTCCATCAATACCTTAGCAAGAATACCCTTAACTCCACTCCTTGTTTCTAGAACAATGTCTGATTTCTTCAAATGTAAGGCTGCATCAATGACTTCAGGTTTAGGCTCTTTTTCCAAGCCTGTGAAAGGTCTCTGATCAAGGACAGATATACCCAGAAGTTTGGAGAACTCTTCCATTGTAGGAACCACCTGATAGTCGGGGAATGTGAAGCAATGGTGCTTAGGATCAAAGAACTGAAACAGAACACTCATCATGTCTTCATTGAACCCTGAAGTAACTAAATCCAATAGATGACCATGCCTCTTGATGAAATGGGAGTTTTCAGAAACCTGAGAGACCAATTCTTTAAGCTTAGGAGGTATTCCTACAAAGTTGATCCGGATAGTATTCCTACGAGCAGAAGCCATGACCTGCAACAAAGAACAAAGATGAATCCTTTGGTCCTTGAAATGGTTAGTGAAAATGCTACGCCTATGATGCATGATGATGCTATGATGTTATGCTCAATCACAAACATGTGGCACACACAAACAAGTCACACCATATCCCTAGGTTTGAAGGCTTGCATGAGGTTTAAAGGTAGGTACCCTCCCTTGAAGTTTAGTTGGTTCATCATGTCCTACAAAAGTAACCAGGTTCTAAGGGATCTCAATATCATTGATCCTTCACAAGGGTGATTGTTCAGTAGGCAACTTACTTGCCAACCAAAACCCTCCAAGTTTAGAATCTCAATGAGCGTAGTATCGAGTATCAACCAACTTCAGTCTTCACCAAAGCCGGTTATCTCACTACTTTCTAAAGGCCAAGATGGGATGACTAGGGTTCTAAAAGTTAGTTAGTGTATTGACAACATATGGCAGCCTCATATTATCCTCAACTTGACTTAAGGAACATAAGCATCAACCAAGAAGTCACACTAACTATGGCCACCAGATCAACCATATCGGTATACGCCGTACAGTTTCTTTGGTCTATTGCCATTTACCTAAGGTACACTAGATCCGAGTTAGGATCTTTCACATATAAGAGCACCCAACAGATAAGTATAAAGCAAACAAGGCAAACAATTTTAGTGATCTAATTCCTAAGGGTACCCCTCTTTTATTAAGTCCCCAGCAGAGTCGCCAGTTCTGTAACACGGTGGGAGAACTGACTTTAGTTAAATGTTGTGGATAGCAAGAGTCGCCACCGACTTTTATTTTATCCAAAGGAAAGGGCATAAAAGAACAGGAAAGACCTTAAAATATTTTTGGGTTCGGGGGGTAAGTTATGTAAAGGGAAGGTGTTAGCACCCTTTACATCCATGGTTATCCATGGGCTCTTAGTTACTTAGCTCACTTTAAACTGTTTTGAGAAGTGTAGTGTGTGATTAAAAATTTTCTTAAGTACCTTATAATGATCCTTGTACGGATATATATAAAGACTTTGTTTTGAAAATTGTTTGAAAATGTGAAGTGTTTATGAAATGTTTTTTTGAATGAGTGAGCAAGTACTTAAGAGTAACCTACCCTAATTTGAAACTTTTCTGTTCTTAAATGTCCTTTCAATGGTAAAACTATCCCTATTATTAAGGAATAGGTAGTCATTACCTTGGATGTTGTATGGGACATACGAAGGGTCATCTGTGATTAGGCAACTGTAAGGTGTATTAGCAATTCAAAGGGTCTTATCATCTTTTATTCGAAAGGGACAAGATCATTCATGAAGGCAACATTCGAAGGGACTTGATCTTATAATCGTAAAGGGACAAGATGATATTAATAAGAGAAGGGACTTTGCTTTATACACCTTACTTGACCTTTTTATTTAGGCAACATGAGAGGTAACCCTTAAGAAGTGAGATGGCGATCCAAGATCGACTTACGTGTGTGCGTATACAAGTTCATATATTTATCTTAAAATTAATGATCTAAATTGATTTTTAAACACAAACATATTTTCACTCCCTAATTTACTAACCATAGCAATTTATAAATAAATAAGCAATTAAAATACTACAACTATTACATGGCTTGTACAATTACATTATAATAAAATAATTTAAATAATAAGCATATAAATAAATAATAAAAAGATTAGTAATAAAAATAAACATAAGAGAAAAAGGTTAGCACAATAATATACAATGTAGAGATCAAATTAAAATTTTAAATTTAAATAAACAATTTTTTTTAAAGAATTTTCAGATGAGAATAAAATAATAATAATAATTATATACTAATTTATATGATTAATAATTCAATTATATATATTAGAAATATTTATTAAGTATAATTAAACAAGAACAATAAAAATAAGAAATTAAAATTGTAAAAGAAAATTAGGGTTTTGAGTTATTAGAAAATAAATTAGGGTTTAAAAATACTTAGAGTTTTATATATATAAAAATACTAGGGTTTTTAATTTAATATACAATATTAATTCAATTATTTACAAAATAAGTTATATATAATAATAATATGGACATACAAATAAATTATAAAATAAAATATTAATTTTAAATATATGCAATTTTATTCTATGAAAACAATATTATATTATTATTATTAATTCATTATATAACATTTAATTAAAATTATTGAAAAGAAAAAGAAATAGAAAACAATTAGGTTAAAAAAATGAATAAAACTCACCTGCTGGAGCCTGGGGTCGAACCCAGGTCTCCCAGCATCCACCACCAGCCTTCAACCAACTGGGCTGCGCATGCAGCGTGTCTATTGTAAATTATAACGTAAACAAAATTATATAATATAAAAACAAGGGATCGAACCCTGGTCCTGATCTTCATATGCGTGCATCCTTACTACTACACCATCAACATTATTTGTAAATTATAACGTAAACAAAATTATATAATATAAAAACAAATTTGAATTTCCAGCTGCGCGCCAAGGCTTCATCTTCAACCTATGGTGCTGCGTTTTTACCTGCGAAAATATCTACCATCTTTCCTGCGAATTTTTCCACGTTTGAAACCTACAAATCTTCAATCATCATGAATATGCAATCATTTGTCAAATTAAGCCCATGGTTATGATCACCACACCTCACACAATTCATTTATGGTCTTAAAATTAATTTATTCAACCTAAATCGAAGAACCCTAAATATGGCTCAAGAACCCTAATAATGGCTGTTTTCGGTTTAGGCACTCATTCATCAATTTCTTTGTACAGGAAGCATCTAAACATCATCACTAACACAAATCAATAGTTAGTTTTCATTATCAATGCATAAATCATTCAAATCGAAAAAAATTAAAATATGAACAATGTGCATTCAGGTTGATCGTATGGGCATGAATTGTATGTGTTTGAGAGTTGGTTTCGACTCAGTGAAGTCCAAGGAACATGAAGCAACCTTTAAATTGCCTTGAAAGTGCCTCTAACCAAGAATCTGAATTTGATATTTTGATGAATTTTGTGAAGTTTGAAACTGGTCTTGGAGGCTGCCAAATCCTGTTCTCTTGCTTGCTAAAGGTTGTATAGATATGATACAATTGAATTAGGTCAGGAAATTGCATCACACTTTGGATATTTGGATAGTTTTAGATTGAAAAAGATTAGCCTTTAAATTTTGAATATTCTTGATATAAGCTTGCTATTTTAGGATGATCTTCATAACTCTTATATCAATCAAGTCCAAATAAACTTTATGACATTCTAGAAACCAAATAAATTTAAATCTTCATTATTTTATATTTTATTTGAATTTAAAATGATTTTTAATATAAAAAATCATAATAAATAAAAATAAAATGAATACAATTATGAAAATATTAAGTTAATTTCGTGCATGATGTCATGGAACCAATTGGATCACAAAAAAGTCAGCCCATTTGAAGAATTATGGTTTTAAGACCCCATTTGCTTCATAAACCTCTCAAAAATTCCCCAACTTTGCAAGAGCACAAATCCCTCAATTTTAATGCTATGAAGGTGTTATTGGACATTTTGGAAAGCTTGAAGAGTCCTCTAACCAACCTCTTTGGTATCATGTCCATATCTTTTACCATTCTCAAGTTATGCTCTTTGGAAGTTGTTGACTTTTTGTTGACTTTTAAAAGGACCTATAATTTCTTAGCTCATACCTTCCAAATGAAGCATTTTTGGGCTTGGCTTGTGAGACACAAAGTTGTAGAGAATTCAATTTACTTCAAAATGAGATTTGGATGGAAAATTTTTGATGAAGCATGTGAAAGTTATGGCTGGTCAAAGTTCAGTTGACTTTTCCTAAGAAAACCCTAATTTAGAAACTCCTGATTCTTGATGATCTGAAACTTCCTTGATGAATCATGATCAACCCTTGATAAAATCATGAAGTTTGACTTTGGTTTGACCACAGTTGACTTCAGTTTGACTTTTTAACTGCTTTGACTGATTTTAACCTATCTGATCATCTGACTGAGCAAATCTTTTGGGAAAGTCTTAAAACTTGACATGGGGATTCTTGAACACATATAGGATGTTATGAAGCTCACTTGAAGTCTTGGAAGTCCATTTAGCCTGATAAAAGTCAAAATCCTAGTTTAGGATGCATTGCTTAAGAGGATGCATTGTCTGAGGGAATTGTCAAATTTGTCAACCAATTGTGAACTTTGTGAACCTTGTGAACCTCATGAGATGTCTTGTGAACCTTGTGAACCTTGTGAGCCTCTTAGTACACAATGTCTTGTCTTGTGGAGGGAAAATTTTGGGGTGCAACACCACTGCAGATGCTTGTTCAGTCTTCAAGGGCTCAAAAGCCTGACATGGAGTTTCAACTATTTCGCCATCCATCTCCACATACTTGAATGAAGCCAGATGAATAACAAAAATATCTTCTTCTCCACTGACAGTTACAATTTGACCCTCCCATACGAACTTTAGCTTTTGATGGAGTGTGGACGATACTGCTCCCGCTGAATGTATCCAAGGTCTTCCGAGCAAACAACTGTACGCAAGCTGTATATCCATTACGTAGAATGTGGTATTGAAGATCTGTGGACCTACTTTAATGGGTAACTCCACCTCCCCGAACACTGATCTCCTCGACCCATCAAATGCTCTAACTACCAGTTCTCTAAGCTTTAGAACTACTCCATCATAATCCAACTTCATCAGTGCTTTCTTGGGCAAGACATTCAACGATGATCCAGTATCTACCAACACGTGAGAGAGTACTACACCTTTACATTCCAAAGAGATATGCATTGCCCGATTATGAGCACGCCCTTCAGAAGTCAGATCCAAGTCTGTGAAATCCAATCCGTGAATGGCGTTGACACTGGATACCACCGCTTACAACTGATTTACTGACATATCCTGAGGCACGTACGCCTTGTTCATAATATTCAGGAGAGCCTTCTTGTGGGAATCAGAACACATGAGCATGGACAAGATGGAAATCTTCGACGGAGTCTGCTGCAGATGGTCCACAATCTTGTAGTCGCTCTTTTTGATAATCCTCAGGAATTCTTCAGCTTCTTTATCGAAATTAAGGTCTGGATCAGTTGCTGGTGCAGGATCGTTGACAACCACTGGCTGCTTCCCTCTTGCTCTAGCCTGGGCTTCTGTGGTGTCTCTGGGTGGTATCACACTATTTCTTAGTGTTTTCGGCGCAAACAACCTTCCACTTCTAGTAAAGCCCCCTACTCCGACATTTTCTACTTGAGCTGGGGTTACACTAGACGTGGCCAACTCTTGCTTCTGGCTGTTACAGTATACTTCACCACCATAATTCCAAGGAATAACTCTATCGCTCTGATACATTACCGGTCCTACAGTGGTGATGGTTATCGGTGCCGCTCTGGCCCGTGAAGGAACTTGAGATGGATCGTAGAAGATAGTTATTGTGGAGACTTTGCTTTCATTTACAATCTTGTCAAACTACAACACTCCCTCATCAATCATACTCTGGATCCCTGCTTTCAACTGTTCACACCCATTTGTAGCTTCAGCGCATTCTGGACAATTTTCTTCACACCCAGGGAAGATACCTTTCTTTGACAAGCAGACCTTAACAACATTTAACGGAGTCTGCATGTCATTAACATCACACACCAAGTTCAGATTCTCCCCTTCATTGAATGCCCCGACTGTACCTCCGTGAGAAGGCATAGGGTTCTGTATTACATTAGGAGTAAGAGTGAAGTTAATCGCTTTGGAATCTACTAGGTCTTGGACTACATACTTCAAGGCCTTGCAGTTTTCCGTAGTATGTCCGGGAGCTCCGGAGTGAAATTCACATCTAGCGTTTGTATCGTACCCTTCAGGAAGTTGCCCCGGCTTTGGGGGTTGCAAAGTTCTTAGCTGAACCAACTGGAGTTGGAGGAGATTCTTCATAAGTTATGAATAGGACATAGGCGGAGTGTCAAACTACCTTTCTCTGGTCCTCTGAGAATAGTATGGACGGGAATTTCTTTGTTGATAACCTTGCGAGCGTTGCGGCTGCGGTGGTTGGACTTGCTGTTGGACAGGTTGAGCTGAAATAGTGACAGGAGCCACTTGCTGATAAAATCCTCTGTTGATTCCTCCCCTCTGCGCGTACACTGCACCAGTCTCTCCTTCTCTTCTTTTCACGAAGGGTTTCTTAATACCAGAACTTGAAGCCCCTCTGTTCTGAATCTTCCCTTGCTTGATCCAACTTTCTATCCTCTCGCCAGTCAAGATGATATGTGAGAACCAACTTGAAGAACAACCAGCTAGCCTTTCCATGAAATGCCCAAGGAGGGTATCCAGGAACAGGTCTACCATTTCTCTTTCCAACAAAGGCGGTTGCACTCGAGCGGCCACTTCACGCCACCTTTGTGCGTAATCTTTGAAACTTTCTGAGCTCTTCTGAGTCAGACTCTGAAGTTGGGTGCGACTGGGCGCCATGTCAATATTATACTGATACTGCTTGAGGAATGCTTCTCCCAATTCCTTCCAGTTTCTTACAGAACTTCTCTCTAGCTTCATATACCATTCCAAGGACCCTCCGGAGAGAGTCTCTGGAAGTAGTACATCCAGAGTTTTTCATCCCGAGTATGGGCAGCGATCTTCCGATAGAATGCCTGCAAGTGAGTCTTTGGGCAGGAACTATCGTTGTACTTGTCAAAAGTAGGCGGCCTGAATTTGTGAGCAATAACCACCCCGGGGACTAGGTCCATGTCAGACACATCTATCCCCAAAGTGTCTCTACACTCGAGGGCTTTGACTTTCTCAACAAGCATAAAAAAATCATGAAGATTTCCTTCTCCAGCGAACCCCATGTAATTGTTGAAAGAAGGGAATTGATCCTCCTGCCTGTCTTGTATTGGAATGAAAGTTGCCGTGCCTTGTTCTGGAATCTGAGGTCCACCTGGGCCATTGCTAGTGTTGGGAGAATCCCCTTGCACGTCAGGAGTGGTCCCAGGAGTATTTGTCTGAGGAGGGTTGAGCCCTTGAATTGCATTCCTTAACTCTTGTTGTCCCTGAGACATCCCTTGCATCATGACCATGAACTCTCCCATTCTGGTGCGAAACTCATTAAGTTCAGTTTGCATAACGTCCATGACTGTCCTCTGGTTGCTGCGAGTTGCATAGTGATGCGGGATATCTTGTCGGAGATGTCGGGTCTTGGCAGCTCTCGCAATCTTTGCCTGTAACACAGATACGTTAAGCATCCTGTAGAAAAACCTGCAAAAACAATGAAGAAATGCAGATGATGCGTATGCAATGCAATGTGTTCCTTTTATTCCCAAGGCTTTCCCTATTTCCGGTCCTGGCATTAAGAGAATAATAATTGGGAAGAAGACCCAAGTGATGTTCAAATATAGTGACGGCCGTGGAGAATTGGTGCTCATTACCCTGTGTCGGTGCAACAAGTAACAAACAAAAGATTCAAAGCAAGTCAATCACATAAAGTGAAGTTTGAAACAACAAAGTCCCCGAAGGGTGCCAATCAAAAGAACAAACAAAGTAGGTCAAATAAAAGGAATCCCACAACAAGCCTGTGGGTAATCCAAGTACAATAGCATGAAACTAAACCCTAGGGAGCTCCAAGTCTTGCAGCCTCCAGCTAAGACACTTGACATTCTGGAATAACTGAACGATATCCGGATGATCAGGCTCCTGGATAAGTCTCTGGATGAGGAGGTCCCTCAGATCAAAGGAAGCATGTAACTCTTCAATCTGCTGCATGAAAGTTCTCTCATTCTCTTTGCTTGGATCTGGCTCGATCCTTGACTTCTTCACATCAGCACGAAGCTTCAGCTCTTCAACCTCTTTCTGAACATCTTCAGCTATTTGTTGACTCTTTGTCATCTGATGAAAATACTCTCTCTGTTGCTCTTGTGCCTTCCAAACTAACTTCTCTTGCTCAACCAAAGCATCCCGGAGGTTCTTGATCTTCAACTCGAATTCAGCTTCTACCTCCTTTTGCTTCTTCTGATTATCGCTCCACTTCTCTTTCTAAAGTGTGATGGCTTCATTAGCCTCATTAATTTCTTTCTTATCCTTTCGGCGCTGACTCGCCTTATGGATCCCACCCAATCCTCTCTTCCTGAAGTATAGCTCCCTTTCCTCGAAGTCCTTCTGCTTAAGACGAATCGTCTCTTCAGCCCGGAGAGCTCTATCTTCTAACTGGTGGTTCTGAATCATCAATTTCTGACAGGAATTGTAAGCCTCTTGATTCTAAACCCTAAGCTGCTTGACCAAAGCTTCCAACTTCTAATAATCTTCTAAAGGCACCATTGCTGGAGGCGGAGTTGGTACAGAAAAGGGGCTAGAGCCATTTGAACCTCCTCCTTTATCCAAGCTTCGAATTCATGGAACATCCGATTATTGCTCTTGCCTAGATACGCCGTGTCCTTTCTTTTGATCACCTTCCAAGAACCTGCAACTTTCCTGACCAACGGAAGATTTTCTTTCACCGAGAAGTAAAAAGTTTGGAATAACTCGGATTCTTCGGGAATCTCTTTGAGCGCATACCCTAACTGTCTTCTTAAGAGAATGGGATTGTAGTTGATACCTCCTGACACTCCTAACAAAGCCACATTAAGGTAATTCCCACAACTGGTAATGAAACTCTTTCCTTTCAACTTCAAAGTAAACCACCTAATATCTCTGGTAGACAAAGTACTCAGCTTCTGGGCCCAAGTAGTATTAGGATCAGTAAAACTCTCAGTAGTAGGCAAATGTCTCATGACCCACTTGTAGAATAAGGGAGCATAACATCTAACCAGACCTCCTCGCTTCTTCTCATTCTTATAGTGCACTGAATAATACAAGTCACCTAGGAGAGTGGGCACCAAATTCTTCAACACAAATAAATGAATAACATTTATGTCCACAAATTTGTCCATATCAGCGAATAGGATGATCCCATAAATGGATAGTGCTAAGATGGCGCAAACAGAATCCCACTGATTTTTCACTGCAAGTTCTTCAGCTTTTCTAACCAAATACTCTAGAGTGAAACCAAGTACTTTTGCTTTGGTGGTAGACAGATTTGCAGATACTTCAGATGGGCTCAAATAAAGAGCTTTGGCGATGTCAGCATGGGTTGGTCTAGTCATCTCTGAGTTGAAAGGAATCTGATCCTTGATTGACACTCCCATAATCTCAACATACTCTTCCAGTAAAGGACCCAACTGAAAGTCATGAAACGGGAAACACCTGAGCTGTGGATTGTAATACTGCAATAAAGTGTGAATGACACTTCTCTGAGAGCTATCCAAGTTGAATACTAAGTCCAGAATATCACCATACTTTTCCTTGAAGTATCCCAAATGACCCGGGGTAATAAGAGACACCATTTGGTTGATCAGGTCCATCTTGGTATCAAAAAATTTGTAATGCACAGTTCTCTTTCTGATGTCTTCCATTCTGAAGCAATGATATGACCAGGAACCGGGAGTAATGCAGACCCTGAGAATAAAAGAAACACAAATGATTAATGATGATATGATGCTTATGCAAGATGAGGCATGTGATCAGTGAAGTGTCTGTGATGTGCCAATCATATAATCAGGTGTCGGTGCAAGGTCACAATATCCACATGTCACAATAACAATCCCTCTGATCCGGTATCCATATCTTAGAACCAGAAATCCAGATCACAAAACTGAACCAAAGGCAAAGCGGATATGCTGAAGGTCTTAGGGTTCCTGCAAACCTGTAAACCCCACCCAATCTCACGGGTGTGCTACTCGGGTCAACATCACGGACTCTCAAAGCCGAATAACAATAATACGTTCACCATTTCCGAGAAATGGCTCATGACCAAATCAGGGAATTAGTTTGGCATTATGTACTACTCAGGGAGGCCTCAGTTGAGTCCGGAAAAAACAAGCATCCCTCACAAGTCTCTAGCTTCAAGCACTGAATCGAGAAACAATAGTACATTCATCCCGAAGGGTACAATACTACCGGCATACGAACAGTTTGATTTAACTGAATTCTTATGAGAGAACCAGGCCATCCTATGCGAGTTCCTAATGGACCCTCGGATGCGAGTGGGTTTGCCAAAAAATATGGTCTGCCACTTTCATCACTGGAGAGGGGTGTTTCCAATAAGGTCCTTGAAGATCGGTCACCAGATGCACATAACTATCAAGGTGGTATCCTGAAGTGGAGAAGAACCCCCACATAGAATAGTCCCGAGACGGTCGCAGTTTGGGTGTGGAGCACATCGCCACTCATCATGTAACCATGCGAGTACAACATGTCCACGCTAATCCTATAGTGCACTCAAGCCGGGTATTTGGCTTATCTCACAGTAACTCCCATCCCACAGAAAAAATGAAAACCAGCACAGCCAGACAGTCTAGTATAATATGATGCATGGAAAATAAATACCGAAAGCAATAAATAAACGCTGTAAAGTAAAGCTGTAAAGTAAAAACTGTAAATAAAAATGGTAAAGCTAAACTAAAGCATACAGCCGCAAACAAATAAACACCCAAAGAAACAAAACCAAACAGGCGCTAGGATTGACTCTACATGGGAAACCAGAGATTCTGGGTTCGTTCCCCAACAGAGTCGCTAGCTGTCGCTCCCGGGATTTTCATTCTAGTACAGACGCGAAAGTGGCGCGGAAAAGGTAGAGTCTCCAGCCATGCATTTTTATCCCGAAAGAATGGGAAAGGTAATGCTGCACAAACCTGAGGAAGAAGGAAAGGACAAGGTCCTGCGAACCAAAGGTCTGGGTTCGGGAGTCGGTTACGACCTGAGAAGGTATTAGCACCCCAGACCGTCCGCCGTACCCGACGAGATCCACGCTTGTTTGTTTTGTTTCAAAGGGTGAGAAATAAGATGTTGTTGAGCAAATGAACTGCTAACTGGAATGGAAGTGAAATGGAACTAGAAAAGAAAATGGAAAGGAATGGGGAAATGTAGGGAAAATAAAGAATGTGCTCGAACGGGCTCTACCCCACTGCCTACATACCTCATCGGGAAAATGAGGATCAGAGTCGACGTAGTTCGCCTAACTAAGGCGGAAACTATTTATTTGTGTTTTTTATAGCTGGAACCGCGTATGTCTATGCTCAGGTGTTGCAGGCTCGTCTGGTACAAGTGCATTTACCGTCTTGCATGCGAGACAAGTCGTCGCAAGTTCACGTTTAGAGTGAGTGAGATGAGAAAGAGAAGTTCCCGCAGGATAGTCACTTATTGTTTTTTTTTGTCTTTTATGAGAATTGTTTTGAATTTGTTTGTGAACATTCTCATACTAAGACCTATCCATCGTGGTAAATACTTACACCTCGCCCCGAAACAGGATGTGTGTAAGTACTCCGCAACAAAGTCTCGTGTCGTACAAACGGTTTTTATTAAGTGTTTTATTTTTTTTCTTCATGAGGTGAGAAAGAATGACTCAAGTTGCAAAAGGAAAAATCTAAGGGACTAAGACACAACCCTAACTTTGTTTATTTATTTACAAGAGATCCTAATGGTTTGTGAGGTTTCTAAACCTAATGGAGAAGGAACTAGAAACTACTAGAATTCAACTTACTTCCTAAGGAAGATAAGTTGATTCTAAAGCAAGAGGGAAACCTATACAAGTGAAATATTCAATCAATATAACAAAGCATTAAAATTGGATATAAGAATAAAATTCTAAAACAAAACCATTTAAGGTATGAAACCAAAAAGTAAGCCTAAATTTATTCTTAGTCTATTTATTATGAATCCTAAGCCTAAGTCCTAAAACTAAGGGAATTACCTAATATTGTCATTCTAAAAATCAGAAATTAAAATAGGCTAAGTCATCATTAAATCCTAAGATTAAATCTAATTAAACTATTTTTAATGAATCCTAATATTCTAGCCTAAACTAATTGGATTTTACATGTAACAAGGCCTAAAGATTAATATCCTAAAAATAGTAAAGGTCTTGGAAAAATTATGGGATTAATTCTATAGGGTCCTAAAACTACCTATAATATTGTGTTAAAAAATATCCTAAAAATTCAGAAGTTAACTATGTCTAAAAATCACTTAATTCTACTTAAGGATTAACTATGATTTTCTATGGATTATGCTACTAAAACAGGGGATAAAATGACCTAAAAAATCTACCAAAATTATACTAAATCCTATTATGAGTCCTCTAACTATGACAAAAAGAATGAGTCAAAAATCCAACTGGAAGGTTAAAAAATAAAATGAACAAAATCAGGTACAATTAACAAAATCCAATAAAATGCTAATTAAAAGAAAAATCAGAATTAATTTGAAAAATAACCAAATTCAGAAAAATAAAATGCCAAAAATTTCTAAATTGAATTAATGACCTACTTGATTTTTTGTGGAATTTTATTGTGAATTTTTCTATTTTTAAGTGGATTATTTCTAAACTATAGTAAAACAAAAATAAAATTCTAAAAGAAAATGAAAGGGGTGAGTTAAGCAGTTATTTTTAGTTATTTCTCTTCATTGGGCTTAAAAGAAGGTGTTAATAGCAACAGATGAAGGGCCCATGCGCAGGATCTAGGGAGAGGGTGCAGGAAGTATTTTTTTGTAACTATTTTCTTGATGGGCTTAAGATGGGAGTGTAGAAAGCAAAAAGAAGAAGGCCCAATTTGCAGGAAATTGGAGAGGGTGCATGGGATGGACTATCAGTCGACTAGTTTGACTAATCTGAAGCCGTTAGATCTAGGTCTTCCTAATGTAATTTAATCAAGTGATTCACAGATGTAGGCACAAGATAATTAAGCTGGATGATACACATGGGAACAAACCGCAGACACAACCAACCGGACGATGACACGTGTCACCGCCGGTGTGGTTAGAATTCCAAAATGTGCCCATCTTATCTCTTCTAACGGTAAGTTCATGGTTTTAAGGGAAATCAATTAAATTAATTATGAGATTAAATGAGGATTAAAACAAATTAATGAATCTTAATGTTTTTTATATATTATTCAAATTAAAAAAAATTAGATTTATAATCACAAAGATCCAAAATGTAAAACCTAAAAACCCTAATTCCTTTCTTCTTTCTCTACACCGCCGCGGCTCATCCCCTTCCCCCTCTTGTCTTCTTCTTCTCCGTTTCTTCGTCCGAACCAACACCACCCTCATCTCTTCGCCTTCGCCATCCTCTTCTCCTCACTATCTTCGTATTCTCACACTATGCTTCTTTTCCCTCATTCACCTAACGTCGCCGCCGCAACCCTCACTGGCCAGCTACCTCCGATCAATGACACCAAAGCATAAAACCTAACTCAAATTCCTATCTCATCACAAATCCGAAGCCCGATTCCTATTACCTCCCTCTCTACCGGGATTGTACAAGAAATTGAAACCACAAGAATCCAACAATATAACTAAGCCTTACATAAATCCTATCTTGACATCACTAATTCAGGGATTGCAGTTGTTCGAAAGGGGAAACGTGCGTACCTGAATTGATGAAGATACTGTCGTGGTAAGCTTCGATCTCGACTTGTCTCGAACTCCTCTTCTCTCTTAAAATCCACTTCGTTTCCATATTGTTGATTCTTTGATTGATGATTGAGATTGTTGATGAACGTGCTTCTATTTGCAGGTTGACGAAGATTCACGAAATTCGGCTCCGATCGATGAATACGATTGAGGACGACGTGCGCCGAAGAAGATTGAGAATGATGCAAAATCGTCGGTGAAACAACGAAGATGACGATGATAATTAATGCTTCGCTCATGATATGTTGCTTTCTCACTGCAATTTGGTTCGTTTCATTCTGCTTGTCGATTTGGTTGCTTCTGTTTGTTGATAGCTTGGTTGCTGCAGGATGATGAAGATGTGGGAGAAGCTACAGAGTGAAACTAAGATTCAAGGACATAGGTTGCAAGTGGGGAACATTGAAAATGAGGAAGGGGATGAATAGTGGTGGTGAAAAATCGAAAAAAAATTGGGAGAGAGCTCTTTCAGATGAAGATTGAAGAAATGGTTGAGGTGAAGGATTTGGAAATGGTGGAAGATGAAGTCCAGGAATGGAATTATGGTGAAGATGAAGAAGAAAAGAAAATTGAAGAATTGGAGAAGAAGGGTTAAAGAAGAAGAATGTTTAGAAGAAGTGAAATAAAATGGAGAAAGTGCGGAAGAAGAAAAAAAACCGAAAATGGAAGAAGATCTGGATTGAAGGTGAAGATCCTGATTTATAGCACTGGAAGATTGTTCTAGAACTTCTCAGGTAAAAAATTTGTTGTGATTTCAGTTAGATTTCTGTTAGGAAGTTAGGATTGGTTATGAGTTAGTTAATGATTTGGTTATTGATGGTTTTCTCTGAGTTTTGACTAGATTCATTTCACGAAACTCTTCTGCTATATCAGTTCATCCTAACTGATTTCCCTCTTTTGCATCATCAATTTTCTGATAAAGACTTGTTGCTTACAGGACTGTTTCGAGTTATTTTCAATTGGTAGTGACTAAATCTGTGGACTTGATTCCAATTGCAGGTTGATATGGATGATGGTGAGTGGTGATGAAAGTGCTGAATTGTGGTGGAGGTTGATAATTGAAGAGTGATGATAGATTGAAGAGAATTTTAAAAATGACAGTTTTCTTCCTGATTTTTTTTTGTTATCATTGTTGTAACTACCAATGACTTTCTATAAACTTTATCTTTTTGTTATTGAATCTTTTTCTTTCCCTGCAATGAACTTTTTTTTGCTGAATTTTGTGTTGTAATTTGAAGTTCTTAGTATGAACACTTTAGAATACCTGATGCCGAAGCAAACAGATCTTTATTTTGATGATTCCACCAAGAGAAATTGGAATTTCTCTGTAAATTTCCTGACCTTGATGTGGTTACGGAACTAGTGATCGATCCACTAAAGTCGATACTTGCTTCGACTCCATTTGTTCGTATCAGGAGAGTTGTCAAATTAGGCTCATTCGTATATCGTGTAATGTGAGAACGTTTATTGAATCACCTTATGCCTCAAAATATGAGGCAAGAAATCAGAATTTCAAGGGCCAAACCAACAACGACACCAATGGTAACCAAATCAGATTGACGAACCGTTCTTCGATTTCTCTTGATAATCAAACAATGAAATCATCTTGCAAATGACCAATACAAATCAGCAGAAGAACAAACCGATGAAGTAAAAATCATATTTTTACAAATCTTGATTCAGAATTTGACACTTTTTTTGGGATATTTATGAATTCAAAAATAAAAAGAACAAAACTTGTATCAACTGTTTTTTGGATGCATTATTTTTTATATTTAAATTTATTTCTCCTCCTTATACACTCATGCACCAAGACACTAAGAACACAACTTTGATCTAAAATTTGATATGGAGCAAACAATTGACATGGATATTGGTATTATCGATTTTGGAAAATATTCAAAGTATGAACTAATGAGGAAAAGTGGACATGGTTTAGAAAATCTAAATGGACTTGGAATGGTTTAAAAGTGTAGAATTTGGTCAATGAATTTGAACACGGGTATGAACAACCAGGCTAGGAATCAATTAGGATGAAATGACATATAAACTCGAATGGCCTGACAAAATAGAATTTGGCTTCATTTTTTGAAATGGACATGGGCTTGGAACAAGTATGGTTCCAATTGGATATGGATTAAGAAAGAGGACACCAAATGGACTTAGAACAATTCTATTCAAGATTTTGCAATGGGCCTATAGTTGTAAAATGAGAAAATAGATGAGTTTAAAAACAAATGGAATGGATTTGTGGTAAATGTGACAGTTATGAATATTGATTAAAGGAGGATTATAAGGGTAATTGGATATGGACAAAGGTAAAAAGAAACTGAAAATGAATTGATGAAAACATAGAGAATAACGGAAACTAAAAAAATGAAATTGGAATGGAATAAACAGGAATGGTTTATGAAAATGAGAACAAAGCAATGAATGGATATGAAAACTCGATTTTAGCCCAAAACCTATTTTGAATTCTTTCCACAAGCCTATGAACACGACCACTTCTGAACCACTGAATTGTTTTCCAGATTAGTCATACCCCCTTGAATCGTCTGAAACATGCCATGACCCTTCGAATCCATGTTAAGGAGAATAAATCAACAGATAAATCACTGATAAACTGAAGATTCAAACCAAACTTCACATGAAACACTGCTCGATACACTGATGAATCTCAACACACGACAACCTGAACTTTGAATATGCATTGTCTAAGAAATAGTCCATTGGCCCAAATAATCTTGCAAGTTGCAGCAATCTTTTGATAGTTTGACCATAACTAGGTCAAACTCCCATCTGAGTCGAAACATAACTGAACAACCGCATTTGAAGTGGAATCATTGTCCAGTGAATATTCTCCATCATTTCAATCCCTGACAGATACGGATAAGGTGCGAAACCCTAATTTCCCAGGGCCTTGATCACATGCCCTATGAATCCATGAAATGCACTATTATGATGTTAATGACCTAGTGAGAAATGCAGATGAATGCGAAGCGATAAGCTAGTAAAGGGAATAAATATGAGGGCAAATTTCGAGGTATTACATCTGTCAGAATCATTTGCCATCTTGCAACCCTTCCGGTAAGTGCTGGCTTCTCAAATATGTACTTGACGGGGTCCATTTTTGAGATCAACAAGGTAGTGTGAGTCAGCATATACTGTCTTAGTCGGCGAGCAGCCCACGCTAAAGCACAACAAGTTTTCTCGAGTAGTGAATAACGTTGTACACAGTCGGTAAACGTTTTGCTCAGGTAGTATATTGCATACTCTTTTCGACCAGACTCGTCATGCTGGCCCAACACAAACCCCATTGATCCTTCTAATACTGTCAGGTACATTATTAGAGGTCTTCCTTCAATTGGAGGCATGAGAATTGGAGGTTCTTGTAGGTACTCCTTGATCTTGTCAAAAGCCTTCAGACAATCTTCGTTCCACCTGACCGTTTGTTCCTTTCTTAACAGCTTGAACAGGGGTTCACAGGTTGCAGTGAGGTGAGATATGAACCTGGAGATGTAGTTCAATCTACCCAAGAACCCCCGAACTTCTTTTTCAGTCCTAGGTGCAGGCATCTCCTGAATGGCTTTGACTTTGTCAGGATCAACTTCAATTCCCTTTTCACTTACGATGAATCCCATCAACTTACCAGAACGTACCCCGAATGTGCATTTGTTGGGGTTTGGCTTCAGCTGATACTTTCTCAGACGCTTGAACAACTTCAGCAGATTTACCAGATGGTCTTCTTCAGTGAGGGACTTGGCAATCATGTCATTCACGTAGCATTCAATTTCCTTGCGGATCATATCATGGAATAACGTTACCATAGCCCGTTGATAAATCGCACCGGCATTCTTCATTCCAAAAGGCATTACCTTGTAACAAAATGTGCCTCAAGGTGTGATGAAAGTTGTCTTCTCCATGTCTTCGGGTGACATCTTGATCTGATTATACCCAGAAAATCCATCCATGAAAGAAAATACCGAGAACTGAGTTGTGTTGTCGACTAATACGTCAATGTGAGGTAATGGGAAATCATCCTTCGGGATAGCTCTATTCAGATCCCGGTAATCCACACACATACGTACTTTGCCATCCTTTTTAGGCATTGGTACAATGTTAGCGACCCAAGGCGGGTAACTAGTTACAACAAGGAAACCGGCGTCCCACTGTTTTTGTACTTCTTCCTTAATCTTCATGTCCATATCTGGACGAGTACGGTGTAGCTTTTGCTTCACTGGAGGACAATCTTCTTTCAATGGCAGCTTATGCATAACAATATTCTTATCTAGACCTGGCATGTCTTGATAGGACCAAGCAAAGATGTCGACGTATTCTCGAAGCATGTCAATAAGCTATTCTTTTACTGAGGCTTGCAGACTGGCCCCGATCCTCACTTTCAAATCCTCCTCGGTACCAAGATTAACAGTTTCAACCTCTTCCTAATGAGGAGTAATCACTTTCTCTTCTTGCCTCAACAACCTAGCTAACTCTTCAGGTAACTCATAGTCTTCTTCAACCCCTTCATCAGCTTGATTAATTGGATTGTCGAAGTCATAAAAGGTCATAGCAGTGCTGTTGTCGGTGCAATCTGGAGAATAATCTCTGCAAGGGTTGATATTTGTTCGTTTTAGTGATCAATTTTAATCTTGTTTAGGAAAAGTGTAAATGAAATTAGTATTTTGAACACATTGCCATTTTATTGTTTTTTACAAAAGTGAAAAAAATGAAAAGATAGTGAGCGAAAGAGAGAATTGTTTGCAAAAGATGTATGATATTCATTGATATTCCATTTGCACAAAATTACAATATGGCTCTATTACAAAATGAGTCCTGACACCTTGGGCAAGATGCATGACTTGATGCATGCTGAAAAAATCAGGAAATAATAATTACTCTACAGGAGTAACCCTTATAATTTCCTGGGAAGACCAGTTAAGGACTTGGTGACTCGGGATCCTTGGACGTATCTAGCTCTCCAGGTTGAGGTCGCTTTCCGCCTCGTCTTCCACGTTATTGACAGCATCTGGGGTGAGCATGCCCCCACTGATGAACTTGGGCTCTTTAGCAGCCTCTGCTTGATCTTGTCGGAATGGTTTGTAACCCAAACCGAATCTGTCCTCCTTCTTTTCCATCGGAAGCAGCTTGCCCCAGCCTTGGGCATTTCCCTCTTCAACAACCTTTCGGGCTTGCTGATGGGAGACAATTAAAGTACCCATCCTATCCTCCTGGGATGCAGCAAATACTTCAGTTGTCGCCTCATTGACGTTCAGTGCTTAGAACCCTTGGCTCATAGTTTCATGGATTTCACCATCCATTTCAATGTATTTGTATGTAGCCAGATGGCTAACAAAGATATCCTCTTCACCATAGATGGTGATAATCTGTCCTTCCCACTCATATTTCAATTTCTGGTGAAGGGTCGACGTAACTGCTCCAGTGGCGTGAATCAATGGTCGACCCAACAAACAGCTGTAGGCCGGCTGGATGTCCATCACATAGAAAGTAGTCTGAAAGACCTGCGGACCGATTATCACAAGCAGCTCCACCTCTCCAAGAACAGACCTCTTGGAGCCATCAAAAGCCCTGACCACCAGATTGCTTGGTCAAAGATTTATCCCATCATATTCGAGTTTGACAAGAGCCTTCTTTGGCAAGACATTGAGTGAAGACCCAGTGTCAACAAGAACATGAGAGAGCACAACCCCTTTACACTCCAAAGTGATGTGTACAGCTTTGTTGTGGTGACGTCCTTCCATTGTCAAGTCAGCATTGGTGAAACCTAGCCCATGGCTAGTATTAAAATTAGACACCATTGTCTCAAGCTGATTCATATGATCTCCTCCGGCACGTAGGCAGTGTGCAAGACTTTAAGTAGTGCATCCCGATGAGCTTCGAAACACAACAGCAGGGATAAGATGGAGATCTTGGATGGAGTCTGGTAGAGCTGATCCACAACCTTGTAGTCACTTCTTTTAATTATTCTCATAAATTCATCCATATCTTGATCAAAGGATGATTTATGGGCTTCTTTTGGTGCAGGTTCTTCAGGTGCCACACTTTTCCCTTTGGCTTTGGTAGGTTCCTCCCCCGACATTATCCACTTGGGGTGTGTGAACCGAAGAATCAAGAAGAAATATTTCTCCGTTGCAGTAAAGGTCCGAACCATAGTGCCATGGTACATCATTGTCTTTATCATATGGAATGGGCCCTGGCACCGTGATGGTGACTAGGATGACTGCAGCAGAGGTAGGAACTGTTATTGTCTGTGGATCATAAAAGAGGGTAACAGGACTTCTGGTTGATGGTTGTGATGATTGACTGAAGCTTGGTTGTTGCTGAAACTGTTGTTGAGATTGTTGCTGAAAGTTGTCGGAAACAGGGACCGTTGTAGGGTCGTAATAGATGGTAACTGTGGAGACGTCGTTGTTAGTGGTTGTTGTAGTTGTGGAAGTAGATGCAATTGAACTGGTGTTTGTTGAAATGATGGAGGAGGTGGTTGCTGATTTTGTAGACGAGTCTGTAGGAACAATTGTCTTTGCAGTTGTAGGAGATATACTTGTTGTTGAAAAAGGAGTTGATGGTGTTGTGGAAGTGGTTGTTGTTATTTTCAGGATACCCTCTCTGATCAAGCCATTGATTCCATTCCTCAAGCTTGTACACCTGTTGACAGAAACCTTGCAAGATTCACAACAGGCCTCACAACCTGGAAACACATGGCATTTTAAAAGCTGAGATTTAACCTCTGCCAGAGGTGTTTGAATACTTGCAGTATCTTCAATTAAATTCATGGGTGATCCCTCCTCTATTTCATTTATCCTTGGCCCACCATGGTTGGGCATAGGATTCTTTGTGACATTAGGAGGTGGTGCAAAATTCATGGCCTTTGAATCTACCAGATCCTGGACCTTCATGTGCAGAGCCCTGCACTTTTCTGTGGCATGACCAGGTGCATTAGAATGAAAATCACACCTGGCGTTGACGTCGTAATTTCTCGGAAGGTTCTGAGGATCTGGTGGAGCCAATGTCCTTAACTCGACAAGATTAAGCTTTAGGAGTTTTGGTAACAATGTGGCATATGGCATTGGTATAGGGTCAATCACCCTGTTGATCTGAGATGGTCGTTGCTGAAAAGGGCGTTGTTGTTGGTTGTTGTTGTCGCTCCCACCAAATGACACAGGGCCAAGAGGGGTACAGACGCGAACGGTCGGCGAAAGAGAAGAGAATGAATAGAGTCGCCAGCTAGGCATTTTTATCCCGAAGGAAAGGTAATGTTGCATAAACCTAGAAAGATATGGATAAGACGGTTGCGAACCAGAGAGACTGAGAAAGGGGGTTGGTTACAACCTGGGAAGGTATTAGCACCCAGATTGTCCGCCGTACTCGACGGGATCCACGCTTAAAAGATTTTTGTTTTAAAGGGGTAGTGTCTGTGCAATCTATGTATCAAATCTGGAAAAGAATGCAAGTGTCTGTGTAAAAGAAGTGTGAAGTGTATAAGAGAAGTGTCAGTGTAAGAACAAGAAAGAAATGCCCCAAGACTATGAGGCTTAAAGAAATAAAGCTGGAAGAGGGGAAATATACAGAGACTTTTGTTCGATAACTGTTAAGTTATGCCTACGTATCCTCTCGTGCAATGTGGAAGTCAGAACACCGTAGTTCGACCCAAAGAGACAGAGAGATAAATTGACTTGTGAACTGCTTACTTGTCCATGCTCAAGTGTATGACCTGTCTGGCTCAGGTGCTAACTGTCTTGCATTAGACAGAAGAAGCGAGTTCTCGTTTGTGAGTGAATGAGATGAGAAAAGAATCCCGGAGGAGACAATTATTGTTTGTTTTTGGTGTTTTCAATCTTTTATTGCTTTTTGGATGTTTGTCATAAGAAAATGAGCTTAAGCCTAAACCAGGGGTTAGTAGACTCATCACATCCTCCCTCTGATTAGGGGTAATGAGAATACCTTAAGTATGAAGTATGCACCTCACACTTAATCACCATGATGTTGGATTAAGATCATCCACCTACTTATATTTATTTAGATGTTTTTGTTATTTTTGTTTAGTGTTGAGTAATGAGATTAAGCCGTAATTAGGGATTTAATGGACTCATTACACCATCCTAATAGAAGGATAATAGATGAGAACATTTAAGCTAAGGAAGGCTCCTCAACTTAATCCATGATTAGGGATTAACCTCATGACAAAACAAAGCCTTTATTAAAGTGGATTTTAATTAGTGGTAAGATTAAGAAGTGGATTTTAGGAATTGTAAGACAACTTGAGGGGGACTTGTCCATTAACACTAGGGTTAGTCCTTCTTAACCAATTAAGGAAGAATTATAACCCTAATGCAAGGCCCAAGTTATAAGCTTGATGTCTTGGTGATTATTAAGTGAATTGATTAAAGGATTTAAACACATTAAGGGTTTAACACTTAGGATTAAAGTTATACACTCCATCCTAATAGAAGGATGCAGGCATAAACTTAATCACAAAGCCTTAAAACCTTTAGGGTTTAGTCCTTGATTATGAGGTGAGAAGAGAAGACTCAAAGAAGACTCAAAGGTAAAACTAAATGGGGGGACTAATCAAACCCTAATCATGATCATGCTTGGTTGTTCCTAGGGTTTATGAAGCTTGCAAGAGATCTTCAGGAGAGAAGCCACCAGGAAAGAAGCAGATGAAAGGAGAAAGAAACAGAGAGAAGCAAGACAACTTGCTTCACTTAAGAAGACAAGTTGCTCGAAGGAAGAAAGTGGGAAAGTGCATGAATGAGCAAGCCCACTCCAATGAACAAGATAAAATGCAACAATGACACAAGAGAGATGAGAAGAGATTGTGAGAAGTGAAGGCAAATTCACTTCTCAAAACAACTTACCACCTGAAAAGTTAGCAAAAGAAATGAAATGCAATAGAAATGAGATGAAATGCCATGATGTAAGACAAAGTCAGAAACATGCACATGATGTTAATGATACTAAGAGATGATGCAAACTCATGACAAGGGATGAGAGTGATCAAACAAGCATAAGGATGCAAATGAAGCATGCTTTGAACCATAAAGATTCATGAATGTTTATGAAATGAAATGAACATATATCATGGCAAATGAAAGAAGTAATGATCAAACATGATTCTAACATGTCCTAAGATGTATTATGAATCATGTGGATACACAAAATGTCATGGCAAGTTCTTGAATGCAAGCAAATGAGAGATGGATGCAAAGGAAGGCACAAATTAGGGTTTACATACAACACACAATGCAAAAATTCAAAACCAGAAGAAAATGACATGACAAAAAATTGAAAATGGGATCAAAGGAACCCTAACCCTACACAAGTTCATTGCCCAAAGGAGGGGACCTAACTCTTAAGCTAGTGTAAGTTATGAATTTTCTAAGTCAACTAGGGTTTCAAGGTACCTCACAATGAAAAATGCTAAACAAATTGAAAATGGAAGATGAATTCAAACCAATTTTATCCTATAAACTACATTCTATGAAGGATTCAATGCAAGAAGAACCATCATCAAACTCTCAACGGTTAGGCAGAATGGATTTTTCTAAATTTGAACAAAAATATTGCCTTTAAAAGAATTTAATTCCAATGAAAATTGCCAAAATGCATCAAGAACTAAAAAGAAATTTGTTTTGAGAGTTTGATAATGTTTCTAAATGTTTTGAAATGCAATGTGAATTTTTTTGTGATTTTTAAATACCTAAATGCATTTTTAATTAATTAATTTTCATTAACTAATTAAAAATAAGCATTTAAATGATTTAAAAATAATTTTTAATGCAAAAAATAAAAATAAAAATATTTTTGGGTTCTGAAAATTAATGAAATGTTTGACAAAAAAATTCAGAATTTTTAAATATGATTTGCTATTTTTAACAATTTGTAAAAGATAAAACAAATAAAATGAAATAAAAATTGAATTAAAGAGAAAGTATGCAGATCCAGAGGCTGAGGTTTAAACAAATTTGGAGGGAATTGACTGGCGCCAGATCCAGTGGCTCAGATTCAAACTGGCTGGATTAATTTAAACTTAATTAATTAATCTAATTAATTAGGATTAGGGTTTTAATGAAAGATCTGGTCCATTCAAACGCGCGGGAGTCAACACAAGTCAAACAGATCCATGGTCCATATTTAAACTGAGCCCTAATCCTCATTAATGCTCTAATGACTTTCAGGTGGCCGGAAATGACCTCCGGTCATCTTCTCTGGCCACACCTCTCCCTGAAAATTGCTATCTTCTTCCCTAGGCTTCTAAAATCCAATCTCTCTGCCCAGAAATGATCCCCATACATCATACATTAAGAATCAACAAACAAACAACATTAAAAACACATCAAGAGTGAGAATCGAATCAAAATAGTTTTAGGTCAAAAAATTTCAGAACATGAATACATACTCATTTCTCAACCATTTTCAAAACAAAACACATCAGCATGATCAGTGAAGCATAAAGAATCATTTAGTAACTTAAAAACAAGTTTCTGGAAAAATTGTTCTTGAGCTCACCTGAAATGGAGCTTTCAATCCAGGAGCTTTCTGACTGCTTCTTTGCTTCAAAATGGCTCCAATGATCTTCTTGAGGAAGCTTTAAGGCTTGGTTGGAGTTTAATGTGGCTGGTTTAAGAGTTTGATGAAGTTCTGTTCAAGGGAAGTGAAAAATCGTGTTTCTGTTTGTGGGCTTTTCAGGGCAAATTGATGGTTGGGAAATGATCAGAGGATCATATTGAGTTGTTCTATGAAGTTTGTTTTGAGGTTTGAAGCTTGTATGGAGGGATTCGAATGAAAATGCATAAGAGGTGAGTTTGGAGGATGCTGACTTGTGGGAGAGATCAGGCTGTGTTGTGTGTTGTGTTGAGTTCCTTTTGGTACAGGTATCAAGTTTGGATAGGTCAGAGAGTTGTTGCTGCCCTAACTTGATTGATATGGGCCATTTTGCATAAAGTCAACTTTTTGTGTAAGAGAAGGTATGAGCTATTTCAGTCAAGGTACAAGGGCATGTCTGCTGCAGCTTGAATCAAGGCTGTCCATGGAAATGAATTTGAGGCAATGCAGCAAGTGGATTAGGGTTTATGTGAGTTTTTGCAATTTCACAAAGTTTTGGCCCATTTGAAGTTTCTTAAAGATCAAGGCATGAAAATGAACAATTCTTTGGTGCATTCTGATTTTTAGGTCATGGTTCATGTTTGTGTAATGCATAGAAGTCCATTTGAAGTCACATTTTGCCTTGGCATGAGGTTTTGCAACTTTGCCTCTTTGGTACAAAACATGAATTTATGTGATTTTTGCCAACTTTGACAAGCTATAACTTTTTATCCAAAATGAATTAGAATGAGTTCTTGTACTTTTTGAAAATGGGAGGATCCATTCTACAACTTTCATGACCAAAGTTTTCTCATTTGAAGCATTTTTGAATCAATTTGAGGAGGTTGAAAAACTTTCCCAAAATGGCAAGTTTACATTACAAGTCACTTTCCCAAAAAGGCAATTTTGCAAATGGCTTGAAATTCTTCAATTTTGTGAACTTCTAACATCTTCTATGATCAAATAAAGATCATACACATTCAAAATGATGGAGAATACCCTTTGGTTGGGTCATTGGGGGCCTCAGATGCCCTGATTTTGCACTGACTTGCTCAAGAAGTCATCTCCTGATCAGATGCCTTCCCCATTGAATTTCTTCATGAAAATTGATATGCATGATCCTCATATCATATAGAGACCAATAGAAACAAGAGTGACCAAAAAATTTGGAGTTATGTCCCTTGAAACCAAAACCCTAATTTTAGGTCATCTGTGCAGTTAAACCTGACTCTGCTTCCATGCCTTTCCAAGTTCTTGTGATTCTTTGACTTCCTTGGCCTTGTGAGGATATAATATGATGCTTGAACATACATGGACCCCTTTGAAGTTATTTAAGACCTTTGGAGTGGTTCAAATGGCTCAGGGATGGCTCAGATCACAAACCCTAGATGCAGATGACTTAGAACCAATGCAGTGAATAAAAAATGCAATATGAGATGATATGATTGAACTTATGCACATGAAGAGACACAAGACATGGTGTGAATGGGTGAGGGAAAATTTGGGGTGTTTACTGCTGCCCCTATTCAAACATGAGTTAGCTGTGCAGGATGTAAGCAACGGCTTAACAGGCAAACAAGATAACTTGTGGTTGAATACCAAAGACAGTCCAAAATTTGCACTCACGGAATGAAGAAGAAAAAGGATATAGATTGTAAAAGAAAATATAGTATATTTATATAGTGCGGGCGATGGAGGACGACCGTCGAGTAGAGGACGACTGTTGGGGATAAAGCAATGACGGGGTCTACCGACATGCTGGGGAAGATGCGGGAAACAAAGCAATGACGGGGACGGCCGACAAGCTGGGGATGTAAGAGATTATGATGGGGACGGCCATTAGGTAAAGCTATAAGATCATCTGGAGATTTGAAATAAATGATGAGGTACGGTCATCAAAGGTGAAGGACGATCACCTGGCAGGGTACGGCTGCTCTGTTGGGGATAAGATGAGGGACGGTCATCTAAGGTGAAGGACGATCACCTGACAGGGTACGGCTGCCGGAAGTATCATGACATAAGACGAATGTCGGATAGAAAAAGATCGATGATGGGGACAGCCATCGGGTAAACATGATGAAGGACGATCATCAAGAGGTGGAGGACGATCACCTAGCAGGGTACGGCTGCTCTAGGGTTTATCATGACATAGGACGAATGTCAGATAACAAGATCAACGATGGGGATGACCATCAGATAAAATGATGAAGGACGATCATCAAGAGGTGAAGGACGATCACCTAGCAGGGGACGGCTGCTAAAAACATCACGACATAGGACGAATGTCGGATAAGAAGGGGTTCTAATGAATAGAGACTCCACTGGGGGTGATGAAGGACGATCATCAAAAAGGTGAAGGACGATCACCTGGAAGGGTACGGATGCCAAAAGGTATCATGACATAGGACGAATGTCAGATAGAAAGGAAATAATTCACTGGGATTTGTTGGGACTCTTCTGGGGAATAGTAGACACAGACGAGTGTCTAATATTCAAGAAGACATAAGTGTTTGACACGGTGCATAGATTAAAGATGCGGGCGAGCATCCTTAAGGCCATGATACAGACGAGTATCATTAGAAACAAACGCTTGACGCATGTTCAGAGATGGAGATACGGACGAGTATCAACTGGTTAACAAGGAACACGGACGAGTGTTGATTCTGAAAGAATTCAGGTGGCATATACAAGATACGGACAAGTATCTGTATGAGTAAAAAAGTGATGAGTGAAACACAGATGAGCATTTAACTTGCTAGGGAAAGCATGACACGGACGAGTGCCAGAAAAAGTGTATTATAAACAAGCATTTGATTTCCAAAGTGTTTAGGCAACTATGCTGGGGGGTGACACAGACGGGTGTCAGGGAATTGTATAAATATGTACACATGTGTTGTGAGTGCAAAGGGGACGCTCTGGCTTTCTACTGGGGGATTGGGAAATATTTTGTATATCGTTGATGGATTGTCAGTATTTACAAGTGTTCAGTTCGACACATGGCTTACGATTATGCAATATGTTTGATTTTTGTCGTAATGCTCCGTATCAGACGGAATGCTACGCTCTGTCGGGAGAATATGATGCGGATGCTATGATTATGCAAAGATACCGATCCGGGATTCGGATCCCGCTGCTGTGGAGATTTCTGGCTGATCTGCTTGAAGTGGATTTCCCAGCTGGGGATAAGATCATTGGTAGATCTGGCATATATGACTCTGCTTGGGACAATAGATCACTGATAGATCTTTCTTAGTAACGAGGGACCCAGCTGGGGTTTGTAGAAGCTTTCGTCACTCTGTTGTGAGATCTTCAGGCATTGCTTCTCTGGATAGAGGCTGAAACTCTGTGGGGAGATGGTTCCCGGTCTTTGCACTTTGGCTAAGGAGGAATGATGACCGGCAACTCAGCTGGGGAGAGAGCACCTCCGGTGCTAATCGGGGGATAGACTGAGTAGATAATGATTAGACAGCTTGCTGGGGAGAAGCCTTCATGCTCCATGTTATGCTCTGAACACCTACAATCCTGTAAAGACAAAGAAACATACAAGCATCCCGAGATATTCCTTATTGGATTCCGTCATAGGAGTTTAGGCAATCCTAGGAGCAAATATATTTCCTGTAAGCATGTATTCTTTAGATGGGAAGCATCTGTATTTATGTGAATCAATATCTTAAAGACATCAGACATTTTTGCAAACGAAAATAAATGTACGAGACGAGACATGACTAAAAATCTGATTTTATTAATTCACGTGCCCTGAATTGGCAAGATACAGCCAAAGAAACAGATCCCCTGAAATGAGGAAATCGTTACAAATTGAGAAACAAAAAGATGCTGGCAATGTTGATGACGCTTCAAGGAGCTTCCCTTTTGCTATGACTCGTATGACATTGACGTTCTTCTCATCTTGCTTTCTGAAGAAGGCTGATTCTGACCGACGCTCGAACCTTTCGGAGCTTGCCAGGTTGTAAGTGATACAGAAAAATTCAGAATGCAGTTGTTCGCTTATTCCCTTATTTTGCGTGGATCACCCTTTCGGGTTTTCAATCCACCGGGATACCCATTTTTGCCTGAGTCGTCCAATGCGGCTTTTCAACTCAGCGGGTGTACATCTTTTTATTTATTTTATCCTTATTTTTTCCCGAGTCTTTTATTCTGTTTTTGACTCGCCGGGATACCCTATTTTTGCCTGGACTTGCATTCTGTTTTTATGTCCAGCGGGTCATTTTTATGCGAAGTATTTTTTAACTGCATCTGAATTCACAGGGGACAAGAAGTCTTCACCATCCATAGTACTGAGCATCAGAGCTCCTCCTGAGAAAACTTTCTTTACTATGAATGGACCATCATAATTTGGAGTCCACTTGCCCCTGTGGTCTGTATGAGGAGGGAGGAGTCTTTTCAGCACAAGATCTTCTACTTGGTACTCTCGGAGCCTGACTTTCTGATCGAAGGCTTTCTTCATTCTCTTCTGATATAACTGCCCATGACAGATTGCAGCTAATGTCTTTTCTTCGATCAGACTTAGTTGTTCATATCGGGATCAGACCCATTCTGCTTCATTCAGTTTAACATCCATCAATACCCGCAAGGAGGGTAATTCAACTTTAATAGGTAGGACTACCTCCATACCATAAACAAGCTGATACGGTGTTGCCCCAGTGGATGTTCTGATTGATGTACGGTACCCATGTAAGGCAAACGGTAGCATTTCATGCCAGTCTTTATAGGTAACCACCATCTTCTGCACAATATTCTTGATATTCTTATTAGCTGCCTCGACCGCGCCATTCATCTTTGGCCTGTAAGAAGAAGAATTGTGGTGTTGGATCTTGAAGTCTCGGCACAGTTCTGCCATCATTTTGTTGGTTAAATTGGAACCATTATCAGTAATGATTCGCTCGGGCACTCCATACCGACAGATGATATCTCTCTTCAGAAATCGGGCTACCACTTGCCTTGTAACATTTGCATAAGAGGCCGTTTCAACCCACTTGGTAAAATAATCAATAACAACCAGGATGAATCTGTGGCCGTTTGAAGCAGTTGGTTCAATCTTGCCAATCATATCAATGCCCCACATGGCAAAGGGCCAGGGTGAAGACATCACATTCAAAGGATTCGGAGGCACATGCACTTTATCCGCATAAATCTGGCATTTATGACATTTTCTGGCATAAGCACAACAGTCTGCATCCATTGTGATCCAGTAATAGCCTGATCTTAGCAACTTTTTAGCCATTGCATGCCCTCCTGCATGGGTACCAAAGGATCCTTCGTGCACTTCGTGCATTAACAATTCTGCCTCTGTCCTATCAACGCATCTGAGGAGTACCATATCAACGTTTCTCTTGTACAAAGAACCATCAGTATTCAAGAAGAAACTACCAGCTAGCCTTCTTAAAGTCTTCTTGTCATTGGATGATGCCCCCGGTGGGTATGTTTGATCCTCCAAGAAGCATTTGATATCATGGAACCAAGGCTTATCATCTTTAACAATATCTGCTGAGAACACATACGTTGGTCTGTCAAGTCTGGACACTGAAATTCGAGGCACAAAGTTGGCAGCTTGGACTTTGATCATGGATGAAATGGTAGCCAGAGCATCTGCAAACTGATTTTCGTCTCGAGGGATATACTCAAGCTTGACCATTGTTAAGAAAGTCAATAACCTTCTTGTATAATCCCGGTAAGGTATCAGATGATCTTGGTGGGTGTACCATTTGCCATTGGTTTGATTAATTACCAGAGATGAATCTCCGAATACAGTCAAAGTCTTGATCCTGAGGTCAATGGCTTCCTCAAGACCCATAATACAAGCTTCGTATTCAGCTTCGTTGTTAGTGCAGTTAAAGGTGAGTTTTGCCGAGAAAGGCATGTGAACTCCCTTAGGTGTAATGAGTACTGCACCAACACCATGACCATTCATATTAACAGCCCCATCAAACATCATAGTCCATTCTTCTTCTGGGTCGGGCCCTTCAGTGTGAACAGGCTCTTCATGATCTTTTGCTTTTATGAACATGATGTCTTCATCCGGGAAGTCAAATCTCATAGGATGGTAATCATCAATGGGTTGCTCAGCGAGATACTCAGACAATACACTGCCCTTGATGGCTTTCTAAGATGTGTACTGAATGTCATACTCTGTGAGGATCATTTGCCATCTTGCAACCCGTCCGGTAAGTGTTGGCTTCTCAAAAATGTACTTAACTGGATCCATCTTTGAAATCAACAAGGTAGTGTGGGTCAACATATACTGCCTTAGTCGGCGAGCAGCCCACGCTAAAGCACAACAAGTTTTCTCGAGCAGTGAATAACGTTGTTCACAGTCGGTAAACTTTTTGCTTAGGTAGTAAATTGCATACTCTTTTCGACCAGACTCGTCATGCTGGCCCAGCACACACCCCATTGACTCTTCTAACACTGTCAAGTACATTATTAGAGGTCTTCCTTCAACTGGAGGCATAAGGATCAGAGGCTCTTGTAAGTATTCCATGATTTTGTCAAAAGCCCTCTGGCAGTCTTCGTTCCACCTGACCGTTTGTTCTTTTCTTAACAACTTGAACAAGGGTTCACAGGTTGCTGTAAGGTGAGATATGAACCTTGAAATGTAGTTCAATCTACCTAGAAACCCCCGAACTTCTTTTTTAGTCTTCGGCGCAGGCATTTCTTGAATGGCTTTTACTTTATCAGGGTCAACTTCAATCCCTTTCTCACTTACAATAAATCCCAGCAGTTTACCAGATCGCACCCCGAATGTGCATTTGTTGGGGTTTAACTTCAGCTGATATTTCCTCAGATGCTTGAATAACTTCAACAGATTCACCAGGTGGTCTTCTTCTGTGAGGGACTTGGCAATCATGTCATCCACATAACATTCGATTTATTTATGGATCATGTCATGAAATAATGTTACCATAGCCCGTTGATAAGTGGCACCAGCATTCTTCAGTCCGAATGGCATCACCTTATAACAGAACGTGCCCCAGGGTGTGATGAAAGTGGTCTTCTCCATGTCTTCAGGTGACATCTTGATCTGATTGTATCCTGAAAATCCATCCATGAAGGAGAACACTGAGAACTGGGCCGTGTTATTAACCAATACATCATTGTGAGGTAAAGGGAAGTCATCCTTCGGACTGGCTCTATTCAGGTCCCGGTAATCCACACACATTCTCACCTTGCCGTCTTTCTTAGGCATAGGTACAATATTAGCGACCCACGGCGGGTAACTAGTTACAGCAAGGAACCCGGCGTCCCACTGTTTTTGTACTTCTTCTTTAATCTTCATTGCCATATCTGGGCGAGTACGGCGCAGCTTCTGTTTTACTGGTGGGCAGTCTTCTTTTAAAGGCAGCTTGTGCATGACGATATCGGTGTCCAACCCTGGCATATCCTGATAAGACCAAGCAAAGACATCCACATACTCCCGAAGCATATAATCAGTTGTTCTTTTACTGAATCTTGTAAGCAGGCCCCGATCTTAACCTCTTTCACGTCTTCTTCCGTACCAAGATTAACAGTTTCAATCTCCTCCTGATGAGGAGTGATAACCTTCTCCTCTTGCCTTAACAACCTGGCTAGCTCTTCAGGTAGCTCATAATCTTCTTCAACCCCTTCATCAGCCTGATTGATTGGATTGTCAAAGTCATACGAAGTCATAGCAGTGTTGTTGTCGGTGCAGTCTGAAAGGCACTCTCTGCAAGGGTTTAGATTGTTTATTTTAGTGATCAATTTTAATCTTGTTTAGAAAAAGTGAAAAATGAAGTTATTTATTTTGAAAACATTGCCATTTTATTTTTGTACAAAAAGAAAAAATGAAAACACAGTGAGCGAAAAAGGAAAAAACTCATTTGCAAAAGATGTCCGATATTCATTGATTGATCTATTTGCACAAAATTACAAGATGGCCCGATTACAAAATGAGTCTTGTCATCTTGGGCAAGATGCAAGACTTGATGCATGCTTTAAAATACAGGAAATAATAATTACTCTGCAGGAGTAACCCTTATAATTTCCTGGGAAGACCAGTTAAGGACTTGGCTCCCCGGGATCCTTGGACGTATCCAGCTCTCCAGGTTGCGGTCGCTTTCCTCCTCGTCTTCCAAATTGTTTACAGCATCTGGGGTGATCATTCCCCCGCTGACAAAATTGGGCTCTTTGGCAGCCTCTGATTGATCTTGTTGAGTTGGTTTGTAACCCAACCCAAATCTGTCTTCTTTCTTTTCCACGGGCAACAGCTTGCCCCAGCCTTGGGCAGTACCCTCTTCAACAACCTTTCGGGCTTGCTGATAAGACGTCATGGAAGTTCCCAGTACAGCAGATGCTTCATTAATGTTTAGGGCCTCAAATCCCTGGCTCATGGTTTCATGGATTTCTCCATCCATCTCTATGTACTTATACGTAGCCAGATGGCTAACAAAGATGTCTTCTTCCCCACAAATGGTGATGATTTGGCCTTCCCACTCGAATTTCAGCTTCTGGTGAAGGATAGACGTAACAGCGCCAGCGGCGTGGATCCAGGGTCTACCCAACAAACAGCTGTAGGCCGGCTGAATGTCCATCACATAGAAGGTAATTTTAAAAGTCTGCGGGCCAATCATCACAGGCAGATCAATCTCCCCAAGCACTGATCTTTTAGAGCCATCAAATGCTCTCACCACCAAATTACTCGGACGCAGTGCCAAGCCATCATACTCTAGCTTCACTAAGGCTTTCTTTGGTAGAACATTGAGCGACGACCCAGTGTCCACCAATACATGAGATAGAACAACACCCTTGCACTCTAGAGTGATGTGTAAAGCCTTGTTGTGGTTACGTCCCTCAGTTGTTAAGTCAGCATTGGTAAAACCCAGTCCATGACTGGTGTTGACATTTACTACCACAGTTTCTAGCTGATTAACGGTAATCTCCTCTGGCACGTATGCTGCGTGTAGGACTTTCAATAATGCATTCCTGTGAGCTTCAGAACACATCAACAGGGATAATATGGAGATTTTTGAGGGAGTTTGGTGAAGCTGATCCACCACCTTGTAATCACTTCTCTTTATGATTCTCATAAACTCGTCTACATCTTGTTCAAAAGATGTTATCTGAGTTTCTTTGACAGCTGGCTCTTCAAGCACCACACTCTTTCCTTTTGCTTTGGCAGCAGCTTCTGCTTCAGCATTAGGCCTCTGAGTTTGTGAGGCAAAAAGGCATCCGCTTCTGGTGAAGCCTCCGCCTCCCCCAACATTATCAATCTGTGGAGAAGAGGTTGAAGAATCCAAAGTGATTTTCTCCCCGTTGCAGTAGAGATCAGAGCCATAATGCCAAGGTATGGCATTACTACTTTCATAAGGAACGGGTCTAGGTACCGTAATGGTGACTGGACTGACTGCTGCAGAGGAAGGTATTGAAATGGTGTGCGGATCGTAGTAGATTGTGACTGGTGACCTGGCAGGAGGTACCACTGATTGTTGTTGGAAATTGTTGTTCGGAGGAACATTTGATGGGTCGTAGTAGATTGTAATTGCGGAGACATCTTCATTAAGTTTTGTTGGCGTTGTAGAAGATTCTGCTGATAAAATGAATGTTGATGTTGTAGAAGAAAGGGTTGTTGACATTTGATTTGATGAAGTGATGGATGGAGCCATTGCTGATGATATTGATTAATCGGTAGGAATGATTGTTGCTGCTGTTGTAGAAGAATTAGGAATTGTTGTCAAAGGAATTGCTGGATTTGTAGGCGCCGTTGTTGAGATCTAAAGGATTCCATCCTTGATAAGACCATCTATGCCGCTTCTCAAATTATCACACCCATTGACTGCAATGTTGCAATATCCACAACCGAGTTCACACCCGGGGAACACCTGGCACTCTAGAAGCTGAGCTTTAATTTCGACCAAAGGTGTCCGAATTTGTGCAACACTGGTGATCAAAGTAGATGGTTTGTCTTCTTCAATGGCATTAATCCTCGGCCCGCCATGATTAGGCATGGGATTCTTGTTGACATTTGGAGGGGGTGCAAAGTTGAGGGCTTTAGAATCCACCAGATCTTGTACTTTCATTTGTAAGGCCCTGCATTTTTCTGTATTGTGGCCAGGTGCATTGGAGTGGAAAGCACATCTGGCGTTAACATCATAATTCCTTGGGAGATTGGAGGGATCTGGTGGTGCCAATGTCCTTAACTCAACCAAGTTGAGCTTCAAGAGTTGTGGCAATAAGGCAGCATAAGGCATAGGGATAGGGTCAATCACCCTGTTTTCCTGTGATGGTCTTGGTTGAAAGGGTCGTTGTTGTTGATTGTTGTTGTTGTAGGTTCTCTGAGGCGGGTACTGAACTTGCTATTGGTAATGTGGTTGTTGTTGTGGTTGATATGTTGATTGCTGAGGAATCAATGCTGGAATAGTGACAGCTGCTACTGATCTGTGAACATACTGAGGTCTGCCCCTGCTGGCATGAATGGCATTTGTCTCTCCGGTCCTCCGAGGTCCCACAAAAGGCTTCCTGGAATTACTGGACGAACTTGCACCATTATCAGAAATTTTGCCCATTTTCAAAAGGCTTTCAATCCTTTCCCCAGCTATAAGTACGTCAGCAAAACTGGTGGAAGAAAAGGCAGCCAGCCTATCAATATATGTTCCTTGCAAAGTATTCATGAACATGTCGGCCATTTCCCTTTCCGACATGGGTGGTTGGACAGCAGCAGCAAGCTGTCTCCACCTCTGGGCATACTCTCTGAAGCTTTCTCTGGAGGATTGAGACATTCCCATCAGGAGGGTCCTGTTAGGAGCCATGTCCAAATTGTATTGATACTGCCTGATGAAAGCTTCATCTAGGTCCTTCCAGCACCTGATAGTAGCTCTGGTCAAGTGTGAATACCACTCTCTTGAAGCTCCAGTCAAGCTATCTTCAAAGTAGAACATCCACAGTTTTTCATCCATGGTATATGCTTTAAGTCTTCCCAGAAAAGACTGCAGGTGAGTTCGTGGACAGGAAGTTCCATTGTACTTCTCAAAGCACGGGGGTTTGAACTTGTGGGGAGTTCTCCCCCCATCCACTAATCCCATATCCATTACATCGAAACCTAAGGAATTTTGAGACACCAAAGATCTCAACTTCTCAGCAATTTCATCAAACCTCCTATCATAAACTTCATCTCCAGCTCCCATTACAGTAAACTGCTCTTCTTGAGGATTTTCTTGCAAGATCCTGCCTGCAGCAGTGTTGCCCTGTACATTCCTTGGGATGTTGACTTCCGGATCTAGATGAGGTCCAAATACTGGTGGGTTAACATGAGGATGACCTCCCTCATTATTACTAGTCCCTCCAGTTCCAGGGTGAGTTTCCTCGGGAGTTTGCCTTTCCACTAATGCCCTTAACCTTTCCTGACTCTGGGCCAGGCCAGTCATCACAGTCATGAATTGGGCCATTTGGTTTCTCATCTCCACTCTTTCATTAGCCATCTGGGTTCTGACCTCAGTCAGGTCCTGCTGTACTTGATCCATTTGGATACCAGGAAGGTTGTTGCGAGTAGGGTACCGGTGCGTACGGTTGAGAGGGAACACCCGGCGGCGAGAAATAGTTCCTGAACCACAACAGAGTTAGAAACAAACATAATAAAGGCAAAACCTACAAAACAAAACAAAAGTTAGTATGCAATGCAGTATGCTTATTTGTTTTCCAAGGTATCCGGCTTGGTTCTTGGTTTTGACCTTTCCAGACCTCGAGGAAGATGCTTTTGACTTTGTTGAGAAAAGAAACCCCAAAATGGAAACAAACTAAAATATATTACAAATACCGAACAATACATAGTTTATTTTTACAACACATGCCCTTGGAGGGTCAAAATACAGAAAGAGAAAAAGTACATTAAATGGAAATGAACAACAATCAAAAGGTCAGACATCTAGTCCAAACTCATCCTCCTTCACCTCCTTCAGAAGTGCCTCAGTCACTGGACCAGCTGGATGCTCTGTGATAGTCCTGATGAGGAGGTTCCTGGTGGCAATGGCAGTGGTCAGCTTCTTGTGCTTGTCCTGGTCTTTTGATTTCTTCAACCCAGCCCTAAGCTTCAACTCTGAAATCTCCTTCTGGGCTGCCAGTAAAGCTTCCTGTTGCTTCTTTTCATTGGCCTCTAACTGTTCAATCTTGGCCTGAGTTCTCTGATCTTCTTGTGTCCGGGTTTCAGTGATCCTGACCCACCTAGCCTGAATTTCTTGCAGATAGAGATCAGTCCTAGCCTTCTGAAGCTTGGCCTCTTTACAGGTATTCTTCAATATTTGCTCCCCTGCTCTTGCCTTCTTGATGTAGTCCTCTGTTTTCTCAATCTTGGCCAGATGCTCTACGCTAAGCTTCTCCAACCTCTCAATGTCCAGACAACCATCACTCCTTTCCCAAAGGGTCTTCTTCAGAGCTTGGGATAGATTCTCATTCCTTTCCTTCAGCTTCTCAAACTCTTCTAGGATGACAGTTGCTGCTGGCTGTACTGTAGATGGTCCAGGTATATCCTCAATGGTGAAAGGCATTCCAGTAATTTGAGCTCTAGTACGGGACCAGTCATAGTACTGAGCTGAAGCAACATTATTACATCTCCCAAGAATGGCCATCCCCTTTGTCTGGATGTTGTCCCAAGCCCAGGATGCTTGTCTGACAGCAGCTAGATTAGGCTTTATTTCACAATACAGGGTCTCAGCTAGATCTTGCACTCTGGGAGGGTGAACCAAAGCATAGCCCAGTTGTCTCTTAAACAGCAAAGGATTATAGTTGATGCAACCCTTCACTCCTATTAGAGGTACATTTGGGTATTGCCCACAGCTAGTGATTATGTCCTTGCCTTTGGTGCTCTGGGTGCACCATCTGATGTCATCTGAAGTCAAAGCAATGAGCCTCTTGGCCCAATTCTTCTGTTGGTGAGGGTTCAGGAATGCATCTGACTTAGGCAGGTGTTTGAGCAGCCAGGTGTGAAACAAAGGAGCACAGCATCTCACCAACTTCCCCCTTTGTTTCTCATTCCTCTGATGAATGGAATAATAGAAATCTCCCAGCAATGTTGGTACTGGGTTCCTCAGAAGGAAAAGATGAATGGCATTCTTGCTGATAAATTTGGGCTCATCTACAAACAGTATAACCCCATATATGTTGAGGGCTAACAATGCACAAACTGCCCTCCATTCCCCCAAGGAGGCCTTCAGGATGGCCTGAGAAATCAAGAAATCCAAGTGCAAACCAGGGATCCCAGCCTTTGTTGTCATATTCTGCTCAATCAAAGTAGACTCCAGGTGCAGTGCTTTGGCCACTTCTCCATTGTTGGGAGAAGTCATCTCTGGGTTGAAGGGGACACCACCCATGACAGGTACTCCAATCAAAGATGAATACTCCTCCAGCAGAGGTCCTAGCTGAAAGTCTGAAAATGTGAAACATCTCAAAGGAGGATCATAAAATTGTAGGCAGGTGTGGATCATGCTCCTCTGAGAAGGGTCCAGGTCCATAACCATATCCAGGATACCTCCATAATGCTCTCTGAATAATGGGATGTGGTCAGGGGTGATAAGTGACTGGACCTGCATGATGCCAGTCAACACAGGCTCAAAGAAATGGTATGATATGTTGCTCTTCCTGGGGGCATCCATGACTGCTGATGAACAGCTGAAGACAAGTGCTGATGAAGATCAAGACTGGTACTGGAGATGAGCCACTGATAGGCTGATGCTGGTGATGATGAAGATAGCTGAAGCAGACAACTGAAGAGAATAGCTGAAGCAGATAGCTGATGAAACAGAGGTCTATGCAGAGGAAGGGGTCAAAACCAAGCCAGATATAATGTGGATACCCTAAAAACAAATAAACAAATGTTAAATGATGCAATGATGATGTATGCAAATGATATGCAAGGGTTTGTGATCAAGCTGGATCTGATTCATCTGTCTTGATATAAAGCCCATGCATGTTCAAGAAGTCCAGATGGAGGTTCAGAAATCCAGTAACCAAGGTGGGGGACTCAAATAAAGAGTCACATGTCCAGGGTTAATCACAAGAACTGTCCAAAATGAGGTACTTTTAAACCAAATAAGTAACAAGGTATGATGTGGCCAATGGTACCTGCAAACCTGTAAACAGCCCAACCCCCCTCACAGGTGGTGTTCTAGAACAAGGATCCTTAGACTCGGATCAGTTATGAGAAGTGTAAACACTTCTAACCCGGAGGTACAATGTTTACAATAACCATAAAAGATCCTCCTCTAACTCACCTCAGTTTCTGAAGGTCATAATAAAGGTCATCCAGACTTAGCAGGCTTCCTAGATAGCCCTAGCACTACAGGAAATCTATAACACAGAGTTCTCAAGAAGAAACCCACATCTGAACCGTGTTTCATATTCCCGCACCAGACCGAAATGGAATGGGAAAGAACATGAACCACTCTAGCCTAGGTGTCACTCAGGTCCAAGGTATAGGACCTCAAACTCTCAATGGGACCCCACCCACCAAAATAGAAACCAGATCCAGCAAGATGACAGTATGACAGTATGATGTATAAAACTGTAAAGAAAGCAATAGACAAGACTGTACATAAAGCAATAAAATAAATACATAAACACATATTGCACATAACACCCCAGTAAACACAAATCAAACAAGCGCTAGGAGGAACCCACAAAAATAACCAGAAGCCCTGGTTACAGTATAAGGGTCCCCAACATAGTCGCCAAGTTGTCGCTCCCACCAAATGACACAGGGCCAAGAGGGGTACAGACGCAAACGGTCGGCGAAAGAGAAGAGAATGAATAGAGTCACCAGCTAGGCATTTTTATCCCGAAGGAAAGGTAATGCTGCATAAACCTAGAAAGATATGGATAAGATGGTTGCGAACCAGAGAGACTGAGAAAGGGGGTTGGTTACAACCTGGGAAGGTATTAGCACCCAGTTTGTCCGCCGTACTCGACGGGATCCACGCTTAAAAGATTTGTGTTTTAAAGGGGTAGTGTCTGTGCAATCTGTGTATCAAAGCTGGAAAAGAATGCAAGTGTCAGTGTAAAAGAAGTGTGAAGTGTATAAGAGAAGTGTTAGTGTAAGAACAAGAATGAAATGCCCCAAGACTATGAGGCTTAAAGAAATAAACCTAGAAGAGGGGGAATATACAGAGACTTTTTTTCGATAACTGTTAAGTTATGCCTACGTATCCTCTCGTGCAATGAGAAAGTCAGAACACCGTAGTTCGACCTAAAGAGACAGAAAGATAAATTGACTTGTGAACTGCTTACTTGTCCATGCTCAAGTGTATGACCTGTCTGGCTCAGGTGCTAACTGTCTTGCATTAGACGGAAGAAGCGAGTTCTCGTTTGTGAGTGAATGAGATGAGAAAAGAATCCCAGAGGAGACGATTATTGTTTGTTTTTGGTGTTTTCAATCTTTTATTTCTTTTTGGATGTTTGTCATAAGAAAATGAGCTTAAGCCTAAACCAGGGGTTAGTAGACTCATCACATCCTCCCTCTGATTAGGGGTAATGAGAATACCTTAAGTATGAAGTATGCACCTCACACTTAATCACCATGATGTTGGATTAAGATCATCAACCTACTTATATTTATTTAGATGTTTTTGTTGTTTTTGTTTAGAGTTGAGTAATGAGATTAAGCCGTAATTAGGGATTTAATGGACTCATTACACCATCCTAATAGAAGGATAATAGATGAGAACATTTAAGCTAAGGAAGGCTCCTCAACTTAATCCATGATTAGGGATTAACCTCATGACAAAACAAAGCCTTTATTAAAGTGGATTTTAATTAGTGGTAAGATTAAGAAGTGGATTTTAGGAATTGTAAGACAACTTGAGGGGTACTTGTCCATTAACACTAGGGTTAGTCCTTCTTAACCAATTAAGGAAGAATTAGAACCCTAATGCAAGGCCCAAGTTATAAGCTTGATGTCTTGATGATTATTAAGTGAATTGATTAAAGGATTTAAACACATTAAGGGTTTAACACTTAGGATTAAAGTTATACACTCCATCCTAATAGAAGGATGCAGGCATAAACTTAATCACAAAGCCTTAAAACCTTTAGGGTTTAGTCCTTGATTATGAGGTGAGAAGAGAAGACTCAAAGAAGACTCAAAGGTAAAACTAAATGGGGGGACTAATCAAACCCTAATCATGATCATGCTTGGTTGTTCCTAGGGTTTATGAAGCTTGTAAGAGATCTTCAGGAGAGAAGCCACCAGGAAAGAAGCAGATGAAAGGAGAAAGAAACAGAGAGAAGCAAGACAACTTGCTTCACTTAAGAAGACAAGTTGCTTGAAGGAAGAAAGTGGGAATGAGCATGAATGAGCATGCCCACTCCAATGCACAAGATAAAATGCAGCAATTATGCAAGAGAGATGAGAAGAGATTGTGAGAAGTGAAGGCAAATTCACTTCTCAATACAACTTACCACCTGAAAAGTTAGCAAAAGAAATGAAATGCAATGGAAATGAGATGAAATGCCATGATGTAAGACAAATTCAGAAACATGCACATGATGTTAATGATGCTAAGAGATGATGCAAACTCATGACAAGGGATGAGAGTGATCAAACAAGCATAAGGATGCAAATGAAGCATGCTTTGAACCATAAAGATTCATGAATGTTTATGAAATAAAATGAACATATATCATGGCAAATGAAAGATGTAATGATCAAATATGATTCTAAAATGTCCTAAGATGTATTATGAATCATGTGGATACACAAAATGTCATGGCAAGTTCTTGAATGCAAGCAAATGAGAGATGGATGCAAAGGAAGGCACAAATTAGGGTTTACATACAACACACAATGCAAAAATTCAAAACCAGAAGCAAATGACATGACAAAAAATTGAAAATGGGATCAAAGGAACCCTAACCCTACACAAGTTCACTGCCCAAAGGAGGGGACCTAACTCTTAAGCTAGTGCAAGTTATGAATTTTCTAAGTCAACTAGGGTTTCAAGGTACCTCACAATGAAAAATGCTAAACAAATTGAAAATGGAAGATGAATTCAAACCAATTTTATCCTATAAATAGCATGCTATGAATAATGCAATGCAAGAAGAACCATCATCAAACTCTCAATGGTTAGGCAGAATGGATTTTTCTAAGTTTGAACAAAAATATTTCCTTTAAAAGAATTTAATTCCAATGAAAATTGCCAAAATGCATCAAGAACTAAAAAGAAATTTGTTTTGAGAGTTTGATAATGTTTCTAAATGTTTTGAAATGCAATGTGAATTTTTTTGTGATTTTTAAATACCTAAATGTATTTTTAATTAATTAATTTTCATTAACTAATTAAAAATAAGCATTTAAATGATTTAAAAATAATTTTTAATGCAAAAAATAAAAATAAAAATATTTTTGGGTTCTGAAAATTAATGAAATGTTTGACAAAAAAATTCAGAATTTTTAAATATGATTTGCTATTTTTAATAATTCGTAAAAGATAAAACAAACAAAATGAAATAAAAATTGAATTAAAGAGAAAGTATGCAGATCCAGAGGCTGAGGTTTAAACAAATTTGGAGGGAATTGACTGGCGCCAGATCCAGTGGCTCAGATTCAAACTGGCTGGATTAATTTAAACTTAATTAATTAATCTAATTAATTAGGATTAGGGTTTTAATGAAAGATCTGGTCCATTCAAACGCGCGGGAGTCAACACAAGTCAAACAAATCCATGGTCCATATTTAAACTGAGCCCTAATCCTCATTAATGCGCTAATTACTTTCAGGTGGCCGGAAATGACCTCCGGTCATCTTCTCCGGCCACACCTCTCCCTGAAAATTGCTATCTTCTTCCCTAGGCTTCTAAAATCCAATCCCTCTGCCCAAAAATGATCCCCATACATCATACATTAAGAATCAACAAACAAACAACATTTAAAACACATCAAGAGTGAGAATCGAATCAAAACAATTTTAGGTCAAAAAAATTCAGAACATGAATACATACTCATTTCTCAACCATTTTCAAAACAAAACACATCAGCATGATCAGTGAAGCATAAAGAATCATTTAGTAACTTAAAAACAAGTTTCTGGAAAAATTGTTCTTGAGCTCACCTGAAAATGGAGCTTTCAATCCAGGAGCTTTCTGACTGCTTCTTTGCTTCAAAATGGCTCCAATGATCTTCTTGAGGAAGCTTTGAGGCTTGGTTGGAGTTTAATGTGGCTGGTTTAAGAGTTTGATGAAGTTCTGTTCAAGGGAAGTGAAAAATCTTGTTTCTGTTTGTGGGCTTTTCAGGGCAAATTGATGGTTGGGAAATGATCAGAGGATCATATTGAGTGGTTCTATGAAGTTTGTTTTGAGGTTTGAAGCTTGTATGGAGGGATTCGAATGAAAATGCATAAGAGGTGAGTTTGGAGGATGCTGACTTGTGGGAGAGATCAGGCTGTGTTGTGTGTTGTGTTGAGTTCCTTTTGGTACATGTATCAAGTTTGGATAGGTCAGAGAGTTGTTGCTGCCCTAGCTTGATTGGTATGGGCCATTTTGCATAAAGTCAACTTTTTCTGTAAGAGAAGGTATGGGCCATTTCAGTCAAGGTACAAGGGCATGTCTGCTGCAGCTTGAATCAAGGCTGTCCATGGAAATGAATTTGAGGCAATGCAGCAAGTGGATTAGGGTTTATGTGAGTTTTTGCAATTTCACAAAGTTTTGGCCCTTTTAAAGTTTCTTAAAGATCAAGGCATGAAAATGAACAATTCTTTGGTGCATTCTGATTTTTAGGTCATGGTTCATGTTTGTGTAATGCATAGAAGTCCATTTGAAGTCACATTTTGCCTTGGCATGAGGTTTTGCAACTTTGCCTCTTTGGTACAAAACATGAATTTATGTGATTTTTGCCAACTTTGACAAGCCATAACTTTTGATCCAAAATGAATTAGAATGAGTTCTTGTACTTTTTGAAAATGGGAGGATCCATTCTACAACTTTCATGACCAAAGTTTTCTCATTTGAAGCATTTTTGAATCAATTTGAGGAGGTTGAAAAACTTTCCCAAAATGGCAAGTTTACATTACAAGTCACTTTCCCAAAAAGGAAATTTTGCAAATGGCTTGAAATTCTTCAATTTTGTGAACTTAGAACATCTTCTATGATCAAATAAAGATCATACACATTCAAAATGATGGAGAATACCCTTTGGTTGGGTCATTGGGGGCCTCAGATGCCCTGATTTTGCACTGACATGCTCAAGAAGTCATCTCCTGATCAGATGCCTTCCCCATTGAATTTCTTCATGAAAATTGATATGCATGATCCTCATATCATATAGAGACCAATAGAAACAATAGTGACCAAAAAATTTGGAGTTATGGCCCTTGACACCAAAACCCTAATTTTAGGTCATCTGTGCAGTTAAACCTGGATCTGCTTCCATGCCTTTCCAAGTTCTTGTGATTCTTTGACTTCCTTGGCCTTGTGAGGATATAATATGATGCTTGAACATACATGGACCCCTTTGAAGTGATTGAATACCTTTGGAGTGGTTCAAATGGCTCAGGGATGGCTCAGATCACAAATCTTAGATGCAGATGACTTAGAACCAATGCAGTGAATAAAAAATGCAATATGAGGTGATATGATTGAACTTATGCACATGAAGAGATCACAAGACATGGTGTGAATGGGTGAGGGCAAATTTGGGGTGTTTACAGTTGTTATTGTTGTTGTAGGATCTTTGTTGAGGAAACTGTGGCTGTTGTGGAAAATGTTGTGGCTGTTGAGTGTATTGAGGAGGTGGAGTAGGAATAGTGACGAAGACAATTGATCTTGGCAGATACTGGAGTCTTCCTCTTCCCATATGTACAAAATTTGTTTCACCGGATCTGCGGGGCCTTGCAAATGGCTTCCTTGCACTACTTGAACTAGCGCCGTTGTCAAAAATCTTTCCCATCTTCAGTAAGCTCTCAATTCTTTCCCCAGCTATAATCATGTCTGCAAAGTTGGTGGAAGAAAATGCAGCCAACCTATCAATATAAGTCCCTTGGAGGGTGTTCATGAACATATCTGCCATCTCCCTTTCTAACATCGGGGGTTGAACGACAGCAGCTAATTGCTCCATCTTTGGGCGTACTCTCTAAATATTTCCCGGGAAGACTGTGACATTCCCATTAGAAGGGTTGTGTTTGGAGCCATGTCCAGATTATACTGATATTGACAAATGAAAGCTTCGGCCAAGTCTTTCCAATTTCTAACTGTGGCCCTGGTCAAATGAGAGTACCACTCCCGGGATTCCCCTGTCAAGCTATCCTCAAAGTAAAAAATCCACAGTTTTTCATCCATGGTGTAGGCTTTTAATCTCCCCAGGAAAGATTGGAGATGGGTACGTGGGCAGGATGTTCCATTGTATCTTTCAAAACAAGGAGGTTTGAATTTGTGAGGAATTCTAACCCCTTCTACTAATCCCATATCCATGACATCAAAACCCAGAGAGTTTTGAGACTCCAAAGACCTTAGCTTTTCTGCTATTTCATCCAACCGACGATCGTAGACTTCGTCTCCAGCCCCAACCACAATAAACTGTTCTTCCTGAGGGTCTTCTTGCAAGGCCCTCCCTCCAGTGTTACCTTGGGTGTTTCTTATAGCATTGATTTCTGGGTTCAGATGAGGTCCAAACTCTGGAGGATCAGTATGAGGTTGTACGTGATCGTTGTTGCTGGTACCCCCTGTACCTGGGTGGTTTTCCTTGGGAGTTTTCCGCTCGACTAACTCTCTCAGTCTCTCCTGGCTCTGAGCCAATCTAGTAATCACTTCCATAAATTGATTCATTTGGGCTCTCATCTCTGTCCTTTCATTGGCCATTTGGGTCATCACATCAGTCAAATCCTGTTGAAACTGATCCATTTGTAATCCCGGAAGGTTATTTCTTGTCGGATATCGGTGCACTCTATTGACAGGGAACACTCTTCTACGAGCAATGTTTCTTGAAATCACAACAAAGTGAGAAACAACAACAGAAAACAAAAACCTATAAAACAAATAAAATATGTTAGTATTCAATGCAGGATGCCTATTTGTCTTCCAAGGGTATCCGGTTTGGTTCTTTGGTTTTGACCTTTCCAGACCTCGAGGAAATGATGATGTTGCAGAGAGATAAAGCCCATGAAATAATACAAACCATATATTACAAAAATGTGAAGACACATAGTTTGATTACAATAAAGTTCCCATGGTGGGTTAAAATACAACAAAAAGGTACAAACAAAAGGAAGTACAAATACAAAGAAATCAAACATCCAATCCAAAGTCATCCTCTCTGACTTCCTTCAGGAAAGCCTTAGTTACTGGGCCAACTGGGTGCTCTGTGATGGTCCTGATAAGAAGGTTCCTGATGGTAATGGCACTGGTTAACTTCTTGTGCTTATCCTGATCCTTTGACCTCTTTAACCCCGCACGGAATCTCAACTCAGAGATCTCCTTCTATGCTGATAACAAGGCTACCTGATTCTTCTTCTCACTAGCCTCCAGCTGCTCTATCCTAGCTTGGGTTCTCTGATCTTCCTGTGCACGAGCCTCAGTGATCTTGATCCATCTAGCCTAACTCTCCTCTAAGTAATGCTCAGCTCCGGCCTTCTGAGTCTTAGCTTCCTTGCAAGCATTCTTCAACACTAACTCTCCTGCTCTAGCCTTTCTGATATAATCATCTGTCTTTTCAATCTTGGTCAAGTGCTCAATCCGGAGCTTCTCTAACCTTTCATTATTCAGAAGACTGTCATTCCTCTCCCAGAGGGTCTTCTTCAAAGCTTCAGAGAGCTGAGTATTCATTTCCTTCAATCTCTCAAACTCCTCTAAACTGACAGTAGCTGCAGGCTCCACTGTTGAGGGTCCAGGTACATCCTCTAAGGTGAATGGCATATGGGTGATCTGTCCCCTGGTACGAGATCAATCAAGATACTGAGCTGAGGCTATGTTGTTGCACTTGCCAAGAATAGCTGTCCCCTTAGTCTGAATATTGTCCCAAGCCCATGAAGCTTGTCTGACAATGGCAAGGTTGTGCTGAATGTCACAATAGAGGGTATCTGTCAAATATTGCTCTCTTGGTGGATGCACCAAGGTATACCCTAATTGCCTTTTAAAGAGCAGATGATTGTAGTTGATGCAACCCTTTACTCCAATCAGGGGTACATTGGGATACTGCCCACAACTAGTGATGATATCTTTACCCTTGGTGCTTTGAGTGCACCATCTGATGTATTCTGATGTAAGGGCAATCATTCTCTTAGCCTAGTTCCTTGGCTGATGAGGATTCAAGAAAGTGTCTGACTTCGACAAGTGCCTTAACAACCAACAGTAGAAGAGGGGTGCACAACATCTGACCAATCTTCCCTTCTGCTTCTCATTCCTTTGATGCATTGAGTAATAAAAGTCTCCAAGAAATGTAGGGACTCGATTTCTCAACAGGAAGAGGTGGATAGCACTCTTTCTTACAAACTTAGGCTCGTCTGTAAAAAAGATGACTCCATATATGTTGAGGGCCAGGAGAGCACAAACAGTGTCCCACTTCCCTGCTGCAACATGCAGGGTGGCCTGAGTATCCAAGAAGTCCAAGTGAAGGCCTGGGATTCTAGCCTTGGTGGTCATATTCTGTTCAATGAAAGTGGACTCCAAGTGCAAAGCCTTAGCCACATCTTCATTCTTAGGAGCAACCATCTCAGGGTTGAAGGGAATTCCTCTCCTGATGGGGACTCCTAACAACATGGAGAACTCTTCCAGCAATGGGCCCAACTGGAAATCTGGGAAAGTGAAACATCTGAGAGGAGGGTCATAGAACTGGAGATAGGTGTGGATCATTCTCCTCTGGGATGCATCCAGGTCCATGATCATGTCCATAATGCCACCATAATGCTCCCTGAATAAAGGGACATGACCAGGAGTGATGAGAGACTGAATCTGTCTGATGCCTGTCAGAGTGGGCTCAAAGAAATGATAGGTGATGTTTCTCTTCCTGGAAGTGTCCATGCTGACAATGGATGCTGGTGAAGACTGAGGATAACTGCTGATAAAGGCAAATGAAGAAGATGCTGAAGAAGAGTCTCTGATGAAGACAACTGATGAAGGGAGCTGAAAAGAATATCTGGTGAAGATAGTTGGTGAAAGTAGCTGAAGAAGAATCCCTGATGAAGATAACTGATGAAGATGCTGAAGAAGAGTCTCTGATGAAGACAACTAGTGAAGAAGGCTAATGAGAGAATTGGCTTGACGAGCGACTGCTAGATGAGTAATGGACTCAATCAGTAAAAGTTATGACAAAAGGTGACACAAAAACTCTTCAGGAGTATGGCTGTCCTAATACTCTTAACTCTGGATAGGTGCTTCCGATTGTCTGTCTTTAGGAAAGAATGAATTCTCGTGCTATTGAGGTGGCCTTCCCTAGTACGAGTATTTGAATAGTTTTTCCCTTGACTGGCTAATCTTTGAGTGAATACTCAGACTGAATGCTCCTGGAGATATTTGAATCTCGAAGTGATTACCCTGATTAGGCTGAAATTTGAAGAGATTGCTCGATGTAACTACCCCGGATTGGCTGTCTCTTACCACGACTGGTTGGACTAGTCCTTACTCAATGGAGCTTCCTGGAAAAGTGCACCTCGACACGATTGTCTTTCCGAAGTTTCTGACTTCTCAACTTGGAAAAATTAAGTTTCTGGACTGAAGTTCCATAGGTGAACTTCTATGGTGCCAAACAAATCTACGCAAGCAGAAAATGTTTTATTCTGAGAATGATTATTCTAATGAAGCACACAGGTTAATCTTGAATATTTACTAAAAAAATGTCGTAAGACTTTGTGAGAGAATCACTAGTTAAGATACGACGTTATTTTTGAATAAAATAAAAGCATGCACATGAAATACCAACAAAGGTCTTTTAGCACAACTCATAGGAGTCAGGAACAAGGTCACGTGGTAGTACGCTCTCAAAATAACCTTGTTTCAATTAGGAATTTTGAGGGTTGTATCGTGGCTTGGTTCACGGTTATAGAAATAAAGGATATAAGCTCAAAGTTTATTTGTACCCACCCCTCTTCGTGATGTCATACATTCCTATGTTCAGCTAATCTTCACAAGAGTTCACCTTTCATAAGTGTTTCGTGCCGATTGAGGAACCATTAATGCTAACGGTTCAAGCACCATTGAGGTTGTTGTTGGGAGCACTACGCCAAAATTGACGTTTAATAGCACACCTTAGACAACGCTTTATTAAGAAAGCGCTGTTAAAGGTTAAAATTAAAATAAAACACAAAAAATGTTCCAAAAAAATAATGAAAGCGCTGTGTAAGGGGAGGGGGGGGTCTTAGATATCGCTTTTGAAAAAGGGCTGTCTAAGACCCCCCCTTAGACAACGCTTTTAGAAAGCGCTTTTAAAGATAGACCTTAGACAGCGCTTTTGAAAAAGCGCTGTCTAAAGTCTTTAAATTAAAAAAAAATTAAAACCAAATGCGCTGTCTAAGGGGGGTTTTAGAAATCACTTTTGGAAAGTGCTGTCTAGGGCATACCTTAGAAAGCGCTTTCCACAAAAGCGCTGTCTAAGGTCTAATTAAAATAAAATTTCAGACTCAATTTCTATTTTCCCTCCCGCGAACGTTGAAACCCTAACAGCGAAAACCATAAACCCTAACAGCGAACATGAATACACTTCCATTTTTCAGTTTCAATCATTGAACGTGTTTGAAGAATCGTACGTGTCTCGACATTTGGGTGTTGACTTCATTTTTCGTTTCTACTGTTCTTCATTTCTTGCGGTATGTTCTTCATTTCTTATGGTTTTTATAAGTTGTTATTAATCTTTGATAAAATTTAGAAACTGAGTTTAGAAGTAGTTTACTACTGTTGAGAATGTGCATAATCTTGTTGACTGAGTTTAGTGTATTATTCTTGTTGAAGTTGTTTTGATTCATTCTAGCTATTTTTGTAAAAACTGAGTTTAGAAGTTGAGTTTAGAACCCTTATTGTAGAAACTGAGTTTTGACTCATAAGGTACATTGTTGTTGTTATGTTTGATAAGTAATAATGTTGATTCTTATTGAAGTTGTTTTGATTCATTCTAGCTATTTTTGTAAAAACTGAGTTTTGAAGTTGAGTTTAGAACCCTTATTGTAGAAACTGAGTTTTGACTCATAAGGTACATTGTTGTTGTTATGTTTGATAAGTAATAATGTTGATAATAGAAAAATGTTGATAATAGAATAATGTTGATAATAGAAAAATGTTGATAGAAAAATTATTAAAGTTAAGAGAAAAGTAATGGAAGAAAAAGTTTGATTCTTGTAATAGAAAAAATGAAAGTGATGAGGTAATTAAAGTTGTTATGTTTGATAAGTAATAATGTTATAATAGAAAAATGTTCTTCCTTGAAAAATGTTGTAATACAAAAATGTTTGGTAATAAAAAAATGTTGTAATAGAAAAATGTTTGATAATAGAAAAATGTTTGATAAGTAATTAACGTTAGTTATAGAAAATTTAAAGTTGTAGAAAATTATAGGTATAGTTATAGTTATAGGTATAGTTATAGGTATATTCTAATAGAAAATTAAAGTTAGTTATAGAAAAATTAACGTGTTATAGGTATAGTTATAGGTATATTGTAATAGAAAAAGTTTGATTCTTGTAATAGAAAAAATGAAAGTGATGAGGTAATTAAAGTTGGTATATCGGCGTATCGGATACGTTATTGAAGTTTATATTAACATTGGTTATGTATACGTTATTGAAGTTTAAAATGAATTGAACTTTAAAATTGTTAGAATATTCAAAGATACTACCTTAGTTATGTATTTTCGTCTGGATTGATTGTTTACCTTAATAAGTAGGAAAACCATGGATAAAACATGGATCTGTGCCGATCGAATGACCAAAGAGTACGAGAGTGGGGTTGCGGAATTCATTAAGTATGTTGTTCAACATGCTGAAAACCCCAGACGAAGGCATTGTCCTTGCTTGCGTTGTTGTTATATTGGTAAGGTTGACGCACATGGATTGAAATCGTATTTGCTGAGGCATGGAATTGATCAAAGTTATCAGTGTTGGATATTTCATGGTAAGAAAATTAACAAGAATGTTGAATCGAGTGGAAAAAGTAATACGACCTATGCTTCATACGACAAAGACACGGAAACATACGATTGTGATCGAGTTGAAGAGATTGTAGAAGCACTGGAAGAAGATCTTCATGATTGTCCTGAAATGTTTGAGAAGATGGTAAGCGATGTAGAGAATCCGTTGTACAAAGGTTGCACTAAATTATCAAGACTGTCTGCGGTATTAAAGTTGTACAACTTAAAGGCGGGCAATGGATGGTCGGATAAAAGTTTCACAGAGTTGTTGGCCCTTATGAGAGAAATGCTACCGGATGATAATGTTCTTCCTAATCGAACCTATGAGGCAAAAAAAAATGTTGTGCTCTATTGGCATGAGCTATGATAAGATACATGCTTGTCCTAATGATTGCATTTTGTTTCGTAACGAATATGCAACATTAACTGAGTGCCCTAAATGCGGTTTGTCTCGATATAAGAAAAGATTGTCTCCCGCAAAAGTCTTATGGTAATTTCTGATAATTCCGAGATTTAGGCGCATGTTTCGTAGTGAAACCGATGCAAGACATCTTACTTGGCATGCAGATGAAAGAATTATTGATGGAAAGTATCGGCATCCGGCTGATTCACCACAGTGGTCGAAGATTGATAATGATTATCCTGAGTTTGGATCAGAAGCAAGAAACCTTCGATTGGCATTATCTACTGATGGAATGAACCCACATGGTCTTCAAAGTATCTCACATACCACATGGCCTGTGATTCTTATGATTTATAACCTACCTCCGTGGCTATGTATGAAGCGTAAGTACATGATGTTATCTATGTTAATCTCTGGGCCTAATCAACCAGGGAATGACATAGACGTATACTTGAAACCTTTGATCGAAGATTTAAAGATTTTGTGGGAGAACGGTGTGGAGGTTTATGATGGATATAGGAAAGAAAGTTTCAATTTGAGGGCGATGTTGTTTGGCACAATTAATGATTTTCCAGCATACGGGAATCTATCTGGGTATAGCATTAAAGGTCAACGTGCGTCTCCTGTTTGTGAAGAAGGAACCGATACGATTCGATTGGAACTTTGCCAGAAGAATGTGTTTCTCGATCATCGTAGATTCTTACATTCTAAACATCACTACCGTGGGTGGAGAAAAGCATTCAATGGAGACACCAAACATCGTAGAGCTCCACCCGCATTGTCAGGTGAACAAGTTTTTAAAAAGGTGAAAGATGTGCGTACTGAGTTTGGCAAGCCTTTTGCACATAAGGTTGTGAAAGGTGGGTGGAAGAAAAGGTCGATATTTTTTGAATTTCCATATTGGAAGTCTTTGTACGTGAGACATTTTCTCAATGTTATGCATATTGAAAAAAACGTATTTGAAAGTGTTATCGGTACATTACTCAATATAAAAGGCAAGTCTAAGGATGACCTTAAAGCAAGGGAGGACATGTTAAAAATGGGAATGAGAACTGAATTAGCACCCGTGAAGAAAGGAAGACGAACATATCTACCACCTGCTGCTTTTACTTTATCTAGAAAGGAGAAAAAAAATTTGTGTAAGTCTCTGAGTGAAGTTAAGGTTCCAGAAGGATACTCATCAGATATCAGAAGACTTGTTTCTATGAAAGACCTCAAGTTGAAGAATTTGAAGACACATGATTGCCATGTTATAATGGAACATTTTCTACCGATAGGTATACGTTCTATTTTGCCAGAAAAAGTAAGAAGTTCCATAACTAAATTGTGTTTTTTCTTTAGGTCAATATGTAGTAAAGTGATCGATCCCGAGATCTTACCAACACTACAAAAATAGATTGTAATTACCTTGTGTGAGCTTGAAATGTATTTTCTTCCGTCTTTTTTTGACATAATGGTTCATCTAGTTGTTCATCTTGTGAAAGAGACATATTTGTGTGGACCAACTTATATGAGATGGATGTACCCTGCTGAATGGTATATGAAAATATTAAAAGGGTACGTGAAATCCCAAAGTCGACCAGAGGGTTGTATTGTTAAACGATACATTGTTGAAGAAGCTGTTGAGTTTTGTACTGAATATTTGTCTAACGTTCAATCGATTGGACTCCCCAGAGCTCAGATTTTCGAAAAAATGGAAGGTAAAAATTAATTGGGAATAAAATTGTGACAATATTAAGGGATGAACGGGATCAAGTTCATTTGTATGTTCTGCACAATAATAATGAGGTTGAGCCATATGTTGAAATGCACAAGGATGTACTCCGAAGGTTAAATCCGAACATAAATGAAAATTGGATAGTTATAGAGCACAATCAAAGTTTCATACAATGGTTGAAGGATCATATTTATTCGAAGCGCTCTTCAGATCCTTCTTCGGTAACAGAAAGGTTGAGATGTTTGGCATATGGTCCAAGTTGGCATGTGTTTTCTCATAGCGCATACTTAATTAATGGATACACCTTTTATACCAAAGAACAAGATGATAAGAGTACTATGCAAAATAGTGGTGTCACCGTGCTAGCTGAAGCAATGCATATATCAAGTATGAAGGACTTAAACCCCAAATATTCAAATTTGTCATATTTTGGAGTTATTGAGCACATTTGGGTGTTTGATTACGAGAAGTTTCAGATTCCCATCTTTGGTTGCAAGTGGGTGAATAGTAGTGGCATACGAATGGATAAGTCTAGATTTTTGCAAGTTGATCTTACTAGGGTGGGGGTACAAAGATGAACCTTTTATTCTAGCATCTCAAGCTAAACAAGTGTTCTATGTGAATGACCCGAAGAGTACAAAATGGTCTATAGTGCTTTTCTCTAACAAAGTGACTGATGATAGTGGTGTCGATCAATGTGATATTGATGTTGAGAATGAGTCATGCATTAGACGGAATGAGTTGAATAGAAATGATGAAATTGAGGATCTTATACCGGATGAGTCATATATAAGAAACGATCATAATGAGGGAATTTGGATCAATTCATCCGTACGCATTGCTAAGAAACAAGTGATTAATATTCCAACAAAGAAAAGAAAGAGATGTTAGTGACTGAGGTAAATTATGCATGGTTTCTTTATTTTTTTTTGTTTTCAATTGCTTTGATTATAAGTTATATCTGATAATGCATGATTTCGTTATATTTTTGTTTTCAATTGCTTTGATTATAAGTTATATTTGATAATGCATGGTTTCTTTATGTTTTTGTTTTCAATTGATTTGATTATAAGTTATATCTGATAATGCATGATTTCGTTATATTTTTGTTTTCAATTGCTTTGATTATAAGTTATATCTGATAATGCATGATTTCTTTTATTTTTTTGTTTTCAATTGCTTTGATTATAAGTTATATCTGATAATGCATGATTTCGTTATATTTTTGTTTTCAATTGCTTTGATTATAAGTTATATATGATAATGCATGATTTCTTTATTTTTTTGTTTTTAATTGCTTTGATTATAAGTTATATTTGATATTTGATGGTTTCCTTGGTTTATTACAGGTTAGACATGGCTGATAACCAACATGAGGAAGTTAGTAAAAAAGTATCCGCGAAAGAAGAGATTCGAAGAGGCATAACAGTAATGAGAAGGGTGGTCCAAGGAAGATCTCGAGGCATCATACTAGATGTGCATTGGAGCCACCAGGGACAACTTGTAGAACCTAATGGGCATACCTTAACTAGTTTTATCGGTGCACTAGTAAGGAATGAAATTCCTATTACCTGTGATGATTGGAGAAACAAAGAGCTGAATGACTCCAAAGAAAAAATTTGGAGTGAGATAAAGGTACAATCATTTGACCCTTAATTATACGGTATCAATTATGTTTTTTCAATTACCGGTACTAACTATCAATCTGTATGTTTTTCTTAGCAATGTTTTAACATCGAAGAAGAAAGAAGAGGTTTCTGTATGAAATTGGCCGGAAAGCTTTTAAGAGGGTTTCAAACATTTTTATCATCCAAGTTCCTTAGGGATGCGGATGGTAATTATGTGGATGCGGAGCTTCCTAAAAAATATGAAAGTTTGATATCAGCTGAAGAATGGGAAACTTTCAAATCCAAACGACAAGACCCGGTTTTCAAAAGAATAAGTGCCACAAACTGGGAAAGAGCATCAAGTCCCGCATATCCGTACCGAAAAGGACGTGTCGAATATGGACGCTTAGAACAATCCATGGTAAGTATTTATAAATTGCGATAACAAATTTGTTCATCATATATTAGTTTTATCTGATCAAATTGTATGACTTAATGTGTAGCTGCAGAAGGAGAAAAGTTCAGAAACATCTCTTCCTGCACATGTTTTGTGGAAGGAAGCCCGTGTGGGAAAATCTGGAGTTCCTCAAGAAGACGTTTTACACGTATACCAGAAATGTGTAAGTATAACATTTTTTCATTAATTGAATAACATTTTTATACACAAATATTTGACAAGTATACGATATTCATCTGATTTTTCAGGAGGCGTTATCTCAGTCTTTATCTCCTGATGATACTAGGAGCATACTTAGTCGGACATTAGATGTCCCTGAGTATTCTGGTCGGGTGAGGGGTAAGAGATTTGGAGTCACTCCGACCTCCCTGAGTGTTAAAAAAGGAAAGGCTCCTAGTAATCGGGAGCTTCATGAAAAATTGGAAGCCATGCAAGTTGATCTTGATGCATTCAGGAGAGAAAGAGAGGCTAGCGCCTCAACATGTTTCAAAGATGGTTCGGACAAAGACAGTATCAACTGTACCTTTCAGCCGAACATTCCAGAGGTAATTACATATAATTGTCTTAAATTGAACTATTTGCTTAAATTATGTATTTGACATATATACACATTAACAATTTCTTGTTATTATTGGTTTTAGGGCATTTCCCATTGTCAGCTATATTTGTCGTCACCATACTATCGAATGGTTGGCAAGGGAAAAGTGCATAACGTTAGCGGAGTATTACTCCACACTAGAGAGCTCCCTGCTGGATGTTTGAAAGTATCGGTTGATATTGCAGTTGAGCCGAATGCATCATTACCATATCCTAACGATGATTCGGATGCAACAACGGTGGACGAAGCAGTAGGTTCGTTTGTTGCATGGCCGACAAACCTCATATGCGTAGGATATGAGGTATGCCTAAAACCTATGTTAACTTTAATGTGTATATTCAAAGTTTTTACGCGCATTTTACATACATATTTTCCTTGGTTATGTTAAATAGACTCCCACAAAATCCAAATCAAAAGATAATGCTATTCCGCGGCATACCGAGTCCGTGGTTTCAAGAAAACAGGTACAATACAATTATATGGCATATATTCATGGAAGTTGTTACATTCTTAATTTGATCTAACTATTTATATGATATGTAGCTTCAAGAAAAGGAGGTTAGCAACGCCTCCGCACAACAAAAAAAGGAGGTTAGCAACGCCTCCGCACAGGTAAAAAGTGCTGGTGCTAAGAAGACCGTAGCTAGGAAAAAACCTACCACCAAGTATAGGTCGTGCCTCAGGACATTTCTAGAGATGACCAATATACCGACCAGAGGTGTTCGGCTTGTGCATATGGAGGTAGGTATTTTCGACTTTGATTACGACCAAATGATTGGTAATGAAGACTTCATGCAAGTTTTTGGTCGTGAAGAAATCGGCGTCACTGTTGTCAATACATATATCAGGTAAATCCGGTCTACTTTGTTATATTAATTGAACAACTTATTTACTTTATGTTTCAAAAGAGGTGTCTAATGTTAATGATTTTTTTAATATAAGGTTTTTGTATGACAAATTGATGCGCCCAATGGTTTGGACGTGTCATTTGGATTCTTAGCACCCGCGACCGTCAACTTAAGTTCAATCTTAAGTAGACCGGATACCGCGACGGAGTACGTTCTTAGGATCCTCATGGCCAACAAAGATGCGGAGAAGTTGTTCTTTATACCGTTTAATATTGGGTTAGAATTTCATTCTAAATTCATCTATTATAATTTTTTTCCAAGTTGACATCTAACATTTGCTTAATCATTACAGTGGACATTGGTTGTTGCTTGCAATCAATCCTATCAGAGAAATCGTTTATTATCTTGACTCGTTAGGAAATGATTGGACAACATACCTGGATATGAAGGTTATAATTGACACGTAAGTGAGAATGTTCAAAATTTTATTGTGTGTATTTCTTAGTTTATGTGAATTGTTCTAATTACTTCATTTTTATTTTATTAGCATCCTACAAGCTTTTCGAGCCCAACGAGATATCCAAACATCAAAGAGGTGCGCCAACTCCATTACATGGATTCGAGTGGCGGTATATTTTTAATTATCACATTTTTTATTATATTAGTGATGACACTTGATAAAACTTAGGATTTATCCATATTTTTTTTCATATGTAGTGTCCTCAGCAACGTAATCAAATAGATTGCGGGTATTTCATGTTGAGGTTTATGCGAGATACTCTTGTTTTGGGCCGATTAGAGATTCCCACCAATGTATGTATTTCTAACTTATGAGTTATTTTTATATTTACACATATCTCATATAATTAAATAGTTGAAATTAAATCAAACTATGTTATATTATTATGTAGTACTTTGACGAATTCAAGTGTGTATATTATACAAAAGATCAAGTGGACAAAATCAAAGAGGAATGGTGTCAATTCATTATAGAGCTCAATGTTTTATGTAATGACTTGTAAATTTGTAGTATATTGTACATGACTTGTAAATTTGTACATAAATTTGTGTAATTATATTGTACATTTGTAGTATATGTAATGACTTGTAAATTTGTACATAAATTTGTATATATTTTGATACATTTAAGGCAAAATTGGTTTGAATTGGTATATATATATTTGTTAGCCAAAAATTGGTAGAAAAAAGGCCAAAATGGTTTGATATGGCATATATAAAATGTGATATTTGTCTTCCAAAATTTGGTTGAAAACAGGTAGAAATTCTGGTTTATAAACCTGGAAAAAATGTGGTTTAAAACAAAAGCTGCAAAAAATTTCGTATACCTTAGACAGCGCTTTACACAAAAGCGTTGTCTAAGGGGGGGGGGGCTTAGAAAGCGCTTTTGGCAAAAGCGTTGTCTAGGGGGGCTTAGACAGCGCTTTTGAAAAGCGCTGTCTAAGGCATACCTAAAAAAATTAAAATAGGAGGGGATTAGACAGCGCTTTCACCAAAAGCGCTGTCTAAGGTATAGGGGCTTAGAAAGCGCTTTTATCAAAAGAGCTGTCTAAGGTAATCCTAAAAGCGCTGTCTAAGGGTACCTTAGACAGCTCTTAGGCAGTGCTTTTAAGATTTAAAAAAAGCGCTATCTAAACCTTTAGCAGCGGAGGTTTAGACAATGCTTTAAAGCGCTGTCTAAGGCTAAAAAAAGCGCTGTCTAAGGTCTTGTTTGGCATAGTGGAGTCAGTCACCCCTATTATCTTTTGTGCCTGTATCACACGACTTTGTTATTGCTTAAGGATTTTTCTTGTGTAATCCTTTTCCATTTTACTTTATCATTCTTTTGTTGTTTATCCCTATCTTTTGCCTGGACTGATTCTTTTGAATCTTTTGATTTTGAAGTCCAACAGGATGCCCTAATTTTTGCCTAAGTCGCTTGTTTTCATATTTCAACTTAGCGGGCTTTTTCATTTCTTTTTTTTGAACAAATCGTGTGACACTGTTTGTCTTGATTACGTTGCGAGGGTTGTGAATGCCTCATTCTTTGGTCAATGAAGGATAACCCTTGTGGTTTTTAGTTTTTGGACCTCTTGATTGGGTAACCATTGTGGTTTCTGGTCTTTGGACCTCTTGATTTGATACCATAGAATGTAATGGATCCTTAAATATACTCTTTTATGAAAGTCTGAATGCTCGGTCCAACTAGCTGACACCTACCCTGCCCCTGGGTTACATGTGAGGGTTTTTTCGTGCGAAAAGAAACTCCTATTTCAAGGATCAAAGGGGTTAGTGACGGTCTATCTCCCTTATATCTCCTATGTTTAGGTATTTGAAATAATGCCTGTACATCATCAATAAGTTCTTATTCAAGAGCACACAATTAGAGATTCTTTACGTTTTTGTTTCGTCATTCTCCTTCATAGAGTTTAAACACGACAATTGGTATTGAATTGCACACATACAAAATTATAAGTGACAAATGAATTACTTCAAGAAAAACATGTGAGCTTTATTATGATTAATATTCAAAACAAACAAGTTTCATACATGTAGACAAATGTTTAGAAAATAAAAGGAACTACAAATGGAAATGTAGTAAAGAAGATGAATATTGCCATAGTTGAGGAGGCTTGACTCTGTCTGGACCTGACAGTCTTGGATACTTTCAGTGATCAATAGCTTTTTCATGGACTTGTAATCTTCAAGTAAATGGTTGTCGCTCCCAAAGATTTGCATCCCGGTACAAGCGCGAACGATCGGTGAAGAGAGAAAATGAAATGAAGATGAATATAGTCGCCAGCTAGGCATTTTTATCCCAAAGGAAAGGTAATGCTGCATAAACCTGGGAAAAGATGGATAAGACGGTTGCGAACCAGAGAAACTGAGAAAGGGGGTTGGTTACAACCTGGGAAGGTATTAGCACCCAGATTGTCCGTCGTACTCGACGGGATCCACGCTTACAAGATTGTGTTTAAAATGGGTAGGTGTATGTGCAATCTGTGTTCAAAAGCTAGGAAATGAATGTACAGGTGTCAATGCAAAAGGTGTGAATGCTCAGGAACTGAGGCTTAGAAAAGAAAACTGAAGGAGGGGGGAGACACAGAGACTTTTGTTCGATAACATTTAAGTTATGCCTACGTATCCTCTCATGCAATGAGGAAGTCAGAACACCGTAGTTCGACTCAAAGAGACTGAAACATAAATTGACTATGAACTTCTTGCTTGTCTATGCTCAAGTGTATGACTCGTCTGGCTCGAGTGCTAACTGTCTTGCATTAGACGGAAGAAGAAAGTTCTCGTTTGTGAATGAGTGTGATGAGAAACGAATCCCGAAGGAGACAATTATTGTTTGTTTTTGTGTTTTCAGTTTTGTTATTATTTTTGATGTTTTGCATAAGTTAATGAGCTTAAGCCTAAATCAAGGGCTTGTAAACTCATTATATCCTCCATGATTAGGGATAATGAGAATACTTAAGTATTAGATAAATATCTAAACTTAATTGCCATGACGATGTAGGATTAAGATCATTAACCTACTTGTGATTATTAAGATGTTTTTGGGTTTTTATTTAACGTTAAGTAATGAGTTTAATCTCTAATCACAGATTAGTGAACTCATTACACCATCCTAATAGAAGGATAATAGATGAGCACACTTAAGCTGAGGAAGATACCTCAGCTTAATCCATGGTTAGGGATTAAATTCATTATATGACAAGCCTTTATTAAGTGGATTTTAATTAAGGGGTGAGATTAAGAAATGAATTTTATGGTTTGTAAGACAACTTGAGGGGGACTTGTCCATTAAACACTAGGGCTAGTCCTTCTTAACCATAAGGAAGAATTAGAACCCTAATGTAAGGCCCAAGTTACAAGATAAAGTCTTAGTTATTATTAATGTGTTTTGATTAAGAGGTTTAAACAAATTAAAGGTTTAACACTTAGGATTAAAGTTATACACCCCATCCTAAGAGACGGATGCAGGCATAACCCTAATTCCAAAGTCCTAAAACTTTAAGAGTTTAGTCTCTGATCATTGGGATGAGAAGAGAGACTCAAGGAGACTCAAAGGTAAAAATCTAAGGGGGACTAATCACAACCCTAATTATTATCATGCTTGGATGTTCCTATGGTTTGTAAGGCTTAAGAAAGAACTTCAAGGAAGCCACCAATGGAAGAAAGCAGATGAAAGGAGGAAGAAGCAAGAACAAGTTACTTACTTCAATGAAGAAGATAAGTAACTTAAAGAAAGAAAGTGATAGATGGAACATAAGTGAATCAAATTCACTTCAAGGAAAAGTAAAATGCATATGAAAAAGATAAGAAGAAGTGAGAGGTGAAGGCAAATTCACCTCCCAAAATAACTTACCAAAACCAAGCATAAAGCAAAAAGAAATGAAATGAAATGAACAAAGTCATAAGTGTTAATGCAATGTAAATGTCATGTAAGATGATGTAAAGGCATATGTCGCTCCCACCAAATGACGCCTCAAAGGTCAGAAGGGGTATAGACGCGAACGGTCGGCGAAAGGGAATGAGTACTCACAGGGGTGAACTTAGAAAAGACAAGAGTCGCCAGCTAGGCATTTTTATCCCGGAGGAAAGGTAATGCTGCATAGACCTAGAAAAGATATGGATAAGACGGTTGCGAACCAGAGAGACTGAGAAAGGGGGTTGGTTACAACCTGGGAAGGTATTAGCACCCAGATTGTCCGCCGTACTCGACGGGATCCACGCTTAAAAGATTTGTGTTTTAAAGGGGTAGTGTTAGTGCTATCTGTGTATCAAAGCTGGGAATAATGCAAGTGTCAGTGTAAGAGAAGTGTGAAGTGTATAAGTGAAGTGTCAGTGTAAGAACAAGAATGAAATGCTCAGGATCATGAGGCTAAAAGAATGAGGCTAGAGGGAGGGGGAATATACAGGGACTTTTGTTCGATAACCGTTAAGTTATGCCTACGTATCCTCTCGTGCAATGAGGAAGTCAGAACACCGTAGTTCGACCCAAAGAGACTGAAAGATGAATTGACTTGTGAATTGCTTACTTGTCTATGCTCAAGTGTATGACCTGTCTGGCTCAGGTGCAAACTATCTTGCATTAGACGGAAGAAGCAAGTTCTCGTTTGTGAGTGAATGAGATGAGAGAAGAATCCCGGAGGAGACGATTATTGTTTGTTTTTGTATTTTCAGTCTTTTATTGCTTTTTGAAGTTTGTCATAAGTTAATGAGCTTAAGCCTAAACCAATGGGTTAGTAAACTCATCACATCTTCCCTCTGATTAGGGGTAATGAGAATACCTTAAGTGTGAAGTCAGGGTCTCACACTTAATCACCATGATGTAGGATTAAGATCATTAACCTACTTGTGATTATTTAGATGTTTTTGTTGTTTTTGTTGTTTTTGTTTAGTGTTAAGTAATGAGATTAAGCCATAATCAGGGATTAAACAGACTCATTACACCATCCTAATAGAAGGATAATAGATGAGAATGTTTAAGCTGAGGAAAGCTCCTCAACTTAATCCATGATTAGGGATTAACATCATGACAAAACAAAGCCTTTATTAGATGGATTTTAGTTAATGATGAGATGAAGAAGTGAGTTTTATGGTTTGTAATACAACTTGAGGGGGACTTGTCCATTAACACTAGGGTTAGTCCTTCTTAACCAATTAAGGAAGAAATGGAACCCTAATGCAAGGACCAAGTTACAAGTTTGATGTCTTGATGATTATTAAGTGAATTTATTAAAGGATTTAAACACATTAAGGGTTTAACACTTAGGATTAAAGTTATACATTCCATCCTAATAGAAGGATGCATGCATAAGCTTAACCACAAAGCCTTAAAGCCTTTAGGGTTTAGTCCCTGATTATGAGATGAGAAGAGAAGACTCAAAGAGACACAAAGGTAAAAGCTAAGTGGGGGACTAATCAAACCCTAATTGTTACCATGCTTGGTCATTCCTAGGGTTGGTGGGGTTTAAGAAAGAAATCTTCAAGGAACCACCAAGGGGAGAAGCAAATGAAAGGAGCAAAGAGAAGCAAAACAACTTGCTTCACTTAAGAAGACAAGTTGATTGAAGAAAGAAAGTAAGGAGAACAAGAATGAGCAAGCTTAATCCAAGGCACAAGATGAAATGCAGCAATGATGCATAAGAGAGATGAAAAGAGATTGTGAGAAGTGAAGGCAAATCCACTTCTCAAACAACTTACCACCTGAAAAGTTAGCAAAAGAAATGAAATGCAATGCAAAATGTGATGCAATGTGATGATGCAAACCAAAACCAGAAGCATGAGTATGATGTTAATGATGCTAAGAGATGATGCAAACATGAATCAAGGCATTAGAATGATCATACAAACATATGGATGCAAGAGAAGCATGCTTTGAACCATGAATGTTCATGAAAAGTTATGGAATGCAAAAGAAATGTAACATGGCAAATGAAAGATGCAATGATCAAACATGATTCTAATATGTCCTAAGATGTGTTATAAATCAAATGGATGCACAAAATGTCATGGCAAGTCATGGTATGCAAGCAAATGGAAGATGGATGCAAAGGAAGGCATGAATTAGGGTTATATGCAACATACAAAGCAAAAATCCAAAACCAGAAGCAAATGACATGATAAAAATTTGAAAGTGCAATCAAAGGAACCTTAGACCTATACAAACTCACTGCCCAAAGGAGGGGATCCAACTCTTAACCTAGTGAGAGTTATGAATTTCCTAAGATTGCTAGGGTTTTAAGGTACCTTGACAAGAAAAATGCAAAACAAAATGAAAATGCAAGATCAATTCATGCCAATTTAATCCTATAAACTACATGCTATACAAGATGCAATGCAAAAAGAATCATGATCCAACTCTCAAAGGTTAGACATAAATGAATTTTTGAAGTTTGAGACAAAATAATGCCTTGAAATGAAATTAATTCCAAAGAAAATTATCAAAAGACATCAAGAACAAAAAAGAAATTTGGTTTGAGAGTTGGACAATGTTTCTAAATGTTTTTAAAGGTTACATTAATTTTTTTGTGATTTTTAAATACCTAAAAGTATTTTTAATTAATTAATTTTCATTAACTAATTAAAAATAAACTTTTAAATGATTTAAAAATAATTTTCAATGCAAAGAAATAAAAATAAAAATATTTTTGTGTTCTGAAAAATAATGAAAACCTTGACAAAAATTTTCATAATTTTTAAACATTTTTTGCTATTTTTTAAAATTCATGCAAATTAAATAGAAACAAATGAATTAAAAATTAAATAAATGAGAAAAAAGGGGAAAGTCAACTAATCCCAAGGCTGAGATTCAAAGCTGGGTTGGAGGGAATTGACCCCGCGCGCATCTGGACGGCTGAAATTCAAACTACACTAATTATGATTAAAGCCCTAATCTGAACCCTAATGACTTTCAGATGACCGGAACAGTGTTCCGGTCATCTTCTCCGGCGGCTCTCTCACTCAATCTCTCTCAAAACGCCATAAAAACTCACCAAACTCTCCAGAATCAATCCTTAGCTCATTCTAAACAAGATTCAGCCAGCAAAAATCATTTATTTCACATGAACAACAAGATTCGAAGCAAAACGGAAAATTATTCAGAAATTTCAGAAGCTCATGAAATGCTTATATCTCAACTATTTTCAAAACTAAACACATCATGGCAATCAGTGAAGCATGTAGAATCATTCTATAACATAAAATGAGAGTTCTGGAAAAATAAATGCCATGGCTACCTGAGCTTGAGCTTTCGAATCAGGGACTTTCTGGCCAGTTCTTTGCTTCAAATCCACTCCAATGAACCTCCTAAGAAGCTTGCAATGCTTGGTTGGAGTTTAAATGGCCTCTGGAGAGAGTTTGCAGAATCTCAGTTCATGAAAGGTGAAAATCGTGTTTTTGATTGTGGAGTTTTTAGGGCAAAATGGGGGTTGGGAAATGATCAGTGAGGTTTATAGAGTTGAATGGTGGAAAAAGTTTGAAGGTTTGATGGCTGAATCAAAGGATTCGAAGGCTTTTGCAAAAAAGAGGATTTTTGAGTATGCTGTGTTCTTGGAGTTTCAGGCTTGTGTTTTTTTTATGAAAATGGATCCTTGGAGTGTGTTTGTAAGGTCTGGATTGGGCAGAGAGTTGTTGTGTCACTGTGGGATTGGCATGGCTCAAGTTGCAAAAAGTCAAGAAAGTTGTACTTGGAGGTATGGGCAAGTGGCAGGCTGAGATAGGGGCATGGCTATGCGCAGCAAGGATCAAGGGGTGTCATGAAATCAGATTTTGTGAGCTGGCTCAAGTGGATGAAGAGTTATGGATCATTTTGCAAATTTGTGAACTTTTGGTCCTTTTGGAATTTCTTGATCCACAAGCCATGAAAATGAGTGAACTTTTGATGCAATATGATTTTTAGGCCTTGGTTTATGTTTGTGTGAAGTTTAGAAGTCCATTTGAAAGCTCAATTTGCCTTGGCAAGGGATTTTGCAACTTTGCCTCTTTGGTGGAAAACTTGAAATTATGTGATTTTTCCCAACTTTGACAAGCCATAACTTTTGATCCAAAATGAATTAGAATGAGTTCTTGTACTTTTGAAAAGGGAATGATCCATTCTACAACTTTCATGACCAAAGTTTTCCCATTTGAAGCATTTTTGAATCAAAAAGCAAGGGTTGAAAAAGTTTCCCAAAATGGCAAGTTTCCATTACAAGTCATTTTCCCAAAAAGTCAACTTTGCAAATGGCTTGGAATTATTCAATTTTGTGAACTTCTAACATCTTATATGATCAAATAAAGATCATACACCATCAAAATGATGAAGAACACCCTTTGGTTGGGTCATTGGGGGCCTCAGATGCCCTGATTTTGCACTGACTTGTTCAAAAAGTCAACTCTTGATCAGATGCCTTCCCCATGGAATTTCTTCATGAAAATTGATATGCATGATCCCTATACCATATAGAGACCAATAGAAACAAGAATGACCAAAAAAATTGGAGTTATGGCCTTTGAAACCAAAACCCTAATTCTAGGTCATCTGTGCAGTTAAACTTGGCTCTGCTTCCATGCCAATCTCAGTTCTTGTGATTTTTTGACATTCTTGACTTTGAGGGGATATAATATGATGCTTGAACATACATGGACCCCTTTGAAGTGATTGATGACCTTTGGAGTGGCTCAAGTGGCTCTTGGATTGCTCAAATCACAAACCCTAGATGCAGATGACTTTGAAACAATGCAGTGAATCAAAAATGGGGTATGAGATGCTATGGTTGAATTTATGCATATGAAAAGATCACAAGCCATGGTGTGAGTGGGTGAGGGCAAATTTGGGGTGTTTACAGCTGCCCCTATTCAAACATGAGTTAGCTGTGCAGGATGTAAGCGACGGCTTAACAGGCGAACAAGATAACTTGTGGTTGAATACTAAAGACAGTCCAAAATTTGCACTCACAGAATGAAGAAGAAAAGGGATATAGATTATAAAGTGCGGGTGACGGAGAACGAACGTCGAGCAGAGGACGACTGCTGGGGATGAAGCAATGACGGGGACGACCGACAAGCTGGGGAAAGATGCGGGAAACAAAGCAATGACGGGGACGACCGACAAGCTGGGGATATAAGAGATTATGATGGGGACGGCCATCAAGTAAAGCTATAAGACTCTCTGGGGATTATAGGTAAATGAAATAAATGATGAGGTACAGTCATCAAAGGTGAAGGACGATCACCTAGCAGGGGACGGCTGCTCTGTTGGGGGATAAGATGAGGGACGGTCATCCAAAGGTGAAGGACGATCACCTGGCAAGGTACGGTTGCCAAAAATATCGCGACATAGGACGAATGCCGGATAAAAGGTCGATGATGGGGACGGCCATCGGATAAGCATGATGAAGGACGATCATCAAGAGGTGAAGGACGATCACCTAGCAGGGTACGGCTGCTCTGAAGGTATCATGACATAGGACGAATGTCAGATAACAAAGGTCAACGATGGGGACGGCCATCGGATAAAATGATGAAGGACGATCATCAGGAGGTGAAGGACGATCACCTAGCAGGGGACGGCTGCTAAATATCACGACATAGGACGAATGCCGGATAGAAAAGGGGTTCTAATGAAATAGAGACTCCGCAGGGGAAAGGATGAGGGACGGTCATCCAAAGGTGAAGGACGATCACCTGGCAGGGTACGGCTGCCGAAAGGTATCATGACATAGGACGAGTGTTTACATCCAATAAGTGTTTTGACGTTGTGTATAGATTAAAGATGCGGACGAGCATCCCTAAGACCGTGATACGGACGAGTATCAGTAGAAACAAACGCTGACGCATGCTCAGAGATGATGATACAGACGAGTACCAACTGGTTAACAAAGAACACGGACGAGTGTTGATTCTGAGGGGACTCTTCTGGGGAATAGTAGACACAGACGAGTGTCTACATCCAAGAAGACATGAGTGTTTGACACGTGTATGGATTAAAGATGCGGACGAGCATCCCTAAGACTATGATACGGACGAGTATCAGGTAGAAACAAACGCTTGACGCATGTTCTGAGATGATGATACGGACGAGTATCAGCTGGTTAATCAAAGAACACGGACGAGTGTCGACTCTGAGGGGAGAAAAGGTGTGTATGCAAGATACGGATGAGTACCTGTACGAGTGAAACGGGAGTAACAAGTATGAGTGGTACACAGGAGTGTTTAAACTTGCTGGGGAAAATGACACGGACGAGTGTCAAAAGGTATATTATAAACAAGTATATGCTTTACAGAGTATTCAGGTAGTTATGTTGGGGAAGGTGACACGGACGGGTGTCAGGGAATCTGTATGGATATATGTATCTGTGAGTGCAAAGAGGACGCTTTGGCTTTCTACTGGGGATATGACACGGACGGGTGTCAAGAAGTATCTGTAATATGTAAGTGTCTGTTTGTAAAGAATGCTCGGGCGACCTTACTGGGGAATGATGACGCGGACGGGTGCCAAAAAGAGTGTGCATCTGTATTTGTGAGTGTAAGGCAAATGCCTTAGCTTTCTGCCGGGGAATCCGGGGAGTTTTCTGTATATCGTTTCTGAATTGTCAGTATTCACAAGTGTTTGATTCAGACCAAGGCTTATGATTATGCAATATGTTTGATTTTTGTCGTAATGCTCCGTATTGGACGGAATGCTACGCTCTGTGGGGAGAATATGATGCGAATTCCATGATTATGCAAAGATACCGATCCGGGATTCGGATCCCATTGCTACGAAGATCTCTGGTTGATCTGCTTGAAGTGAACATCCCAGCTGGGGATGAAATCATTGGTATATCTGACATATGGGACTTTTCTCGGGGATATAGGTCACTGATAGACCTATCTTTGGTAATGAGGGACCCAGCTTGGAGTTTGTAGAAGCTTTCGTCACTTTGTTGTGAGATCTTCTGGTTATTGTTCTTCTGGACAGAGGCTGAGACTCTGTAGGGAGATGATTCCCTGGCTTTTGTACTTGGCTGAGGAAGAAATAACGAATGGCAACTCAGCTGGGGAGAAAGCACCTCCAGTGCTAAGATTGAGTAGGTAATGATTTGTCAGCTTGCTGGGATGAAGCTTTCATGCCCCATGCTGTGCTTTGAACACCTGCAATCCTGAAAAGACAGAGAAATGCACAAGTAATCCCGAGGTATCCCTTACCGGATTCCATCATAGGAGTTTAGACACTCCTGGGAGTAAGTATATTTCCTGCAAGCACGTATTTTTTAGAAGAGAAGCATCTGTATTTATGCAATCAGTATCTTAGAGACATCGGACATTCTTGCAAATGAAAATAAAATGTACGAGACGAAATGTGACCGAAAATCTGATTTTATTAATTCATGTGCCCTGAATTGGCAAATACAGTCAAAGAAACAAATCCCCTAAAATGAGGAGATTGTTACAAATTGAGAAATAAAAGGTATTGGCAATGTTGACGACGCTTCAGGGAGCTTCCCTTTGCTATGACTCGTATGACATTTGACGTTCTTCTCGTCTTGCTTTCTGAAGGAGGCTGATTCTGAAAGAAGCTTGATCCTTTCGAAGCTTACCAAGTCGTGGCGATACAGATGAATTCAGAATGCAATTGTTCGCTTATTCCCTTATTTTGCATGGATCGCCCTTTCGGGTTTTCAATCCATCGGGATACCCTTTTTTGCCTGAATTGTCCAATGCGGCTTTTCAACTCAGCGGGTGTACATTCTTTTGTTTATTTCCCTTATTTTTGCCCGAGTCTTTTATTCTGTTTTTGACTCGCCGGGATGCCCTATTTTTGCCTGGACTTACATTCTGTTTTTATGTCCAGCGGGTCATTTTATGCGAAGTATTTTTTAACTGCATCTGAATTCACAGGGGACGGGAAGTCTTCACCATCCATAGTACTGAGCATGAATGCTCCACCAGAGAAAACTTTCTTTACTACGAATGGTCCTTCATAGTTCGGAGTCCACTTGCCCCTGTGATCTGTATGAGGAGGGAGGAGTCTTTTCAGCACAAGATCTCCTACTTGGTACTCTCGGAGCCTGACTTTCTGATCGAAGGCTTTCTTCATTCTTTTCTGATACAACTGCCCATGATAGATTGCAGCTAACCTCTTCTCTTCAATCAGACTCAGTTGCTCGTATCGGGATCGGACCCATTCTGCTTCGTTCAGCTTAACATCCATCAATACCCGTAGAGAGGGTAGTTCAACTTCAACAGGTAGGACTGCCTCCATACCATACACAAGTTGATACGGTGTTGCCCCAGTGGAGGTCCTGATTGACGTACGGTACCCATGCAAGGCAAATGGTAGCATTTCATGCCAGTCTTTGTAGGTAACTACCATCTTCTGCACAATCTTCTTGATATTCTTATTTGCTGCCTCAACAGCGCCATTCATCTTTGGCCTGTAAGGAGAAAAATTGTGGTGTTGGATCTTGAAGTCCCAGCACAGTTCTGCCATCATTTTATTGTTCAAGTTGGAACCATTATCAGTAATGATTCGCTCGGGCACTCCATACCGACAGATGATGTATCTCTTCAGAAATCGGGCTACCACTTGCCTTGTGACATTTGCATAAGAAGCCGCTTCAACCCACTTGGTGAAATAGTCAATGGCAACCAGGATGAATCTGTGGCCATTTGAAGCAGTCGGTTCAATCTTGCCAATCATATCAATGCCCCACATGGCAAAGGGCCAGGGTGAAGACATCACATTCAGAGGATTCGGAGGTACATGCACTTTATCCTCATAAATCTGGCATTTATGGCATTTCCTGGCATAAGCACAACAGTCGGCATCCATTGTGATCCAGTAATATCCTGATCTTAGCAACTTCTTTGCCATTGAATGCCCTCTTGCATGGGTACCAAAGGATCCTTCGTGCACCTCGTGCATCAACAAGCCTGCTTCTGTTCTATCAACGCATATGAGCAATACCATATCAAAGTTTCTCTTGTACAGGGAACCGTCGGTATTCAAGAAGAAACTACCAGCTAGCCTTCTTAACGTCTTCTTATCATTGGAAGATGCCCCAGGGGGGTATGTTTGATCCTCCAAGAAACACTTAATGTCATGGAACCAAGGCTTATCATCTCTAACATCGTCTGCTGAGAACACATATGCTGGTCTGTCAAGTCTGGACACTGAAATCCGAGGTACCAAGTTGGCAGCTTGAACTTTGATCATGGATGAAATGGTAGCCAGAGCATCTGCAAACTGATTCTCGTCCCGAGGGATATACTCAAGCTTGACTGTTGTGAAGAAAGTCAATAACCTCCTTGTATAATCCATGTAAGGTATCAGATGATCCTGGTGCGTGTACCATTTGCCGTTGGTTTTATTGATTACCAAAGCTGAATCTCCGAACACAGTCAAAGTCTTGATCCTGAGGTCAATGGCTTCCTCAAGACCCATAATACAAGCTTCGTATTCAGCTTCGTTGTTAGTGGAGTTGAAAGTGAGTTTTGCCGAGAAAGGCATGTGAACTCCCTTAGGTGTAATAAGTACTGCACCAATACCACGACCATTCATATTAATGGCCCCATCAAACATCATAGTCCATTCTTCTTCCGGTTCAGGCCCTTCAGTGTGAACAGGCTCTTCATGATCTTTTGCTTTTATGAACATGATGTCTTCATCAGGGAAGTCAAATCTCATAGGCTGGTAATCATCAATAGGTTGCTCAGTAAGATAATCCGACAATACACTGCCCTTGATGGCCTTTTGAGAGGTGTACTGGATGTCATATTCTGTGAGGATCATTTGCCATCTTGCAACCCGTCCGGTAAGTGCTGGCTTCTCAAAAATGTACTTAACTGGATCCATCTTTGATATCAACAAGGTAGTGTGGGTCAACATATACTGCCTTAGTCGGCGAGCAGCCCACGCTAAAGCACAGCAAGTTTTCTCGAGCAGTGAATAACGTTGTTCACAGTCGGTAAACTTTTTGCTTAGGTAGTATATTGCATACTCTTTTCGACCAGACTCGTCATGCTGGCCCAACACACACCCCATTGTCTCTTCTAATACTGTCAAGTACATGATTAGAGGTCTTCCTTCAACTGGAGGCATAAGGATTGGAGGTTCTTGCAAGTACTCCTTGATTTTGTCAAAAGCCCTCTGGCAGTCTTCGTTCCACCTGACCGTTTGTTCTTTTCTTAACAGTTTGAACAAAGGCTCACATGTTGCCGTAAGGTGAGATATGAACCTTGAAATGTAGTTCAATCTACCCAGGAACCCCCGAACTTCTTTTTCTGTCTTTGGTGCAGGCATTTCTTGAATGACTTTGACTTTATCAGGGTCAACTTCAATCCCTTTCTCACTTACAATAAATCGCAGCAGCTTAACAGACCGTACCCCGAATGTGCACTTGTTGGGGTTCAACTTCAATTGGTACTTCCTCAGACGCCTGAATAACTTCAGCAGGTTTACCAGGTGGTCTTCTTCTGTGAGGGACTTGGCAATCATGTCATCCACATAACATTCTATTTCTTTATGGATCATGTTATGGAATAATGTTACCATAGCCCGTTGATACGTTGCACCAGCATTCTTCAGTCCGAATGGCATTACCTTGTAACAGAACGTGCCCCAGGGTGTGATAAAAGTGGTCTTCTCCATGTCTTCAGGTGACATCTTGATCTGATTGTATCCTGAAAATCCGTCCATGAAGGAGAATATGAAGAACTGAGCCGTATTATCAACCAATACATCAATGTGAGGTAAAGGGAAATCATCTTTCGGGCTGGCTCTGTTCAGATCCCGGTAATCCACACACATCCTCACTTTGCCGTCTTTCTTAGGCACAGGTACAATATTATCAACCCATGGCGGATAGCTAGTCACAGCAAGGAACCCGGCGTCCCACTGCTTTTGTACCTCTTCTTTAATCTTCATTGCCATGTCCGGGCGAGTACGGCGCAGCTTCTGTTTTACCGGTGGGCAGTCTTCTCTTAAAGGCAGCTTGTGCATGACAATATCGGTGTCCAACCCTGGCATATCCTGATAAGACCAAGCAAACACATCCACATACTCCCGAAGCATATCAATCAGTTTCTCTTTTACCGAATCTTATAGGCAGGCCCCGATCTTAACTTCTTTCACTTCTTCTTCTGTACCAAGATTAACCGTTTCGACCTCCTCCTGATAAGGGGTGATAACCTTCTCCTCTTGCTTTAACAACCTGGCTATCTCTTTAGGAAGCTCATAATCTTCTTCAACCCCTTCATCAGCTTGATTGATTGGATTGTCAAAGTCATACGAAGCCATAGCAGTGCTGTTGTCGGTGCAGTCTGAAAGGCACTCTCTGCAAGGGTTTAGATTGTTCATTTTAGTGATCGATTTTAATCTTGTTTAGAAAAAGTGAAAGGAAGTTAACATTTTGAAAACATTGCCATTTTATTTTTGTACAAAAAGAAAAAATGAAAAACAGTGAGCGAAAAAAGAAAAAGACTCATTTGCAAAAGATGTCTGATATTCATTGATTGATCTGTTTGCACAAAATTACAAGATGGCCCGATTACAAAATGAGTCTTGTCATCTTGGGCAAGATGCAAGACTTGATGCATGCTTAAAAATACAGGAAATAATAATTACTCTGCAGGAGTAACCCTTATAATTTCCTGGGAAGACCAGTTAAGGACTTGGCTCCCCGGGATCCTTGGACGTATCCAGCTCTCCAAGTTGCGGTCGCTTTCATCCTCGTCTTCCAAGTTGTTCACTGCATCCGGGGTAAGCATTCCCCCGCTGACAAAACTGGGCTTCTTGGAAGCCTCTGATTGATCTTGTTGAGTTGGTTTGTAACCCAACCCAAATTTGTCTTCCTTCTTCTCCACAGGAAATAGCCTGCCCCAGCCTTGGGCAGTCCCCTCTTCAACAACCTTCCTGGCTTGCTGATAAGACGTCATGGAGGTTCCCAGTACAGCAGATGCTTCATTTATGTTCAGGGCCTCAAACCCCTGGCTCATGGTTTCATGGATTTCTCCATCCATTTCAATGTACTTGTACGTAGCCAGATGGCTAACAAAGACATCTTCTTCACCACAGATGGTGATGATCTGGCCTTCCCACTCGAATTTCAGCTTCTGGTGAAGGGTAGACGTAACTGCGCCAGCGGCATGGATCCAAGGTCTACCCAACAAACAGCTGTAGGCCGGCTGAATGTCCATCACATAGAAGGTAATTTTGAAGGTCTGCGGGCCAATCATCACAGGCAGATCAATCTCCCCTAGCACTGGTCTTTTAGAGCCATCGAAAGCTCTCACCACCAAATTACTCGGACGCAATGCCAAGCCATCATACTCCAGCTTCACTAAGGCTTTCTTTGGTAGAACATTGAGTGAAGACCCAGTGTCCACCAGTACATGAGATAGAACAGCTCCCTTACATTCTAGAGTGATGTGTAAAGCCTTGTTGTGGTTATGCCCCTCAGTTGTTAAGTCAGCATTGGTAAAGCCTAGTCCATGATTGGTGTTGACATTTGCCACCACAGTTTCTAGCTGATTAACAGTGATCTCTTCTGGCACGTATGCTGCGTGCAAGACTTTCAGTAATGCATTCTTGTGAGCTTCAGAACACATTAGCAGGGATAATATGGAGATCTTTGAGGGAGTTTGGTGAAGCTGATCCACCACCTTGTAATCACTTCTCTTTATAATTCTCATAAACTCGTCTACATCTTGTTCAAAAGATGTCTTCTGAGTTTCTTTGACAGCCATTTCTTCAAATACTACACTCTTTCCCTTTGCTTTGGCAGCAGCTTCTGCTTCGGCATTAGGTCTCTGCACTTGTGAGGCAAAAAGGCGTCCGCTTCGAGTGAAGCCTCCGCCTCCCCCAACATTATCAATCTGTGGAGAAGAAGTTGAAGAATCCAAAGTGATTTTCTCCCCGTTGCAGTAGAGGTCAGATCCATAATGCCAAGGGATGGCATTACTGCTTTCATATGGAACTAGTCCAGGCACCGTGATGGTAACTGGACTGACTGCAGCAGAGGAGGGCACCGAAATGGTGTGCGGATCGTAGTAGATGGTGACTGGTGACCTGGCAGGAGATGCCACTGCTTGTTGTTGAAAGTTGTTGTTTGGAGGAACATATGATGGATCATAGTAAATGGTGACTGCTGAAATATCTTCATCAATTTCTGCTGGCGTTGTAGAAGATTCTGCTGAATAAAGGGGTGCTGATGTTGTAGAAGAAATGGTTGTTGAAGTCTGGTTTGTTGAAGTAATGGACAGAGCCATTGTTGATGATATTGATGAATTGGTTGGAATGATTGTTGTTGCAGTTGTAGAAGAGTCAGGAATTGTTGTCAAAGGGATTGCTGGATTTGTAGGAGCTGATGTTGTGATCTGAAGGATACCACTTTTGATAAGACCATCTATGCCGCTTCTCAAATCATCACACTCGTTGACCGAAATGTTGCAATAACCACAACCGAGCTCACACCCGGGGAACATCTGGCATTCTAGGAGCTGAGCTTTAATTTCTACCAGAGGTGTCCGAATCTGTCCAACACTGGTTATTAAGAAAGATGGCTTGTCTTCCTCAATAGCATTAATTCTTGGTCCTCCATGATTGGGCATGGGATTCTTGTTGACATTTGGCGGGGGTGCAAAGTTGAGGGCTTTAGAATCTACCAGATCTTGCACTTTCATTTGTAAAGCCCTGTATTTCTCTGTATTGTGGCCAGGTGCATTGGAGTGAAAAGCACATCTGGCGTTGACATCGTAGTTTCTTGGCAGATTAGAGGGATCTGGAGGTGCCAATGTCCTTAAATCAACCAAGTTGAGCTTCAGGAGTTGTGGCAATAAAGCGGCATAAGGCATAGGGATAGGGTCAATCACCCTATTTGCCTGTGATGGTCTTTGCTGAAAGGGTCTTTGCTGTTGATTGCTGTTGTTGTTGTTGTTGTTGTTGTAGTTTTTCTGTGGCGGATACTGAACTTGTTGCTGATAATGTGGTTGTTGTTGTGGTTGATATGCTGGTTGCTGAGGAATCGGAGCTGGAATAGTGACAGCTGCTACTGATCTGTGGACATACTGAGGTCTTCCCCTGGTGGCATGAATGGCATTTGTCTCGCCGGTTCTTCTAGGTCCCACAAAAGGCTTCCTGGGATTGCTCGACGAACTTGCACCATTATCAGAAATCTTACCCATCTTCAGAAGGCTTTCAATTCTTTCTCCAGCTATGACTACGTCAGCGAAGCTGGTGGAAGAAAAGGCAGCTAGCCTATCAATATATGTTCCTTGCAGAGTGTTCATAAACATGTCGGCCATTTCTCTTTCCGACATGGGTGGCTGGACAGCAGCAGCAAGCTGTCTCCACCTCTGGGCATATTCCCTGAAGCTTTCTCTGGAGGATTGAGACATTCCCATCAGGAGAGTCCTGTTAGGAGCCATGTCCAGATTGTATTGGTACTGTCTGATGAAAGCCTCAGCTAGGTCCTTCCAGCATCTGATGGTAGCCCTGGTTAAATGAGAGTACCACTCCCTTGAAGCCCCAGTCAAACTATCTTCAAAGTAAAACATCCATAGTTTCTCATCCATGGTGTATGCCTTAAGTCTTCCCAGAAAAGACTGCAAGTGAGTTCGCGGACAGGAAGTTCCGTTGTACTTCTCGAAGCACGGGGGTTTAAACTTGTGAGGAATCCTTACCCCATCCACTAACCCCATATCCATCACATCAAAGCCTAGGGAGTTTTGAGACTCCAGAGATCTCAACTTCTCAGCAATTTCATCAAGCCTCCTATCATAAACTTCGTCCCCAGCTCCCATCACAGTGAACTGTTCTTCCTGGGGGTCTTCTTGTAAGACTCTTCCTCTAGTAGTATTTCCTTGCACAATACCCGGGATATTGACTTCCGGATGCAGATGAGGCCCATACACTGGTGGATTAACATGAGGCTGACCCCTTTCATTGTTACTTGTTCCTCCAGTTCCCAGAGGAGGTTCCTCCGGGGTCTGTCTTTCTACCAATGCCCTCAATCTTTCTTGACTTTGAGCCAAGCCATTCATTACCTCCATGAACTGGGTCATTTGGTTTCTCATCTCCAGCCTTTCGTTAACCATCTGGGTTCTGACCTCTGTCAGCTCTTGCTGTACTTGGTCCATCTGGATACCAGGAAGGTTGTTGCGAGTAGGATATCTGTGCGGACGGTTGAGAGGGAACACCCGACGGCGAGCAATAATTCCTGAACCACAACAGAGTTAGAAACAAAATAAAGACAAAACCTACAAAACAAAACAGAAGTTAGTATGCAATGCAGTATGCTTATTTGTTTCCAAGGTATCCGGCTTGGCACTTGGTTTTGACCTTTCCAGACCCTGAGGAAGACACTTTGATGTTGCTTGAGAGAAAGAGAACTCAAATGAAACAAACTGACAAATACATTACAAACAGTGGATCATACATAGTTTGTTTTTACAACATATGCCCCTGAAGGGTCAAAATACAACACAAAAAAAAAAGTACATCAAATGGAAATAACAACAAGCAAAGTAATCAAACATCTAAACCAAACTCATCTTCCTTAACCTCCTTCAAAAGTGCTTCAGTTAGAGGACCAGCCGGATGCTCTGTAATGTTTCTGATAAGAAGGTTTCTGGTGGCAATAGCAGTGGTTAGCTTCTTGTTCCTGTCTTGGTCCTTTGACCTCTTCACACCAGCCCTAAGCTTCAATTCTGAAATTTCCTTCTGGGCTGCTAGCAGAGCCTCCTGTTGTTTCTTCTCAATGGCCTCTAACTGCTCAATCCTAGCTTGAGTCCTCTTATCTTCTTGGGTGCGAGCTTCAGTGATCCTGACCCACCTAGCTTGACTTTCTTTCAGATAGAGATCAGTCCTAGCCTTTTGAAACTGGGCCTCTTTACAGGCATTCTTCAAAATCTGCTCTCCAGCTCTTGATTTCTTGATGTAGTCCTCTGCTTTCCCAATCTTGGCCAGATGCTCCACTTTAAACTTGTCCAACCTCTCAATGTCTAGACGACCATCACTCCTCTCCCAGAGGGTCTTCTTCAGAGCTTGAGACAGATTCTCATTCCTCTCCTTCAGTTTCTCAAATTCTTCCAGGCTGACAGTGGCTGGAGGTGGTGTTGTGGATGGTCCAGGTGCATCCTCAATGGTGAAAGGCATCCCAGAAATTTGAGCCCTAGCATGAGACCATTCATAATACTGAGCTGAAGCCACATTGTTGCATCTCCCAAGGATGGCCATCCCTTTGGTCTGGATGTTGTCCCAAGCCCAGGATGCCTGCCTGACAACAGCTAGATTAGGCTTTATCTCACAATACAGGGTTTCAGCCAAGTCTTACACTCTAGGAGGGTGAACCAAAGCATAGCCCAATTGTCTCTTGAACAACAAAGGATTGTAGTTGATGCAACCCTTTACTCCTACCAGAGGTACATTGGGGAACTGCCCACAGCTAGTAATTATGTCCCTTCCTTTGGTGCTCTGGGTACACCACCTGATGTCATCTGAAGTTAAAGCAATAAGTCTTCTAGCCCAATTCTTCTGTTGGTGAGGATTCAAGAAAGCATCAGTCTTGGGCAAGTGTTTGAGCAACCAGGTATGAAATAGAGGAGCACAGCATCTCACCAACCTCCCTCTCTGCTTATCATTCCTTTGGTGAACAGAATAATAGAAATCTCCCAGCAAGGTGGGCACTGGGTTCCTCAAAAGGAAGAGATGAATAGCATTCTTGCTGATAAACTTGGGCTCATCTCCAAAACGTATAACCCCATATATATTGAGGGATAACAATGCACAAACTGCCTTCCATTCTCCCAAGGAGGCCTTCAGGATGGCCTGAGAAGTTAGAAAGTCCAAGTGTAGGCCAGGAATTCCAGCCTTTGTTGACATGTTCTGCTCAATCAAAATATGTTCCAAATACAGTGCCTTTGCCACTTCTTCATTGCTGGGAGAAGCCATCTCTGGGTTGAAGGGGATACCACCCTTGACAGGTACTCCAATCAAAGATGAGAACTCCTCCAGCAAAGATCCTAGCTGAAAGTTCTGGAAAGTGAAGCATCTCAAAGGAGGATCATAGAATTGTAGGCAAGTGTGAATCAAACTCCTCGGAGAAGGGTCCAAGTCCATAACCATATCAAGGATGCCTCCATAATGTTCTCTGAATAAAGGGATGTGGTCTGGAGTGATAAGTGCCTGGACCTGCCTGATGCCAGTCAGCACAGGCTCAAAGAAGTGGTATGAAATGTTGCTCTTATTGGGTGCCATGACTGTTGATGAAGAGCTGAGAACAGATGCTGATGTTGAAGATTGATACTGGAGATGAGCCACTGATAGGCTGAGGATGATGATGGAAGTAGCTGAAGCAGGCAACTGATGAAGAGAGCTGAAGCAGATAACTGGTGAACAGGGGTCTATGCAGACGAAGGGGTCAAAACCAAGCCAAATACAATATGGATACCCTGAAAAACAAATAAACAAATGTTAAATGATGCAATGATGATGTATGCAAATGATATGCAAGGGTTTGTGCTCAAGCTGGATCTAATTATCTGTCTTGATATAAAAGGCCCATGTATGTTTAAGAAGTCCAGATGGAGGTTCAGAAATCCAGTAACCAAGGTGGGGGACTCAAATAAAGAGTCACATGTCCAGGGTTAAATCACAAGAACTTTCCAAAGTGAAGCATTCTTAAACAAAACAAGTATCAGGGTATGATGTGGCCAAGGGTTCCTGCAAACCTGTAAACAGCCCAACCCCCTCAGAGGTAGTGTTCTAAAACAAGGATCCTCAGACTTGGATCAGTTATGAGAAGTGTAAACACTTCTAACCCGGAGGTACAGTGTTTACAATAACCATAAAAGATCCTCCTCTAATTCACCTCAGTTTCTGAAGGTCATAATAAAGGTCATCCAGACTTAGCAGGCTTCCCAGATAGCCCTAGCACTACAGGAAATCTGTAGCACAGAGTTCTCAAGAAGAAACCCACATCTGAACCGTGTTTCATATTCCCGCACCAGACCGAAATGGAATGGGAAAGAACATGAACCACTCTAGCCTAGGTGTCACTCAGGTCCCAGGTATAGGACCTCAAACTCTCAGTAGAACCCCACCTACCAAAACAAAAACCAGATCCAGCTGGATAATAGTATGACAGTATGATATATAAAGCTGTAAAGAAAGCAATAAATAACTGTACATAAAGCAGTAAATAAAGCAAATATACAGACACAATTAGCACATAACACCCCAGTAAACACAAATCAAACAAGCGCTAGGAGGAACCCACAAAAAGAACCAGAAGCCCTGGTTACAGTATAAGATTCCCCAACAGAGTCGCCAAGTTGTCGCTCCCACCAAATGACGCCTCAAAGGTCAGAAGGGGTACAGACGCGAACGGTCGGCGAAAGGGAATGAGTACTCACAGGGGTGAACTCAGAAAAGACAATATTCGCCAGCTAGGCATTTTTATCCCGGAGGAAAGGTAATGCTGCATAGACCTAGAAAAGATATGGATAAGACGGTTGCGAACCAGAGAGACTGAGAAAGGGGGTTGGTTACAACCTGGGAAGGTATTAGCACCCAGATTGTCCGCCGTACTCGACGGGATCCACGCTTAAAAGATTTGTGTTTTAAAGGGGTAGTGTTAGTGCTATCTATGTATCAAAGCTGGGAAGAATGAAAGTGTCAGTGTAAGAGAAGTGTGAAGTGTATAAGTGAAGTGTCAGTGTAAGAACAAGAATGAAATGCTCAGGATCATGAGGCTAAAAGAATAAGGCTGGAGGGAGGGGGAATATACAGGGACTTTTGTTCGATAACCGTTAAGTTATGCCTATGTATCCTCTCGTGCAATGAGGAAGTCAGAACACCGTAGTTCGACCCAAAGAGACTGAAAGATGAATTGACTTGTGAACTGCTTACTTGTCTATGCTCAAGTGTATGACCTGTCTGGCTCAGGTGCAAACTGTCTTGCATTAGACGGAAGAAGCAAGTTCTCGTTTGTGAGTGAATGAGATGAGAGAAGAATCCCGGAGGAGACGATTATTGTTTGTTTTTGTATTTTCAGTCTTTTATTGCTTTTTGAAGTTTGTCATAAGTTAATGAGCTTAAGCCTAAACCAATGGGTTAGTAAACTCATCACATCTTCCCTCTGATTAGGGGTAATGAGAATACCTTAAGTGTGAAGTCAGGGTCTCACACTTAATCACCATGATGTAGGATTAAGATCATTAACCTACTTGTGATTATTTAGATGTTTTTGTTGTTTTTGTTTAGTGTTAAGTAATGAGATTAAGCCATAATCAGGGATTAAACAGACTCATTACACCATCCTAATAGAAGGATAGTAGATGAGAATGTTTAAGCTGAGGAAAGCTCCTCAACTTAATCCATGATTAGGGATTAACATCATGACAAAACAAAGCCTTTATTAGATGGATTTTAGTTAATGATGAGATGAAGAAGTGAGTTTTATGGTTTGTAAGACAACTTGAGGGGGACTTGTCCATTAACACTAGGGTTAGTCCTTCTTAACCAATTAAGGAAGAAATGGAACCCTAATGCATGGCCCAAGTTACAAGTTTGATTTCTTGATGATTATTAAGTGAATTGATTAAAGGATTTAAACACATTAAGGGTTTAACACTTAGGATTAAAGTTATACACTCTATCCTAATAGAAGGATGCATGCATAAGCTTAACCACAAAGCCTTAAAGCCTTTAGGGTTTAGTCCCTGATTATGAGATGAGAAGAGAAGACTCAAAGAGACACAAAGGTAAAAGCTAAGTGGGGGACTAATCAAACCCTAATTGTTACTATGCTTGGTCATTTCTAGGGTTGGTGGGGTTTAAGAAAGAAATCTTCAAGGAACCACCAAGGGGAGAAGCAAATGAAAGGAGCAAAGAGAAGCAAAACAACTTGCTTCACTTAAGAAGACAAGTTGATTGAAGAAAGAAAGTAAGGAGAACAAGTATGAGCAAGCTCAATCCAAGGCACAAGATGAAATGCAGCAATGATGCATAAGAGAGATGAAAAGAGATTGT